>OZ024783.1:9189081-9409140 GCA_964017065.1 Haliclona indistincta | reverse complement strand
CGTGTAGGTGCTTGGGTTGTTAGAGTATCTGATGGATCACTGCCAGTCACCTGACCTGATAGAGTATGCTTCTCGGCTGGATCCATTCCCCTCTCAGGAGCCCTTCACTAAACTATCAGAACGATGGAGAGAGATCAGAGAGGCAACTGGTGAACTGAGCTTGGCTGAGGTAACAGTACACTGAGTAGGTATTCACATGTATTAGTATAATTACAAAGAGGAAAGCATAAATTATAGTATTAGCATGACTTCACGATTTTAAAGCAAGCTGCTGGATATTACATAGACCATAATTAACTTTGTTGTGCGCAACCAAACAATGTTTCTTACAACAAACTCACGCAGTGTGTCAGGCGAAGTTAAAGCAAATTTTTTGCGTACAACATTGTTGCTTGAATAAAATGCCGTTTCATTCCAGTTGCATGCAACATTTGTGTAAGCAGCAAGGTTGCACAGTGTATCATCACATTGGTCGAATCTCAAACTTAAAATTTCATTACTAGCTGTAGGGCAATATTGTTGATTATAATCTCGACAGAAAAGCTTGTCATGACAGTGTTGTTTTGGATTTAGGAGATCGAACGGTTTCTGTCTCTATGGCACCACAAGGACAGCCCCTCTTCCAATACAGTCTCCACATCCTCCTCTTCGCCGTCTGTTGAGGGACTGAGATGCCTTCGATCCATTCTCCGATCGTCCCAGTGTGAGCTGAAGCACCTTCTAGTGAAATCAAGTGAGCCACATGTGTGTAGTCTATTATAGTCCATAGCATTAGATACTGTATAATGTGTGTGCATGCGCAATCTGATGTCTCTACTTGACCAAGTAAGTCAGCGCAAGCCAGTGTTACACACACACATTATGACATTGTTGGATTTAAATGGTTATAACAATGTACAAGGAACTATGATTAAAAAAAACACACGCATAAATATCCTAGGAACGTTCTATTGTTACAAATTGAATAATGAAGATGACAAATTTAAATGTTTTATAAAGAATACACACCTGTTAATTATGTCTGAGGAACTCACTATACAATAGCTTATTGTTATCTGTGATTTTGTTATTTGCAACACACAACTATTACATTAGGAATCTATTATACCGTATCTATAGTACACATCCATGGTAACGTGATTTACATGCACATGGTAGAGAAATAAGTGGACGATTAGAAAGTTGTTCACTTCGTAACTAGTTTTCGGTCTTGCTCAGTTTCTTCATCACTCGTCAGTATTTGATCCAAACCGCTTATCACCGTACTCTGAAGCGTCTGTATCGTGGTTTCTTCTCCTTCTATGAGCGGTTTTCTTTCCGCTATTCCTTCTCTTATTTCTTTCACCATTCTTCTTATGCGGTGTTTCTTCGTGTGTATATCTTCCTCCACAAACCAGCACCACGGGGTAGTCCAGGCAAACAGAATCAGATAGACTGCGGATAGCATTTTCAGCAAACTTCTAGGGTTTCTGTACAAGGTACTAGTGATAAAGGGGTTAATGAACAGTCCAATCGGTATAACAATAGAAGCAGTAATTCCAATGAGCTGGAAAATAAGAGCCAGCGATCGACGAAAGTGTCTTTTGCACTTTCCGTGAGGAGTGGTAGTGTCCGTGTTGTTGGCGCAGTTCAGAATGAGTATTGTAATGATGGTGAGAACCAGAGAAGCAAGTATGAACACACCACCAGCAGCTGCTGTGGCTTTATCAAAACCAAATTCAAACTCGAAGCAAAGCAGGGTATAGTCGGTTAAATTGTTGATATCGTCACAATTTGTTAGAGGGTAAGCAGACCAGTCTATATCTAAGTAACTCGGAGGCATGTAAAAGCATGCCTGGTTTTCTTCGTCTCCGGCTTTACAAAAATTTACTTCTGATAAGACAAAATTGTCCCAAAATAGTGCTATAGCAAAATCTATCATGCCGTATAGCAAACTAAATAGCCAGTATATGTACCATCTCGGGGCCCTGTAGCCTGATACCACGTACTGCTCTGGGAATAGTTTTGACCGGTGTAAAACCTTGTCAAAGAAGTGTCTGCTTGCTTTTTCAAATAAATCCAAGAGTGACCAATTTTTCAGCAAATTCGGGAGTAGGTATTTTCGAATCAAATGATAGATAATCAGTCCTGTTAGAATGAACGGAAAGAGAAGAGGTGCTCCAAAGACTACAACAGCAGAGGGAAAGAAGTCAATAGCACAGTACGTTAGGAAAGTCGGATTATACATGATTTTTTCTTAGGTGGACGAGGCAAAGAGTGTAGCTGTCTCTAAAAGGCAGGCACAGTTGAATAGTGAAAGATACCGTGAGGAGTACTCGTAGTAGAAGGAGATTTGAGTCTCATGAAGTCTGTTCCAAATGACCTTGTTTCTCTCTGACTTTCAAAATGAGCTGCTTTACTATAAACAGCTGCTCGACTACAGTGGTTAGATCTATAACATTGAGCCAGCCAGGAATTTGTTTTTGAGTAAATGTATTGTTGCAGCTGTGTTTGTGAAGGAAATACATCCTTGTTTATGCGTGAAATCATAAGCACAGCTAATAAGCGAGGGGCCACGCCTCGTCACGTGAGACGGAGGTGAACAGCTTACCACGTGTGCGTGACAGAGGTCTTCTCTCCTTCTCCCTCCTGTGTTTATCTTAAGTCTCTCGCCGCCTTTTTGCGCGTGATGGCTCGAGGAAGGGGCCGCGGTCGTGGAGCTGGACGAGGAACAACTGATCGCGGCCGTGGAGGTCGAATGGTACCCTACACCCTTCGTGGAGGTTCGGGACCATCTACCAACGCTGACTCCACCCCCGTGCCCGCCACGACTGGACAGCCATCGACCAGTCAACAGGCACAGGTAGTTCAGGTGAACCTGGAGGATCTGATGGCCAGGATTCTGGCTATTGTGCGGGAGGAGCTAGCCGAGCACACAGGAGACACCCTTGATACCGGCATCCAAGGTGACCCGCCACTACTACCACTACCCCCGCCATCTGGACAGTTACCGGTGGCTCCCTCGCAGCCTCCAATATGGCCACCAATCTCTCAGCAAGGTACATTCCATACACTGTTAGGCTCCACCCTCTGTAGTCAATGATTTCTCCCCCAAAAAAATTTCGCTATGGCAGGGTGGAGTCTAGGTAATGTTTTGAATGTCACGCACACGTTGGCAGTGCTGACGCCACTCCTCCATCACGCATGCCGTGTGTAGGGCTACGTTTCGTGTCCTTGTCCGCTAGTTAGGTGGACGTCGGCAGTGCGATCCGATAGCTACTGGCGCATCGTCCACAGGAGCAGGTGACTTTGTCAACAGTTGTTGCGGCCTGATGCCATCACCTCCCGATCACCTTCACTCAATCCCCCATTATTCACAGGTACCTGTCCTCTCAGTGCTCTTCCTCCTCCAAACATGCTGGCGCAGGTTCAGCTCGCCGGTCAAGGCCAGGCAGCGCTACCACAGGTCCGTGCATCAACTCACCTACAACCGCCAGCTCCAGCAACCTCATGGGCCCTCCCAGGACAGCATGATTGGATGCTTCCAACATCAGCTGCTGCAGGATTTAGTTTCTCAATCTCATCTCGCCCAATTCCGGCCAGGTTGGTCCAGCAGATAAGAACGGGGAGGTATGTGGAGATGCAAGAATTGTCGGGGGACAATGCTGCTGTGAGGCGGCAACTGGAGGAGCTGCAAGGCACTATGGGTACTCAACTTTTGCCAGTCTTCTCCCGCCCCAAGCTTAGGGAGGTGGCTACCCTTCCTACATGGATTACTTGCTTTTTAACATATCTAGCGGTTGGAACTACTGATAATGTATGGAATAACGTTAGAATAATTGGAATAATAATATTGTATGGAATAATAATTTTTATTGTTAGTAACAATAATCCGGAACGGGTATCCTCCAGTACCAGAAGCTCGAAGCTCAAGCTATGTAGGTGTGGTTTAACGATCGGGCAAGGTGATCGATACTGTTATAATGGGCTGGGGTGATTAATTGGCAGTGAGATAAATGCTGAAACTAATATAAAATTAATGATTGAGATATAAATGATTGAAGTCAAACTCAAGGTCAAACCCGAGGTCAAATTCTACAATTGTGCTCGCTTGGATTGGATCCATTGACATAAATTGTCGATGTGTTCATGACAATATGACATGAGATGCATTCCTTCAAAGATGGCTATTTTTGAAGGAATAATTAGGAACTTCTTCTATCCTTGAGCAACACTGGATACTTCACTTTGAAACTTGTCATATTGTGTCATGAGCTCTTCTGGCACAAGATAGAACTGACCGATTTCTCTCGGGATAGTTAATTTTCAATTTCCTTGAGGCAATCCAAAGTTCAGCAACTGCGCTGCGAGACAGCAGTGTATCTCTTGGTTGACGAGTACTCTACAAAGTAACAAAGAACTGATAAAAATACAAGCATCATCAAGATGAACTTCATCCTGATCTCTACTAGGGATATAGCTTATTGATTCCTCCTGGTATTGCAGATGCAGAGTGTTATTGTAAACTTCCCTTAAGGTGACGGGGTACTGTTTGCCTAATTAATTATTCATAAAATAAATATTAACACTGTGTCAAAATAAAAAGTGCGAGAACGCCATGAAGGCGATCCAAAGACACACCAAAGACTGTTCTTTTGAGGAGCGTGAGAGCTGTGAAAATCCAGAGCTGTAGTCGGGCGGCAGGAGGCAAAACCTTAAGACGTAGGAATTTAGATTTTCGGCGTCAAATTTTACAGCAACTGTGACAGAATAACAGCGAAGTTTACTACTAACCAACACTTCTGTAGTCGTTATAGGGCCTGATTATGTTTGTTTGGTATTCCGGTAAGCGATTTCAGAGTGAAACGCCGATGAGTGCTCGACAGCGCCGTTCGTTTGGCAAAAACTAGCGCCAAAGCGCATCGTAACTCAAGCGTTTTTGACGTCCAGGTGAAGTTTTTACTCTCAGGCCCTGCCCAAAGGTCTGCACAAATGGAAAAGCCGAGGTATATGGTCAGCAAGTAAGCACTCTTTGCAAATTTTGACGCCAAAAATGTAGGTCATCGATCGCAGCCATTTTACATTGCTGGTATTACATGCTAATTGCCGAGCGCCTTAGCGCGAGGCATGTAATCGCGGAGTACTGTGTCGAAATTGTATGTTTGTATATATGTATGTATATATATATATATGTCACGCTTAGGAATGCAATCAGTCCATATGGCGAGGCCCATACTGTAGTATTGTATGCGAGGGCCACGAGGGCAGCAATTGCAAGGCCCCGGGATTGCACGTTCTTTCATAACTACTCGACGTTCTTTCATAACTCAACTGCAAAATGGACGACTCGACGATTCGCCTTCCCATCTCGTTTTCCATGCACCGCCCTCAGCGATACTGTGACTGATGCTGCAGCAAGAACCAGGGCTTTGGCGCGGGAGCGAACTTGAAGCGCAGACAGCGTGAACTTGAAGAGAGACACCACTGCTACTCGGTATAAACATAATCCCGCGCTGTATTTACTCTCCATTACAAATAATAGAGCAAACAGACTTTCACACCTTCGTGAAAGGGCTAACAATAGACTGTCTACAGAAACTGAAGAACATAGGTTATAGTTCTTGACTCAATGGTTATAGTTCTTGACTCAATAGGTTATAGTTCAAGACATGTCTTGCTTATGACTCCTCCTTTTTCCCCGGACACTGTTACACTATGGAACAAATTACCTGCTGAGATTGTCTCTGCTCCATCCCTCTCTGTTTTCAAGAGAGATATTCGTGGCTATCTATCTATTTAATCTAGTAACTTATGATGTTTGTTTTTTCTTTTGGTTGGTACCGTTGAAGCTTTTTGCTACTGGTACAGCCATGCAAAATTGTCATTAAAAATGGAATTATAATAGAGAGAGCAGAATTCATTTCAATACTAGCACTGAGCAACTTCTGACTCCAAAGGATTCAAGGAAAAGTCGTGATGGTTTTGGTTATAAGATAGATAATAATGAATTTTATTACTGTGCGAGGCAAATACATGCTGTAAGTATACCTAGTTATATTCATAAGTGCGTGGGTGTAACTGTACCCCGTCACCTTAAGAATGCTGTAAAGATGATGATAGTTTACACAAAAAATTCTGGAAAAATTACCTAGTTTACACAACAAATACTGGAAAAATTACCTCCATCAGTCAACTTCCTTTTACCAGCTTAGTAGGCATTGGTGCCTTCACCAATTTAGGCTGCGACTTTGTCATCAATGGTTGACTACACAGTGATTTGTTTTTCTTTGATATCCCTGTCAGCTTTGACCTGTTTTTGCTTTGAACTACTTGTACCAGATTCTGATGGCTTGCTGAACAGGGTTCTTATTGTCTGCTGCATAGTTGTACTTCCCTTTGCGGCAGCAAGTTTTGAGTAATCTCCTCTAAACATGTACTCTCCTAACTATTCTCTAACCTTGCTACTTTCCTGGCATATCCTTTTTCTGTGATATCACCTGTTTATGACATGGATTGTTATAATACCAATACATATAATTACCCTGGACGCATTGGTGTCCGAGGGTTAAGCGTTGGGTTCGTCAGTTGGTTGGTGTGTGTCATCAAAAACACGGCTTGTTACAGCCTTACTGCTTGAGGATTGCCATGAAACTTGCAATATTCCACTATCAGACAACAGGGAATGACTAGTAGAGAACCACACAGCTTCATGTTGACTTGTAAGCAATAGTCGGCAAAACACCAAAATTCCAGACTTATACTCTTTTGTAGCCCAGGCAACCGTAAGGTCAAAGGTGCCGCTCAGTCGTTATATCGTATACCATGCATGGGCAATACAACTTTTTTCCAGGAAGTGACGTCACATAGCAACACCGTAGCAGCAAGATGGCGTCGTCGGAAAGTAGTCCTTAGAGGACATAAATTCTATTCTGTCTATAGCAGATCCTTAGAAATAACAAACACTCTTTTTGAATGATACTACCAAAATCCACCATCAGACAACAGACGATTACTAATAAAGAACCATGTAGCTTCATGTCCAATACTTGTTAAACTAAATTTGTTGTTGCTACATTAGAAGCAACAAAAACTGCAAAATAATATACTTTGGAATGAAGCAATATGTATGCTTGTGACTACCTTACACAACGTTATATCTACATACAAGTACACACAAGCAGCTCAAATGTAGAGATAACACTACATGAAGATGCACTATCACTGCGTTGCAAGAGATTCATATGAGCTGAAAGCCTTGTGAAATGCTTCACGTTCTTGCTCATACTCCTCCTCCTGGTCTAACCATCTCTCATGAGTGTCCTCAATCATTCCCTGGACATTGACTATCTCATCTCGCTGTCGGTAGCAGTAGCGTCTGGACACACATGAGAACAGCACCAGAGACACCAGGATCAGAAACCCCTTCACTCCTTCATAGATCAGCCAGGACTTCCTCTCAATGATGAGATTGTCTAGAATACCAACAGCTAAGTACCTGATGCTGAAGGTGGCATACCACAGACCAATGAGCAGCCCCTGGGTAGTGCGAGGAGCCTGGGCACAGATGAACTCAAACACTGTCATAGACACAAGCAGAGAAGAGAGACCATTGAGGAGCTGAGGGATGATGAACCACAGGTAGGTGTTGTCAACTGGATCATCCTTGTATGCAACAAAATTGTGACTACGACCAAATTTACGAATAATAAGGCACTGCATCGAGAATGTGTGGTTAGCAACATTAGTGTGATGTTGCTGCCAGTATGTGGTATCATGGTTAACAACCACTATGATGTACAACACAACTTGAAGTAACGAAAAGTACAGACCGATCCACATTTTTGTCAGCATTCGAACATTCTTCAGTCTTGGAATCACTTTCACAATCACCAGTCGATACAGTGGTATACCAACCACTGCAACAAGAGTGCTCAAGTGGAGTGGATTAAACACAATCAGTAGCAGTACTGGTAGTGAAGGACAGCTGGTCCTCTGGAGCTGTTCTGGAGCAGAGTAGCCATCTCCTGCTAGATGGTATCCAAACAGACACAGGAGGAGTGGTAGAATACGTAGGAATGTCTTGGTGTCCTCAACCTCCTCATTGGTGAATGGTCCTCCATATTTATTCTTCCCCAGGTCAATACGGCGTGGAATATCCTCCTCCCAGTAGGTGAAGGCACTGCGATGCTCAGGGACCTTGTGCTTCCAAGAGTACTTGAGCACTTTGTAGATATTCTTGAATGGATTGAGACCTGCTTTCTGTACGTACAAGTGCTTTCTCGAAGTAAAAAACTTAACAAATATTGCAGCAACAATAGATGTAACCGTAATGCACAGAGGCACGATTATTATACTGTCCTTGCTTCTATTCAGTGCATCACTGAGTGCTCCCTTTGTTATCTTATCAAACCCATCTAATATGAGAAGCCCAATGCCCAAAGTGTACATCAATACTAGTCTGCCAACATTCTGAGCCCAGTAGTACCAGTGGATGAAAGCAATCAGTTTTGGTGTGGGAGCCTCTAGTAACTGATCCAGTCCAAACTGAATGGCATTAGCTAGAAACAATGCCAGTCCAATGAAGAGTAGTATACTAACTATGCAATAAACTGGTACATCTACTTGTAAGTGGTAAATAATTCCTGTCTTCCAGATACCAGATACTGCAATATCAGTTATACAATATATTAGGAGTGAACTGGTGGTGATAAGAAGGATACCAAGGGACCATTTCAGGCTACGATACCTGGTCAAGTAAACATCTGTCAGGTGACCCACGAGTGGATAGAGCATAAATAGTACTCCTTCAAAAGCAAAGGCCAGTATTCTGGCTTCAAGCACTACTCCAGCACATATATATTCTTTCCGACTTAAGTTGCAAACTTCCACTACCAGACAACAGATAATGACTAGCAGAGGACCACGTAGCTTCATGTTGAACACTTGTTAAACTGAATTAGTTGTTGAACACGCTACATTAGAAGCAACAAAAACTGCAAACAATCATATGGGGTGCCGTTTGTACCAAAACTTAAAAATTCACCTAATTAATAAATGTATAGCTGCATTTATAAATGCAACCTGCATATAATATAAATGTAGTGCTTATTTATAAATGCCGACTGACATTTATATATACCGACTGACATTTATAAATGCCGACTGACATTTATAAATGCCGACTGAAATTATTAATTATTGCAACTGATTAATTTTATGCCACGCCTCTATCACGTGACAAATAACAACTGAGTTGCTGCTGCAGCTAGCACCACTGCTGTATACAAACTCTCCTAATACGTCTTATGCAAATACTAACTGGTCAGTAACTTAGTGAGTGCATGTGCAGTAGCTCAGTAGTTTGGCCACGCCCCTGTTATAGGCTGTATGCATTTTATCTTCCTTGTGTGTATGTACCTTCTCTGTTCTTGTTGTTGTTAACAGGTTGGCTTTACATTAATGATTGCTAGATTGCATGGACGAAAGTTGCCCGACCCCTTGGCATTTCACGACAATCACTCTATCGCAGACTACATGAGTATACACGACTTCTATCGAGCACTTTAACTCTTTAGTGACTGAATTATTTTGACGAAAATTTAACTTGCTCTAAACTGACAGTTTGTCTTGCATTTTCTACAACATGCAGTACGTTAGCTGTTCCAAACTAGCACTGTTGTTTCCTGGTATGTCAAAGTTTACGACCATGTACTAAAGTCTGAGTTGGCCACTCCCACTTCGGAACTGAAGCCGCTTAAGTGCTGCGACCTCGTCATTTTCCAGCCAATTTTGGTCTTCGTTTAGCCCTTGTGACTGATACAAAAACCTAGTGGTGTCCAGGTGAGCAAACAGCATAGTTTAGACCATATTTCATGCCCAAGTATGCATTTCCGGGCATCCTGAAGCCTTAAAAATGCCAAAAGTGGCGAGGGGCTCCGCCCCTTCGAAGCCCGGGTTAACAGGGGGACACCCCCCTTTAAAATTCCCCCCGTGCTGTACGTTTTAGTGGGGAGGGCGCGCCGAAAAACAGGTGGTTTTTTCAGGGTAAAGTCATCTTTTGCAAATAAACTTGATTTGACCTTTCTAGAGCACTTTTTATGACATCTAGAGTAGGTGGAGTCAATTATGGCGGCTAAAGCCGCTATAGGCCTTAAAGGGTTAATTGGGAAAACAAAAATTGGAATGATTTTTATTTTTGATTTGCTTGCCAGAGGCAGGTGTGGCAATCTAGTAATCATTAATGCAAAGCCAACCTGTTAACAAAAACAAGAACAGAGAAGGTACATGCACACAAGGAAGACAAAATGCATGCAGCCTATAACAGGGGCGTGGCCAAACTACTCAGCTACTGCACATGCACTCACTAAGTTACTGACCAGTTAGTATTTGCATAAGACGTATTAGGAGAGGTTGTATACAGCAGTGGTGATGGCAGTGGCGCTAGCTGCAGCAGCAACTCAGTTGACTGGACAGAAGCGGGGCCATCCATGATCCATTTTGAGATTGACTGGAACTATCATAGGCTTTCTCCTGAACCTACTGGGCGTGACCATGTGTTATTTGTCACGTGATAGAGGCGTGGCATAAATCAGTTGCAATAATAATAATAATGTCAGTTGGCATTTATAAATGTCAGTCGGCATTTATAAATGTCAGTCGGTATATATAAATGTCAGTGGGTATATATAAATGTCAGTTGGCATTTATAAATGTCAGTCGGTATAATTTATATAAATGTCAGTCGGTATAATTTATATAAATGTCAGTCGGTATAATTTATATAAATGTCAGTTGGCATTTATAAATGTCAGTCGGTATAATTTATATAAATGTCAGTCGGTATAATTTATATAAATGTCAGTCGGTATAATTTATATAAATGTCAGTTGGCATTTATAAATGTCAGTCGGCATTTATAAATGTCAGTCGGTATATATAAATGTCAGTGGGTATATATAAATGTCAGTTGGCATTTATAAATGTCAGTCGGTATAATTTATATAAATGTCAGTCGGTATAATTTATATAAATGTCAGTCGGTATAATTTATATAAATGTCAGTTGGCATTTATAAATGTCAGTCGGTATAATTTATATAAATGTCAGTCGGTATAATTTATATAAATGTCAGTCGGTATAATTTATATAAATGTCAGTTGGCATTTATAAATGTCAGTCGGCATTTATAAATAAGCACTGCATTTATAATAAAATATATGTAGGTTGCATTTATAAATGCAGCTATACATTTATTAATTGGGTGAATTTTTATGTTTTGGTACAAACGGCACCCCATAATATCATTCTATCTACTATGGAATGCATGCTTGTGACTACTGTACACAGTGTTATATCTACATACAAGTAAACACGATCAGTTCAAATGTAGAGATAACACTACATGAAGATGCAACATACAGCTGATGGTTAAAACGATAATGCAAGAGATTCATTATGAGCTGAAAGCCTTGTGAAATGCTTCACGTTCTTGCTCATACTCCTCCTCCTGGTCTAACCATCTCTCATGAGTGTCCTCAATCATCCTCTGCACATTTACCTTCCTTTCAGTGCCATCTGTTACCCATCAATGCATGTTTTCAGCAGTATACTCATTCCAAGTGGCTACTAGATAATGGTACACCTTCCTTTCAGTGCCATCTGTTACCCATCAATGCATGATTTTAGCAGTATACTCATTCCAAGTGGCTACTAGATAATGGTACAACTTCCTTTCAGTGCCATCTGTTACCCATCAATGCATGATTTCAGCAGTATACTCATTCCAAGTGGCTACTAGATAATGGTACACCTTAATTCCTTTCAGTGCCATCTGTTACCCATCAATGCATGATTTCAGCAGTATACTCATTCCAAGTGGCTACTAGATAATGGTACAACTTCCTTTCAGTGCCATCTGTTACCCATCAATGCATGATTTCAGCAGTATACTCATTCCAAGTGGCTACTAGATAATGGTACACCTTCCTTTCAGTGCCATCTGTTACCCATCAATGCATGATTTCAGCAGTATACTCATTCCATGTGGCTACTAGATAATGGTACACGACTTCCTTTCAGTGCCATCTGTTACCCATCAATGCATGTTTTCAGCAGTATACTCATTCCATGTGGCTACTACATAATTGTATACTTCCTATCAGTGCTATCTGTTACCCATCAATGCATGACTTTGTTGTTTTAGTAGCATACTTAGTGTAGCCACATTCTTAGGTGGACAAAGCAAAGAGGTAGCTGTCTCTAAAAGGCAGGCACAGTTGAATAGTGTAAGATACCGTGAAAAGTAAAATATCTTACTCGTAGTAGATGGGGACTTGAGTCTCGTGAAGTCTGTTCCAAATGACCTTGTTTCTCTCTGACTTTCAAATGAGCTGCTTTACTATAAACAGCTGCTCAAGTACAGTGGTTAGATCTATAACATTGAGCCAGCCAGGAATTTGTTTTGAGTAAATGTATTGTTGCAGCTGTGTTGTGAAGGAAATACATCAATTAATTAATTTTATTGGTTTATTGTGAATCTAACTAAGATCTAACAAAATATCAGTTTTTAGTTTTCACTATTGTTTCACCATCTTGTCCTAACTTTTCTATCTATTGTCATTGCATAAATTACCCTTTGTATTGATGAAATTTGAACGCTTATTGAACACTTTGCTACAGCCTTTTTCAGGTCACTTGACTTGCACAATGTTGACTATAAAGAGGGTTGGTGTCTATATTATACTGCCCATAGGTGTGTCCTTCTAGGCCTTTCTTTAGCTTCCAGGAATCCATTCCACATTCCAAAGTATTCTTGGGTTTGTTCTTCTACTACCTAGGTACTTGTAGATACCATCTAAACTGCTGGACAGCTCTGGGAGTGAGTAGACATCTCAAGAAAAAGCCTAGCAAAGCCTCGAGTTACTCAGTGTTCACGGTCACACCCACTTGACACACCTTGTCCTTGTGGTTAGCACTTTGCTGTCTTCTGGTTAGCAGTGCAGTTTCAATAGCAAGCAGGTTGGCAAAGCTCCTTCTGCAAACCATAACTAAGGAGCTAACTCTACAATGTGCAACATGCTGAGAGTTTTGTGAAATCTGTTCATTATTGTGTGGTTGCTGACATAGCAACTGTTTACACAACAAACCACAGCCAATAGCAACTGTATACTCAGCTGGGGCTTGCCCTAGTCTGGCCGCTGCCCCTCCCCGCCTATTGAGTGGGTGGTGGACAGTGTGTAGGGTCTAGCAAACATTGCCATTCATAGTTTCCCAACCGACCAATCAGATTCTACTGCTCAAGATCTTGAGCAGTAATATTCATGGATCATGGGCTGGGTTTGATCGTGAATAATATTACAGGCTAGGGCAAAACAGCTACGGTGGGTGAAAGCTAACAGTCGTGCTGTTGACGATGCTGTCGAACATAGTCTACCGCGATTCAAGAATAGATCGCTTAAACCAGCGCCGTGTGAGGCAATTCGTGCGGTACAATGGCATTGAGGAAACCCCGCTTATCATTGCAATAATTAATTATCTAAGACTTATACACGATTAATATTCATACAAAATCGATGAATGGCAATGTTTGCTAGACCCTACACGCCGTCCACCTCCCACTCAATAGGCGGGGAGGGGCAGCGGCCAGACTAGGGCTTGCCCTTGCCAACATGCATTTTGGCATAAAGCTTTGTCATCCCAAACTGGATCTGGACATCTTCTTGCTCTATGCGATCACCAACACGTAGGCTATACCGTAACAGAATGGTTTTACTAAATAAATGCCACACTGCCTAAAAAAAACGGGAAAATCCATGCTGCTTGATGGGCAATGGTGCTTTCTAGGCACGGTAGCGAAAAATGGCTGTGTTACTAGGTTGTAGCTTGCTGAAACGTACATTTCTGAAATCTTGAGCTCACTCAAGTCTTCACCGATGAGTTTGTGAATAAACACGTCGATCATGGACCGCGCCTCTCTGTTTTCTTGCGAGCAAGCCAGCTCATGAAATTTCATGATTCGAGTAGCTATCGAGACGCACTAGCTATACTGCTAATATTGATCTGTCTTCTGCTTTAGTTTTTCAGAGACACTGACCATAGCAACACACAGCACCGTGAATATTAATTAGTTGCGAGCACCCTTAAGAGCATTCCATGTAGCTTCAGAATTGTACACTTCCTATGAGTGCTATCTGTTACCCATCAATGCATGACTTTGTTGTTTTAGTAGCATACTTTATGTAGCCGCATTCCGCTTCATTAACTTAGGAATTAACTAAAGCCTGACTCTCAGTCTTAAACTCAGAAAATCGCTTGTATAACTAACTGAACAGCATCACCAGCTGATGGCAACACTACTAGTGTTTCTGCTGTTGTTGACTGTACCTGTCTCTGCCTTTACAAGCACTGATGTCTACTATGTCACAGCTGATGATGCTGGTCATGAGCAGTCATGTCCTCCACACCAGATATGCCACAACCTCTCCTACTACATCTCCCAGCCTGGCCGCTACTTCACCTCTAACACCACCATCATATTCTTGAAAGGAAGTCACACCTATGATAGAGAGGTGCATGTAAATATAAGCCATGTGTATAATCTGACTCTGAAAGGACACGGTCAGTGGCCGATAAAAGGAGCTGAGGAGACTGTGATGCAGTCTACAGTAATTATCAACTGCACCAGAGGGAGAGGATTGTTCATCTTTGATAGGTCTCATAATATTACGGTTGAAAGTCTTACAGTAGTCAACTGTGGAGGAGACGATCGGAATGGAGTATTTTCCTTTTCTTTGGTCACGAATGTTCTCTTTCTCAAGAATTCAATACAACACATGATGGGATGTGGACTAACTATTACTCTCTGTGAAAATCCTATAGTGATCACAAACTGTTCTTTCTATAATTCAACAGCATTCAATACCAGCCAAGACCATTATTATAGCAGCGCAATACTCTTTGCATACAATGCACAATTCAGTTCTGAAGAAAACTACCAACTAAACTTATCATACTCGAATATAACCAAGTGTCGTACCAATGGCAATGGAGGCGGTATAGGGTTTCATGCACTTGATGGATCGTTTAAACTGTTTTTTGAGCATTTGGTTTTGTCACAAAATACAGCTGCAGTAGGCGGTGGAATGCATTTTGGTGGCGATGTTTCAACGCTACTTGTTAATATTATCAAAACAGATTTTATTGATAATTACGGTCATTCTATTAATGATATATGCTTTGAAGCCTATTCAGATTTGCAAACTACTTTTAACTTGCTGAGGTCAATTATTGTTCATACTGGCATGACATATTCAGACTATGGAGTGTTTATTATCAGTTATGGGGACATCACTGTTACATTAATGAACACTAGAATGAAATTTGCAAATTTACAATTAGCTGGCTTTTACATGAAAAGGATGGCAGGCCTTCTATTAATGGAAATAAGTGACTGCCAGTTTGAGAGCAGTCATAATGTGTCAGTCATTTTGTCTGTGTATGAAGCAAAAACTTATATCGAAAACTGTATCTTCTCGAACAACACAGGAGGTAACTCTGTCATTGTATTCTTTTGTAGTGCCGGATCTAGTTTTGATAATGGTTTTGAAAACTGTGTGATATCAAATAATAATATGACTGGAATCACTCTAATTGCAAGTGAAATTGAATTCAATGGTCGAAATGTGATACAGAATAACAGAAACACAGAGGGAGCAGGTATCACACTATCAACGCAAGCCAGCATTACAGTTAGAGGTGAGCTGTGTCTGTACAACAACACTGCTGATGAACGTGGTGGAGCAATTCTTGTACAGTCTTCGATATATCCAGTGGATCATCGAACAGATTGCACAATCTCAGTTTATTCTGGCACAGTAAACTTCTCAGGCAACAGAGCCAGAAAAGCAGGAAGTGATATGTATGGTGCAGTACTCATGGGTTGTAATTCTGTACTAAATCTACCACATGTACCACATATACCACATCTGGGACAACCCAACGAAACCTCGTGGTACTTTGACACACCTCTCAGTAAACTATTTCATTTCAGTAACACTGACAGACTCTCCTCCATGTCCTCTGTCCCCATCATGGTCTGCTTCTGTAACAATAGTGGCTTACCAGATTGCTCTGATAGGACCCAGCATCACATGCAATCATATCCAGGACTAGAGATCAACACATCAATAGCTACAGTAGGATACTATGGCGGTACTAGTCCTGGTGTTGTGCAGGTCAGTACTCAACATGCAACACTTGTTCGTTCTTATGGTCAAAGCGTCAATAAAAACTGTTTTCAGCTCCACATTCTCCTGCAGAACACTTCCTCAACAACAGCACTAGTTGATATCAGAGTGGATAGTGGACTACCGGGCTGGGGTTTGTCTATTGGAGTTGACATCATGGAGTGCCCAATTGGCTTTACTAAGATTTCAGGACAGTGTCACTGCGAGCAGTTCTTGAGTGCTAGCAATGTCCAATGCAATTTATCCACCACAAGTGTCGAGTTTCTTAGATCAGGCAACAGTTGGTTCGCCTACATCAACAACACTCAGTGTATAACTGGTACTACTAATTGTCCATTTGACTACTGTAATCGATCCAATGTCTCATTTGACATCATGGCACCTGATCGTCAATGTATTGGCAATAGAACAGGTATACTATGTGGACAATGCCAGTCTCACCTTAGTATCATGCTAGGATCGAATCGCTGTGGTACTTGCTCTAACTGGTATCTTTTCTTGTTGCCGGTATTTGCCCTCGCTGGCATAGTGTTGGTGGCTATGTTGATGTTCTTTAACTTGAGTGTCTCTGTCGGAACTATCAATGGACTCCTGTTCTACGCTAACATGGTGAAGCTCAATGAAGCTTTCTTCTTCCCTAATGGTAGTATTCCAGTGGTGAGCCAGTTTATCTCATGGCTTAACCTTGAACTGGGTATTGAAGTGTGTTTGTTTGATGGACTGGATGGCTACTGGAACACTTGGCTACAGTTTGCCTTTCCTGCTTACCTGTTCCTGCTCATGGGTGGTATTATTGTGGGCTGCCGCTACTCTGTGTGGCTATGCAGGTTGTGTGGCTCTCATGCTGTCCCAGCACTAGCTACACTGTTTTTTATGTCCTACACTAAAATCCTACTCACAGTCACTAATGCTCTTTCCATTTTTCAGTTGCCATGCAATGACAGTATATTGACAGTGTGGAGTGTAGATGGGAACATTGATTATGGCAGTTTTAAACACCTTATTCTGGTAGCCATCTCCTGTTGTGTCCTGGTCGTTGGACTGGCTTATCCTGTTTTAGTGTTGTGTGCTCCTCTGCTAGAGAGATACAGTGACAAGTGTATCCCACTACACAGGTGGAATCCCGTGGCAAAGTTCAAGCCACTTTTAGACGCTTATGGAGGTCCTTACAAAGATAAATTTCGATTCTGGACAGGAGTGACTTTGATGGTACGACTAACTCTCACTGTGACATTTTCCTTTACTTCAGGAAAATTGGCTGCCATCAATGGTTGCATCATCATCACCGTTGTAGCGGGTATTTTCATATTTTGGTCTTTCACGAAAGGTGTGTATAATAAGATTTGTCTGAGCACACTTGAAGTCTTTTATCTTCTCAACATATTTCTTCTGAGCACTGTTAGTCTTACTGCTGCTTTTCTAAGGTTCAAGCAGTATCAAATAGCAACCATTGTCTCTGTTTGCCTGTCCTTTGTTGTCTGTCTTGTCACTATGACAATACACCTCTGGTGGAACCTTGATTTTAAAAAGATCAAGAGAAAGCTTGGATTTAAAGACCGACCGGAGTATGTTGAAGTGCCTCAGGTAGCAGCAGAAGAGGACGATGAAGAGGACAGACCTCCTCCAGGATCCCCACCATCAATAGTTTATGGCTCAAGTAGAGGAGAACATCGGTTTGTGCTGGAGTTTCAATCTCATGATGGTCGTGATTCAGTCTCTCCAGTATTGTTGGCAAGAGAACCACTACTGTTTGACACTTGAGCTGCTTCTTATCGTGTACACACATCATGGCTATGAGTAGCTCTTTCTGGACACCATCTTTCTAGCCATTTGACTTTATATTAGCTTCAGTCTTGTTGTTGAGTTTATTTTACTAGTAATGCACAAGTGATCCTAATTTGTAATAGTGGTAGTGTATATACAGTACGAGTAGTAAAAACATTTAAACTATGATATGAATAATTCTCTTTGATGTAGCGAGATATCCAAATTTGCGTACTTACCTTGTGTGTGGGCGGGTGTAAAAAAGATGGCTCCACCGCACACTAGGCAGCAACTAAGCGTCGTTTGTCACACACTATTTGTATATTTTGCACTGTTTCGGGTAGCTTGCTGGTACAACAGTGCTATGTACAGAGGATCATGGTGCACTATAGTGACCCTCTATGGGATGGTATGTAGTGTGAAGGGGAGGAGGGACCTTGTTGTAGTTACTCTATACTGCCCTGGTTCAAGAAGAGCACAGCAAGCACTACCGCCGCCATTAGGGTACGTCTATGTCTAGATGAAGCCACTGGCAATGAAAGGATTGGTATTGAACGTCTTGAGATATACGTCAAATGATTTCAGTCGTCTTCTTTACAGCTAGCCACATGCCATGTGCTCAAGGCCACACCCACTGCCGATCTTGTTCATGAATCAGAGGAGGCAGGACATGGGTATGTAACAGCTGATCAACTTCTAGATTGAGAAAAAATTGTTTTTGTGTTCTGATGGTTGAGGAAAATGGCCAACTTGAATCATGCAACGATTTTATCAATTTAGCATGTTTGTGTGCTGGCAGTTTTAGGACATAAGGAACGTAATCAATTACCTTTTATCTTGAGTAGAAGCCTGTGAACTGGCAAAACATCCAAAAGCAGAGAAGGAAGACTATAAACTATCACAGCAGGAAAGACGTCCTGTACTACCTCGATCAGCTCGAAGATCGCTGAAAGTTAACGGCATGAGTAGCCAGCAAGCGTACAAAAGCAGCCTCCACTTTGGGGCATGTGGGGCGTGGTAGCTGGTCAGTACGTGATTATTAGGGAGGCACGGTAGTGACTCCCTATGTAGGGATGAACGAGAAAACAAGATGGCGGCTACATACAATGTATTAGCGTTCAAACGCTGATATTTCGCCTGGTGTTGAATTTTATACGTCTTTAGACATTTAGATCTGCTCTCTGGCGTTGCCCCATCTTACAGTAGCAAGGAGATTGCTCGAAATTGTTACTAAAGTTACGAACCTGGAAACGGTGAAAATCGACTTTCGTCATCTTCGTTTTCTTCTTTCTTCTTTCTTTCTTTCTTTCTTTCTTTCTTTCTTCCACTCGCCTAGCGCCTTTACGCGAGCAGTGCCGAGACCAAAACATCCACGAACAGTCGTGAAATTCTCCTGGCATGTGCCTTTTGAGCTTTGTTTTTAGCGTAACGGCGATCTAAGTTCCGCGATTTCTCGATCGTGATCCATTGTCAGCTTAGTGTTAGACGCCATTATTGTGATTGCGCAATACGCACGTGACCAAGCAATGGGTAGCGCACGTGACCAAGCAGCTAAAGTATCGCTGCGCCGTGTGGATCGGAGAACACACACCCGGCATTTGTCTGGAGTCTTCGAAGAACGGTAAGCTCGTGTAGGATCGCCATTCTGCACTTGCCAGATAATTATAACCGTCTACAAACAAGTGTGGGCGGGGCTCATATGCACTGCATGCATGCGTAGGCGACTAGGCAGACCTGATACGTACAGCTTAACAATTTTAGCTACAAGTTTAAGAAAAGCCATCAACAACAGGAATACTAAACTAATGGTGGAAACAAAGACTTCTCCGTACATGCATGATATTAGAGAGATTAAGTTTTTATTACCTGTACGTGTAACGTGCACGCGTAACGTGTAAAAGATCACGTGAGCACTACAATAAGTGGGCTGGGCTGGCTTACCCGTTGATTTTACCCGTACAGTGCGTGTAGACCAATAGAGACATTTAGATTTACACGTTTTTGACCTGTACGTGTACGCGTAACGTGTAGATGATCACGTGAGCACCGCCCACTCACGCTACACGGTCGAGCACACGTCAATTTTCCCCGTTCTTAACGTGTAGGACCCCTTCTACAGGTCGGCCGTTTCCCTGTAGTTCCTGTTGCTCAAGATTCCGTCAGCTCCACGTTTGTTATAGCTAAAAATGTAGCTTGATGCCTGCTCTATATGTTCGACTAGTTAAAGCGCTGATACGTGCTATCTGTCACCTGCAGCACTCGACAGAACAGAAGTAACCATAGATTCACTTACCGCTCGCTATCCAACTGCACTGCTGGAAGCTCATCTGTGGCAGCTAACTTGTGCTGGCAGTTGTTTATAGCGTTTGAAATCTGTTTCAAGCCATGTCTTGGTGCAAAACCTGGAAGTTTGTAGCCGCCTCGCCACAAGTAAAAACCACACCTGTAGAATCTAAATCGCCACTGGAATTTCCCCTGTAACGTGAAACGCGAGTTACAGTTTACAGGTTACACGTTACGCGTAAAACGTGTAAATCTAAGGGTCTCTACTGTCTATAGGTTGGCAGTTTACCTGTGGATTTTGTTGCTCAAAGTTTCATCAATTCCACGTTTGTTACAGATGTATGTGTAGCTTGATTCCTGCTCTACATGCTCGACTTTTCGAAACGTCGATACGAGCTGTCCTTCGCCCGTACAAGTCGTCAGGGCAGGAACGACCATGGCTCATCAAGCTGCTGGTTAGTTTGTCGAGCTACAAGCGTTTTGTTTACCCTTTGAACCATGCTCAACGCGAATCCTGGTCGTCTCTTGTCTTCTTAGCTACACACCCGAGCGCTCTGCTACATACTCGACTACAGGTATTACCCGCTACGCCTGCAAAACTTAATCGCCGTTAGTATCCTGCCTGTGACGTCTAACGCGAGTCTACAGGTTACACGTTACGCGTTCGTAAAACTTAACCTCTCTAGTGAACTGCACTTCACTAAAAAGAAAAAAGGACACAAACAAGAAATTAAAAAGATTTCTATCGAAATCAAAAGGATGTAGTGATGAAGAAATCTACCACTGGTTCACAATGTAAACCAACAAGGAACAAGCATAGAATGGTAACACGATTGACTTGCTAACAGACCATAGATCCCTACATCAGTGGCTGTACATAAGATCAATATTTTGTCACAAGCTGAATTCTATTCAAAGTGTCAGTCAACAGTAAATAGCTTAACTAGCTATAGTCTGGCCACAGCAGCCACTGATGTAGGGATCTATGGTCTGTTAGCAAGTCAATCGTGTTACCATTCTATGCTTGTTCCTTGTTGGTTTACATTGTGAACCAGTGGTAGATTTCTTCATCACTACATCCTTTTGATTTTGATAGAAATCTTTTTAATTTCTTGTCAATACATGCATTCCAATGTGATGTAATTATGACTCATGTCCTACCTCCTCTGTTCATGAATACACATTTGTATGTGCTTTGTGGTGAATGTGCCTTGATTGAGAGTGCTGATAGGTTCAATTGGTTCTGAATGTGCCCTGCATCCAGAGTGCTATACTTTCCCTTACACCACATCATGGTGCGTTTACTGCTTCACTTTGATGACACTAAATTGTCTTCGCCTAGGTATGCGTTGCCTTGTTCAAGTCTAAGAAAAGTTATAAATGTGCCCTTATTTCCCAACGTCATAATAAGAGTTATAGTCATACAGTACCACACTATACTTCACTGTATAGATTCATGCTGTCATGTGGTATACAAGCTTGATGTCATCCATGAAACACATCAATGCCGGTGAATCATGCACTCATTATTCCACCACAACACTCATTATATCCTTGGGCATTAAAGTGAGCACACACTGGTTGCAAGGTCAGGTAGGTTTTAAGAAACAAGTACACATAACAGCAAGCAGTGAGCAAATTCGCAGAAGGGCAACAGGTTCATAGCAAAATACATTTTATACCGACCAAACAAAATAATTCTTAAGCTTTTTATTGGTATAGTTTGCTAGAAGTAAAATTATCATACTCAACAATCTCTTATCACACTCCTATTCATATTTTTCTCGCTCTTCATTCGCTAAGTTGTTATTTTCTTCATGCTGTTCATTATTATCAGATTCGTTCTCCTGTTCTTTGTGCTCTATTCTTCTCTGTTTTCTTTGCTCGTAAGCTTTTGCGCAATATGTCATTGAGAAAGATATGGTGCCCATTATGATTGTAAGTACTACAAGTGTATTTGTTAGAATTGTTACCAGGTTTTCTTCTGTTGTAGAGGAAATTTGGAATTCCGAGAATGAGTGACCAAAACCAAACACTAGTGTTGTTATTACCGTGAAGATCTGTATGGCTACAGTAGAGATTACACGACGCTTATTCCATTCGCTTCCGTTAGATGCTTTGAGAAGAATCAGTTGTATTGGGCAAATGATCAGAACAATAGTTGATATTGTACCATGAGCAGATCCAGTGGCTGAGCCTAGTTCGAATACAAACTTGTAGCAGATGATCTTAGTGATGTTCTTCAGATAAGTTGTGTTAGAGCAATCTAAAGGTAAAAATTGGGAATTTTGATTGTATCCAAAGCAGCAATTGGAACGATCTGTTGTGCACCCAAACGATTCTTGTAACAGGAAGTCGTCCCAAAATTGTGCCAATACGCTGACGATCAAGTAAATAAGAGTAAGAAACAGTATGTTAGTGTAATTAGGAGGAGCTTTGTATTTGAGTACATTATATACGTTTATTTCTTCCTGGTTGTTGTGTATCTTCAAGATTCTGCCAAATGCGATTTCTACAACTGCATCAGTTATGCATTGGATCCATCGTATCAAGCATCGTATCCATGTCTTGGGAGGAGACTGGCTGCTGCCATGGAGAACTCTGCATCGTATCAAGCATGGATTGTTACATGGCCATTTCTGGTTTATAAAATATGGTATACATGCAACGAGTACGGCTAAGAAAATAATCAGTTCGAGTACTATTGCCTGTGCTGTGAAGAAGTCAACATAGTCTTGACAAGACACCACAGTTCCCATTTTTGGTTCAATAGAATGTTCTGTGATTGCTAGTCAATTTTTAGACAGTTTTCTGCTGTCGAGAACACTAAAACTGGGGTTATCCGATATTGTTGTCTGGTGAAGCTGGCTCTGATTATTTGTAGGCATTATAAAAAGAGGTAAACAGACAAATATTTCATACCTACAGTCTATGTGGGATAGATGAGACTTGAGCTTGCTTACAACTGCATAATATTATAGCTAGCTAGGCGTAACCTAGACTTGCTGCAATACTGTTTACTATGTATGCCCTAATATATCCTTACTCTCAAAACATTAATCTCTACAAGTAGAGATAGAGTAGAGAGATAGAGTAAATAGTAGAGTATAGCAAAACAACTTATGATTAATGATAATTTTTTTGCTATACTCTACTAAAATGAATGATATGTTTTGCTATACTCGATTCTCTTTTCTCTTTTGTACCATGACTAGATACAGATATTTTTTATTCAACCAGTTTTCTAATCAGTGCACACTGTGTAATTTTCTATGCTAAACGCAAGTTTCTTAAAATGATTTTAATAAAATTTGTGACTCTGTTTAGTAAACTCTCTTCAGGGAAAGATTCCAGCTAAAAAAATCAACATTCTGTTTTTTTTAGATAGATAAGTATCATAATGGTAAATCTTGGCTTGTGCTAATAAATTATTATACAGTTTTAGTATTAGTGTGTACATGCAGTGCATGAAATATTTCTGTTGTGTCAAATAATATGAACAAACCATCACTCAATGAATTATGTCTGTTAGTGATCGTTTCAGTGGTGAGAACGAGACTCAGAGAGAAGAAAAATCCGGTTTACGTACGGTACTTGCAAGTCATGAATCTCTTGATAACACAATATTCCATGAAAAACTGATTTTCTCGGTAGTGTTTACAATACTACCTACGTCACTTTCCGGTTATTATGGCTGAGTTTAATGAAGCGCTATTCTGTGTGCTCTAAGAAGAGCGTACATTAGCCTTACATGTGCATATTGATAACCAAAACCCATTGATGCAGTATCTTGCTTGTGTACAAAGAAAGCACCACAATGTGGATTGTGCAATAATCGCTACAATCTAGTTTCCTTGCAGGCTTACAAGATACTAAAGATACAGGTTATGCTACAAAATACATAATCCATATTATAGCATGATTCAATCACACTACTTGATAAAGTCCAATCTAGTGAAGTCTCTGAGACGGGTCTCTCTATCACAAATTTTATAATTTTAAAACTATATAAACGTACTGTTGTGTTGCATACACATTTTTCACATTGTGTAGTGCATTTATCCAGTTATAAAAATGATCAGTAATAATTGTCCTGTGGTATTGGTTCGTATTCATTAATTTTTATTGATGACGTTATGTCTCTGTACTGCTCTCCTTGACGGCTCTCTTCACTTTCAAATTTGTACCAAGGAACAAAGATAATGTTGCTTGCTATGATATAACCTATTGGTAGGTATCTGACTGCATTGAGCAGTTCGAAAAGTGAGTACGATATCGCATAGCGCAAGTATATCGTGAGACTGGTTAACAGTATTGCTACAAGTGCTAAAATGAGTTGCATAGCTATAGTTGAGTATTTTTGACACTTCGAGCCACTTGTTCCCTTGGAAATCTTGAGGAAAATCAATGGAATGATGTAGTTTATGATGAAAGCAGTGGTTGTCACTATACCAACTGCAGACCCAGTGGCTGGACCTAGTTTGAACACAAACCGATAGCAGCTGAAGGATGTCATAAAGGTTGTGTTAGAGCAGTTCAAGCGTGGAGTAGACAGTGTAGGATTCGAAGGAAAGCAAGCCAGGTTGGGGTCGGCGGTACAAATACGAGATTCTTCTAATAAGAAGTTGTCCCAAAATTGCATCAATGCTATCCCAATCAGTTGTAACACATTAGAGAACAGAAATGCCTTGTACCAACGAGGAGCTTTATAGTTGAATATAGTATAGCCTCTGTAGAAGGCAACAAGTAGAGACAGACTGACCGTCTATTGATTTTACATGCCATTGTGTTGACTCTATTTAAACACTAGTCAGTCATATCATTTCTGTACTCTGCCAATCAATAATCTCTGCTATACTCATACCTGTGCGGACACTACGCTACATTTGGCGACAAGGATTAAGGATGGCTACAGCCAAGAGCGTTGGTCATATGGACAAATTTGATCCTGCAACGGAGAACATAGATGTCTATCTGGAAAGAGTAGAACTGTTCTTTGCTGCAAACAAGACAGAGGATGCTGACAAGGTGACGATACTCTTGAACGTCATTGGTGGAAAGACCTACAGTCTGTTGCGTGACCTCGTGGCTCCAGAAAGACCAAGCGCTAAGACGTTGGAACAGCTAACGACGTCTCTAAATAATCATTTCAAACCCAAGAGAGTGACTATCGCAGAGTGTTTCCACTTCTACCGACGCAACCAGGCGGTCGGAGAATCTGTTATTGAGTATGTAGCAGAACTGAGAAGACTGTCGACCCACTGTAACTTTGAAGGGTTCCTCGAACGCGCTCTCAGAGACCGGTTCGTGTGCGGCTTACGTAATGAAGCCACACAGAGGAAACTTCTCACCGAGGCGGACCTCACTTTCCAACGAGCAGTAGAGATTGCCGAAGGAATGGAGGCAGCTGAGCGAAACACCAAGCAGTGGAAAGGAAATGGAGATGCGCCCATACAACGAGTGACCCCGTCACCGTCGTCACAGTCTTGCTACTGGTGCGGAGGAACAAACCATTTATCTGGTGAGTGCAGATTTAAAGATGCTGTTTGTCATGCTTGCAAAAAGAGAGGGCACATTGCTAAAGTATGTCGTTCAAAGAAGTCAGATTCCCCTCACAGAAAGCAGCCAGCAGGGAGACAGAAGAAGAGAACTAATTTCGTAGACGTTGACCAGAAACCTGAGGGTGGAGAAGAAGATCTACCAACCTTCCTCATTGGATACTCGAGAGCTGAGGCTGATCCGATTACTGTGGACCTTACTCTAAATGGTCAGAGAACTGCCATGGAGCTGGATACAGGAGCTGCAGTGTCGTTGATCTCAGAAGAAACCTACCGGAAACTCCTTCCTACCTCTGCTCTAAAGCCAACTTCGGTAGCCCTACGAACTTACACTGGACAGAGTATGTCAGTGGCTGGTCAGATAGAGGTCGAAGTCAGGTATCAACAGCAGACACATACCTTACCTTTGTTTGTTGTCACAGGAGAAGGACCTAGCTTGCTAGGCAGAAACTGGCTTAAGCATCTCATCTTGGACTGGAAGACGATTGGGCTAGTCTCTCGATGTCATGGCGAAGAGAGAGTAAAAGATCTCCTCCGAAAGTATGAGTTTGTCTTCACTGAAGGCATGGGAACCATGACACAGTATCAAGCTAAACTAACTCTCAAGCCCGACACCACTCCAGTGTTCAAGAAGCCACGACCGGTACCATTTACCCTGAGAGACACTTTGAGCCAAGAACTGGATCGTTTGGAGAGTGATATCATCATTGAGAAAGTCGACCACAGTGACTGGGCCTCACCTATCGTTCCAGTACCGAAAGGAGATGGCAAGATTCGGATCTGTGGTGATTACAAAGTCACTGTAAACTCTCATCTTCAAGTAGACCAATACCCTCTTCCAAAGCCTGATGAATTATTCACAGCTTTAGTTGGTGGAAAACACTTCACTAAACTCGATCTGAAGCATGCATATCAACAGATGCTGCTGGATGAAGAGAGTCGGAAACTGGTCGCAATTAACACTCATAAGGGACTTTACCGCTACACAAGGTTGCCGTTTGGTATCGCCCCTGCTCCAGCCATTTTTCAGAAGACTATGGACACCATTCTTCAAGGTTTACCTCGCGTCATCTGCTATATTGACGACATCCTGTTGACAGGATCTACTGATGAAGAACACTACAGCAATCTTGAAGAAGTCCTAAAGCGATTGCAGCATCATGGTATCAAGCTGAAAGCAGAGAAATGCTCCTTCATGCAAGAGTCTGTCGAATTCCTTGGACATCGAATTGACCGAGAGGGACTTCACACTACTCCTCAGAAGATCGAAGCCATCAAGAAGGCACCAAAGCCTCGCAATGTCCAGGAACTTCGTTCATTTCTCGGCATGGTGCATTACTACGGCAAGTTCATCTCGAACCTATCTACCCTCTTACGTCCTCTAAATCAGCTACTGCAGAAAGGAAAACCCTGGAGATGGACTGCTGAGTGTGACACTGCCTTCAATCTCGCTAAGGAAAAATTGTCTACTGCTCCAGTATTGACACATTATGACTCATCACTCCCTCTTACCCTTGCAGGTGATGCCTCTGCCTATGGTCTGGGAGCAGTCATCTCTCATCTCTACCCCGATGGAACTGAGAGACCAGTGGCATATGCCTCACGAACTCTGACGTCAGCAGAGCAGAACTATGCGCAGTTGGAGAAGGAAGCGTTGTCTCTGATATTTGGAATCAAGAAATTCCACCAGTACCTGTTTGGTCGCTCCTTCCAGCTGATCACGGATCATAAACCTCTGACAACCATACTGGGTCCTAAGAATGGTATCCCACCACTAGCCGCAGCAAGACTGCAGAGATGGGCATTGATGCTGGCATCATATCAGTACGAGATCAAGTTCAGACCTACCACTTCTCACATGAATGCAGATTGTTTATCCAGATTACCCGTATCCTATTCATCTCTGTCTGACTGTTCCTCTATTTCTGCAGTGTTTAACATTCATCAGATTGCTGCTCTACCTGTAACGGCTAAGCAGATTGCTCTTGCTACTCAACATGATCCAGTGCTCAGCAGAGTCCTGCATTTCACTCGTGTGGGCTGGCCCCAGCATCACTCGCAGGACGAGCTTCAGCCCTACTGGACTAAACGTCTTGAACTCACTGTAGAAGAAGGATGTCTACTGTGGGGAATTCGAGTGATCGTACCACCTACCCTTCAAGACAAGGTGCTTGAAGAACTACATACCTCACATCCTGGAATCTCCAGAATGAAGGCTATCGCAAGAAGCTACACCTGGTGGCCTGGGCTCGACAAAGAAATTGAAGATTTAGTCAAATCGTGTCCTGCCTGCAGTTCTCTCAGAAATGCTCCCTCGGTAGCTCCTCTACACCCATGGTTATGGCCATCACAGCCCTGGCAGCGTATCCATATCGATTTCGCTGGTCCTATCCAAGGAAAGATGATGCTTGTTGTGGTTGACGCACACTCTAAGTGGCCAGAGGTTGCTACTATGACATCAACAACAGCACCTGCTACCATTCGTGTGCTGAGAGAGATGTTCGCCACTTATGGTTTACCCCAACAACTAGTTTCGGATAACGGACCACAGTTTACTTCCTCAGAGTTTGCTGATTTCCTCAAGCAGAACGGAATCAAGCATATCAAGAGTGCTCCTTATCACCCATCCACTAATGGTGCAGCCGAGAGATTCGTACGCACTCTGAAACATGCTCTCAAGTGTGCTAGGACAGATCAAGATCAACATCAGCAACTGATGTCATTCCTACTCAGTTACAGGATCACACCTCATGCTACAACCAACACCGCTCCTAGTGAACTGTTCATGGGACGAAGCCTACGCACACGACTTGATATTCTAAGACCAAATCTGGAGGAATCTGTGGTACGCAAGCAAGCACAGCAGAAGATGAAGCATGACCAACATTCCAAGTTCCGAGAATTTCACATAGGTCAATCAGTGCTTGCCCGAAACTATCGCCCGGGACCCCTATGGCTCCCTGGAATCATAGAAGACAGGACAGGACCTCTATCTTACGTGGTTAAATTACAATCTGGGTTGCAGTGGAAGAGACACGTGGATCAATTATTGCTGTCATCCAATAGTACATCTGATCCTTTCTACCCTCCTGTTCCAGCTAGTTCCACACCGTTATCACCCGTGGAAGACACAAAGAACAGAGAACCTACTGTTGATGATCAAGACCCCAGCAGTGAGAGTCCAGCAGACACTAGAACTGAGACACCTACTCCACCACCCACTCCATCACCATCTCCAAGTGTTGAGCAATCAGATGCTGGACCCAGCCCCTCTGAACCACCACGTCCTGTGCCTCCCCCTCGCCGTTCCGGCCGAGTCCGCCGTCCTCCCTCCCGTTTAACATATCCTCCAAAATCATAAGAAGGAGAGGAGTGTAGAAGGCAACAAGTAGAGACAGACTGACCGTCTATTGATTTTACATGCCATTGTGTTGACTCTATTTAAACACTAGTCAGTCATATCATTTCTGTACTCTGCCAATCAATAATCTCTGCTATACTCATACCTGTGCGGACACTACGCTACAGCCTCTTTCTCCATCTTCCTTCAAGACACTACCAAACACAAACTGTACCACTGGTTCAGTCCAACCACACCCACAAAAGCTTAGTGCTTCATTGTTCATGATACTTGTCCAACAAGAGGCAATCGGCCAAAGGATACCTGGCAGCACAAACAAGCAGAAGAAAGTAATCTCGATGGCTTCCTTTGACCAAAAGTAGCATCTGTATGTTTGACAGCTTCTAATGAAATATGTAGTGACACTACCTGGAAAGACTGATTCCATTGTTGTGCCAGAGAACGAACAAGTAGCACTATAATGAGCCTAGGATCGCTGTCTATCAGCTCTGTGTATGCATTGTACTATAGTAGATAACCACATCACATGAGTAATGATTATCACGTGCTTATACAATGTCTACTCATCTCTTAGGAAAATATGTTTTCCCGTTCTGCATTAGCATGCATAGTCACATAGTATAATAGGGATGAGGATGTGTTGTAGCATGCAGTAGTTGAACAAGAACTTGCAATCTCCGTGCAGCTTATATTACACACTCAAGCATCTTGAACATCTACATGCGCGACACTCAGCTTTCACATAATGCTGAGTCTCATTTTTGTGACAGCTGAGCTGAAGCAGCTTTCTTTTTTGCTTTTGAAATGCGCATTTCTGTACGCCATACATGACATATCAGTGATGCAGATACTGATAATGCATTGCTCATACAAAGCATGATTACACTTGGTGCATTTGTCAATGACGCAATCATCAATCAAAATCTTTATTTGTGTGTTTGTGCTGTATATCCTCGATAGTGCTTCTCTCATAATACAGTATGTAGTTGAATTTTACAGATGGTACATAAACATGGATATTGTGCTGGTCAGTAAATGTCTATCAGTCAATGCTTTTTAGTTTTTGATATTTGACACGTGGGTAGTTTATTGGTATCACTCGATACTCATCTTCGTCTTCGGTCTCGGCTTCAATCTGTTTGAATTTAAACCAAGGAACAAAAATAATGTTGCTTGCTATTACATAACCTATTGGTAGGTATCTGATAGCATTAAGCAGTTCCAGTGGAGAGTATGATATTGCATAACGCAAATATACCATAAGACTGGTCAACAGTGCCGCTAGTAGGGCTAAAACGACTTGCATAGCTATAGTTGAGCATTTTTGACACTTCGACCCATTTGTACCTTTGGAAATCTTGAGAAGAATCAATGGAACCATGTACTTTATGATGAAAGCAGTGGTTGTTACTATACCAACTGCAGACCCTGTGGCTGGACCTAGTTTGAACACAAACCGGTAGCAGCTGAAGGATGTGATGTTGTTTTTCTCTATAAAGCTTGTGTTGGAGCAGTCCAAGCGTGGAGTAGACAGCATAGGATTAGAAGGAAAGCAAGCCAGGTTTGGATCAGTGGTGCAAATACGGGACTCGTCTAGTAGGAAGTTCTCCCAGAATTGCATCAATGCTATACCAATCAGTTGTAACACATTAGAGAACAGAAATGCCTCGTAACAATCAGGGGCTTTATAGTTGAACATAGTATATCCTCTTTCTCCATCTTTATCAATGTGTTCCTTCAAGACACTACCAAACACAAACTGTACAACTGGTTCAGTCCAACCACACCCACAACATCTTGATACTGTCTTCTTCTTGATACAGCCACATCTTGTCCAACAAGAGCAGCACACAGAAGCTAATGGCCAAAATACACCTGGCAGCACAATGAAGCAAAAGAAAAATATCTCTACAGCTTCCTTTGACCAAAAGTAGCAGGTGTATGTTTGACAGCTTCCAATGAAATATGTAGTGACACTGCCTGGAAAGACTGATTCCATTGTTGCTGTTACAAGTCTGGGATCACTGGCGTGTGTACAGATCAGCTCAGCAGAGTCTTGTTGACATTATGTACTATAGTAGATAACATGATAGGAATCACGTGAGTATGCTTATCACATGTTTATATAGTGTACTACTATAAAATGTGGCGCACTGTTTATGAATGTCAAGGATTGTTATCAGTGTGTGTGACTTAGTCAATCTTTTCAAATTTTGTCCATGGAAAAATCAAGATGTAGATTGATATTAAAATGCCTATCGGATAGATTTGCAGTATCTTTTTGAGTGAGGAGCCTGGATACGACACAACGTTATAGATACACATTAGTAGTGTAACTGACAATGTTATCAGAGCTGAACCACTTTGTATGAGTACAGTAATGACTCCGCGACAAGATCCTTTGCCTTTGTATCCATCGGAAAGTTTCAAAAGGCTCCAAGTGATAACAAGTATGACCAGAGCGTTGGTTGCTATTATACCGATTGCTGATCCAGCAGCTTGGCCTATTCTGAACACAAACCTATGACAGACAACGGATGTGATGTTGTTGTCCTCCAAATAGCTTGTGTCAGAGCAGTCCAAGTATTGAGTTGAGTTTTGGATTTGTCCGTAACAGCAAGTGTAAATCTGTGTGATGCAATCAAATGACTCCTCATACAAGAACTCATCCCAGAATTGCACCATTGCGCTGACAGTGACGAAAACAAGAGTGAGGAACAACAGGTTTGTGTAGTTAGTGGGAGCTTTATAGTCTAGTACAAAATACTCATCTTGGTCGTTCTTCTTCAAGACCTGATCAAACACACGCTCTATGACTGCATCGACTTTGTCTTGAAGCCACTGGTGATGATTGGGCCAGCAATTGAACCATCTCCAGCTGCAGTAGTTGAACAATGGCATGAATCCGATGAACATGGCTATGTTTGAAACAATCAATAGCAGAATTGCCTCTATTTGAAAGATGAGTCCATAATCTGGACATGGGATTGTCAGCAAAGATCCCATTTTGCTCTAGTACGCTACTAAAATAACTAAGCGAACTATCCCAACCCTGGATACTTAAACGTATTCATATCAATGAATATTGGTAACATGTTTATTATGAATATGATTTGCAGGTGATAGACATAATGCTGCAAGTATTCACAGAAATAATTGATAGTGAATGTGATTAAGCAATCATGGAATGTCTGTCGTGTGCAAAAACTATAAATGAATACTTTTCTGTTTAATTTAACCCTTTGTTTGTATTGTGGGTTTAGTAGTATCTGCTGATCTGGGTGTTGTACTCATGAGATTGATGATTGGAACAAAATTTGTTATTTTAACAGTTGGCTGCATTTAGTGCATATTATGAGTGTGTGTTGTAGTTGACACTGAGCCAATAGCAACTCAGCCCTTCTACAAATTGACATTTGACTACTATTGCTGTGTGTACGTGCGTTCACGCGTGTGTGTCTAACGACTTGAAGGATTCAGTTGAGGGCAATTTTAATGGTATTTATTATAGCTACTATTCTAGTCAAATGGTTTCTCTGTGTACTTTGCCTTCAAGGATGGAAAGGTAGTGGAACCTAGCTAGCTGTTAATCAGAAATATGGACAGTGGACGTCATGCGCAGGAACAAATGCAAATTTCTGGCTCTGAAAATTAATGGTCATCTTGAATTTATTGCATTGCTGCCTAGATTAATGATGTATTTAGCGTTCATCATAATTATTAATAATAATATAACTGTTCTTGATTTTCCACTTTTATATTATGACTAATCATCATTAGCTCATCGTCATGTCTATTTTGTTTGTTGACTTTCGTGAAATAGCACCATGGGAAGAAAATGGTACCGATTGATATAGCAAGAACTATTAGTAAGTTGATGCAAATAATGACCAGGTATTCTTCCATGGTTGAGGCGACTTGGACTTGAAGATAAGTTAAACCAGCTGCAATTCCCATTGCTATTGCTACTATAGTGATCTGTATAGCTATAGTGAGTACTGCACGATGTTTGGTAGATCCACTTCCGTTGGAAACTTTGAGAAGAAGCAGATCGATGATGTAAATCGTCAGAGCAGTGGTCGTTACTAAACCAAGTGCAGATCCAGCGGCTGAGCCTAGCCTGTATGCAAACATGTAACAGATGACAGAGGTGATGTTATTTTCTTGAAAGTTGCTTGTGCTAGAGCAGTCCAGCGGTGGAGTGGATGAGTTTGGACTCATTTCATTGACCAGAGGAAAGCAAACCAGGCCTGGATCAGTGCTGCAAATGTACGATTGTTCAAACAGAAAGACATCCCAAAAGTTTATGACCGCTACTCCAATGAGATTGAGCACTGTAGCTAACAGCAAGCGTACATAACCATCTGGAACTTCATAGTTTAGTACAGTATAAACCTTTCTACCTTCATTGTTAGTACGCTTCTTCAACATAACACTAAAGACTTGCTCTACCAACCACTGAGTGATGCGTTTGACAGGAGGTATTAGTTTAGGATATTTACAGCATTGATAGAGCAAGATTGATACTAGTAAAATACCTATGGTTGTTATTGATAGGGATACTAGTATGATGCAAGATGGCACGATCTGCAATGCAGCATAGAAGCTGTAGTTGTATCCTGCTTTTTCCATTGTACTTTCTTGGAGGGCAGACATCCTGTTTGAAGGCAGAGTTTGTTCTATCCTAAGTTTCGACTCTGTAAACACTTTGCTGTCAGCTACAGTTCAGTCTTGGCTACGGAAGCTTAACAAAGTCTTGTTCCACCCCTTTAGAATCGAATAAACTATATTCATAGTTGGATTAGTACAATGATAATTAATTATACTAAGTGAATTCATTGCAACAGTTATGTTAGTATAAAGCTCAAATTATTATTCTTGTAGTGTATTGTACACAATGTACCACTGATTGTACTTGATATGTGACATAGCATGCTTGTACCATACTGAAGGTCATTCTGATTGGTCAACTGGCATTTACAGTATAATGACAAAAATACTTTACTCATGTACGAAACATGCACCGTCAGTCAGGCATATTCAAGAACAATAATCATGTTTGCGCATGAAAATTTGTGTGTAATACGTTTCCTGCACACAATCTCGCAATTATCTCTTACACTAATCTGATTTGCTGAATAGGCTTAATAGGGGCATGACAGCTCCAGCCGACATAGAAATTTATTAAGCTGTTGTTATAAACTTCCAGTGGCAGTGTAGTAACCCTGTTCTAGTCGCCATTATCCCTTACTCGAATCTGTGCTTGTTATTAGTGATGTCGTGCATGTGGTCAAACCCATTCTTGGATGAGTTTTATTTTGCCTTGTATTTAATTATAATTATGGGCAGCAATACATCTAGTACATAGCCTCATCACTACACTACTGTACATATGTAACGTAGTTCACTCTAGTTCACTGTATGGTGGCTCATCAAAATTAATTATTACTTTTTCACATTCTAATTAAAGTCAATACAATAATCAACCGTTCTGAGTTACACATACATTTTTTCAATATGGTGCAGACCTCTTTACCATCTCTATCAATGCGTTTGTTCAACATAATGCTAAAGACATTCTCTATCAAGAATTGTGTGATGCAATGGTGCTGCACTTTGTGGCTCCGATTGAGCATCAGTTGTACTGGAATAAGAAGTAGCGCTAGTGCCCACAGAATCATAAGAACAATTTGTGGACAGTATTCTCTTGTGAAGTAGTAGCTGTAGACCTGCCCTGTTGTTTTCATTTTGCTGTGTCAGAGAAACGTCTTTTGTAGATCTTGATAAACTCTGCTCTTTAAACATTTAACATCCACAGTAATAGCTCACTTTCCTTTTTTATGCTGTGAGCATGACCTTAGCTGATTCTTGTTGATAATCCTGTGTTTTGAGGATAGCTGTGGGCTTTGTTTTGAGTGAAACTACATCAACTATGCAGTGACATGACAGGAATGGAATTGAAATCATATCAGAGATGAAAAGTACTATTTCTCACAATATTTATTTCACCATCAAGGTATGAATATTATAACTTAATAATAGCAATGAAGCTATCTACTGGTGACGCAAGGAGAGGCAGGTAATGAATTATTTGTTCAGGAGATTTCTCATCTCTTTTGATTTTAAGCTGAAGCTTCTATTTCTTATGATTGTACATTGGTCGATCATGGTGATGTCTTCATAATGTACTACTATTCATGGAAACTTTATATTTTCACAGTTTTACAGTGCAGTGTGACTGTTCTTAATGTTGAGTTTACCACATGCGTGAGTGTCAAGCATCTCATGCTTCTGTACCATCTGTAGCTTTGCTCAGCATTTTGAGTCCGTTGTACTCCGTTCACAACACTGTTACATCACTTCAACATTGAAAAAAATTGGGGGTTATTTCTGTGTGCTTAAAGCCTCCAGATCAGCATAAGCAATAGTTAGATCACACATGGCAGTGCATTACGCGGTCATAATGCCCTCGTGCTTACGAGGGCTTGATCAAAAAATGGTTGAAACACGTGATAATGCATGAGCTGAAGGCAAGTGCATTATCTGCATTCGAGACCACTATTGGCACACCTGAGTGCTTTGAATCACGTAATACACTACTACACACAACCTCCACATTCTTGTGCCTTACTGGCACACCTCAAAGTGTGCATGAAGAACTTAGTGCATGAAAAGTGTGACTATGTACTGGCAGGTGACACATTGCAAGCAAGCAATCGATTGGCTGGTGGTCACGTGGTATGCTCTGATATAACAAAATTCTTGTATTCTAATTTTTACATATTATTGTTTATTATTGATCAAACAGGTGTATTTTCTGTGTATTTACAGGTGAGGTGTGTTTTCGGTAACATTGAAGTGAATAATGTTATACACGATTTGGACGCAAATACATCAATGTTTGCTTTCACATGATAATGCAATTATGTTCATAATATGGGATTGCAATTCTATTTTCTTGTTCGAGTCCACTCATGCTGTATTTGTGGACTGGTACTGTAAATAAAAAAGTGATAAATAGTGTTTGCTCACCTTTGTGAGCAAAGAAGGTGAACAAATGGCCACCACATAAACTCTGGCCTAAAACCTTAACAGAAGTGGAAGCAGCAAGCGTCGTGCAGTGCTCAACTGCATGTGGCTATGAAATATGAATCTTTTACTACATTATGTGCTCTTTCCTTGGTGGTTAAAAGATGAATCCCAAAAAAGATGACAACAAGTAGAGTAAGAAAATGATGAGGAGAGCAATAGAGAGTATAATTGTAAACGCAAAAGGAACATCAATACCAATAATTATGAGTCTGAGAAAATTCACACAACTTATATAATGGGCTCCATGATTATTGTACTTATACTTTGTGTATAGACTCGTCTGTCCTGTTTTTTATTGCGATGTACCACATTGTATGTAAAAACTGAAGTTCTGTATCAACTCTCATGTCTGCTGTTTCAACATGACCAACAACCCCACTCACTACGATGCTATACAGCCTGCAATGCTTGATGTTTTATTAGAAGAGTTTGTAAATTATTATTACAACTGCAATGCAGACTTTTTATGCATGTTTGAATACACTCGTGGCGTGGTTACTAAACTAATACTATGACTAAAAATTGTATAATGAAATTGATTTGTAACATAAACAATTCACTACTAGTATTGTATACAAAATTAATGAGCTGGAAATGTAATTGACAAAATGTTCAAAAAGTGGAGGTATATGCAAGAAAAATGAAAAAGCAGTTTGTAGCTTACAAGCTGTCTTTGTAACACAAAATATGACCAATAAAATGACTTGAATTATTGTCAGAAATCTATAGCTACCTACACTGTATCATGCAAAGCTTTAGGGATCTTCTCTGACTCATATCGGTATTGATGTTCCTGTCACTCTTCTATATTCTCCATTGCTCTCTTCATCATTATCATCTTCTTTTTTGTCTTTCATCTTTTTAAAGGACCACCATGGAAAGAGCACTGTGCTGTATAGTATTGTATAAAGAGTAAATGCATTTTGTGTGATAAGAAAAATTTGATTTTCTATAGTGTGATTTCCTGCAGTTGGAATTATATACACTAGAATAGCTATGTACACTGCTACCACTGCTACTATAGTGATCTGAAAAGATACAGCGAGGACTGCACGACATTTGGTCCATTTGCTTCCATTGGAAAGCTTAAGAAGTATCACAGTTATGGTAATAATAAACAAAGCATCAATTACTATTATACCAAGTGCAGCTCCAGTTGCGCCACTTAGATTGTATGCATATCTGTAGCAGATGATGGAGGTGATGTTGTTGTCTTCCAAATAGCTTGTGTCAGAGCAGTCCAAGCGTGGAGTTGTCAGATTTGGTTGTGCAGGAAAACAAGCCAATTTTGGATCAGTGCTGCAAATGTAGGATTTTTCAAATAAAAAGACAATCCAAAATGTCTTTCCTGCAACTCCTATCAGAGAAAGTGCTATAGCCAGCATTATGACCTTGTAGCTCTTTGGAACTTTGTAATCCAATATAGTATAAACTGTTTTCCCATTTCTGTTTCTCTGTTTATTCAGCACTGAACTGAAAACATGCTTTATTAAGAAGTCTGCCTTGAAATGGCGCTTCAATATAGGGCTACGTTTGAGTAAAAGTTGTACTGGAATAAGAAGGAGCGTTATTATTATGCACAAGATAAAGAAGATGGATGGCGGTAAATACTCTCTTGTGAAGTAGTAGCTGTACGTCTGTCCAGTCACCTTCATTATCTGGTAGTAGTAGTAGAAGTTCTTAGACTCGCAAAAACTTGTTCAACCTGAATAGTAGTCTCTCTGTGTTGATTGTTAAATGCTGCTCACTGGGCTCTATAAATACTGTAATTAATGATTATGTTTTTCAGTGCTATCCTGTTTTTGGCAGTTAGCCAATTTTGTAGTTTCGATATGCATCAAAATAACATTAAAAGTGGTTTTTAATGAAAAATAAATAGCATGAAATGTAAAACTCTTGGCTAACGATTGCAAAAACATCCTTCTCGTACTCACGCTTGTTTTTGTAAAAAAGTTTTCCAAAAGATTTTAACAGTACTTTCACTTGCTCGTTGTTGTGCTCTTAAAGTTTTATGCTCTAGATTGAGTACTCAAACAGTAGATGTATGTAAAGTCACTTACTCTAGCTTATTATTACATATTGACCACACCTTCTATGAATAATTTATGTACCTTCCAAAATTATGGTCTAAAACTACCCCGCACTCTTTAAGCACTCTGTCGAAAGTCCCAAATGTCGAATTTACAAGTGTAGTGTTTGTCCCAAGATTTTAGCAGTTTGATATTACATTTATTTGACCTCTCAAGGAATACACACTACTTTTATCAGTCAGCTGTAACATACCTAAGACTAACAACTGCATGTATATATGCATAACAAATAAAACAACATACTTTACACATAACACATACTAATAGGTCCATTAGTCATGAAAATATTATGCAAGCAAGTTTTATTGAACGTAGAGCTCGAACTGTTCGATACCAAGATCTTCATTAGCTGTGTCTTCGTTCATACAGACACGTGTAGTGATAGTGGCAGCGGTCGAAATTGATAAGGTCTTGTGGAACCAGGGCAGTCCAGTGTGGTTACAACAAGGTCCCTCCACTCCTCCACACTGCATACCATCCCAAAGAGTGTCGTTAGTGTACCAAATCGGTTCTTCGCGAAGAGCACTAGCCTCACAGTAGTATTCACTGCCCACAAACCCAGGAAGGGTGTTCACATCTGTGGTAATCTCTTTATTGGAAGCAGTGTACAGAATCACAGTACAAATCAGAATAGTATGAAAATGAGACCTAGCCAGAACAGTGATACTGTACTATTTATATGGAAGTGACAAAACAATGAGCAGACAGTCTGACTACACTTGTAGTGATGATACAAGGTCATACAGAACATATTGTTCAGATTGTCACATTCCTCCTCTCTTGGAAAATTCTAGTACGTAAGTCGATCTGGCGGATTTCGAATCCTGGAAGGATAGCAAGGTGTCACGGGTGAGTCAGAGACATGAATGTCCGAATGCTCAGGAGTGTCTGTTGGCACCATATTTGTAGGAGACGGAGAAGTAGGAGACAGAGGAGTAGGAGACTGAGGAGTCTGAGGTAGTAAGAGTGGAGCATGTCGTTTCCTCAGTTGATCCAAGTGTCGTTTGACATTGGTTGTGTCATCCAATTCAACAAGGTAAGACACTGGACCAGTCTTTTGTACTACAATCGCAGGAACCCACTTTGGTTGTCCTCGACCATATGCTTTCGAGTACACTGTGTCTCCTAACTGAAAGGCTCGGTCTGACGACTTGGAGTCATGAGCTGCTTTCTGACGATGTTGAGCTTTGGTGACTATGCTTGTCAGATCTGGAAGCAATAGATCCAGGCGAGAGCGAGGTCAATGTCCCAGGAGTAGCTCTGATGGCGTTTGTCCTGTAGTGGAATGAGGAGTGTTCCGATAATGAAACAGGAAACGTGCGACTCTTTCGTCTATAGTTCCAGATGTCAGCTTCTTCATTCCTTGTTTAAAGGATTGTACTGCATGCTCGTTCAGCAAGTCCATTTGATGATGGATGGTAAGGAGCAGGTCTCACATGTTGAATACCGTTCTTCTTGAGAAACTCGGCAAACTCTTCACTAGTGAAAGTAGCGGCATTGTCAGTGACAATTGTAACTGGTATTCCGAAACGAGCGAACATGTGACGAAGCTGGTTGATGGTGGATCTGGATGTAGAAGTAGACATCGTAGCAACTTCGATCCATTTGGAATGAGAATCCACAACAATCAGGAACATGTGACCTAGAAATGGTCCTGCAAAGTCAAGATGGAGGCGGGTCCAAGGATGACTCGGCCATTTCCATGGATGCAGTGGAGCTACTGGAGGAGACGGGTGCTGCTGCTGACATTTGTTGCAGTGTTTAACAACAGTCTCAATGTCAATGTCAAGTCCAGGCCACCAAATGAACATCCTCGCAATGGTCTTCATGCGGGAGATTCCAGGGTGTCCTCCATGTAGTTCTCCTAATAGAGATTCTCTACCAGGTGGGGGTATTACCACTCTTCCTCCCCATAGGAGACAACCATCCTGCACAGTGAGCTCTTGACGCTTGTTGAAATACGGTTGTAAAACTGGATCTGGACAAGAGTTAGGCCAACCCTCTCTGAGGTGTCGTAGAACTCGACATAGTAGAGGATCACGTCGGGTCCAACTTTTGATCTGTGCGGATGTGATAGGAGACGAGTCCATGTTCTCGATGAGAAGAATGAACTCAGGAGGAGTAGGTGTGTCAGATGGCTTGACGGGTAGTGGTAACCGACTCATAGCATCTGCATTAGCATGCTTGGAGGTAGAACGATACTGAATCTCGTATTCGTAAGCTGACAGAGTGAGGGACCAACGTTGGATTCTTCCAGAAGCTTGTGGAGAGATAGCTTTCTTTTCACTGAAGAGGGTCGTCAGTGGCTTGTGATCTGTGATGAGGGTGAAGTGATGACCACAAAGATATGAATGAAACTTTTTCACAGCAAACACACAAGATAAAGCTTCTTTTTCTATTTGAGGATATTTTTTTTCTGTGTCCGTCAACTTCTGGAAACAAAACCGATATAGGCTTTTCTGATCCATCAGGTAGCTTGTGGGATAACACTGCACCAATGCCATATGAAGATGCATCACATGCCAGTGAGGGATCCATAGCGGTATTATAGTGGACTAACAGAGGAGCTGACAGCAGAAGGTCTTTGGACGACTGGAATGCTGCAGTCTCAGGTAAACCCCACTGCCTGGGTGTAGACTTTCGGAGTAGCCTGTAGAGAGGGGCAAGAACAGTGGAGAGATTAGAGAGAAGTTTGGAGTAATAGCTTATTAAACCAAGGTAAGACTTCAATTCTGCCACGTTCTTGGGAACAGGAGCATCTCGTACAGCTGCTACTTTCTCTGGTAACGGGCTCAGTCCATTGGCATCAATGCGATGTCCAAGGTAGGTTACCGATTCACATAGAAAACTGCATTTTTCTTTCTTCAAGTGTAGACCAGCAGACTCTAGGCGAGTTAGAACTTCACCAAGCGCAGAGAGATGTTCTTCTTCAGTTTTACCGGTCACCAGGATGTCATCGGTATAAACAACGACTCCATCAATTCCCTTCAGTAGGCTCTCCATGACTCTTTGAAAAATCGCAGGTGCGGAAGAAACACCGAAAGGAAGACGGTTGTAGCGATACAAACCCTTGTGAGTATTGATCACCAGGTATTGCTTGGAATCTTCTGAGAGTACAAGCTGTTGGTAGGCTTGACTGAGATCCAACTTTGAGAAGGTCTTGCCTTCGGAGAGATTAGAGAATAGATCTTCGATCCGTGGTAGAGGGTACTGATCAAGTTTCGAAGCTTGGTTGACAGTGAGTCTGAAGTCACCACAAATACGAATAGATTTGTCAGGTTTGACAACTGGTACGATCGGTGCTGCCCAGGATGAGAATTGGACTGGTTCAAGTCCAATTCTCAGCTCTATCTGTTAGTGTCAACACCAGTTCTCGTCCCAATTCAACTAGGTGTTGTCGCTGTCACGATACGGGATCCTGCTCGAACTGCTCATGCAAGAAGGCAGGGCGCAGTTGTTCACATTGTCTGCCTTCTACTCAAGGCAACTGTCTCAACTATCCTGAAAGTGAACAGCTGACTTCAAATGGTTTGCCAGTGTCTGGCTCGGTTACTACAGCTCAGCTGGAGGGACCGTCATCTGGCACGTGTTCTTGCTGTCGAGAGACCAGAGACGAACTCATCGCCCTGAGAAAGGCTGTGGAGGAGCTGAAAGCTACTGTTCTGCGTTTATCTAGTGTGAATGAAAACTCCTCCACTACCCGGCCTACTGTGCAGTTGTCAAGTGACAAACGCTTGATTCGTCCTCCTCGTAGACAACGCAGGGGCCTGCCCGAAGACGATGACCGTCAAAAGCTTGAGTCAGCAGCTACTAGTCGCCCTGGCAAGAAAAAAGTTCCATCAAGTGGAAAAAGGAAGGTATGGGGTACGAGAAAGCAAATTAATGCCAATACCATCCGCCAAACCATTGCTAAATCCACCAGCCTTACTGAAGATAGTATTAGTGTCAAGAGAAAATTCTCACTGTCGAACGGTAAGGAAACTAGATGGTGGTTTGTGATCTCTGGCGACGAATCTACTCTAGCGACTCTTGAGCGAGAATGGGGAGTAATTCAGCAAAAATCCAATTGGAAACTTCTTCCATGTTTAGTCTTTGACAATTCTCCAGACGCTCAACCAGTTCATGAGAGTGACTCCGCTAGCCCACCTTTGACTCAGATTCCAGTGAGTCTATCCATTTCTGCTCCTTGTTCTCTTTTAAATAATCCTGCTACTCCTGTTGTTGAGCCTAATGGCTCCTCTGACTGACTACCTACTTCTCACAATGTTGTTGTTTCTTCCTTTGGTAAGCCCACCCCTAAAATTTTAAAAATATTGTATTACAATGCCAGGAGCTTAATTCCTAAGATTGATGTCCTAAGAGCAAACGTATTACATCATAAGCCTGACCTGGTTTGTATTGTTGAATCATGGCTTTCTCCAGACATTACAAATAACGAAATTCTTCTTCACAATTATCAAGTCCAAAGGCTGGATCGCAACAGACATGGTGGCGGTATTCTCATTTTCATTCATTGTTCTCTCTCATTTAAAATTCAGTTACAAGGCGGTCCTCATAATCTTGAATTTTTGGCTTTATCTGTTGCTCCCAATAGCATAAATTATACAATCTGCATTTGTCTTTTTTATCGTCCTCCTTCATCACTTGTTTCTATTTTTGATGATCTTTGTACCACAATTTATTTAGCAAACCCTCGTAGATTTTCTACTTTTATCCTTTTAGGTGACTTCAATGTGAACTTTTTTAATTCTGAAAATTCTTTATTTTTGTACTTAAATGATATTTTTTCTATTTTTTTCATTACAGCAGGTTGTATCATCTTTTACTCACATTAATCAGAATGGACCAAATTCTCTTATCGACCTTGTACTGTTATCGGATCCACATTATTTGAATAATTGTGTGACCTTACCTCCACTTGCCTCTTCTGACCATTTGGGAATTTCGCTCACCTTGAATTTGAAATGTCCTGTTCGTCCAATTAAAATTCCTCCTAGGTTGGTTTGGATTTACAATGAAGCCGATTTTGACAGAGCCTGTGAGCTGATTGATGAGTTTAACTGGAACGATGTGCTGTCTGATAATGTGGATTCTTTGACTTCTCTATGGTCACAATCTTTTCTAGAGATAATGAAAATTTGTGTTCCTCAACGTTCTCTCAAATTACAGAAAAGCCTGCCTTGGATTACAGGAGACATTGTTGGCCTCATTAAAGAACGCAACTTTCATTTTTTAAAAGCTAAGAAGTCCAATGATCCGATTCATTTTGCACTATACAAATCTTTACGAAACCAGATTGTTGGCTTACTCCGAGTAGCCAAAAAGGATTTTTTCAATTCCTTGGCACCTACAAATAGTAAGCAGTTTTGGAAAACCATAAAAATGATTAATAAAGAGCAATCACAAATTCCTTCTTTATCTTACGACAATCTTGAGGCCGTCACCCCCAAAGAAAAGGCTGACATGTTGAATTCTTTCTTCTCATTGTGCTGGAACTATTCTGTTGCTCCTCTACAAAATCACGCTGAAAGTTATTGTGATTTTTCTACTGCTTGTCCAGACTGCTTGCTATGTAGCATTGAGGAGGTTTTGTCTCTAATCAGAGGTCTTGATGTCTCCAAAGCTAGTGGCCCTGATGGTATCTCTGCACATATGCTCAAATCCACTGCCTTAAGCATTGCTCCTTCACTCTGTGTTTTATTTAATACTTCCATATCAATGGGTCACTTTCCGGAAGCATGGAAAAGAGCTAATATCGTTCCAATCTTAAAGTCACAAACTGACAAGGCCAGCCCCTCTGGATATCGACCTATATCACTTCTTCCAATTATTAGTAAGCTGCTTGAGAAACATGTTTACTCTATTGTTTCTGATCACCTAGCTGACAGCCAACCCCTTTCTGATTCTCAGTGGGGGTTTCGTAAAGGTATGTCTACCATTACAGCTGTTTTGTCACTTACTCATGAATGGTTGTCTCTACTTGACCACAACCAGGAAATCTGTTGCATTTTTTTCGATTTTAAGAAGGCCTTTGACAGTATTCCTCATGCCTCGCTTATGGCTAAACTAGAACTGTTACATCTTTCCCCCTTCATTCTTTCATGGCTTGATAGTTATCTGACTAAACGTCAACGACGTGTTGTGATAAATGGTGTTTCTTCTGAGTCAATTACTGTTGTTTCAGGGGTGCCACAAGGCTCTGTCCTGGGTCCTCTTCTATTTCTTATATACATTGATAGCATATCTCAAATTCAACTTTCCAATGATAGTAAACTTGTTATGTATGCTGATGATATACTTCTTCACAAGTCTATAAATGCAACTGATGACTTTTCCTGCCTTCAAAATGATGTCAGTCACATTCAATCCTGGTCCTCTCTTAATGCTTTGACTTTTAATGGTTCAAAGTGCAAGCAAATGTTATTGTCTCGTAAAAAGAAGCCTACTGTTTGCATACCTATGGTTCTAAATGGACAACCTTTACAAATTGTCAACTCTTTCAAGTATTTGGGTTTAATGATATCTTCAGATCTGGGCTGGAGTACTCACATCCAATACATTTGCAGTAAAGCTAAGAAGATGTTAGGTATCCTTTATAGACAATTCTCAAGCAATGCAACAGAATCCACAATGGTCAAACTTTATCTATCCCAAGTTAGACCACTCTTGGAATATGGTGTTGAGGTGTGGCATCCATATCTCTCTAAGGACACACAGGCTTTAGAAAATGTGCAGAAATTTGCACTTCGCATTTGTTCTAATAACTGGCAAGCTAACTACCATGACTTACTTGAGCATTATAATTTACCTACTTTGGAAAATCGTCGTCTATATCTGTCTTTGTGCACTTTCTTTAAAATCGTACACAAACTTAGTTATTTTCCTGCTTCCCTTATACCATCTCATTTTTCATTCTCTGCTCTCCGTTCTTCTAATCCTCATAATTTCTTTATTCCTTTCTCTCGTACTTATCAGTCTGCCAACTCTTTCATGTTTCGTTCTATTAAATTATGGAATAACCTACCTACAGAAGCTAAACTGTGTACTGACCTTAAGTTATTTAAAAAACTTATTTTACCTTTATTTGTGACCTAATTTGCGAAAAGGGGTATTTGTGCTCCTCAAAATTTTGAACGCATGCCTCTAATCAAATGGCTGTTTCTCGGATAAATGAAGAACAGTGACTTTGAAATTTTTTATACAGCAAGCAGAATAATCAAGTATAATAAATAGAAACTTTCATTAACTTTCAATTATGTTTGACTGAGTAGCAGCTATTTTGATTACAGGCATGCGCTCAAAATTTTCAGGCGCACAAATACCCCTTTTCGCAAATTAGGTCACATTTAGTTAACTTAATTAATTATACCTACCACTACTAGCACGATTTGCTAAATGTGTGTTATTTCTATAAAAAAAAAAAAAAGTATTTCATCCTTCACCAGACGATCCAACGCCTCCTCGACCTTGAGTTTCATCGAGTAGGGAACAGAGCGAGCACGACAGAAAACAGGCTTAGCAGTCGGGTCAACATGGATCTTGGCTTCGAACCCTTTGAGTAACCCAAGTTGGTTATCAAACACTGCATGATGTTTCTGTAAAAGAGAGTGTAGGTTAGTGTTTACAGTACTCTGTACTTGCCGAATACAATTCCAGTCTAGACGCAAAGTATGCAGCCAATCTCGTCCCAGTAAACTTGAACCATGACCCGCAACAACATGTAGGGGTAGACGAGCTTGTTGATCACCACAAGTGACATTCACCTGCAACTGTCCTAACACTGGTAGCTTTTCTCCAGAGTAGGTACTTAGGTGAGATGAGCTAGACTGGAGTGGTTTGTCCAAACACAGCTTGTTGAAAACCGACTCAGAGATCAATGTGACAGATGCACCAGTGTCTAGTTCCATTATTAGAGAACGACCTTCGATTTCCACAGGAACTTCGAGTGGTTGTTGCGTTCGAGAACTGCCGTTGACTTGGAACAGGTCATACTCTTCATGCACATCAACTTCATCATCATGGATCACCAACTGTTGCACTTTGTCTGATTTCTGCTTGCTACGACAAACAGCTTGAGTGTGTCCTCGTTTCTTGCAGTAGAAACAATCCTTAGTCCTGAATGGGCAACGTGACGGTTCGTGCGTCTTCTTCCCACAACGATAACACGGAGTACTTGCAGGATTGGGAACTGGTTTCTTGGGAGTGGTGGGCTTCTGTGTAGGCTCTGCTCCTCGTTGAATCTTGTTTACTGCGTCACTCGGCGTGGACTCCTGCCGCTAAAGCAGTAGCTTTTTGGTTGCAGCCTCTGTTTGGAGCGCCAACTCAGTAGCAGTGTCTAGAGTCAAGTCCTTCTGTTGCAATAAACGACGCTGGATGCTACCATCGCCAATGCCACAAACCAGTCTGTCTCTTAGCATCTCGGACAGATTCCCGTCGAATTTACATGACTTGGCTAGTCTGCGCAATTCTGAGATGTAAGTAGCAACACTTTCTCCAGGCTTTCGTTGTCGCGAGTAGAACTTGTATCGTTCAACAATAACGGATGGTTCAGGACTGTAGTGCTTTGTGAGAGTCTCAACTAGTTCTGTGAATGACTTGTCTTCCGGGTTTTCAGGGGAAAGCAGACTTTCTAGGAGCTTGAACGTGTCAGGACCAATAACAGCTAGAAACGCTGACGTCTTCTTTGCTGCAGTCGTTATGCCGTTTGCTACCAAGAAGTGAGTGAGTCTCTTGGCATACTGTGGCCAGCTCTCTCGGGATTCGTCGAATTCACCAAGGCTTCCTATGAGTGCCATGCTGAAGTGGAGTTCAGAGAATCCTCGTCGCCAAATGTGGTAATCTCTTTATTGGAAGCAGTGTACAGAATCACAGTACAAATCAGAATAGTATGAAAATGAGACCTAGCCAGAACAGTGATACTGTACTATTTATATGAAAGTGACAAAACAATGAGCAGACAGTCTGACTACACTTGTAGTGATGATACAAGGTCATACAGAACATATTGTTCAGATTGTCACAACATCTATCATAGCATTGCATGGACAGTTGAATAAATTTGCTGGAGAGATGTCAACCTTAACAAATTGAGCAGCATAGGTCCATATGTGAGTAGGTGGTGTGCCATAGGTTATCGAGACACCATCAACATAGTTACCACTGAGTAACACATTGGGCCCATTTTCAAATGTTCCTGGAGAGCGATAGGAATATCCTCGAGCATAACCACAAACTTGAGAGTAAGACATTCCAAATGATTCAACTGCGATGATTTGACATCCAGCACTGCTGGTATTTCTAGTACAGAACCGCACATTGTTATCAGTCACTAGTTTGAAGCCATTAGGGCACTGACTGGATGGGTCAGTCATGTTGAGATGAGCCACTCTCATCCAGCCTCCCTCTCCTCCACAGTTGGTCCCCTCCATGTCACAGTAGACCTGCAAAGTTGAGCCATTGGCAGCCTGGATCTGGAAGAGGCAGATGAGTTGCAACGAAGTATATCTCTACATGTGGAGGGTTGCATCCTGGAGGAGGTAGCTGCTGATGGACTATCTGTATTCATCAACCGTTGATCATAGTCGAATTGTATCTGCTGATCACATTGTGAAGTCGATGTGATCTCGTAGACAACAGGAGTGAACTCACTAACAACACACACTGTCAGAAATGCACTCAGCACAGCAAGAGTAGCTCTCATCATCCTAGTATCATCTACTATTCAGATGTCTGCATTATGTTAGCACTGAGTGTATTATCAGATGTCTATAGCATAGGTTGGTAATGTTGATGTAGCATATTTTGTAACACTATGTTGATGAAAGAACATAATTGCACTATAAGAATGTTTGTGTTATTAACAGATCTACAGTAGTTACAATAATCTGACACATTGTGTGTTTGTTTTTGAATAGAATTGCGTGTTTGACAAGAATGTTCAGAATAACAAAAACAATCAGTTAATGTCTATAAACAATGACAAAAATAAGAATAAAAATAATGTCAAAGTTTGTCTGTTATCAGGTGCTAAGATGCAATGTGTAATAAAAGTGTTCTGACTCATATTGGTATTGATGTTCCTCTTACTCTTCTACACTCTCCATTGCTCTCCTGTTCATTGTCTTCTTCCTCGATGTTTTTTTATAATTTTAAAAGACCACCATGGAAAAAGTACTGTACTGTATACTAGCGTATAAAGCAAGCAACTTTGGATCGTAATACGAATCAGCAATTGTATAGTTTCTGATATGCCTTTTAATGTAAGGTATGATATAATGGCTATGCACGCTGCCAGTATTGTTACCGTGGTGCGCTCAGTAACTACAGTGAGTACTGCACGACATTTGGTCCATTCACTTCCGTTAGACACTTTGAGAAGAAGCAAATTGATGATAATAGTAAACAGTACATTAACTGCTGTTAAACCAAGTGCAGATCCGATGGCTCTGTTTATATAGTATGCATATCTGTAGCAGATGATGGAGGTGATGTTGTTGACTTCCAAATAGCTCGTGTCAGAGCAGTCCAAGCGTGGTGTAGTCATGTTGGGATATGCAGGGAAACAAGCCAAGTCTGGATCAGTGCTGCAAATATGAGATTTTTCAAATAAAAATTGGTACCAAAACAACCCTCCTGCAACTCCTATCAGGGAAAGTGCTGTAGCCAACATCATGACCTTGTATCTCTTTGAAACTTTATAGTCCAATATAGTATAAACCGTTTTTCCATTTCTGTCTCTGTGTTTGTTCAGCATAGTGCTGAAAACAAGCATTATGAAGAATTCTGTCTTGAAATAGCGCTTTAGTATAGGGCTTTGTTTGAGCAAGAGTTGCACTGGAATAAGAAGTAGCGATAGTGCCACACAAAAGAGAGAAAAGATCAGAGTTGGCAAGTACTCTCTTGTGAAGTAGTAGCTGTACGTTTGTCCTGTTACGTCCATTGGGTTGTTCATATAATGGATATTCTTCTTAGTGGATACACACGTCTGATCACTCTCGTTGAACTGTTGTAGCTACTGTCTACTTAGTTGTTCAAATTCAGTATTTCCTTCAGTTCCTTAATCACATGTTACTTTCAGTATTATAGAATAAACTGCTAATGAACAACGTGTTACATAACATTATGACATAGTTGCTGTGGACACTCATGACCAGATGAAGTGTATTACTCAAATACCATAGACGAATCTTTATGTGTCATAAAGTGAAAATTTAAAAGATTTATATCAAAATCAAATGGATGTAGGATGAAGAAATTTACCACTGGTCCACAATATAAACCAACAAGGAAATGGTAACATGATTGACTAGATAATAGACCGTGTATCCCTGCATCAATGGCTGAACACTTTCTCTGTCGTTCGTTCGTTCATTCATTCGTTCTGTCCATCGAGCTGCAGAGACCGTCGCTCACTTCTAAAACTCGGTAAAGGTATGAACAGGCTTAGCACGACAATCCCCAACTAGGGAGCATAGTGCTAACGTTAATTCTACAATATTTGCAACGGTGCTCAAACGCCGAGGGTTCATGAAATTCGTTCATTTCTTTTCTTCCCCTTTTCCTTTTGTTTTAATTCCTTCTTTTTGCGTCTTTCCTTTGTTTATTAATTATGGTACAGCTCACTAGACTACTTACCTGTGCTCCATTGTTATAATAAATAATTTATTAAAGAGCAAGTTGTTCATGATAGTATAAGCAGAACCTCAGCTACCTCATTAAAGCTTATTTGCCAGCACAATAGTTCGCTTTACAATAATTTTTATGACCAATTGCTCTTGCATTTGCACTTGCTTGTTATAAAACACAACTATATGCATCACAAGCATGTCACTGTGGTCTTGCTGATATAGCAGATGTGAGAATTGGTACAGGCACTTTGTGCAACAGGTTAAATGAGACAAAGTACATTGCAGCAAAGACCACAACGGACAAAAGTACATGTACAATATCACTGAGTCCATCTTTGAATCATATCGGTATTGATGTTCCTCTTATTCTTCTATACTTTCCATTGCCCTCTTCATCATCATCTTTGTCGTTCTCCTTGTTGTCATCTTCTTTGCCGTTTATTTTTCTAAAAGACCACCAAGGAAAGAGCACGGTACTGTACAATATATTATAGTAAAAGGATCCGTATGTCATGAATGAAAATACTCGTTTTTCATTAGTAGAGGATATTGGTGCTGGAAGAGATAATGTTGAACCAGCTGTGACTAGTGTTATCACTACTATAGTGATCTGTATAGCTATAGTGAGCACTGCACGACGCTTGGTAAATCGGCTTCCATTAGACACTTTAAGAAGGAGCACAGTAATGAACATTATGTAGAGAACATACGTTGTTATTATACCAAGTGCACCTCCAGTGGCTTGGCCTAGTTTGAACACAGGCCTGTAGCAGATGACGGAGGTGATGTTGTTGTCTTCCAAATAGCTTGTGTCAGAGCAGTCCAATCGTGGAGTGGTCAAGTTAGGATATGCAGGAAAGCAAACCAAATTTGGATCAGTGCTGCAAATGTATGAATCTTCAAATAGATAAATATCACAAAATGTCACTCCTCCAGCTCCTAACATGGAAAGTGCCATAGCCAACATCATGACCTTGTGTCTCGCTGGAACTCTGTATTTCATGATAATGTAAATCGTTTTTCCATTCTTGTCTGTTGATTTATTCAACAAAGTGTTGAAAATTTGCTTTATCAAGAATTGAGTCTTAAAATACCTTTTAAGTCTAGGAAATCGATTGAGCATAAGTTGTACTGGAATAAGAAGGAGCGATAGTGCTGTGTACAAGACAAAGAGGATTAATGGCGGCAAGAACTCTCTAGTGAAGTAGTAGCTGTAGGTCTTTCCTGTTGCCTCCATTGTCCTATGTGAAGAGCACAATTTGTTTCTCAGTGCTAGCTGTCAGTATGGCTGTACTGTCAGTTGTTGATTATTTGACTTAGCTCTTTCTGTACATTTCTTTGACATTTTACTGTGATGTATAATACTTTCGGTATAAAGAATACATTGCTATGATAAACAAGTTATAACATTGTGACTTAGTTGATACAAACTAGCAATTCACATACTCACTGTGTACAATAAAAGTATTAACCATTGCACAATAGTATGGAATATAAAAGTGGAAGTTTTTCCCAAATATCATTTAGCATTGCTTGAATCGAACTGATACTGGATTGTGTACAACACAAGTTCTTTGCATAACTGAATGGAATAGTTTACTATTGCCCTCTTGAACCATTATGGGCAATAAATAACATTGACATTCTTTCTATATTAGCTGTAAGTAGTAGATCACCACAACAATAGTGGGTTGCTATTTTGGCTTTTTAATTTGTACGTTTCAGTTTCAGAACCATGACTTTGATTATATCTTTCATTTAGCATTTACAAAAGGATAGATGTACAAGCAGAACCTTGACTACCTCAATGCATCGCCATTTACAAAGTTAATCTGATAATACTACTTGAAATTCCCATTTTTGTTACATATTCTTATAATAAAACTGTTGAGATTGTGCGTTATAGCAAGTGGGTACACCACAAGGCAGCTCAGCTGATTGAAATATGATTATATAGCATGAGGCAGACAGAATCACTTGATACAATAAAATAATTACACCGAAATAATTTTTTTTAATAATTATAATAAGTCAGCAACATGCAAGAAGTCAATGAGTGAAGTGAACACAATTATTTCAACAAAAAAAAAACATCAAGTACAGGTGTGTCACAGTGGATACTATAGTACAGGTAGTGGTTTTGTTAAGACATGGTCATGCACTTCGTACTATAGTTTTTGATTCTACTAAACAAGACATACAGCTAAAGAGCAGGACAGACAAACATGTACCAGAAGACTGTATATTGCTAAACTTTGTGCATTTTCTCGGACTCATATTGGTATTGATGTTCCTCTTACTCTTCTATACTCTCCATTGCTTTCCTCTTTATCATTCTCCTTGTCATTTATTTTACTGAAAGACCACCAAGGAAAGAGCACAGTACTATACAATATTGTGTAGTGAAAAGATAGATTTACTATCAAAAGAACGATTCGTTTTTCAAGAGTAGTGGTTTTTGGACCAGGAAGAAAAAATATTGAAACTAATACGACTAGTGTTATCACTACTATAGTGATCTGTATAGCTATAGTGAGCACTGCACGACGCTTGTTCCATTCACTTCCTTTGGAAACTTTAAGAAGGAGCACAGTGATGAACATAATGTAGAGAACATTCATTGCTATTATACCAAGTGCACCTCCAGTGGCTTGGCCTAGTTTGAACGTATGCCTGTAGCAGATGACGGAGGTGATGTTGTTGTCTTCAAAAAAGCTTGTGTTGGAGCAGTCCAAGCGTGGAGTGGTTATACTAGGATATGCAGGAAAGCAAGCTAGGTCTGGATCAGTGCTACAAATGTATGAATCTTCAAATACGCTAATATCCCAAAATCTCATTCCTCCAACTCCTGTCATAGAAAACATCATAGCCAACATCATAACCTTGTACCTCTCTGGAACTTTGTAGTTCAATATAGTGCAGATTTGTTTCCCAGACTTATCGATGTAATTATTCAGCATTGTGCTGAAAATATGCTTTATCAATAATTGAGTCTTGAAATACCTTTTAAGTTTAGGAGATCGATTGAGCACAAGTTGTACTGGAATAAGAAGGAGTGATAGTGCCGTGCCCAAAACAAAAAATATCATTGGCGGCAAGTATTCTAGTGTGAAGTATAAGCTGTAGTTCTGCCCTGTTGTCTCCATTGTCCTTTGCAAAGAACGCGTTTTTCTCAGTGCGGTATGGCAGTTTGACTATTTGTAACTAACTTTATTGTTGATTTGATCTCTTCCTATACACACCATCCTGTAGTTTCTGTGATAATTTTGGCATTTTACAGTGACATAAGTCACTTTCAGTATAAAGAATAACTGCTGATGTAAAACAAGTTGCATAACATTATGACATCGTTACTGCATCAACTCATGACTAGATGAAATAGGCATCTCTCACGTGCATACTCACATGCATACAATAGAGGGCAGTACGTGAGTGACATCAAAGCCAGTTTAATTTTTGTACCCCATTCATGAGCATGGCGTTAAATTTTCAATAATATAGCACAACATGAGTTATCTGAGCATTTCACAGTTTGACTTCGCCCACAAACACAACAAACCAGCTCATATTAAGTTGCCGCTATGGTGCAATGCAGACATGATCATGTTAGCTAGTGTACTGGTCAGAGAAAGACAGCGTTTTGGCAGTTGAGAACTACTGCATTGCACAGCATTATTGTGTGATCATTTTGTTGGTCGTAGAACGAAAAACTGTCATTTTTTACTATCCTCTGTACTTTGCAATTTTAATGTATTGTGCATTTTCTAGTTTGAGTAATGTTACATGGATACACTCTATTTAAAAGTATCACAGATTCTGATACTTGTACGTAGTTTTGAATCAGTATCTGTGTCAGTAACTATGGCAGTAACAGTATTTATAAACTTGTTGATAGCTGCAGCTTTGGTACAATACTTCCTCTTCAGCTAGACATGGTATAATTAAAATTACTACAAAACCTTAATAATGAACACTGACAAACATGGACACAAGATATAAACTAATGTAATTATTATGTTATCTCTTGTAGGATTTCTCTTGACTCATATTAATATCAATGTTCCTTTTACTCTTCTATATCCTATATCTTCATTGTTTTCTTTCCCATCCTCCCTGTCGTTGTTGTCTTCATCTTTTATTTTCTTAAAAGACCACCACGGAAAGAGCACAGTGTTATATACTATTGTATAAGACAGAGACCCATTAGCCATGTACTTAATTATTTGTTTTTCAATAGTAGTAGATGTTGGGAATGGAACAATTTGATATGTAATGGCTATAATCACTGGTAACATTGTTACTATAGTGATCTGTATAGCTAGCTACAGTGAGGACTGCACGACACTTGGTCCATTCACTTCCGTTAGACACTTTGAGAAGTAGCAGTGTGATGATGATGACGAATAGAGCATCAAATGCTATTATACCGAGTGCAGCTCCTGTGGCTGACTCTAGTCTGTACACAAACCTGTAGCAGATGATGGAGGTGATGTTGTTGTCTCTCAAATAGCTTGTGTCAGAGCAGTCCAAACGTGTAGTAGTCTTAATAGCAAACGAGGGAAAGCAAGCCAGTTCTGGATCAGTGTTGCAAATGTATGATCCTTCAAATAGATAAGTATTCCAAAACGAAACTCCTCCAACTCCTAACAGACAAATTGCTATAGCCAACATCATGACCTTGTATCTGTCAGAAACTTGGTAGTTCAGTATAGTGCTGATCTGTTTTCCATTTCTGTCCGTTTGTTTATTCAGCATTATGCTAAAGACTTGCTTTATCAAGAATTGGGTTTTTAAATAGCGTTTTAATTTAGGGCTTTGTTTGAGCAAAAATTGTACCGGAATAAGAAGGAGCGATGCTACAATGCACAGAACAAAGAAGATCATTGGCGACAAAAATTCCATTGTGCAGTAATAGCCGTAGGTTTGTCCTGTTACGTCCATTGGCTTGTTCATAGTGATGGAAAATTTCTTAGTGAATACACAAGTCTCAATCACTTTCACTGAACTATTGTAACTACTGTTCACTTAGTTGTTTATATATTATAATTATTTGAGCTTTCCTCTAATCACATGTTACTTTCAGAATAAACTGCTAGTGAAAAACTAGTTACATAACATTATGACATAGTTGGTGTAGGCACTCGTGACCAGATGACGTGTATAGCACTTGTACATTAAAGTTTATGTACTGTACAGCTACAGATCTATCGGTACTTTCAACATCTACGTCGTCTCCTCTACCATTTGCACATGAGGAGAACTTGAATTCAACATTGTAACACACACACACAAGTACAATTATCGCGTCCGCATAATGTATCATTTGTTTTAGGCCAAAATTTCGAAAATTGGAGCTGTACGGTACTTTTTGTATATTCTGTTGATAGTTATTTGAGGATGTTTGTATAAAATTTTCCAACGTCATTCATTGTAGAAACAGCTGACTTCACTGCTGAGCTGGATGCACTACTCACTGCATACTGTTGCATTCATGATGTGTTACACTACTATAGCCTTGTGATAGCTGTTCATCAAAAAAAATATTTTTACAGATTTTAACAATGTTGAACAATACGTTTGTTCCTTACACACTACATCACTGGGAATCTAACTGTAGTTTTAAGACACTATGTATGTGATACTTGCATTTGCTGAGTACACAAATGTATTTAGTCACCAGGCTTGCCTGGCTAGGTCATTCTTACACTTTTAGTCTTTCATTAAGAATGATACCGATGGTTTAAATAATTCCCAAAACTAAGAATTATTTTGTAGTAATAAAACCCAGTCTAAAATTTTTATTATCAAAGTGCAAACATGTGTATTGATAAATTGTAACATAACACAGATCAGCAATAACATAGAACATGAATGTAAATGTAGACACAATGAATTGAAGTTATAAGTCTCATGTCGTTTGTTCCTTCATAACATACCACATGCGTGTTTTCTGACTCATATTGGTATTGATGTTCCTGTTATTTTTCTATAGTCTCCATTTTTTTCTGTGTCGTCCTCTTTGTTGTAATTTTCGTCACCTTTTACTTTTTTAAAGGACCACCATGGAAAGAGCACAATGTTATATGCTATTGTAAAAGTCAAAAATCCATTTGTTATTATCATAATTACTTGCTTTTCATATGTGTAATATATTGTGGTTAGATAATAATATATAACGATGGTCGCACTTACTGTTACTGTAACTATAGTGATCTGTATAACTACAGTGAGCACTGCACGATGCTTGTTCCATCCACTACCATTAGACACTTTAAGAATAAGCAAATTGATGATAGTAATATACAAAGCGTAGCTTGCTACTAAACCAAGAGCAGACCCAGTGGCTGTGCTTAGTCTGAACGCATGCCTGTAGCAGATGATGGAGGTGATGTTATTGTCTTCCAAACAGCTAGTGTTAGAGCAGTCCAGTCGTGGAGTAGTCATATTAGGATATTTAGGAAAGCAAGCCAGGCCGGGATCAGTGCTGCAGATGTGTGATTTTTCAAAGAAGAAGGAATCCCAAAACACTACTCCCGTATATCCTATCACAGAGAGTACCATAGCCAACATGAAGATTTTGTACCTGTCTGGAACTTCGTAATTCAATATAGTATAGACCTTTTGCCCAGATCTATCAGTGTGTTTATTCAGCGTAGTGTTAAAAACATGCTCTAGCAAGAACTGAGTGATGCAATGGTGTTTTGCTTTAAGGCTTCGTTTGAGCATAAGTTGTACCGGAATAAGAAGCAGTGATAATAACGTACACAAGATGAAAAAGATCAGTGGTGGCAAGAACTCTCTTGTGAAGTAGTAGCCATAGGTCTGCCCAGCCACCTTCATTGTCTTGTAATGGTAGTAGAAATTCACCAAAATCGTATTCAATCTCGACTGCTTCAGGTCACTCAGATTTGTAAGTTATAAATATTACGCACTTTGATGTCAATTCAGTATTACCATATTTGACCAATTTCCTGCAGTTCCTTGCAAATAACACAAACTGCTTTCAGATAAGTGTTTTAAAAGAATAAACTGCTGATGTAAAACAAGTTGTGTTATTTGTGTTATTAGAGATTAGCTAGTTCACACAGTCATACCGCAACTTATAACAATTGCACAAGATATACTGGTCATAGAAATATTCAAACAAATAGTTAATTACTTGAAGGAGTAAGACTAGTGTCTCTCTACTGCTTCTTGTATTCATCAGGATTGAGTACACGATCAGCGTATAGGTCGTCTGCTATGTAGTCATGCATGTGAGACAGTAGTAACAGAAACTTCAATGATTGGAGCTTGGTATTCAGGTGGTGGTTCATCATTGGTTGATCTTTGCTTTTTCCTGCACTTACAAATCGTATTTCGTGCAAAACAGGGCTTGAACAGGCAATATGTGAGATAGATACAGAGAACCAACAGTGGAATGTATAGAAGGCATACAAGTATGACATGATAAAATATAGCAATGTATGAGTAAATCACTGTTATAATACCTGCTGATACATACACAAGCAAGAAAAAAACTGACATAAAATTAGTGAAGTTATGGGCAATCGTTTTATATGGTCGAAATATAGCAATCACTGCTGCCATTATAAAGCTAATGCCAATTTCAAATGACGCAATTGAAACAGGAAGCAAAGGAACTGGTGTGATTAGAAAAAAGACGTAGCAGAAACGAAACAAGAGATATATTCCAGCAAAGTACCTTCTCTCACTGCCATCACTTGCACTGTTTTTGAAGCAGCCCTGATAAGCATCCACCAGTGCATGCAGACCTGGCCTGTCCAACTTACATCTTGTCAGACATCGCTGGAAGCATTTGAGATGATAGAATAAGAGAACAATAGTTGGAGCAACTACAAATACCAGTAGACACAATATTGCCAGGACACCATATGCAGCATGATGACCTTTAAAGTAGCTCAAGTTAGCATCATAATAAAATGCTAGAGTGTAGTTATAATCTTCGTCAGTATTAGGATATACAAAAGTAAACTTGAGCAGTTTAACAGAAATGGCTAAGAGGCGCATGTATGATAGCAGCATCAAGCCAGCATAAGTATCAATTAATGAAGGCTGTATTTTGAACTTTTGCCAGAAGCGAGCCAGTAGCTGATGGACTGGTCTAGTGGTGTATACAACAAGCCTGTAGCCATTATTGTAGCACTTGATCCAAGTATATGTCACCACAATAAACACCAGAGGACAGACAGCTGTGATGTATTCAAGAAGAATAGCTCCGGCTGCTGTGTTTATGAGAGGGATACAGAAAGGAACTGGATCAAGATTGAGGTTCCAAATGCTGTACACTGTGAGAGGAATACTCAAGTGGTTCTTTCTCATAAACATGTCAGATTCCGTCCCATAGCATGAAGGAATCCAGGATGAATATCCTAGTCCTGGAAATTGCAGTGTTACCATTTGACTAATCAGTACAAACCCACTAAAGCTACCATCAGTGATTTTGATGTGAAGAACTGCCAACAGTGTTAACATGATCAGAACTGGCACTAGTTGTAGAAACAAGAATATGGCCACCCCATAGTAGGGGGAATCACATTCGATGCAAGAGAGGTCAGGATCATTAATGGCTACAGCATATCCCTCACTGCAATTGCCACACAGTATTCCTCCTCTGCCTTGAACACAAGATAGACTACAATCATTAGTTGAGTACGAGGAAGGACAACCTCCATTTTTACCAGATGTTTTACAAAGGTAAGGTTCTAAAAATGTTGGTGGAGATGTACTACATTGACGAAAGTGTATTGTAACTCTGATGTCAGAAAACTGAAGTGGATGAATATACAGAAGTGAGCTTTGATTGGTGTAATTATCAGAACAGTTAGCCAGTATCTGTGACGATAGTGTGCTCAGTTGATCTAGTGTGAATGCTGGACCATTAATAAACTCTATTAGAATCTTATCAGCTGTTCAACGGACATCAGACGGCATTAATATGTCGGGGTAAGTTCGACCGGCATATTCCCTATTTGTTCTCAGCTCGAGTTGGTTTCTTGCGTCTAGTAGTTACAGCAACATTGTTAGCTGACCTTACCCATGTATATTCTTGCGCTTGAAAACTGGAGTAGCAATCCCAGCATGATTTCAAGCGCGAACAAGCAGTTACCGCTGACGCCTTATTTCTAGCTTCTGGATGGAAAGTTTCTTCTTTTCCAGAGACCTAACCAATGACCTTCCTATTTCCCAACGTAAGACAGTTGTAGGACAAACGATTCTATCAGAAGAGAAGATCGCGGAATCTAGCCTGAACTAAACAGCAATGATTGGGAAATGATTCTAAATAACGCCCATGCCCCTATAGCCGAATTTATTCTAATTCCAATTATAAGTTATGAAAATCTGCCATTGTACTAAGGTGCGCTTGTATTAGAATAATTGCATACACGGGCGTGCGCGAGTAGGCGTAACCTAGTAACGGAGTTCAAACAGAATGATGGAATGGAGTCTGTTATGGACCAAAAATCGCTGTTTTCCTGGATATACTCGCTTCTGCTAGTGTTTTAGGCTTAAATAGATATCAGGTGCACTGCTCCCAACGACTAGTGTAGTTTCTGTGTAGGTTTTGTCTTGAATAGCTCACTAGCCACGGCGCTAGGCTCTCTGAAGAAGAAGAAGAAGAATAATAAGAAGAAAGAAGATGAACAAACGGGTGACCACGTGAACTCTGGTTTACCACCTTAGACCTGGTTTCTTTCGTTTCTAAAGGTCTCATTGTAATCGCACAAATCGTGCAAAGAGCTTCATAGCGTTAGGTTAGCTTGAAACGCCCGTACGGCGAAGATATGGCAGTGCCGTAGTAGTGCCTCCGGGCGAGACGCCATCTTTCCATGCACATAGCAACTTGCCTTACATTCTTTATTAGTAGACTCATTGTAAGCGCTTACCTCTTAGGATAGCCCCTAGGTAGTTAAAATACCCCTGATGTCGTCAACAGCCAAGATATACGAGAATTATTGCGTTTAGCCTAAGTGTAGCCGCCATCTTATTTTCCGCCCAACCCTAAATATGCCACGTCTACCGCGTGGCATAATAACAGCCGCTTTTGGGATTCTAAATTGTGTAGATGTCTAACTATTACATACAGCACTTGCTTTCACCTTTCAATGAACAAACATGGGTATAGAGACAATCACAAATGTAAGAAAATTGTGCAAAAACACATACTCGTAGTAAAAATTTCGTTGCACGCTTTGTGTACCGCTTTTTATCCCCTCTATCAAGACCACATAATGAGAAAGGAGCATCAAACTCTAATAGTCCCCATACAACTAGCAAGTACTTGAAAAGGTTCGATCGTTTTTTTTTCTTTTTATGAGGCTCGTCCACACTACAGAACTGGTTCAATGTGCATTAGTTAAAGGTCGGATCAAAGTGCATCTATGTGCTTATACTGTGTGTCCACAGATCGACTGGCTGGTGCTGGTGTGATGTAAGCAACAGCTCGCTAAACAGCAAGAAAACTGGTCTTTTCACGTACCATCGCTAGTCTGTGTCTTTCCTCACCCGAGTATGGACCAGGCTAGCTACACGTCATGTGTTTGAGACCACACCCACATCCAATCCAGTTTCAAGTCACTTGAATGCACGTCTGTGGGCGATGCACATTGATTCACATAGATTCAGTTTTACAAAATTGAGATAGTGCTAAGTAAACTGTTGCTTTTGGCTTGTATTAGCAGTATTGACTGTGGGAGGAACTAGTGCTGCCTTATAAGGAGAAAGCTGCTCTACAGTCTCAAGTACTTGTCCGAAACGCTAGTTGTATGAGGAATATTGGAGTTCGACGCTCCTTTCTCGTTAGCCTCTATCTACTATCCTGGATCTTCTCCTGGGATGGTATACAGTGTGTATAGTAATTGCTGTACGGCCTACTGGGAACATAGATAATATTGTCCACATTGTTGCACAATAATTTTGCAGGACACGTCAGCATGTTTTAACATCACAATGAGTTGATTTATAGTGCCAACAATGCCTAGGATGGATTTATGTGTTTCCTCTCACAAGAAGTGTTTTCATGTATGCATGCAAGTGTACGATTTCACAGTTATTGTACTTTCTGTTTTGCAACACAGTATCAGCGATTTGTGAAAAGTAATAGTAATCAACTTAATTGCAATAAATATGTTACAAATGTAAGTAATAAATGTAATACAAAATCATTACTACAGACGGGAATGAATGACTAATGTACTAAGAAGACTATCACAATAGTTATTGTTATTACAAGATAATTCCATCAGTAGAATAGCTGGAATAGCAGTGGTTACATGTTTATTTCTATTTCAATTTCGCCATTATTGTCAACATGGTGGATCTCGTCACCGTCAACAAGGGGATCGTCAACAATGTGGATCTCGTCACCGTCAACAAGGGGATCGTGAACAAGGGAAATCTCGTCATCGTTAATATTATCTTTACCACCTTTTTTATCTTTATCGTTTTTACCTTTACCACCGATTTTACCTTTATCATTAAGTTTTACTGGTTCAAATTTGTACCAAGGAAAGAAGATGATGTACACGAATATTATAATACCTGTAGGTAATATCTCAGAAATCGCATTAATCTGTTTTGTATGTGAAAAATACGATTCAAATTTTAACCAGCAAAATAAGCCAGTAAGAGCAGCTGTCAAGAACGCTACTGAGATTTGTATAGTTATAGTGCAACATTTTCGACATTTTCGACATTCTGATCCTCCTCTTCCATTTTGATCCTTTGATTTTGATCCTCCTCTTCCATCGGAAACTTTTAACAGGACTATAGTGATGAGGTAGACGATCAGAGCAGTGGTTGTTACCACACCGAGTGCAGATCCAGTAGCATTGCCTAGCTTTGACACAAACCTGTAGCAGGTGATTTCTGAGTAGTTGTTGTTGTTGTTGGAGCAGTTTATATATTGTCCAGACCATAGATCTGTATTGTAGCAGCAGATTAACCCTCTTGTGCTGCAACCGTGAGACTCCTCAATGAAAAAGTCGTCGCAGAATTGTACAGCTGCTACAGCGACCATTTGAATCAGAAGAGCTGATAGTATGGTTGTGTATACTGCCTCAGGGGCTTTGTAGTTTAGTACAATAAAAACCTCTTTATCATTTTCTTCTTTATGTCTTTTCAGAACTTTGTCAAAAACGTGTTCCACGACGGTTTCAGTACAGTCGATAATCCAGTTTCCTAGTTTAGTGTCTCTGCAGCATAGAAAGCAAGGGAGTATTATGCTGCTTAGAGTAAGCAAGCAGTAAAGCACCAATCCTAGTAGTGTGTCAAAGAAGAAGATAACGAAAGGATATGGACAGACTAATGTTTCCATCGTAGCCACTTCTTAAGAATGATATGAAGCTGACAATTCATTGCCTTATATGCTGCATCAGATAACACCAGTACATGTAAGAAATATCTTATGTACAACAAAAAACAACATTCCTGTAGTGGGTATGTCAATTCACATTGAGTAAACAAGGGAGCATGCCAAATCCAAACATGGCTGGTGTTCTAAAAATAGCAGTTGCAATAATTATAATAACTATAATCCATATAAGGAGTATTTTAACTCTGCCTCTAATAAATTGCGCAAGAGATGGGCTCAAGTTAAAATAAGTCAAAATGTGGAAAATAGGTGACAAAAAAACAATCTGAATAGTTTTACAAGCATTCTCAGGCTATTGCTATACATAGCCATGAGAGATATTGTGATGATACATTGCATCAGAAGACAAAAGCAGCAATCTGTCATATGGTGTTTGGTGTGGGCAAAGGGTAAACATCAATTGGAATGTTTGGCATTTCCAGTGGAAATGTAATTGATTTTTTTGTAATGCAATTGTGTAGAGGTAGATGTCATTAATATCACAAACATTGATTGGTTTATGTTTGTGTACAGAAAATTGTATTTTTTGTTATGCATCACAAACAGATATGTTACAGACTTATTGCATGAGTATTATTATTGTAACAGCAAACTGTGCCGTATATGTAGAAAATTTCGCGGTAGCTTAATTTTTACGAATTTCACGAGTGCCATTTGATTGCAAAATTTACCAATTTTTAACCAATTACTTTTATACAAGACAACGCCCAAAAACATGAATTTATTGAGATAAAGCATGATTTTGTGAGATGTTAACACCACGAAAATTACTTTACGGTATTTGAACTTCAATCATAATTCCATTTGACTCATGAGAGTAGTGCTCAGAACGAAACACTCATGAACAGTCGTGAAATTCTCCTGGCAAGTGCCTTTTGGACTTAGTTTTAAAACAACAACTTACTAGTAAGTTTGACAATCACAATCTGTTGTCAGCTAAGTGTTCATCTCGTGACTGTGTAATATGCATGACCAACCATTCAAGTAGACTACTGCCATATGGCAAGCACATAATTATTGGAGTCTAGATTCTTTGAAGAACAGCTCAGTGGGTAAGCTCGTGTAAGATCGCCACTCTGCTGCTTGCCAGCTAATTATAACAGTGATATAGAATTGTCAAGGCTCAAATTGAAAACAACTGTGTCACATTACCAGCTAATAACGACATCCTGTTACAATTTCCGTATACTAAATTGACTTGTGTCCGTATACTTCCCTTAGTTAATGTATTAGTTCTATTGGGAGATGAACTTCTAGCAGTCATCCTGGCTGACGTGAACACAAATTTATATTTGCCTACCCCAGAGAGCAAACTTCAGCTCATTGGCTACTGATTGGTATAAAAAGTGTTGCAGAAAGGCAGCGAGAAAGCGTTCCAAAACGGGGTTGAAAGTCGCGACCGTCGCTCAATTGCAATTGTATTGGCGAGGTCTAAAAACATGGTTTTTTCAAATTTTGAACGACTGTCGCTTGAAAAGCTTTAAACTTTTTCTATTTGCCGGCCCCAGGTTTGATAGAGTGCCTTTTTAGGTATCGAATGGTATGGTCGAAATTTATACTGGGACATGGGAACACGTTCCCTTTTGGGGGTAAAGTTGGGTGATTTTCAAGTTCTTCCTCGTTGTACAAACAGTATCAACAGCTGCTTTTGTAAGTTCAAATTCAAATTTACGCAATGGCTAATACTGTCTATGGTGTCTCTCTAGGTGCTCATAAGCCCTTTGTTGACGACGAGATGGATTCTAGAAGTCACCGCGGGGCTTGCCGATCAGTGTCGCCGCCTCATGCCGACCGAGATCGTCCCGCTGGCGTCTCTGTCAACATCGTGCTATTTCAGCAGGACACTGGAGCGATGGAGAGCAACGTCTTCTTGTGCCCGACTGTGAACCAATATAGACGGCATCATTACAAAGCTATACCAGCTACCTGGAGCTTCTGGCATACCGTACTCTATCTGTACCACCGAATGATAGCTATGGCATTGACACGTCTTTTGCGAGCGATTGGAGCTTACAGAGAGCATACTGTATAAAGGGCAAGTTTACTAGTATTGGTGTGTATAAAGGAATAGTGTTGGCTTGTGCTTCAGACAGAGCACTAAGCTGCTGACTCAATAGCTGGCTGCATGCATACATTGTTGACCACACCTCTCTCTCTTTCTTTGTTTCTCGCAACAGTCTCAAACCAAGTGTAAGCCCTTGTCTGGACACAAGTAGCAAAGTAAAATGACCTCTTGATCATCCAGTAGCAATGTTGATTTTACCTTTTTCTCTCGGCAAGGCTTTAAGTTCAAGAAATGCATCCAGAGATGACTACGATTGAACTCTCTAAACTTTTGCTCTTGAAAAGACTTGAATACATGCTAGTATTGTTCTATCTATGCAGTGATAGTCAAGTATGATTGAACAGTTTAAAACAGTACAATAAGATAAGACAATACAAACAGGCGACAGATCTGTGAGGGGGAAAACACCAGTCACACACACTGTTTATGAGAATCTTATTAAACATACTGTTTAGCAGAATGAGTGATGTCTCTATCCAGCAGGACTCTCTATCCACTATCCAGCAGGACTCCTCTTTACAATAGCCCTCCCGGGACGAGATGCAACAACAATTGCTCTGCCAAACGACACCATAGACTTTATAATTATCACACATCACTACTAGCAGCATTGCTGCAGCTATACATGAGTATCTGAAGCCCATACCTGTACCGTAGGCTAAATTTCGTGGGTGCTATAGTGTGTACTACCGTGCTAACCTTCCATATTCTTGTTTGGAACAGTCGCTCGGTTTCATACGGTCGTACCACCCGCTACAGTACTGAAACCAAGCTCTGATGTATAGGCGACGGAGCTGACGGTGGTCCTGGGTATAGATTAGCTGCTCAGACCGCCTTATAATCCGTCAGCTGCCTCAGGAGAAGAGTAGTTCTGGCTAGCTGTAGTCCTCGTGCTCGCCGCCATATCTTGTTACTATGGAAATCCCGCGCTCGTCAGTGCTTTATCGTGATACGCTGTGCAATTATTCGTAAAACACGCGTGAACTGAATTCCGCGTCATGTCCTCCTTTTCTGGTGATGAAAATAGATGGCAAAAAAAGCAATCAGAATAGTTATACAAGCATTCTCAGGCTATTGTTATACATAGCCATGAGAGATATTGTGATGATACATTAGACCTGAAGACTAAAAGCAACAATCTGTCATATGGTGTTTGGTGTGGACAAAAGTGACCGGATTTAGGAAAATCGGCCATGTCGCGCAAATTATTGAACTGAGATATTAGGGAGACACGGTAGTGTCTCCCTATGTAGGGTTGAACGAGAAAACAAGATGGCGGCTACATACATGTATTAGCGTTCAAACGCTGATATTTCGCCTGGTGATGAATTTTAAACCTCCAAAGACACTTAGATCTGCTCTCTGGCGTTGCCCCATCTTACAGTAGCAAGGAGATCGCTCGAAATTGTTGCTAAAGTGACGAACCTGGAAACGGTGAAAATCGAGTTTCGTCATCTTCGTTTTCTTCTTTCTTTCTTTCTTCTTTCTTTCTTCAACTCGCCTAGCGCCTTTACGCGAGCAGTGCCGAGACCAAAACATCCACGAACATTCGTGAAATTCTCCTGGCAGGTGCCTTTTGAGCATTGTTTTTAGCGAAACGGCGATCTGAATTCCGCGAGTTCTCGATCGTGATCCATTGTGAGCTAAGTGTTAGACGCCATTATTGCGATTGCGCAACACGCACGTGACCAAGCAGTGGCTAGCGCACGTGACCAAGCACTAGCTTGAGTATCGCCATATTTGTCTGGAGTCTTCGAATAACGGCAAACTCGTGTAGGATCGCCATTCTGCGCTTGCCAGATATAATTATAACCGGCGTTCAAGTCTACAAAAATAAGTGTGGGCGGGGCTCGTATGCACTGCATGCATGTATGAATGCGTAGGCGAGCTGGTATGTACCACATAACAAATATTTTTAGCTACAAGTTTAAAATTGTTAATAATAAAGAAAAGCCATCAGCAACTGGAAAACTAAACCAATGGTGGAAACCATGACAAAGACGACTCAGTACATGCATGATATTGAACTGCACTTCACTGAAAATAAAAAAAGGACACAAACAAGAAAATAAAAAGATTTCTATCGAAATCAAAAGGATGTAGGGTTGTGAAATCTACCACTGGTCCACAATGTAATCTAACAAGGAACATGCATGGAATGGTAACACGATTGACTTGCTAACAGACCATAGATCCCTACATCAGTGGCTGTACATAAGATCAAGAATTATTTTGTCACAAGCAGAATCCAATTCAATTTAATGCATGTCTGGTGTCAGTCAACAGTAACTAGCTGAATTAGCTATAGCCATCCACAGCAGCCACTGATGTAGGGATCTATGGTCTGTTAGCAAGTCAATCGTGTTACCATTCCATGCATGTTCCTTGTTAGATTACATTGTGGACCAGTGGTAGATTTCACAACCCTACATCCTTTTGATTTCGATAGAAATCTTTTTATTTTCTGTAATATATAAACCATGGCTTGGAGGTGTGTATGCCGAATATACCACCCGAGGTCGAGGTCATCGGAAGTTTGCAGCCTCGATAAACCCCTCGCTTCGCTCGGGGTTTATCTCGGCTGCAAACTTCCTTTGACCTCGACCTCGGGTGGTATATTTGGCATACACACCGACAAGCCATGGTTCATATGTTATATACCTTAGCGTGTGGGCGTCGCTTCTTGCTCGCGTTCGCGTGGATCTCGATTTAGCGGTGAGTCACGGGCCGAGAGGAGGCCCCAAGTGTGTACGCGTACCTGAGTAGAGTGTGTGGCAAAGACTTGGACAGCTTTGTGCTTCTAGAGCGAAAGAGCAATCGACAAGTTTTACAAATTGTTCTTGCAATATTCAACATGACTTGGGCGGTGTTTGTCACATGCTTGCCAATTTAATACCCACTAGTGTCAGGATGATTGTACACTATAAATCTCAGCCACTTCTGTGCATCTTTGCCCTGCAACTGGGTGCTGCTGGTTGCAAGGCGAATAACTTTCCGAGGATGCCCTCGTGCAACCGCAACCTGGTCACGTGACGAGGGCACACCTCTTGGTTAACCCCTTGAGGAGTGTATTTCTCATATACATCGTATAATCTCCATCAGAGGAGGTTGGCCATGCGTCATACTTACACGCACGATCACATGACATTGAAATTGCAAAGAGCCCCGCCCACCGATGCTGCAGCAGAGCTGCTGGCAGTCCAGCTACAGTCAGTGCTATGCGAATGGAGACCAAATGTACACGAGGCTGTCCACGAGTGATGTAGAACTGCTGCTAGCAGTGATTGAATGCTGTAGCCTTGACTGGCGGTAGGCTGTGCTCAGTATGCTGTACGACTGTTATAAGCGGTCCTACAATAATGTTGGCAAGCTCCAATGCTGTTTCAAATGCTCACAGCGTTCCTTCGGCGCTCATGGTCACCGTAGACCATCTTCTGCTTCTTCCCAATGTTTCACAGTGTGGCAACCAAAACGGCCAAGCCGAGCCAAGCCTCCTGAAATACGACCTTCTTTTGGTCGGTTAACAACTTCTTGAACGCTTACAAACAGTTTCGCTCTGTCCTGCGCCTCCAACTAGTTGCAAATCAGCAAATTCATATAATATGAATAAATTCACGAGGTTCCAAAAGGTTTGAAAAGGTCCATTAATTTAAGTTATTCATGTTGGAATTACGTCCGGCCTGTGCGATCACATGAACTCGGCCTACGCATTGCATACGTAGAAATGATGATCGATGACGCGTGGCCAACCTCCTCTGGTATACGTGTGCTCGTGGTATGCGTGTGCTGTGCTAAACACTGTAGACACGCCCAGTTGAATTGTGGTTAGCACTGATTGGCTTCTGATTGCATAACTAAAGCACTGCATTGTGATTGCTGTACAGAAATCCTGTATAGATGCATCTGCAGTTGCTGTGTTTGTGGAATGGTGGATAGTTACTGTACAGGAACTGTGCTATAGCTTGTATAATAGGTGGAGTTTACTGTAGCTAGTCCAGTGCTGTGTACAATGGAATTCAACCGAGGCATCAGCACCTTTGGTGCCTAGTTATGTGTAGTACTACTGTATATGTTGTGCGCAAACTATGGATCGGGACAATCCATGGATTGCGCTGCCCAAAGTATGGATCCGTGCTTTGCGCAACAATCCATGGATTGTCTGCTCAATCCATGGATCGCGCAAACGAGGGACTCAAAGTATGGATCTCGGCCAAACCATTGATGCATGGACGTTCGTGAGAAGCGGAAGACTCTGGCTACAAAACCACTGACGTTCGTCACTGAAGCACCTCCGGCAGCAATGCTGTACAACTTGATTGCCCATAGTATTCTAGCTAATAAACATTTATACCTGAGGCAGCAAGGTTGAGATACATGAGATGAATAATTATGGTTGTATGAGTCTTTAGTTCAGGCTGTAATAGCTGGCAGAGCATGCAGTGATCACACTAGCAATAGAAGGCCTCATGTATAGCATCTTCTATAGATATCCCGGGTTTCTTCTCAGTTCAATATCACTAGTATTACAGCCTACAATATTAGCAGAGATAGTTCATTGCAAATAATACTTCTCTGAAGAGAACATCGTGTGCCAGACGCCTGCATACCATTCAGTGGAAGACTGCCTGACTCTTCCTGCTCCATGCTGTTTTCTTGGCTGATAAACACAATAACTTGAGTTCCTCAATCCAAGAGCTGCACATGGGTAATCTAATAGGCGAAATCCACGAGACTTCAGCCAGAAATTGCTCTCCTCAGTCTCACCGTTCGCCAGCCGAAAGATAAGCAACGATATATCCTTTCCTTTCTCTCGACTGATCACCTTTCTTCTTTTGGACGAATGCTTGACACATGTGTGGTTGCGCAATCCATGGATCGCGCAAGTGCTGGGCAATCCATGGATTGCCCGCGCAAAGCAAGGATCCATACTTTGAGCAGCGCAATCCATGGATTGTCCCGATCCATGGTTTGCGCATAACATATACATAACATCATAAACATTTCTTAGACATTATGTTTTTCAAAATGTCCTAAATCAACAATTATTAACAGCAATATGAATGCACACACACACACAATGTACTGTGCTATTATTTATGTACATCTAAAAGTTCATGGATCAATATCACTCTGTATGTTTTTGTAATCTTGATTTTCCTGTATCTTTTCAAATTTCCACCAAGGAAAAAAGACGATGTAGTTGCATAGGACGCCACTCACAAAACCAATCATTATATTATTACCTAGTACTCCATATATAGCACCACCATGTGATGTAATTCTATAATGAAGTATTAACCATGTAACCACGACTACTAGCAGTATCACATAGATTTGGAACATTATAGTAAGCGCCCCTCGCCACATTGTTGCTCTTGTTCCTTTCGAAATCTTAAGGAGACACCAAGTGATGATTGAATAAGCCCAGAACACAAGATGTTACCAAGCCAAGTGTTGACCCAGTGGCTCTGCCTAGTCTGAATGCAAACTTGTAGCAGATAATCGAAGTGACGTTATTTGTCTTCAGATAACTTGAGTTGGAGCAATCTAAGCGTTGAGGGTAGTCTTGGTTGGCGTCATAACAGCAGGTGTATTTATCATTTGTGCAAATATTAGATTTTTCAAACAAAAATTGATTCCAAAACTCTGATATTGCACTGATGATCAAGCCGACAAAAGTAGCAAATAGCAGAATGTTGTAGATATGAGGAGCTTTGTACTCTAGTACCTTATAAACTTTTCTTTCTCCTTGAATGCAGTGTTTATTCAAGATTCTATCAAATACACGTTCGATTATTGCATCAATCTTGTCCCTGAACTTTTTGATACAGATCCAGATCGGCACATAATTATATAAGTACTATATACATGTAGGCACTGATTGTGGCTATGATCATGATCAATATTAGAAGTACTGCCTGACATACAATGATGCTATAGTCTGGACAAGATGACAAAGTTCCCATTTTCTCAGCAAGCTGTAAAGAAACCGAGATTCATAAACTGTATTTAATTGACACGTCACATAAAAAGTGAATTAGTCATACATTTGCTATTCACAATACATATACACGTACCTTGTAGACCTTTAGTCGGTAGAAGAGATAGCTGAATTATTGGTCAGCCAAATGAACAAATAATGACGATCTGATTTCATACAATATCTGTTTATTTTGATCTTACCATACTAGTCTTATCTAAGTTTCACTATACACACTACAGACCATAATATATCTACTCAAAAATAATGCAGAGTATTTTTGGGTGTTTGTTTATTTTGATCTTACCATACTTGTCTTATCTAAGTTTCACTATACTCACCACAGACCATATCTACTCAAAAAAATAATGCAGAGTATTTTTTGGGTGTTTATGCAGTAGATATTGTAACAACCACTCCAATGATGCCAAATAGAGACATGTATTAGTAACAAGGATTTCTCCTGTAGGTGAGAGTAGCTTTCACAGTCTGTGATTGTGATGTAAGATCAGTCTCCTCACTTTGTTAGATTGTACCAGTTGATGTGTGGATACTGTCAGGTGCTAAGCAGCATGTTGTTGTTATGCCTCGGTGGGCGGAGTCACGAGGCATACAGTAGTTCGTCAGTCATTCCGTCTGTTACTTCAGTTTTGCGACGCACGCTGAATGATGAGCGATGATGTGCTGAATGAAACTAGCAATGCAAGTGTAGCTCAATAATATCTCGCTTTTCAACATTTGAAACTTGTATACGAAGCTTCGTTCTCGAGTTATGGTGTGATTTGCTTACCTCGCGATTGATGGCTATTGCTGCCGATCTAGAGTTCTTCGTAGATATAAATATCTACAGGTGACTGCCTAGAACCAGATTGGTTAGAATTTCACTACAGGATAGCAGTGCATGTTTAAATGTAAGCAAGCTATGGACGCTATCTCGCTTGTGTGCTGTGCTGAACATAATAGACACTCCCAGTTGAATTAGTGGTCAACGTTGACTGGCTTTTGATTGCATAACTAGCTATTATACTGCATTGTGATTTTATAGCAGCTGCAGTTTACTTTGTATGTGAAATGGTATCATTCCACTGAGGCATCTGCACCTTTGGTGCTTCATTGCTTTAATGTAGTACTATTATAATGCCTTTAGTGAACAGATCTTACTATAAAGTGTGCACATTGTTAGTACAAATCTCTTATCACTATTTTTTTGTACTATGCACGCACAAAAAATATATATTTAATGATATCTACATCATCATGAATAGACTTGTTCATTCAAATTTATTTAGTACACACAATTCACTGTTACATGTTTATCTAGAGCTTGTTGAAGAGGATCGTGCTGTTTGTGATCTTGTGTTTCAGTATCTTTTCAAATTTTCTCCAAGGGAAGAAGATGATATACCAAAATAATACGCCACCTATGACATAAATCTCTGTTATTTTCAATGCTAGTCCGAGCTTAGAGCCATGGTATGAATCGACTTTATAAGCGATCATGAATATTGTAGCAGCCAATACTGCTAGTGATGCATAGAATTGTATAGTTATAGTAAACACTGCTCGACATACTGTTGTTTTCATTCCTTTTGAAACTTTTAGAAGACACCAGGTGATGACAGATAAGCTCACAACACTGGATGTGAATATACCAAGAGAAGACCCAGTAGCTGTTCCTATTTTGAATACAAATTTGTAGCAGATGATCTTAGTGATGTTCTTCAGATAAGTTGTGTTAGAGCAATCTAAAAGTAAAAATTGAGTGGAATTTCGATTGTATCCAAAGCAGCAAGTGGAATGATCTGTTGTGCACTCAAACGATTCTTGTAACAGGAAGTCGTCCCAAAATTGTGCCAATACGCTGACGATCAAGTAAATAAGAGTAAGAAACAGTAAGTTTGTGTAATTAGGAGGAGCTTTGTATTTGAGTACATTATATACGTTTCTTTCTTCCTGGTTGCTATGCTTCTTTAAAATTCTGCCGAATGCGATTTCTACAAGTGCGTCAGGTATGCGTTGGATCCATTTCTCGCATTGGTTACATGGCCCTTTCTGGTTTATACTATCGGTTGCATATTGTATATATGCAACGATAATGGGTATGGTAATCACCAATTCGAGTACTACTGCCTGTGCTCTAAAGAAGTCGTTATAGTCTTGACAAGACACCACTGTTCCCATTTTTGGTTCAATAGAATGTTCTGTGATTGCTAGTCAATTTTTAGACAGTTTTGTTGCTGTCATTAACCTCTTCAGGGAACACACTAAACCTGGGTTATCCGATTTTCTTGTCTGGTGAAGCTGGCTCTGATTATTAATTTTGTAGGCATAATAGAAAGAGGTAAACAAACAAATATTTCATACCTATGTCTATGTGGGATAGATGAGACTTAAGCTTGCTACAACTGCATACAGCTAGCCAGACGTGACCTTGACTTGCTGCAATGCTGTTTACTTTGTATGCCCTAATATGTCTTTACTCTCAAAACATTTTTGAGATTAAGTAATCTCTACAAATAGAGGTAGAGTAAATAGAGTAGAGTGGAACCTCTCTAAGGCGGACACCATTGGGACCAACAAAAATCAGTCATTATAGAGAGGTTGTCCTCTGGTCAGGGGTTTATTATACATTATGTGAGTTATATTTGGGATTCAGTAAGTGTCCATTGTAGATGGTTGAGGAGTTTCCACTAGGAGGGGTTCCACTGTACTCTACTATCTTTTCTTTTTTGTACCATGACTATAGATACAGATATTTTATTCAACTAGTTTTCTAATCTGTGTAATTTTCGTTTGCTAAATGCAGATTTCTTGAAATTAAAAAAATAATTGAGACTCTGTTTAGTTAACTCTCTTCAGGAAAATTCCAGCAAAAAAATCGACATTCTGTGTATTTTTTGGATTGATAACTATCATTGGCTTGTGCTAATAGTATTATACAGTTTTAGTATAGGTACACATGCAGGGTGTGAAATAATTCTGTTGTGTTAAATGTATTTAAATTATAATCATCGAGTGATGGTTCGTTCACTATATAAACGTACTGTTTTGTTGCATACATATTTTACACACAGTTCATTGATTCAGTTATAAAAATGATCACTAATAATCGTCCTGTTGTATTGGTTCGTAAGCATTAATTTTTATTGATGACGTTATTTCTCTGTACGGCTCTTCTTGACTTCTATCATCACTTTCAAATTTGTACCAGGGAACCAAAATTATGTTGCTTGCTATGATATAACCTATTGGTAGGTATCTGACTGCATTGAGCAGTTCAAAAAGTGAGTACGATATCGCATAGCGCAAGTATATCGTGAGACTGGTTAACAGTATTGTCACTATTGCTAAACTGAGTTGCATAGCTATAGTTGAGTATTTTTGACATTTTGAGCCACTTGTTCCTTTGGAAATTTTAAGGAGAAAGTACGGGACGATGTACTTTATGATGAAAGCAGTGGTTGTTACTATACCAACTGCAGACCCAGTGGCTGGACCTAGTTTGAACACAAACCGATAGCAGCTGAAGGATGTGATGTTGTTTTTCTCTATAAAGCTTGTGTTGGAGCAGTCCAAGCGTGGAGTAGACACGTTAGGATTAGAGGGAAAGCAAGCCAGGTTTGGATCAGTGGTGCAAATACGAGATTCTTCTAATAAGAAGTTGTCCCAAAATTGCATTAATCCAATCCCAATCAGTTGTAACACATTAGAGAACAGAAATGCCTTGTACCAACGAGGAGCTTTATAGCTGAATATAGTACAGCCTCTTTTTCCATCTTCCTTCAAGACACTACCAAACACAAACTGTACCACTTGTTCAGTCCAACCACACCCACAACAGCTTAGTGCTTCATTGTTCATGATACTTGTCCAACAAGAGGCAATCGGCCAAATGATACCTGGCAACACAAACAAGCAGAAGAAAGTGATCTCTACAACTTCCTTTGACCAAAAGTAGCATCTGTATGTTTGACAGCTTCCAATGAAATATGTAGTGACACTGCCTGGAAAGACTGATTCCATTGTTGTGCCAGAGAACGAACAAGTAGCAATATAACGAGCCTAGGATAGCTGTCTATCAGCTCTGTGTATGCATTGTACTATAGTAGATAACCATATCACATGAGTAATGATTATCACGTGCTTATACAATGTCTACTCATCTCTTAGCAAAATGAGTTTAACTGTTTGCGTTAGTGTGCAGAAGTGTTTAGTCACATAGTATATCAGGGATGAAGATGTGTTGCAGCATGCAGTGGATGAACAAGAACCAGCAATCATCATGCAACTAATATTACACGCTCAAGCATCTTGAACATCTACACAAGCTTACGTGACACTCAGCTTTCATGTAATGCTGAGTCTCGTTTTAGTGGCAGCTGAGCTGAAGCAGCTTTTGAAAAAGCGCATTTCTGTACGACACATGACATATCAGTAATGCAGACACTGATAGTGCATTGCTCAAACGTAGCATAGTTACACGTGGTGCATTTGTCAATGGCGCAATCATCAATCAAAATCTTTATTTGTGTGTTTGTGCTGTATATCCTCAATAGTGCCTCTCTCATGATACATTATGTTGTTGAATTTTACAGATGATACATAAACACGGATATTGTGCTGGTCAGTAAATGTCTATCAGTCAATACTTTTTAGTTTTTGATATTTGACACGTGGGTAGTTTATTGGTGTCACTCGATACTCATCTTCGTCTTCGGTCTCAGCTTCAATCTGTTTGAATTTAAACCAAGGAACAAAGATGATGTTGCTTGCTATGATATAACCTATTGGTAGGTATCTGATAGCATTGAGCAGTTCCAGTGGAGAGTATGATATTGCGTAACGCAAATATACCATAAGACTGGTCAGCAGTGCCGCTAGTAGGGATAAAACGACTTGCATAGCTATAGTTGAGCATTTTTGACACTTCGAGCCATTTGTACCTTTGGAAATCTTGAGGAGAATCAATGGAACCATGTACTTTATGATGAAAGCAGTGGTTGTTACTATACCAACTGCAGATCCTGTGGCTGGACCTAGTTTGAACACGAACCGGTAGCAGCTGAAGGATGTGATGTTGTTTTTCTCTATAAAGTTTGTGTTGGAGCAGTCCAAGCGTGGAGTAGACAGTGTAGGATTAGAGGGAAAGCAAGCCAGGTTTGGATCAGTGGTGCAAATACGAGACTCGTCCAGTAGGAAGTTGTCCCAGAATTGCATCAATGCTATACCAATCAGTTGTAACACATTAGAGAACAGAAATGCCTTGTAACAGTCAGGGGCTTTATAGTTGAATATAGTACAGCCTCTTTCTCCATCTTCATCAATGTGTTCCTTCAAGACACTACCAAACACAAACTGTACAACTGGTTCAGTCCAACCACACCCACAACACCTTGATCCTGTCTTCTTCTTGATACAGCCACACTTTGTCCAACAAGAGCAACACACTGAAGCTATAGGCCAAAAGATACCTGGCAGCACAATCAAGCAAAATAAAGTGATCTCTACAGCTTCCTTTGACCAAAAGTAGCATCTGTATGTTTGACAGCTTCCAATGAAATATGTAGTGACACTGCCTGGAAAGACTGATTCCATTGTTGCCGTTATAAGTCTGGGATCACTGGTGAATGGGCAGATCAGCTCAGCAGCGTCTTGTTGACATTATGTACTATAGTAGATAACATGATAGGATCACGTGAGTATGCTTATCACATGTTTATATAGTGTACTACCATAAAATGTGGTGCACTGTTTATGAATGTCAAGGAATGTTATCAGTGTGTGTGACTTTGTCAATCTTTTCAAATTTTGTCCATGGAAATATCAAGATGTAGATTGATATTAAAATGCCTATCGGGTAGATTTGCAGTATCTTTTTGAGTGAGGAGCCTGGATACGACACTACGTTATAGATACACATTAGTAGTGTAACTAACAATGTTATCAGAGCTGAACCACTGAGTACAGTAGTGACACCGCGACAAGATCCTTTGCCCTTGTATCCATCGGAAAGTTTCAAAAGGCTCCAAGTGATAACAAGTATGACCAGTGCGTTAGTTGCTATTATACCGATTGCAGATCCAGCAGCTTGGCCTATTCTGAACACAAACCTATGACAGACAACGGATGTGATGTTGTTGTCCTCCAAATAGCTTGTGTTAGAGCAGTCCAAGTATTGAGTTGAGTTTTGGATTTGTCCGTAACAGCAAGTGTAAATCTGTGTGATGCAATCAAATGACTCCTCATACAAGAACTCGTCCCAGAATTGCACCATTGCGCTGACAGTGACGAAAACAAGACTAAGAACAACAGGTTTGTGTAGTTAGTGGGAGCTTTATAGTCTAGTACAAAATACTCATCTTGGTCGTTCTTCTTCAGGACCTGATCAAACACGCGCTCTATGACTGCATCGACTTTGTTCTGAAGCCACTGGTGATGATTGGGCCAGCAATTGAACCATCTCCAGCTGCAGTAGTTGAACAATGGCATGAATCCGATGAACATGGCTATGTTTGAAACTATCAATAACAGAATTGCCTCTATTTGATAGATGAGTCCATAGTCTGGACATGGGATTGTCAGCAAAGATCCCATTTTGCTCTAGTACGCTACTAAATAACTAAGCGAACTATCGCAACCCTACATATTCATATCAATGAATATTGGTAACATGTTTATTATGAATATTATTTGCACCTGATGGACATAATGCTGTAAGTGCGGCTTGAAGGAGGACGCAGTCCGATGAAGTAATTGACCGTTGTAAATAACTAAACTGATGTATCTGTGTTTAGGAGGACGCAGTCCGATGAAGTAATTGACAGTTGTAAAATAACTAGAGGTATCTGTGTTTGGAGGATGCTGTCCGATGAAGTAGTCGACAGTTGTAAATAACTAGAGGTATCTGGTTTTGGAGGACGCAGTCCGATTAAGTAATTCGACGGTTGTAAAAGGTATAGGAAGAGGATTCCACATTTGTCAGTTGAATGTCTTTGCAGCAAGCCGCTGATGTAGGGATACTTGGTACTTTTACATTTGCAAGTATTATTCCATGATCTTGTTCCTTCACTTTTGCAAGCATCATCCCATCTTGTTCCTTTACTTTTGCACGCATCATCCCATCTTGTTCCTTTACTTTTGCAAGCATCATCCCATCTTGTTCCTTTACTTTTGCAAGCATCATCCCATCTTGTTCCTTTACTTTTGCAAGCATCATCCCATCTTGTTCCTTTACTTTTGCAAGCATCATCCCATCTTGTTCCTTTACTTTTGCAAGCATCATCCCATCTTGTTCCTTTACTTTTGCTAGCATCATCCCATCTTGTTCCTTTACTTTTGCAAGCGTCATCCCTACACTTTTTAGTTTTTTATTAAAACTTTTTTACTTTACTTGTTAATTATGGTACTACTTACTAGACTACTTACCTGTGCTCCATTGTTATAATAAATTATTAAAACTGAGAGCAAGTTGTTCATGATAGTATAAGCAGAACCTTAGCTACCTCATTAAGGCTTATTTGCAGCACAACATTTTGCTTTACAAAAAATGTATTTTACAACATGCATGCACTTGCTTGTTATAAAACATCATCAAACACAACTATGCATCACATTGGTCACTGTGGTCTTGCTGATTCGACAGATGTGAGAATTGGTACAGGCACTTTGTGCAACAGGTTAATTCTACTACATGAGACATAATACATTGCGGCAAAAGACCACAATGGACAAAAGTACACGTACAATATCACAGAGTCCATCTTTGAATCATATCAGTATTGATGTTCCTCTTATTCTTCTATACTCTCCATTGCCCTCATCATCTTCTTTGTCGTTCTCCTTGTTGTCATCTTCTTTGCCGTTTATTTTTCTAAAAGACCACCAAGGAAAGAGCACGGTACTATACAATATAATATAGTAAAAAGATCCATATGTCATGAATGAAAATACTCGTTTTTCATTAGTAGAGGATATTGGTGCTGGAAGAGATAATGTTGAACCAGCTGTGACTAGTGTTATCACTACTATAGTGATCTGTATAGCTATAGTGAGCACTGCACGACGCTTGGTAAATCTGCTTCCATTGGAAACTTTAAGAAGGAGCACAGTAATGAACATAATGTAGAGAACATACGTTGTTATTATACCAAGTGCACCTCCAGTGGCTTGGCCTAGTTTGAACACAGGCTTGTAGCAGATGACGGAGGTGATGTTGTTGTCTTCCAAATAGCTTGTGTCAGAGCAGTCCAAGCGTGGAGTGGTCAAGTTAGGATATGCAGGAAAGCAAACCAAATTTGGATCAGTGCTGCAGATGTATGAATCTTCAAATAGATAAATATCACAAAATGTCACTCCTCCAGCTCCTAACATAGAAAGTGCCATAGCCAACATCATGACCTTGTGTCTCGCTGGAACTCTGTATTTCATTATAATGTAAATCGTTTTTCCATTTTTGTCTGTTGATTTATTCAACAAAGTGTTGAAATTTGCTTTATCAAAAATTGAGTCTTAAAATACCTTTTAAGTCTAGGACATCGATTGAGCATAAGTTGTACTGGAATAAGAAGGAGCGATAGTGCTGTGTACAAGGCAAAGAGGATTAATGGCGGCAAAACTCTCTAGTGAAGTAGTAGCTGTAGGTCTGTCCAGTTGCCTCCATTGTCTTTTGTGAGGAGCGAAATATTTTCTTAGTGCTAGCTGTCAGTATGGCTGTACTGTCAGTTTGTTGATTGTTTGACTTAGCTCTTCCTGTACATTTTCTTTGACATTTTACTGTGATGTATAATACTTTCAGTATAAAGAATACATTGCTATGATAAACAAGTTATTACATTGTGACTTAGTTGATACAAACTAACAATTCACATACTCACTGTGTACAATAGAAGTATTAACCATTGCACAATAGTATGGAATATAAAAGTGTAAGTTTTTCCCAAATAAATTATCATTTAGCATTGCTTGAATCGAACTGGTGTACAACACAAGTTCTTTGCATAACTAAATGGAATAGTTTACTTTTGCCCTCTTGAACCATTATGGGCAATAAATAACATTGACGTGCTTTCTATATTAGCTGTAAGTAGTAGATCACCACAACAATAGTGAGTAGCTTTTGGCTTTTTAATGTACGTTTCAGTTTCAGAACCATGACTTTGATTATAATTATCTTTCATTTAGCATTTATAAAGGGATAAATTTACAAGCAGAACCTTGGCTACCTCAATACATCACCATTTACAGAGTTAATCTAATAATATTACTTGAAAGTTTACATATTCTTGTAATAAAACTGTTGAGATTGCGCGTTATATCAAGTGGGTACACCACAAGGCAGCTCAGCTGATTGAAATATGATTATATAGCACGAGGCAGACAGAATCATGTAATACAATAAAATAATTATATCGAAATAATTTTTTTATCATAGTAAGTCAGCAACATGCAAGATGTCAATGAGTGAAGTGAACACAATTATTTCAACAAAAACATCAAGTACAGGTGTGTCACAGTGGATACTATAGTACAGGTGTTTCACAGTGTAGTGTAGTACAGGTGTGTCACTGTGGATACTATAGTACAGGTGTTTCACAGTGTAGTGTAGTACAGGTGTGTCACTGTGGATACTATAGTACAGGTGTGTCACAGTGGATACTATAATACAGGTGTGTCACAGTGGATACTATAGTACAGGTGTGTCACAGTGGATACTATAGTACAGGTGTGTCACTGTGGATACTATAGTACAGGTGTGTCACAGTGGATACTATGTATAGGTTAGAGACCGAGGCCAAGGGATCTACGCGGTATAGAAACCCGAGGAAGCCATATAGAACCTGAGCGCGTAGCGCGAGGGTTCTATGGCGACGCGAGGGTTTCTATACCGCGTAGATCCCGTTGGCCGAGGTCTCTAACCGGCTTAGAGTATAGCAACCGTTGCTATCCAACAAGGAATTTTCGACGCTGCGCAAATGTTTTGTAAAGAACACGGCCTTACTTCAGCGATGGGAAAACACAGGCGAGTTTAGCTAGAGTATGTAGCTAAACGGCTTTCCGTGTCTTGTTACACCTTGCTGGTACTCTGTCTCGTCTCCTACCATCCTTCCGCCATCGCTTTAGCGTCTGCTAGTGGCTTTCTGACGCAACAAAAAGTTAGTTTCTGGAACTCACTCACGCTCACACGTGTACAAGCCTCACATCACGTGTTCTTGTACTGTATTATCTATGTTAATAACAATTTTTATGGCTTGTTATGAATGCACTCTCACTAAGCAAACTGTGGTCTATCTGTTCGCGGAAGGACTCTATCTGTTCGCGGATGGACTCTATCCGTTCGCGGATGGTCTCTACAGCAAATAGATCCTCGGATCTAATAAATCTGATTGGTCAATAACATTGAGCTATACTCTAAAGTACAGTTAGTGGTTTTTAAAAGACATGATCATTGATGCTGGCACTTCGTACTATAGTTTTTGATTCTACTAACAACAAGACATACAGCTAAAGAGCAGGACAGACAAACATGTACCAGAAGACTGTATATTGCTAAACTTCGTGCATTTTCTTGGACTCATATTGGTATTGATGTTCCTCTTACTCTTCTATACTCTCCATTGCTTTCCTCTTTATCATTCTCCTTGTTGTCATCTTTGTCGTTTATTTTACTGAAAGACCACCAAGGAAAGAGCACAGTACTATACAATATTGTGTAGTCAAAAGATAGACTTGCCATGAGAATAATGATTCGTTTTTCAAGAGTAGAGGTTGCTGGTGCTGGTAGAAAACGCATTGAAACTATTACGACTAGTGTTATCACTACTATAGTGATCTGTATAGCTATAGTGAGAACTGCACGACGCTTGTTCCATTCACTTCCTTTAGAAACTTTAAGAAGGAGCACAGTAATGAACATGATGTAGAGAACATTAATTGCTATTGTACCAAGTGCACCTCCATTGGCTTGGCCTAGTTTGAACACAAGCCTGTAGCAGATGACGGAGGTGATGTTGTTGTCTTCCAAAAAGCTTGTGTTAGAGCAGTCCAAGCGTGGAGTGGTCAAATCGGGATATGCAGGAAAGCAAGCTAGGTCTGGATCAGTGCTACAAATGTATGAATCTTCAAATAGATAAATATCCCAAAATATCATTCCTCCAGCTCCTGTCATAGAAAACATCATGGCCAACATCATGACTTTGTACCTCTCTGGAACTTTGTAGTTCAATATAGTGCAGATTTGTTTACCAGACTTATCGATGTAATTATTCAGCATTGTGCTGAAAATATGCTTTATCAATAATTGAGTCTTGAAATACCTTTTAACTTTAGGACATCGATTGAGCAGAAGTTGTACTAGAATAAGAAGGAGTGATAATGCCGTGCACAAAACAAAAAATATAATTGGCGGCAAGTATTCTAGTATGAAGTAGTAGCTGTAGTTCTGTCCTGTTGCCTCCATTGTCCTTTGCAAAGAACGCGGTTTTCTCAGTTCGAGCTATCAGTATGGCAGTTTGACTATTTGTAACTAACTTTGTTGTGACCTTTTTCTACACATTTTGGCAATTTCTTTGTTATTTTACAGTTACAAAAGCTACTTTCAGTATAAAAGAAAATAATCTGCTGATGTCAAACAAGTTGCATAACTTTATGTCACAGTTGACACAAACACTCATGACCGGATGAAAGTACAGAAGCATCATTATCACATACACAGTGTCTTTACCAAAACAAGCTTTGAAGTTAACTCATAGTATTGTGCATGTTCGTATCACTTGTGGTAGTGAAACATTCAAAAATCTACCAGGACACAAATGTACAAGAAAATTAAAATGATTTCTATCGAAATCAAAAGGATGTAGGGTTGTGAAATCTACCACTGGTCAACAATGTAAACTAACAAGGAACAAGCATGGAATGGTAACACGATTGACTTGCTAACAGACCATAGATCCCTACATCAGTGGCCGCTGTGGTTGGCTATAGCTAGTTCGGCTAGTTGCTGTTGACTGACACCTGACTCGATGTGCATTCAGCTTGTGACAGCCACTGATGTAGGGATCTATGGTCTGTTAGCAAGTCAATCGTGTTACCATTCCATGCTTGTTCCTTGTTAGTTTACATTGTTGACCAGTGGTAGATTTCACAACCCTACATCCTTTTGATTTCGATAGAAATCTTTTTAATTTTCTTGTTTGTGTCCTTTTTTCTTTTTCAGTGAAGTGCAGTTCAATATCAAGCAATTACTGTGCCGTCTTTGTTTCCACCATTGGTTTGGTTTACCTGTTGTTGATGGCTTTTCTTTATTATCAATAATTTTAAACTTGTAGCTGAAATATTTCTTATGCTGTAGATATCAGCTCGCCTACGCATGCATGAATACTGCATGTACAGCTAGTGCATGCGAGCCCCGCCCACACTTGTTTACGGCGGTTATAATTATCTGGCAAGGCAGAATGGTGATTCTGCGCTTGCTAGCTTACCGTTGTTCGAAGACTCCAGACAAAATAATATGTGTTCTCCGTGGTCTATACGGCGTGGCGATACTCAAGCTAGTGCTTAGTCACGTGCGCTAACCACAGCTTGGTCACGTGCGTATTGCGCAATCACAATAATGGCGTCTAACACTTAGCTGACAATGGATCACGATCGAGAAATCGTGGAATTTATATCGCCGTTTCGCTAAAAACTAAGTTCAAAAGGCACATGCCAGAAGAATTTCACGACTGTTCGTGGGTGTTTTGGTCTCGGCACTGCTTACGTAAAGGTGCTAGGCGAGTGGAAGAAAGAAAGAAAGAAAGAAAGAAAACGAAGATGACGACCGTCGATTTTCACCGTTTCCAGGTTCATCACTTTAGTAACAATCTCGAGCAATCTCCTTGCTACTGCAAGATGGGGCAACACCAGATAGCTGATTTAAGTGTCTTTGGACGTATAAAATTCATCACCAGGCGAAATATCAGCGTTTGAACGCTAATACATTGTATGTAGCCGCCATCTTTTTTTCTCATTCAACCCTACATAGGGAGGCACTACCGTGCCTCCCTAATAATGTTCAGAATTCTGTTATTGAAAACAGGGGTCACCTAGTCTTGAATCAAGAGCTTCAGAACAAGGACATGGTGTGTAATAGCTACAATATCTAATTAGGGAGGCACGGTAGTGACTCCCTATGTAGGGATGAACGAGAAAACAAGATGGCGGCTACATACAATGTATTAGCGTTCAAACGCTGATATTTCGCCTGGTGATGAATTGTATACGTCCAAAGACACTTAGATCTGCTCTCTGACGTTGCCCCATCTTACAGTAGCAAGGAGACTGCTCGAAATTGTTACTAAAGTGACGAACCTGGAAACGGTGAAAATCGACTTTCGTCATCTTCGTTTTCTTTCTTTCTTTCTTTCTTCAACTCGCCTAGCGCCTTTACGCGAGCAGTGTCGGGACCAAAACACCCACGAACAGTCGTGAAATTCTCCTGGCATGTGCCTTTTGACCTTAGTTTTTAGCGAAACGACGATATACATATACATGATTGTCTACGTGTAAACATAGTCTAATCCTTTGTCTTTGCTGTGTTATTGTTTTTCTATAAATTATTAATATTGATCAAAATCTACAAATAAGTATAGCAATGAATAATCAAAGACATTGTAAATATGAACTACACAATGAGTGACAAAAATACCAGTTATAGTGATGTTATGTTTCTTATCATAACCTGTAGCAGACAGTCCAAACTTGTAGTATGCATAGTCTTATAGTGTCTTCACTATCAACGGTTCCCTTTCACCCTTGTCTTCAATCTTTTCGCACAGGCACCATGGAAGGAGTAAAGTACTGTACGCTATTGCATAACCTATGATGAAGTTCCTCATGATCACTATTGCTCTTTTTGTTTTAGTAGAAGTTGTTTCATCTTGATTAATACATGAAGGATCATCAATTGCGTATAATTCCAATGGTAGTAGTAGCTGTAGTACACTGTCTTCATTGCGTCTAAATAATAGCGAGAGATCTTCTAATAGTAGTAGCTAAACTGTTAAACTCATGCACTTAAACGTACAACTACTTCTTATCTGCAAGTACAGTTTTTAGAACTACTACATACACCTTGTTAGAGTATTGTGATCTTATCAAGCATGACTACTTTGTATACTTAAGGGTGCTCAGTCATTATTAATAATTATTCATAAGGCGGCGCGGTTGCTATGGGGCAGATTTCCAGATGTTAACCCTTTAATTACTGAATTATCTTGCTGAAATTTTAACCTCGTAAATGCTGACCACTTCTATTGTGAATATCTCGTGTGTCTTTTGTGCTACTGGTCTCAAATCTGCGTCCTTTTACACCAGTGAGGAGCTGCAATTGCCCACACTCAAGTCGGTCGATATGCCCCTCCTACTTCGAAAGTGAAGCCGATAAAGTGCAGCGACCATCTTCAAATTTTGCTCAAAGTCAGTACTTTGGGGCTGGCTACTGAAAAGTACATGTAAATAGCAGTGGTTTTGGTGTATGCAAAATGTAGCCCAGATCATAGAGAATGTGCAAAAATGTGTTTTCCGAGCACCTGAAGCCATAAAATGTCCAAATTTTCTTGGCGGCCATTTTGTATTTCCTAAAATATTGTGGAATTTGCACTGAAGCCATAGAAAAATGCCAGCGCCAATACGTTTGGCGCAGGGGGCGCACCGGAAAACGGTCAATTTTTGGCGGTTATTTGTATTCTTCAATTTGGCTTAATTTTGGGATATTTTAGCACTTTTTCATAAAGTTATGCTGTCTGAAGTGTATGTATGACGCCAAATGGCGTCATTAGGCCTTAAAGGGTTAAGCAGCTACAAACACATCGCTAGCTGTATAACAACACCACTGGAAGTACTGCTTGTATACCAAGTTTTAGCGAGACAGCTTACCGGAACCACGCCTAGTCGTCTGACAAACTTCAGCAGAGCATGCCAGGTTGCTGAAACCACGTTTCTGTGGCTATCTTGACACGAGGAATCCAGTAATGGATAGCTTTTGGCAGTACAGCAGTGATAAACAGTACTTACGTAGCTTGTCTTGGCTGTTGAGTATGCAATTCGATAACTCTCCGTTACAGTGTTGGCCACGTGTAGCTGACCATCTTGGCGCTAGTTCTATGGTTGAAGATCTATGGTGCACAGTGGCGTAGCCAGGACTTGCAGTTAGGTGGGGCACAAAATGGGCGCGCTCGCGCGGCCCGCGAAAGTTTTCAAGCCACGCCCATTTCCGGTCAAAATTCATGAGCGTTTGTCGCCGTTCGAGCCACGATGTTGAACCATGAACAATCTGGTTCATAGTGGAGTCACAGATACTGTAAATCAGCCGATAAGATCAGTGTGCTACTGAAAAAGAAGTGACTTGGCGTTAGTCTCACTAGTACTGTATGCGTGGTAGCCCAATAGGTGCCCACAAATGGTGGGGCACCTCAGTGACTTGGTGGGGCCTGTGCCCACCTAGGCCCACCCGTAAATACGCCACTGATGGTGCAATCCTGCAGCATGCATGAATACATGAGCTAGTTTCAGTACTTAGGAATAATATAAGCTACAAGTTAAAAAGTAATATTAGGGAGGCACGGTAGTGCCTCCCTATGTAGGGTTGAACGAGAAAACAAGATGGCGGCTACATACAATGTATTAGCGTTCAAACGCTGATACTTCGCCTGGTGAAGAATTGTATACGTCAAAAGACACCTAAATCTGCTCTCTGGCGTTGCCCCATCTCACAGTAGCAAGGAGAATGCTCAAAATTGTTACTAAAGTGACGAACCTGGAAACGGTGAAAATCGACTTTCGTCATCTTCGTTTTCTTCTTCTTTCTTTCTTTCTTTCTTTCTTTCTTTCTTTCTTTCTTCAGCGCGCCTAGCGCCTTTACACGAGCAATGCCGAGACCAAAATACCCACGAACAGTCGTGAAATTCTTCTGGCAGGTGCCTTTTGAGCTTAGTTTTTAGCGAAACGTCTATATAAATTCTGCGACTTCTCAATCGTGATCCACTGTCAGCTAAGTGTTAGACGCCATTATTGTGATTGCGCAATACGCACGTGACCAAGCAGTGGTTAGCGCACGTGACCAAGCACTAGCTTGAGTATTGCCGCACCGCATGGATCACGGAGAACACATACATGTATTTGTCTGGAGTCTTCGAAGAACGGTAAGCTCGTATAGGATCACCATTCTGCGCCTGCCAGATAATTACAACTGTCGTACTGTACAGGTCTTCAAACAAGTATGGGCGGGGTTCGTATCTACTGCATGCATGCATGCATGCGTAGGCGAGCTGATATGTATGTACTGCATAACTTAACTACAGGTTTAAAATTTTTAATAATAAAGAGAAGCCATCAACAACTAAACCAATGGTGGAAACAAAGACAGCTCAGTACGTGCATGATATTGAACTGCGCTTCGCTGAAAAAGAAAAAAGGACACAAACAAGAAAATTAAAAAGATTTCTATCAAAATCAAAAGGATGTAGGGTTGTGAAATCTACCACTGGTCCACAATGCAAAGTAACAAGGAACAATCATGGAATGGTAACACGATTGACTTAACTCTTTAGGGACTGAATTATTTTGACGAAAATTCGACTTGCTCTAAACTGACAGTTTGTCTTGCATTTTCTACAACATGCAGTACGTTAGCTGTTTCAAACTAGCACTGTTGTTTCCTGGTATGTCAAAGTTTACAACCATGTACTAAACTCTGAATTGGCCACTCCCACTTTGGAACTGAAGCCGCTTAAGTGCTGCGACCTCGTCATTTTCCAGCCAATTTTGGTCTTCGTTTAGCCCTTGTGACTGATACAAAAACCTGGTGGTGTCCTGGTGAGCAAACAGCATAGTTTAGACCATATTCCATGCCCAAGTATGCATTTCCGGGCATCCTGAAGCCTTAAAAATGCCAAAAGTGGCGAGGGCTCCGCCCCTTCGAACCCCGGGTTAACGGGGGGACACCCCCTTTAAAATTCCCCCATGCTGTACGTTTTAGTGGGGAGGGCGCGCCGAAAAACAGGTGGTTTTTTCAGGTAAAGTCATCTTTTGCAAATAAGCTTGATTTGACCTTTCTAGAGCACTTTTTGCACTTTTTATGACGTCTAGAGTAGGTGGAGTCAATTATGGCTGCTAAAGCTGCTATAGGCCTTAATTGAGTTTTCATCAAAAATTGTAAATCTTGCTGGAAATGCTCCAGAGTTGATGAAAATCAATTCTAAGTGTTCTAAATGTCATTTAAAATTCAGTTTTGGAAGAAATAGACGCCGAAGGATTATAAGGTGATTAAAGGGTTAAGCTTGCTAACAGACCATAGATCCCTACATCAGTGGCTGTACATAAGATCAATGTTTTTGTCACAAGCTGAATGCACGTCAGGTGTCAGTCAACAGCAACTAGCTGAACTAGCTATAGCCAACCACAGCAGCCACTGATGTAGGGATCTATGGTCTGTTAGCAAGCTTAAATCAATCGTGTTACCATTCCATGATTGTTCCTTATTACTTTACATTGTGGACCAGTGGTAGATTTCACAACCCTACATCCTTTTGATTTCGATAGAAATCTTTTTAATTTTCTACTCACATGTATCATATGACTTGAGATCTGATACATCCAAAAATCTTGCAATAGCTAGCTTCAAACCGGCTTAATCCAGCGTTAGAAAACTTATTTCATAAACCAACTATAAATAACATTTAATCTGACTGATGTGACAAACTCGTGATCTATGAGGTCAAGGTTAAAGCACATATCGGATAGCGAAATATCGCAAGCCTGGATTCTTAAACGTATTCATATCAATGAATAAAAATTATTGGTAACATGTAATATTGTTTACAGCTGATAGACATAATACTACTAATATTCACTGATAGTAAATGTGATTAAGCAATCATGGAATGTCTGTAGTGTGCGAAAACTATAATGAATACATTCTGTTTAATTTAACCCTTTGTTTGCTCTGTGTGTGTGTGTGTGTGTGTGTGTGTGTGTGTGTGTGTGTGTGTGTGTGTGTGTGTGTGTGTGTGTGTGTGTGTGTGTGTGTGTGTGTGTGTGTGCCTTGGTGGTTCAAATGGTAGAGTCTTGGGTTTATGACCCAAAGGACAGTCAGGACACTGGTTTGAATCCCAGAGCAGGAGGAAAAAACATCCCCAAGTACTCCAGCCCACCCGCCCACCCATATAAAACGGGTACCTGGTCTTGTACTGGGGAGCAAAGTACACTGGCTGTGTCTCATTGATCACTAAAGGCGTCAGTGGGACTTCGGGTGCCCACACCTACAGTGAGAGGCACAGTTGGTGCTCCTGCAAGTTCCTTGCCCGGCTCCAGGAGACTGCACAGCACCAGCACACAGTACCTGCTTAGTGCACAGGTGCCCTGGCTTCGCCAGGTACGCGTGACCCTTGTGGCAGCTAGACACTTTGCTTTTTTGCTTTTGTGTGTGTCTGTCTAACGACTTGAAGGATTCAGTTGAGTGCACTTGTAATAAATAGTAATTATTATAGCTACTATTCTAGTCAAATGTCAAATGGTGTCTCTGTGTACTTACTTATAGTAGCAACTGCATCACCCATAGCTTCAAGGATGGAATAAGTAGTGGAACCCAGCTAGCTGTAATACGCGCAGTATGCGCAGTATGAATATCATTACTTCAGGGCAACCACGGCGCCCCCGGCTACATTGTAGAATGGGGTGGTAATTATATTCATAACAGCCAGCTGTTTTGCCAAGGAAAACAACTGAAGTATTGAAACTTATCGCCAAATTTAAGCAGAATCGTAGCATCTTATAATGGCTAACCTGGACGAGTGTGTAGCTAAGAACATTTTCTAGGTCGTGTCGGATGGTTTTGTGGAAATTCGTTCTTAAAATTTAGGTAGCTCTGGCTTTGTGTAGCCCACTGGCGTATTCTCGACGATATAAGCTCATAAATCAGATGAAGGAAATAATTTTCCGAAAAGCATCCGACACGACCTAGAAAATTGCAATAGCTTACTATTGGGCTGCTGATCGTGGTCCTGCTAGCCGCTCACGTTCACAAATTTGGCGAGAAAAATTGCTACAACGTTCGTGTAAGCCGTGCACTTCGCGCTCTACAGATTTTGCTGAGAGTTGTTTTATATGCTAGGACGCATAGTATGATGCTTCGCAGCGAGTTTTGCACTGCTTGGATCTTTCAGTTGGACGTTATGAGCCCTCTAAAAATCTCATTAATATTCATAGCGAACGGGTGCCCGCCACCTTAATTTATCATAATTATTAATAAACTATATTCATAGTTTGATTGGTACAATGGTAATTGATGTACTAAGTGAATTCATTGCAACATTCAGATAACTGTGTTAGTATGAAGTTCAAGTAATTATTCTTCCAGAGTATTGTACACAGTAAGGCGATGTGTACGTATACGTTATACCATGCCTACCCGTGGTGTATCACGAATACACGAAGCAATAACTATTAATCCCGAGGGCGTAGCCCGAGGGATTAATGGTTATTGCTGAGTGTATTCATGATACACCACAGGTAGGCATGGTATAACTGACTTGTACCATGGCAACCACAAGGCCCACTGATGTCTGTAGGTTTCTATAGGATAAATAAGGGCGGCTTGCGCACTCTTTATAGTTTACTGGTGAGGTTGACTCGCAACTCTCACCCCTTCCTATTTTTCTCTCTGGAAGGTAGATCATTTCTATGATCTTTTTTGCCCAATGGGAGTCATGTGACTTCCCGTGGAATATCAAGATATACCACAGGAAATCACATGATAAACCGTGGAATATCTAGTTATTCCACAGGAAATCATGTGACTTTCTATGGTATATCTGAAATACACCACTGGCGGTGCCTTTGAAAATAAGGCTTCCCATGGTACAATACTGATTATACTTGATATGTGACGTAGCATGCTTGTACCATTCTGAAGGTCATTCTGATTCCTAGTATGAAGTAAGATGGCACTGAATCCTGAATCCTGCAAGTCAGCGTAGAATCTGTAGTTGTATCCTGCTTTATCCATTCAGTCGAATCGCAACCGTACTTTCTATTTGCAAGCAGAAGAGGCGTGGTCCACTTCATTTCAGCTTGACTGGTGACTTACTGTTTAGCAGCTATTTGGGTAACTGGGATACTATTTTGTCGCAAAAAAAATTGCTGTTTACTTTCGCAATGTATAATATCAAACAGTAAATTCAACTTTGGGCGTGCATTTTGTGTCGAATAGAGAACTGTGTGAGTGTAAAGTCAGGGGAAGCCTTTGTTGGCAACTCGGTGATCTGGACAAAAGTGTTTGCTACATTGTCCCGGTAAGCAGAACAGTACATGCATTCTGTTATACCTTTTATTTGTCTTAGTTAAGTTTCATTGTGATACTACGTTTGATACAAAAGTGTATCTACGGTATATAGTGGCCTAACTGGCTGAGTAAATTTAGTACTGCTGTATATTAATTGTCAAAAACCACCCAATGCCATTATTTTGTCTCAATCTCAAACACTTAACACGTCTGTGGAAGTAATACTGCTTGCTGTTGAAGTAAGATTTTGCCTAAAGCAAGGACTGTTTGAAGGATTGATCTTGTAAGTCTATTGAAATGTTCATCATAATAAGTCTGTAGCCATGCCTGAATGTTATGATGTAGCATTTCATCAGAGGATTGGTTGTCTTTGAGTAAACTTAGGTAGAGTTTATAACACCTGTAACGTGTTAGTGTACCTGAAGCTCTGCACAGTTTGTGCATGCAGTGGTATTGCATGTCTTGTGATAGCATGTGTGAATACGCACGCATCTTGAGATAGCATGCCTGTGTCTAGTAATCGTGTGTCTTGTAATAGCGTGTCTTACGATAGAGTGTGTGGTTGTGATAGCATGCCGTGTACACAGTGACTTGTATTTTCCATTTTGGTATGTGTGAATGATTGTGACAGTAGCTTTTAGTGACAGTGGCAGTAGCTTTTAGTTTATCCTTCTTACATGTTACACTATTGTGTGGTGGTAGTGTGTCCGGGTATGCAAGTGCATTATCTTTTCTTCCTCTCTTCAGCGCTTAAAGCAGATCATTTATCCTCCAATTCTTCCACAGAGGCAGCATACCTTCTTTGCTGATAGATCCATTGCTATGACAACATCATTATATGCATCAATTTTGTATTGCTATTTATGAAGTAATTTTAGAATCTTAGGAGTCAGAACAGTAACTTTTAAAACATCACTTTGTAGCTACAAGTGCACTTTATTACCTAGTGCTGTAGATAGTGTGTAGCTGCTTTAATACAGAAGTGTACCTAAACTATCAAAATACTGACGTTCTTTGTATTCCTAAGTGAACTGCGTCTTCCAGCTGTTTTTACTTCACTTGATTTGCATTATAACTTTTATTAAGTACTTACACCTTTGTTCTACATGCTTGTAAAGTTAGGTTGGTCTAGCATAAATCATGTGAGTGTGGCGAGCGTTTTAGTCGAGCGTCCCGTTTGCGCAAAAACGCTATTACTCGCGTGCGTGGGCGTATCCGTTGCAAATAAAATCCTAATGCCATAATACAATAATTGTAAGGTTGCGGTTCGACTGCATTGTACTTTCTTGTTGGAAATCTTGTTAGAAATCTTAGTAGAAATCTTGTTACGAGGCAAAGTTTGTTCTATCTTACGTTATGATCTGTAAACACTTTACTGTCAGCTACAGTTTAGTCTTGGCTACAGAAGCTCAACAAAAGTCCCTTTAAAAAATCATGTAAACTATATTAGGGAGGTAGTGCCTCCCTATGTAGGGTTGAACGGAAAAGCAAGATGGCGGCTACAAACAATGTATTAGCGTTCAAACGCTGATATTTCGCCTGGTGATGAATTTTATATCTCCAAAGACACTTAAATCTGCTATCTGGCGTTGCCCCATCTTACAGTAGCAAGAAGATTGCTTGAAATTGTTATAGGCCATGAGCCAGAGCCCAAAATTTTGGCTTTTGGTATCATCTGGAGGGACTAAGGTTCATAGTATTTTTTAGAAGCCCTACACTTCTAGAATCAGAAAATGCGTTGCCGAAATAGTAGCTTTTGTGTTTTATCAAGGTTTTTGTATCTACTGTTAGCAAGCTTGAATAATGATTAGGTAGTAATTAAATTCATGCTCCTCTAATCATATTCACAACAATGATTCTGATTATCAAGCAATGAAACTACTTATACATGTACTTCATGCTGTAAGATTATCGAAGAAAGCTATATTAATACTTGTACCCCACCACACCCAAAGATCAAAGGAAAATGGCATGGTATATATCCCATACACCCAGGGAAATATGGATATTTTCCAGGATATTAAAGTTAAACCTGGCCAATATGGATATTTTCCAGGAAGTGGCAAAGTGGCACTAGTCCCTTGTCCACACCTGCCCACCCGGCGAAAGTGCGTGGAGCTTTATACCCCACAAAATAGCAGATACTAGTGGGCAATTGTCAATAAATTATCAATAATTTATTGGCGCACGTGTTAACCTTTGGGAAAGGTCAGCCAGCATTGCTGCCTGAAAGCCAAGTTACCGTGCGTTTTAGCTGCACAAAAGTTGACGCCAGGCTTCGTTTGTCGCCCAACTTGAACACGGGCGTTCGCCATTATAGACCTGGCGAGTGTGCCCTTGGAGGCGAGTGCCCTGGGCTCCCATCCGCTCGTAGATCTTCGCTTACAAGCTACAGAACAGCTCGTAGATCTTCGCTTACAAGCTATACAGAACAGCTACTGCAGCTACAAACACCACAAGAAGACTGGTGGTTGGGTACAAGTCAGTTAACTCCCGGTCTCTTCGGCGATCGGGATAATACCTCGGTGGTTAATTATGCCATCCTCGGGCTCCGCCCTCGGACAGCATAATTAACCACCTCGGTATATATCCCGTATCGCCTCAGAGACCGGGAGTTAACTATGACTTAGACTGTAGTGATCTGCTCTGAAGGCAGATGCCCTTGGCATGTCATAGCAAGATAAGGACATGTTTGTTCCTTGTGTGGAACTAAAACCCAGAGAAGATGGGTATAAGTAACTTGCTGCTACATACTGCATAGTAGTATAGATGTATACAGAGCCATTATTGTATACATGCTTATACATTGGATGAGACAATGCCAAGAATTTTTGCAGCTAAAGCAAAGTAAAGACTACAGACCTGCATTAAAGAAATCAGAATAAGTTTCTTGATTTGAATTAGGAATGGTACCTCATCTAGCAAAAGCATTCTGTACCTAGCAGGAGCATTCTGTACCTATAGCAGGAGCATTCTGTACCTAGCAGGAGCATTCTGTACCTAGCAGGAGCATTCTGTACCTATAGCAGGAGCATTCTGTACCTATAGCAGGAGCATTCTGTACCTATAGCAGGAGCATTCTGTACCTATAGCAGGAGCATTCTGTACCTATAGCAGGAGCATTCTGTACCTATAGCAGGAGCATTCTGTACCTATAGCAGGAGCATTCTGTACCTATAGCAGGAGCATTCTGTACCTAGCAGGAGCATTCTGTACCTAGCAGGAGCATTCTGTACCTATAGCAGGAGCATTCTGTACCTAGCAGGAGCATTCTGTACCTAGCAGGAGCATTCTGTACCTATAGCAGGAGCATTCTGTACCTATAGCAGGAGCATTCTGTACCTATAGCAGGAGCATTCTGTACCTATAGCAGGAGCATTCTGTACCTATAGCAGGAGCATTCTGTACCTATAGCAGGAGCATTCTGTACCTATAGCAGGAGCATTCTGTACCTAGCAGGAGCATTCTGTACCTAGCAGGAGCATTCTGTACCTATAGCAGGAGCATTCTGTACCTAGCAGGAGCATTCTGTACCTATAGCAGGAGCATTCTGTACCTATAGCAGGAGCATTCTGTACCTATAGCAGGAGCATTCTGTACCTATAGCAGGAGCATTCTGTACTGACCTATAGCAGGAGCATTCTGTACCTATAGCAGGAGCATTCTGTACTGACCTATAGCAGGAGCATTCTGTACCTAGCAAGAGCATTCTGTACCTAGCAGGAGCATTCTAGCAGGAGCATTCTGTACCTATAGCAGGAGCATTCTGTACCTGTACCTATTTTCTCCTAAACTAGATAGTATTTATGCCCATCCCTTCTACCAGCATAGTGACTAATTATTGATTTCATGCAGACACCACCTGTATGTACCAAAATGAGATTTAATCAACAGCTATGCATGCCGATATAACAAAGGACTATACATGCTATTAAGTCAAGGGCTGACTACTAAGCAGGACAGCCAGGTAGCACTGTATTATAGGCCAGAGAGGTGACAGGTCCAGTTAGCCGAGGATGAAAATTGAAGCTAAAGAGCAGTTGGTACAACAGTTAAGTCGTCTTATATCGGTCTTGTATACCAATTTATTGACATCTTATTCCAAGCAATGAAAGATTTGATCAAAGGATTAATACAATATACAATTCTGCATGACTTAATACAATCAGACATGCATGCAATGGGTAATAATAGACAAGATTAATAAAGAAATGAAGTAATAGTAATAGACACAATAAACTATCCTAATAGCGAACAACAGGCAAACCTCTATTTTGTATATTTTAGTCATCAACATGAGTAGTATAGCAATAGAATGGTTGTTTAGCATAATGTCGATAATGAATGCAAACACATGATTCCCTAGATGATGAGTAGTATCTCAGTAAAGGTATAGTAATCAAGTTATAGTTATTTCTATTATAATGACTTTCTATTATAATTGACCCCATATCTGAAATTTTATTATACTGGAAGCTTATGCTCTATGGTTTGTGCTTTGCTGTAAGAACCGCTGTACTGCACCTGATAGATTGCAACCAGCACACATCGCTCATTCTTTTACTGCATAAGGACTTTTACCAAGATATAATTATTATGGTAAATAGAGTAAAATGCTGTCTATGCAGCCTGTCTAACCAAAAGAGCTACTGGGTGTACACTCACTGTGTCTAAGTCAGTGAAAAATGTGGATGAAAAAATGAAATGATCAAAATTAGTATAAAATACTTGTTAATTAATTTATGGTAATTTATGCGCATTTAATATTTAATTTGTGATAAAACCCAAAAGCTACCTCTAGAACAATGCTATCATCTATTTTATAACTCTAGGGATGTATACCTTCCTAAAAATCACCATTAACCTTAGTCCCTCAAAATGATACCCTCCAACCCCTCAGGCTCATGGACTAACAGGGCTTTCTGGCGATGGGCAGACTATGACTAACTAAAGTGCTTGCCGAGATTAGAGGTTTAGCACGCATTTCAGCCCAAAATTATTATTATTGAAACTTTACGACACAAGCTGAAGGACAAACTCCAACTAGTGGAGCAGCCTACTACAATAAAATTTAAATAATGAGGAAGAGATGAGCATGAAGAGCAGGGACACATAAAATAATAAGTACACGATATGTCAGAATGAAAATGAATAATGAAATGATTCCAGAGAAAGTAAAAATAAAAATTGTTTTATGCTTTGAAATGGAAGAGATATGTCAATTGTGGGAAGGGCGTTCCATAGCCTAGTGATTTTGTTTAAGTTGAAATGGTGACCAGTTACAGTGCGACAAAGTTTGTGTTTAAATTTTCCAGACTGGGATGCTCTTGTAGGGCAGTGAGAACTTGAGGGAGCTGGGATAAAGTCGTGAATGTTGAAATTGTTCATGGTGCCTTGGAGGCACTTCACAAGAAATAACACATCTTGTAATTCCAGCCAATACATCAGTGGAAGTAGCTTGGTATTGATCAGACGGGATTTGTAGGAAGTATGTCGTGAATAATCGTTGAGGATGTATCGTGTGGCTCGTCTTTGGACACTTTCGAGGCACAGCATTTCTTTCACAAGATGAGGCAAAATAAGAGGTGTCAAATTTTTAGAAGAAATACGGTTAGTGGAAACACAGTGTGTACTACTGTCACTCTTTAATGTAAGTAAGATGTATTGATTTCTATTTATTGTATCATTTGCTTTGTATAAATTTATCATTGCTCTTCTCGATTACGCTTTAAAAAAAAGTTAAAGTAAGATGTGATACACATTAAGAAAAAATAATGATACGTTATGTGCTATTTGTAGATAGACTACTGATTACATTACATTACATTGACTGATTACATTTTAATAATTGATGTACGCAACTTCATGAAAAAGATAGGAAAGCCAAGAATCAAGCTTGAATGGATTCGTATTCTTGTATGTCATCATTCTTGACAAACGTTCTCCAAGGAAAAAAGACGATATAGATTGATATTAAAATACCTATTGGATACATTTCTGCTAATTTGTCGATTTGTTTTGTTGTGAACATATAAATATATCCCATTCTATGTAATTTTTGCAGCCATAGTACCATTGTAGTTATCGATACTACCAGTGTTGTAGTAACCTGAAAGAAAACTGTGAATATTGCTCGGCACCTTGTTCTTTTTGAGCCATGAGAAATTTTTAAAAGACACCAAGTTATTATAACTATTATTAATGAAGCGGTTGCTATTATACCTAGAGCAGCCCCAGAGGCTTTACCTAGACTGAACACAAACTTGTAGCAGATGACTGGATTGAATATGTTCTCCTTCAGATTACTTGTGTTGGAACAGTCCACATTTTCTGATTGAAACAGATCTTGTCTATAGCAACAAATATCACTGTTTATAATACAACCATATGATTCTTCGTACAAGAAGTCATCCCAAAATTGCACTGCTGCAGAGGCAATCAAGAGAACAAACACGTAAAGCAACAGATTTGTGTAGTTAGGAGGAGCTTTATAGTTCAGCACAATATAACCCTCTTGACTTCTGTGTTTTTTCAATATTCTGTCAAATACGTGTTCCACAACTGTGTCAGTTTTCTTCTGTAGCCATTGTTTGTTCCATAGTTGTTTGTTACATATTCGTTTGAAACATTTCAATATCACAATGATCAAATACAGTATACATGGACTGAATATGGACATATGTAGTAATATTTCTATTAGTAACCCCTGACATACAAAGAAGATGGAAATATTTGGACAGGTCACCAAAGCTCCCATTTTGCTACAAGAAAGAAATTGTGACTTATATTTTACAGCAAGAAACTGAATTTGTCTTGCATGCTTTAAATTCGTCCATACATGTGTATTTTAGTTAACTTGAAGAATGCTCAGTTGACTTTGGAAGCTGTGACTGCTAGAACATTATTTTTTATCTATGGCTGTACTAGGCACTGGATACTTGTATTATTATGAATTAAAGTGCACTCACTTGCTCGTACCTTATGGAAATTTTAACTTGAGATCTGATACGTCCAAAAATCTTGCAATAACTGGGCTTAATCTAGCGTTAACTAACGTATTGCATAAACCAACTATAAATAACATTTAAACTGACTACTGTGACAAACTCGTGAACACAGGAAGTTAAGATTGCTGCCAAACGAAACGTACTAGTTTAATGTCCATAGGTGTTACTTTACAAATTGTTCCTCTGACACCTCTATGAGGAAGGAGGAAGGTTTGGCAACAAACAACATGAGCCACTCCATCAGAATTTGCTTAGCAATGGATTGTACTACTTGCTTGAACAGCCAGGGCCCTCACTCAGCCAATAAGAATGTATTAAGTTATTAACCGACAGACCCATGCATGGTGCTCACCATGGTCCTCCCTGCCAGCACATGCATGTAATGCTCTTACCCGCCAACGCTTATGCATGCACAACACTTCAGTGTGCTACCCCTCTGGGAGGACCCTGACCGTCTGCAGCTGTAACCACAGGAGCGAATTACCTACCAACAACCTGCCAGGTTGCACATCTTGGGAGTGTATGGGCCTACCAGCTAGGCAGGCCCCTCCAATATGCATACCAGCTAGATAGGTAGCATTAGTGCACACAGCCAACAAATACAATATAATACAGCCTCAGGGTAGCTTGCCAACTGAATAGCTGGCCCAAGTGTTCTTCACACTCATATCAGCGAAGTGATTGGAATAATCATACAGAACACAATTACTCATAAAATTATTATTATTACCATTATAATATTATATCAAAGGGAGAGGAGGGTGGTGATGATGACAGCTGCTCAACAGCATGTTCTTGCCTTGATATGGGTAGAGTGAGGACTAGTCAGTGTGAGAAACCACTTGGCTACTATGGTAATTGATTGCTCTAAGTGAATTCATTCATTTTAGTTTGACAGTGTACCAGGGACAGAAACATAGAGTTAAAGATATAACAATGAATGATTTGTGCTACAAATAACAAACAATTTGTACTACTGTCAGTAAACTGTGTACATACACATGAATAATTTTTTATTAATAATGCATGCATGCTATATGTACTTTACACTATGCATGTGTGCACACAGGATTGCAATTTAACAAAAAAATAACTGGTGTGGACATCTTCGTTGTAATCTTCACAATGTCAATTGAAGAGGATTGTATTCTTGTATGTCATCATTCTTGACAAACTTTCTCCAGGGAAGAAAGACGATATAGATTGATATTAAAATACCAATGGGATAAATTTCTGCTAGTTTCTCAATTATTTTTGTTGAGAACATAGGATACAACATCATTCTATGAATGCACAGTAGCATTGTAGCTGCTAATACTATCAGTGTAGCAGTAGCCTGAAAGAAAACAGTGAGTATTGCTCGGCACCATCCTCGTCTTGAGCCTTTGGAAATTTTCAGGAGGCACCAACTAATGGCAAATATGGTGAGCACAATGGTCCCTATTATACCTAGAGTAGACCCAGTAGCAGTTCCTATTTTGAACACTAACTTGAGGCAGACGACAGGATTATTGTTTTTGTCTGAAGCATTTGAACAGTTAAAGTTTGAAAAAATACCATAGCAACAAACTAATATCTCTGTACTACGATTCTTCAAGCAAAAATTCGTCCCAAAATTGCACGAATGCACTGGTAATCAAAATTATGAAAGTGAGAAACAACAGATGTGTGTGACTGTGAGGAGCTTTGTAGTTCATTACAATATAAACATTTCCCTCTTGTTCGCTGCTGTGCTTTGTCAAGATTCTGTCAAATACACGTTCCATTACTGCATCAACTTTATTTTGTAGCCATTGTTTGTTCCATAACTGTCTGTTGCATATTCGTCTGAAACAGCACCACAATAGTTTGTTTAAATATGGTATACAGGCAACAATTAGGGCTGTGAATACACCCAATTGTATAAGCATAGACTCAATGTTTAGACCTGGACATAGCGGCAGAAAATTCCCCATTTTTCTCAGAATACTATAATAATTAAAGAAAAAACTGTATTAGTATCCGTATATTATAAAGAAAACTGTATCAGTATAGAGAACTAAGATTTTTTCTGTGTAAATCTTAACATTGACAGGATACCGATACAATGGCAGTGTTATGCATTTTTTTGTACAGTCAGCAAGTGGTGAAGGAACTACCTCTACATACCGATACTTAGATATCTTTGAGAGCAAAGTATAATGGAAGGATAAAATATTGTTTGTGCAATTAGTTCTTATCAAGCAGCCCCCAAATCATAGAACTATTAGCCTAAATCTCTTCAAATTGTATGCAATTCAGCGACAAGGTGCATTGATAAGTCTGGGAACAAATCTGCTCTATATTGAACTACAAAGTTCCAGAGAGGTACAAAGTCATGATTTTGGCTATGATGTTTTCTATGACAGGAACTGGAAGAGTGATATTTTGGGATATTTATCTATTTGAAGATTCGTACATCTGCAGCACTGCTGATCCAGACCTAGCTTGCTTTCCTGCATATCCTCCTAGTATAACCACTCCTCACTTGGATTGCTCTAACATGCACTTTTTGGAAGACAACAACATCACCTCCATCGTCTGCTATAGGCTTGTGTACAAACTAGGCCAAGCCACTGGAGGTGCACTTGGTACAATACCAATGAATGCTTTGTTTATTTTAGTCATCACTTTGCTCCTACTTAAAGTTTCCAGTGGAAGTGAAAGCAACAAACGTCGTGTAGTGCTTACTGTAGCTATACAGATCACTATAGTAGCTATAATGCTAGTCACAGGTGTTTTGATACGTTTTCTTCCAACACCAGTAACCTCTACTCTTGAAAAACGAGTCATTTTCGTCATGGCAAATGGGTCTTTTTACTATACAATATTGTATAGTACTGTGGTCTTTCCTTGGTGGTCTTTTAGAAAAACAAACTACAAAGATGACAACAAGGAGAATGATAAGGAGGAGAGCGATGGAGAGTATAGAAGAGTAAGAGGAACAACAATACCGATATGAGTCCAAGAAAATGCACAAAGTTCACCAAAAGTGATACATACAGTCTTCTGGTACATGTTTGTCTGTACTGCTCTTTAGCTGTATGTCTTGTTTAGTAGAATCAAAAACTATAGTACGAAGTGCCAGCATCAATGATCATGTGTTAACAAAACCACTACCTGTACTATAGTATCCACTGTGACACACCTGTACTTGATGTTTTTGTTGAAATAATTGTTTGCATTTCACTTATTGACTTCTTGAATGTTGCTGACTTATTAAATTATTTCGTGGTATTTTTGTATCACGTGATTCTGTCTGTCTCGTGCTATAATCATATTTCAATCAGCTGAGCTGCCTTGTGGTGTACCCACTCACTATAACGCGCTATCTTAACAGTTTTATTACAAAAATATGCAACAAAAAATGGAATTTCAAGTAATAAAAATTTTAACAAAAATGAAAGAGATTTAGGGTTGGAATATGTATCGAAAAGTGTGGAAACAAGATTGTGAAAAAGTAAGTAAAAATAAAAAAGAATGTTACAATAGCAGTGTAATCCTATCTCTCTATTAAAATTAACCACAACTATCGAAAGCAGTTAATTTAGGGAGGTAGCATTACACTGCTAGTAGGAAAGTTTTGAAGGCTAATACATTGTTTATATAATTAATTATCTGGAATTTCTTAGTTCATTATTCTATGCGACTTCTTTCCTTCATTGTCTGTATGCTTCTTTAGACAAAAACTAAAAGCTTTCTCTGCCAGCCCTTCAAAGAATCCTCGAATACATTGTTTTGTGAGTTGAATAGGTTGTTTTAGACATTTGCAGCATCATGCAAGTATTTCAACAATTAGAACCAGAAAACTTATAGGGAATAGACAAATACTGCTCACGATACTTCTGGGACAATCTGCCAATTAGTGTAGTAGCCGCCCATGTACAGATGCCTCCATTGTCTTGTATTGTGAGGCTTTTCTTGCAATCCACAAAGACTGTTCAATAATTCTACCAGCTTCAACTAAAAGGGTGTGGTTATTCCACCCCTTTTAAAAGAAAATTGTTTATTGGTGACGTTTCACTGAAAACAGTGAGTTGTATTCATACTTAATGCAGCTAACCTTTCTTTTTACCACAGTGTGTATGTAGTTCTTGTGAATGATGGTATAGTACCATAGCACCATACCACTGTATTATAGGCGACTAACATCCTTAAACCTGCCCTACCTTCGGTACGGGCGAACCAAAGTTACTCCCACAGTCAGTACTGTTTACTGTGTGGAGTCGAGTATTCACCAATATATTACCCTGGCGGTGCATTTAATCAATCTTTTGAGACTGCTATGGTACAATAAATGTGCATTGTATTCCAGTTTGAGCGTGTTCACACCTGAATGGACGTAAATGCTACCGAATCTTATCAATTACTAGTGTTGTTTGCGATTTGGATTGATCCAAGTTGTGCATGAGAACAAAAGTAGGCGTGTTGTTTCAACAACATGCTTGGTGTGGCATGTGCTACTTTTGGTGAGCGGTTGCTCGCAGATGTGGCACTAATTCTTTTAGCTATAATGAACAATAACGACACACAGTAGGTGTGATTGACGCCAGAAGTAATCATGATAATTATGATAATGTGAAAGCGTTAAAGCAGCACATCAGTAGCTAAAAACCAAAGAAAGCTTGAAAGATTAATAATGGCAATAATAACTGCAGCACTAGTTGTGGCTATGGATGTTGTTTATAGTTGTGACAACTCCAAGCATGGTTTAGCTTTAAGCTTAACATGTCTATACATGTAACTAGCTTTAGAATGAAAATATCTTATTTGAATGATCTATACACATCATCTTTAGTCTTGCTATTTGGCCCACGTGTCATAGATCTCTCCTGTCACTTTTTATTGAAGCAGTGTACCAATCAACGTTGGTTCTTGTGTTTCATAGTCAAATCTATGTCATTTTGCATAATAATGGTATAATTATAGGCTACTGGGACTCTTAACTTGTCTCTAAAGCAGCAATATTAGTAGTCAATGTGTTCACTCTTTTCTGATTCATAATGTTGCTAAGATTCCTATTCTTCTTGTTTTATCTTGTTCTTCGATGTAATAATCTTCTTCGTTTTCATTGTCTTTCATTTTCTTGAAGGACCACCATGGAAACAGCACAGTGCTATATATCACTGTATACGTGACTGACGAGTCTCTCACGATTCTGATTGCTTGTATTTCAACAGAGGACGTGCTCCTATCAACCACATATATTGCTATGGCGGCACCCACTGCTATCGCTACAGTAATGATCTGTATAGCTATAGTGAGCACTGCACGATGCTTGTTCCATCCACTTCCGTTGGAAACTTTGAGAAGGAGCAAGGTGATAGTAACATTGATCATAGTAATAGTGGTTACCTCACCAAAAGCAGCTCCTGTAGAAAGGCTTAATCTGAACACTAACCTGTAGCAGATGACGGAAGTGATGTTGTTGACTTCTAAATAGCTTGTGTCAGAGCAGTCCAAGCGTGAAGTGGTCATGTTAGGATATGCAGGAAAGCAAGCCAGGTCTGGATCAGTGCTACAATAGTGTGTTTCTTGGAAGAGAAAAATATCCCAGAACAGCACCCACGCAACTCCCATGAGAGTGAGCACCATAGCCAACATCAGGACCTTGTATCTATCTGGAACTCTGTAGTTCAATATGGTGCAGACCTCTTTATCATCCCTATAAATGCGTTTGTTCAACATAATGCTGAAGACATTCTCAATCAAGAATTGTGTGATGCAATGGCGCTGTACTTTGTGGCTCCGATTGAGCATCAGTTGTACTGGAATAAGTAGTAGCGCTAGTGCCCACAGAATCAATAGAACAATTTGTGGACAGTATTCTCTTGTGAAGTAGTAGCTGTAGGCCTGCCCTGTCATTTCCATTTTGCTGTGTCAGAGAAACGTCTTTTATAGATCTTGATAAATTCTGTGTTTGAAACAGTTGTCATCCACAAAAATAGCTCACTTTCCTTTTTTTATGCTGCGGGCATGAACTTAGCTGATTCTTGTTGATAATCCTGTGTTTTGAGGATAGCTGTGGGCTTTGTTTTGAGTGAAACTACATCAACTATGCAGTGACATGACAGGAATGGAATCCGAAATCATATCAGAGATTAAAAGTACTATTTCTCACATTTTTGTTACTTTCACCATCAAGGTAGGAATATATAAACTAATAATAGCAATGAAGCTATTTACTGGTGACGTAAGGAGAGGTAGGTAATGAATTATTAGTTCAGGGGATTTTTCATCTTTTTTTGATTTTAAGCTGTATGTAAAACTTTTGGCTGGCGATTGCAAAACATCCTTCTGACACCAGAAAGCATCACATAGATTAGTTTTTTTACTTTTTTGTAAAATTTCACTTGCTCATTCTAGTTGTATGCTCTGGTAGGTATATGTAAAGTCCCAAATATTGGATCTATAAGTGCAGTTTCATATTCAAAATAAACATTATAGATGGTACTACAAACGAGACAAGTGAGTACGTACGACATTCTTGTGCTCTTGCGCTCTAACTTTCTTTTCTTCAAGTTTTTTGTTCTCTTGTTTATGCTTGTGTTTTTCTTCTTTGGCTGCTTCTTCTTCGTTTTCTTCCTTTTTCTTGATGGGTTTCATAGTAGAATACCAAGGTATTAATGTTGTGCCAATTGTGTCTTTAAAAAACTAATAAAATAATGTCAAGAAAATGCTGAGGAAACTGTAAAGTGTATAGAAGAGTAAGAGGAGCATTTGTACCGATGATTATGAGTCTGAGAAAATACACACACCTCATACAGACCTTGTGATATTGTACTTATACTTTGTGTATAGACTTGTCTTACCCGTTTTTTACTGCAATGTACAAAACTGTTGCACAATTATTTTATCTGTATCAACGCTCACGTCTGCTGTATCAACAAGCCCACTCACTACCATGCTATACAGTCTGCATTGCTTGATGAATAGTTTATAAAATCAAACTAATGCAACTGTAATGCTTTTTATGTGGACTCGTGACGTTGTTACTGGTACTGTGACTATACATTGTATAAAATAATTAAATTGATTTTTGTGTCTTCAATAAATTCACTACTACTATCGTTCAGCTTTAAATTAAAATGTTCAAAAATGCATGTATGCAAGAAAAATCAAAAAGCGGTTTGCAGCTATGTAACACAAAATATTAGCATTAAAATTACTGTTCATTGTTAGAAGTTTGTCACATAGCTATTGGCTACCACACTGTATCATGCTAAGCTTTAGGGATCTTCTCTGACTCATATTGGTATCGATGTTCCTGTCATTCTTCTATATTCTCCATTGCTCTCTTCATCATTGTCCTTATCGACTTCTTCGTTGTCTTTCATCTTTTTAAAGGACCACCATGGAAAGAGCACTGTGCTGTATAGTATTGTATAAAGTACAAATACATTTCCTGCAATTGTAAATATTCTTTTTTCAATGGTGTAATGTCCTGCAGTTGGAAATAAATATGCTAAAACACCTATGTACACGGCTATCAGCACTACTATAGTGGTCTGAAAAGCTACAGTCCGCACTGCATGACATTTGGTCCATTCACTTCCATTAGAGAGTTTGAGAAGAATCAAAGTGAGGATAGTAATAAACAGGCCATACATTACTATTACGACAAGTGCAGCTCCTGCAGATTTGGTTATTTTGTACGCAAACCGGTAGCAGATGATGGAGGTGATGTTGTTGTCTTCCAAGTAGCTTGTGTCAGAGCAGTCCAAGCGTGGAGTAGTTATATTTGGCTGTGTAGGAAAGCAAGCTAAGTTCGGATCAGAGCTGCAAATATAAGATTTATCAAATAGAAAGGCATTCCAAAACGATGTTCCTGCAAGTCCTACCAGAGAAAGCGCTATAGCTAGCATCATGACCTCGTATCTTCTTGGAACTTTGTAGTTCAATATAGTGTAAACCGTTTTTCCGTTTCTATCTTTGCGTTTGTTCAGCATAGTGCTGAAAACATATTTTATCAAGAATTCTGTCTTGAAATATCGCTTTAATATAGGGCTACGTTTGAGCTTCAGTTGTACCGGAATAAGAAGGAGCGTTATTATTATGCTCAAGATGAAGAAGATGGATGGCGGTAAATACTCTCTTGTGAAGTAGTAGCTGTACGTCTGTCCAGTCACCTTCATTGTCTTGTAGTAGTAGTAGAAGTTCTCAGACCCTCAAAAAACTCGTTCAACCTGAATAGTAAGTAGTCTCTCTGTGTTGACTGTTAAAAACTGCTCACTGTGCTCTATAAATACTGTATTTAATGATTATGTTTTTCAGTGCAATCCTGTTTTTGGTAGTTAGCCAATTTTATATTTTCGATATGCTTCAAAATAACATTACAAGTGGTTTTTAATGAAAAATAAATAGCATGAAATGTAAAACTCTTGGCTAACGATTGCAAAAACATCCTTCTCGTACTCACAGTTGTTTTTGTAAAAAAAATTCCCAAAGATGTTAACAGTACTTTCACTTGCTTGTTGTTATGCTCTTAAAGTTTTATGCTCTAGATTGAGTACTCAAACAGTAGATGTATGTAAAGTCACTTATTCTAGCTTATTATTACATATTGACCACACCTTCTATGGATAATTTATATACCCTCCAAAATTATGGCCTAGAACTACCCCGCACTCTTCAACCACTCTGTCGAAAGTCCCAAATGTTGGATTTATAAGTGTAGTGTTTGTCCCAAGATTTTAGCAGTTTGATATTACATTTATTTGACCTCAAGAGGAATACACACTACTTTTATCAGTCAGCTGTAACATACCTAAGACTAACAACTACATGTATATATGCATAACAAATAAAACAACATACTTTACACATAACACATACTAATAGGTCCATTAGTCATGAAAATATTAAGCAAGCAAGTTTTATTGAACATAGAGTTCGAACTGTTCGATACCAAGGTCTTCATTGGTTGTATCTTCATTCAGACAAACACGTGTAGTGATAGTGGCAGTGGTAGAGGTTGATAAGGTCTTGTGGAACCAGGGCAGTCCAGTGTGGTTACAACAAGGTCCCTCAACTCCTCCACACTGCATACCATCCCAGAGAGTGTCGTTAGTGTACCAAATCGGTTCTTCGCGACGAGTACCAGCCTCACAGTAGTAGTCACTGTCCACAAACCCAGGAAGGGTGTTCACATCTATCATAGCGTTGCATGGACAGTTGAATAAATTTGCTGGAGAGTTGTCAACCTCAACAAATCCTGCAGCATAGGTCCATATGTGAGTAGGTGGTGTGCCATAGGTTATCGAGACACCATCAACATAGTTTCCACCGAGTAACACATTGGGGCCGTTTTCAAATGCTCCTGGAGAACGATATGAATATCCTCGAGCATATAACCACAAACTTGAGAGTAAGACATTCCAAATGATTCACTTGCGATGATTCGACATCCAGCACTGCTGGTGTCTCTGATACAGAGCCTCACATAGTTAGGAGTCACTAGTCTGAAGCCATCAGGACACTGACTGGATGGGTCAGTCATGTTGAGATGAGTCACTCTCATCCAGCCTCCCTCTCCTCCACATTTGTCCCCTCCATGTCACAGTAGACCTGCACAGCTGATCCATTGGCAGTCTGGATCTGGTAGTAGCCTGAGGAGGCAGATGAATTGCAATGAAGAACATCTCTACATGTTCAAGGAGGGTTGCATCCTGGAGGAGGTAGCTGCTGATGGACTATCTTTAGAGTATTCATCAACCGTTGATCATAGTCGAATTGTATCTGCTGATCACATTGTGAAGTTGATGTGATCTCATAGACAACAGGAGTGAACTCACTAACAACACACACTGTCAGAATTGCACTCATTACAGCAAGAGTAGCTTCCATCATCCTAGTATCATCTACTATTCAGATGTCTGCATTATGTTAGCACTGAGTGTATTATCAGATATCTATAGCATAGCTTGGTTATGGATCAATGTTGATGTAGCATGTTTGCTTTATTAACATATACATCAGTTACAGTACTAATCCGACGCATTGTGTGTTTGTTTTGGAATGGAATTGCTTGTGTTTGCATGCTGATTGTAGTGACAGGATATCAAAAAATGGTCAGTTAATTGCTATAAACAATGTCTCAAATAAGAATAAATGTCAAAAGTTTGATGTTATCTGTTAATGAACAACGAACATAAGTCAGTTTTATAGTATAAAGAATAACTGCTGATGTAAAACAAGTTGCATAACATTATGACATAGTTGACACAAACGCTCGTGACCAGATGAAAAGTAAAGAGGCATCGTCCTGCTTCTTAATTTCCTTATTTCATGAGCGTGATGTTGAATATTACTCCACCGGAGCTGTCAACACAGTTACCTGCACACTTTACAAGTTTGATGTCACCCTCAAGAGACAATAATAAACTACTGGAGATTTTAATAAAAGCGCTGAGATAGTGCTCACAAAAGTAATAGGACACCACTTGAAAAAAGAGGGGAACAAAAATGGAAGAGCCAATTATCCCTACATCAGTGGTTTGCACATGTAAATGCCGACTCACTAATCTGGTCAAGCGCCCTTGAGAACCACAAATAGAGAGGTGTAGGTCAGAAGAAGCAAACTTACACCACACATTTGTATACTTACTGTATGTAAAATATGCAGCGCTACAAATAAGAATCAACGCTTGTAGCTCATCACTAAAAAAAACGGGGGTGGTTTGTGACGGCTCAGTTTTACAGACAACATTCGATCAACCTATTATTTGCTACAGAGCTTTGTTATATACCTGGTCATGGGACTATGCATGGATTAGCCGATCCTCAGCTTCTAAGGCCGCCAACTGAGCGATCGTGTACGCCCACGCACCACTCTGGCGAGCATAACACGAGCAAAAAGTTATCATGATTAAAATGCATGCGTAGTCCCAAGAAAAACACCAGGCTGCACATTTTGAAGCTATCAGATCTGGAAATAACAAAAAATTGCGAACATCAGGCGTCATAATAAGAGTGTGTATAAAAATCTGCGTACTTTTATAGAGCTTACCAAAAGTTGAAACCCACAGTGTTATCTAACTATTCTAATGATTAATTAACCAGCAAACATTTCGTGTATTTGCCGCATATTCCCGTATTTCATAATGAATAAATTTTTATTGTAATTCATGCACCCGCCACCTTAAAGCAAATTTTGGAGTCTGAGTTGAAATTAGTGTCCTTATAATTTATTATGTGTCACTGCCAGGACCCTCCTTGTGGACACCACTACACCAGATGCATATTCTTCATGTAAACGTGCTTGCATACATGAAGAACACGCTATACACGGTCACTGTCAGGAAAACATAACAGTAACTGCCAGCATAATATAGACAAAGAATGCGGAATTTTTTCTACAGTGCAATTATCACTTATGTAGGGCTTTGGTGCAATTGACAACAATTTTGTACATCAGTTTAGCTGTGTATTGTTGACTAACGTGTGAGCTTCTGGTGTGAGCTGTCAGCAATTGTGACTGTGTATGGAAATGTCTTTCAACAACTCCAGCGATGATGGAATCAACATCTCCACAGCGTATTCAGTAAACTTTCCTACGCTCTTTCTGGTGGTTCTACCATCTCTGGTCCTTTCCCTGTTTTGTGTTGTGGCATTGATTATTTCTGGGGAAATAAATAGGAAAATTTCTCTTCTACTAATAAACATATTGACTGCTGATATCATTAACTGGTTATGCTCTGCTTTGTACTTTCTTGGACTGCTAATAGCTCACTTGCTTCAAACAGAAGATGCTTTGTGCAGATTTTCAATCAATTTGCTGAGCATTGCTCTCACACACAGAATACCAGCTAGTACAATCTACGCTCTAAATGTCTACATCTTCATCAAATATGGAGAAAGGAGTCTCAAATGGTATGCTGTGATACCACTTATTTCTGCAACCTGGATATATTCCATTGTTTTCGGGATTCCTTACTATTTTTCTGTGGTCAATATAAGCGGTCTGTGTACGGTTGATAAGAATTTTCTTTTTTTGTTTACAATATTGGGCGCAGTTCAATTTTCCATTGCAGTCATACTGTTAATCTTTCAACTCGTCTGCAGTATACTTACTGTTGTGTACATCAGAAAAAATGTATTGGAAGAAAACACAGCCATCAAGAAGGCAGTCGCCAAAGTATTGGTATATTTCGGTATTTCTTCAATCTTGTCGATTATCTCCAGTATTTTTTATTTCGTTGTTCCGTTTATTTCAGGCAATCTAATCTTCAATTACGTTTTTCGCCGTCTCGTGCTCAATATTCCTGCTACTGTGACACCAATTGTGACTATAATTTTACTCAAACCAGTTCAATTTGCGATCAAGACCAAGTGCAAGAAAATGTTTTGTTGTTGTCCAAACAATCAAGTTGCTCCTGCACCTGCTGATCAATGAAGGATTAGATAACAAACTGCATGCATGTGAACATTTCTTTTTAATAGTTGTTTAGTTGTCTTCTGTTTGGTTAGTGGTTAGCTAGAATAGTGAATTAAATATTTTAAAATGTATATAACCTATGGTAAAGGCTCCGACAACTCTGTCACCGACTGACCAGTCTCAGAGAGACTCACGAGAGATCTACCATAGCTAAATTTATTGATTATTCAGTAATATTAACCGTAATCTATTGTTTTAGCACCACGCGGCGGGATTGCTGAGTGGCGGGATTAAATTATGGGACAGGGTAGCGGGATTGCTTTATGGATGGCAGGATTACATTACGAGATTTAGATCCAAATTGGCTAATACCACTAAGCTATAGTCTAAAGTGCAATTGGCACTTGTGTTGGGCTTTGGTGCAATTGACAACAATTTTAGTAGATCACTTTAGCTGTGCATTGGTGAGGAACGTGTGAGCTTCTGGCGTGAGCTGTCAGCAATTGTGACTGTGTATGGAAATGTCTTTTAACAACTCCAGTGATGATGCAATCGATATCTCCACAGCATATTCAATGAACTTTCCTTTGCTCTTTCTGGTGGTTCTACCATCTCTGCTCCTTTCCTTGTTTTGTGTTGTGGCATTGATTATTTCTAGGGAAATAAATAGGAAAATTTCTCTTCTGCTAATAAACATATTGACTGCTGATATCATTAACTGGTTATGCTATGCTCTGTACTTTCTTGGACTGCCAATAGCTCACTTGCTTCAAACAGAAGATGCTTTGTGCAGATTTTCAGTCAATTTGCTGAGCATTGCTCACAGAATACCTAGTAAGTAGCAACTACTTATATGACAACCATGCGTCAATTTCAATAATAATAACTATTGTTACCTATCTCTCCTTCATTTGGCCCAGATGGATGCTCGTCAATACTTAATTTGGCGGGCTACGATGGTTCACCATGCCACTACATTTACTCAGCACACTGCATTCGTCTCGTGGCTGCGACTCTCACAGTCTCAGTGCCACAGATACGTAGGGAACCTCGGCTGCGACACTACATCGTCCCTGGCTGCGGCTACAGCCTCAGTGCCAGCGGACGCTCCGCTGCCTCAGTGCCAAGGTCTCCTGCACTTGCAAACTGGGCAGCCTCCCGAGGCACCCCAGGTTACAACCAAACACGCTGGTGACCGCTACAGCCTGCCTCACCTGTTCCTGTCTGGGCCAAAGAATTTAATTTAGATATCAACTACGTTACGCCCGCACCGCGTAGGCGGCCGTTAACCTATACAATACCGAAATTTTGATTTGTCTCATTATCAGTATTGCATACTTTTCTATTTTTTTAAATAATAATTATTAATTATTGTCCTCTTGTCGAATGTCGTGTTCATAGCTTCATCATAGCAATATGTTATAGCAAACACAAAACATTTCGACCACATGGGCCTTCTTCAGAATACTCAAAACACGTGTACACTGTACAGTGTAGATAAGAAAAGAAAAATTTTAAATGAAAATTTTTACGAAAATTTTAGAGAATAAGGAAACGTCAAGTGTTTTGTGTTTGCTATAACATTTTGATAAAGCTATGAACACGTCATTCGACATTTGAAATAAATATATACGATATTGTCCTCTTCATTGCATATTTGATCATTTGTTAGTCTTTTCTCTGTTATTGCATTCTACTGTAGATCAGGAAAGTTTCGTTGCCACTCAAAATAATAAAATGCACACTTTTAATTATCATTGCAAGGATGGGCGCCGACAGGAGCGTATGAAAGGAAGGAGCGTGTAACTAACAGAAATATCAGAGCCTAAAGTCCGCCACTTGCGCTGCAAAAGCCTTCCTTATAAGGAAGGTTTTTGCAGGCCGCATAAGACGGCGACCATAGCTCTGGCTGAACGCTTGCTTGTTTTAGCCCGAGACGGGCAGGACGAGACGTGGATGAATGTATAGGTAGGAAATAGCGAGCCACAACGCGCAAAGAAAGGCCCAAGTTCCAAGTAGCAACAGCGCACGGCGGCGGACTTTAGGCTTCGATATTACTAAGCGTATACGGTATTTGAACCCTCCTTCCCTTCATACGCTCCTGGCGTCGAAAATATTCTAATGCAGAAGATTTTCTAATCGATGCAGTAGCTTCTTCTTTTCATTATACTGTTTAATGTTCCGCTGATACAAGGATACTAAAAATAATCATTTAATCCATCTCAAAGTAACTGTCTACTACACTCATACAGGTATACTTAAACTATGACAATTTCAAGACAAAAGTTGAAATATAATGAACTACAACAACAGAAATGTAAATTTGATAATCACACACTGCAAGGTATATTTATGTACAAATTAATAACAGAGATTAGCTACATTGTTCTAGTTCACACAGTCATACCACAACTAATGACAATTGCACAAGATCTACTGGTCATAGCAAACAAATAGTTACTTGAAGGAGTAAGACTAGTGTCTCTCTACTGCTTCTTGTATTCATCAGGATTGAGTACACGATCAGCGTATAGGTCGTCTGCTATGTAGTCATGCAGTGAGACAGTAGTAACAGAAGTTTCAGTGGTTGGAGCTTGGTTTTCAGGTAGTGGTTCATCATTGGCTGAGCTTTGCTTTTTCCTGCTCTTACAAATTGTAATTCGTGCATAGCAGGGCTTGAACAGGCAATATGTGAGATAGATACAGAGAACCAACAGAGGAATGTATAGAAGGCATACAAGCATAATATAATAATATATAGGAATGTATGAGTTAATCACTGCTACAAAACCTACTGATACATACACAAGCAAGAAAAAAATTGACATAAAATTAGTGAAGGTATGGACATTCTTTTTATATGGTCGAAATATAGCAATCACTGCTGCCATTATAAAGGTGATGCCAATTTCACATAACACAATTGAAAGAGGAAACGAAGGAACTGGTGTGATGAGAAAAAAGACATAGCAGAAACGAAACAAGAGATATAGTCCAGCAAAGTACCTTCTCTCACTGCCATCAGTTGCACTGTTTTTGAAGCAGCCCTGATAAGCATCCACCAGTGCATGCAGACCTGGCCTGTCCAACTTACATCTTGTCAGACATCGTTGGAAGCATTTGAGATGATAGAATAAGAGAACAATAGTTGGAGTAACTACAAATACTAGTAGACATAATATTGCCAGGACACCATATGCAGCATGATTACCAGAAAAGTAGCTCAAGTTGGCATTATAATAAAATGCTAGAACGTAGTTATAAACTCCGTTACGATTGTAGTTATCATCAAAATCGATAACAAAAGTGAACTTGAGCAGTTTAGCAGAGGTGGTTAAGAAGCGCATGTATGATAGTAGCATCAAGCCAGTATAAGTATCAATTAATGAAGGCTGTATTTTGAATTTTTGCCAGAAGCGAGCCAGTAGCTGATGGACTGGTCTGGTGGTGTATACAACAAGCCTGTAGCCATTATTGTAGCACTTGATCCAAGTATAGGTCACCACAATAAACACCAGAGGACAGGCAGCTGTGATGTATTCAAGAAGAATAGCTCCAGTTGCTGTGTTTATGTGAGGGATACAGAAAGGAACTGGATCAAGATTGAGGAAATTGAGGTTCCAAATACTGTACACTGTGAGAGGAATACTCAAGTGGTTCTTTCTCATAAACATGTCAGATTGCGACCCATAGCAAACTGGTGTCCAGGATGAATATCCTAGTCCTGGAAATTGCAGTGTTATCATTTGACTAATCAGTACAAACCCACTAAAACTACCATCAGTGATTTTGATGTGAAGAACTGCCAACAGTGTTAACATGATCAGAACTGGCACTAGTTGTAGAAACAAGAATATGGCCACCCCATAGTAGGGGGGATCACATTCAATGCAAGAGAGGTCAGGATCATTAATGGCTACAGCATATCCCTCACTGCAATTGCCACACAGTGTTCCTCCTCTGCCTTGAACACAAGATCGACTACCATCATTAGTTGAGTACGAGGAAGGACAACCTCCAATATTACCTGACGTTAGACAAGTATTGCATAATATAGGGTTTAAAAATGTTGGTGGATATGTACCACATTGACGAAAATGTATTGTAACTCTGATGGCTGAAAACTGAAGTGGATGAATATACAGAAGTGAGCTTTGATTGGTGTTATTATCAGAACAGTTAGCCAGTATCTGTGACGATAGTGTGCTCAGTTGATCTAGTGTGAATGCTGGACCATTAATAAACTCTATTAGAATCTTATCAGGATCTTTTTTATTTCTGCCCCAGATGTCATGCACAGCACGTGTTTGGTTAAGAGTGCCTCCTGAAGCAGTTGTGTAGTAAAATGAGCGATAACGTACATATGCTGGACTATCCCTCTCTATTATCACCTCAGTCTCGGTCACCTCAACATTGTCTACAGTAACAGTATTACCACTGGCATTGTCATGGAAGCCTAGATACAAACCGCCTCCAAACTGTGCTTTGTTGTTGTTCAGACGTACATTGTTGACCAGTTGTACAGTGTTGTTGGTTGCTTCTCCTCTGAGCACCACTGAGATGCCTCCTCCTCTAGTGGTACTGCCACACGGGTTGATCCACCGGCCAGCAGCTGCACTACTAGCAGTGTTGTGAGTGAAGGTGGAGTTAGTTATAGTACAGAATGATTGAGAGGTGGCCTCGCTAGCCTCTATCACTAACCCTCCTCTTCCGTACATGAACTGACACGAGTCAATGCTAACTTTGTCCATTGCATTATAAACAGCAACACCAGTGCCACTAGACTCATTAACGTGAAGATTGCTCAATTCTATTGAGGAGCAGCCAGTAAACAATATTGCTACTCGGATTGGGTTACAATCATTATCGTGTTTGCTTTGTATCTTTCCACAGTTAATCAAAGTCAAGTTACTGATTGTGATATTGGTTGACCGGAGGAATGCTAGACCAGTCAATGGCTGACACATGATGACTACAGGCTCACCTTGACTGCTATTACCCACAATGGCTAGCTGAGACATGTCCTTGAGCTGAGTTTCACTGCCATTATGCAGCTGGTGTTGTCCTGGTTGGAGGAGGATGGTAATGGAGTGGTTGCATTCCTGGGCTCCTTTGAGAGCCATGTTGAGGGAGAGGCAAGGAGTGGAGTAGCCTCCCTCCCAGCAGGAGGAGGAGTCGTTTATACCAGTCTGGCTGCTGTCCACATAGATTAGCCTCTGTTCAGTAACATAGCATAGAGAGACCACAGGCAGAACCAGTAGGAAAATTACAACAGCAGGCATCTCTAAGTGTGCAATTGCTGCCGATGTTATGCACTAAAGTTTTCATTGTTTATATACACCTGCAGTGCATACATGCTGCACGTGCTTGCTTGCATGAAATTATGTAACGATTGATTGCATCAGCGCCTTGAAGGCTGCTCTTGTTTTGCTCTATACTTGTGAGAGTTTCCACACTTTTTGATGTCAATTCTGTATGACCATATTTGACCAATTTCCTGCATTTCCTTGCAAATAACACAAACTGCTTTCAGATAAGCGTTTTAAAAGAATAAACTGCTGATGTAAAACAAGTTGTATAACATTAGGACATACTTGATACAAGAACTCATGACCAAATAAGCCGGCTATGCAATGCATGTACTCATCAAAATGCAATGTGTGCAAAAGGATATTGTACTGTCGTCTGCTACTATTTTCATTTCGGTAAATTCTATATTGAACTATACACAAATGCAAATTACCGGAAATTCTGGGAATGTTGCAGATAAAGGCACCAAACTTTGTATATTTATTCGCTAGTACATATCAAGTAATTCCATGGTAAGTACCACTTTTGAAAGAATTCTTAACATAGGAGAATAAATCTTAATATTATCAAAAATTGCCCTGGCACTATCAGCAAATTTTCAAATTACTCTGTAGTCTTAAGAAAGAACTCAACAGAATTTAGTATGCAATATTGCAATTACATGTGGCTACACAGCTCTGTACAGTTCTACTGGGGTTTCTTACATGAACACACTCTTGCAGCCACATTTTATCAGTTCTGCAGAGAAGAGTGGCGGTGTGCACCACACTGGCACCCAAGACAAATTCTCCTTATTCGATGTCAAGCACCCTCACCAGAAGAGTACAGTTGGACATCGAATAAGGAGAAATTGTCTTGGGTGTCAGTGTGGTGCACACCGCCACTCTCCTCTGCTGCCTGCAGTGAACTGATAAAGTGTGGCTGCAAGAGTGACAAGGGTTGTGGTGCAACATGTTCATGTAAGAAACCCCAGTGGAACTGTACAGAGCTGGGTGGCCACATGAAATTGCAATATTGCATACTAAATTCTGTTGAGTTGTTTGTTAGGCTACGGAGTAACATGGTTAAACAATGGGTTCATATTGTATGTTTGAGTACATATGCACTTGATTACAATCAGTGGGTCCAGATTATTTACTATACACCAAAGAGAGTGAATCTTTAAAGTTGCTCTGTATACAAGCCAGCCCAACTCCTGCTATTAGATTTTCTTTTAAGACACCAGACTCTCTCCTCCTTTTAATACACCAGACTCTCGCTCGATCTAGATCTGTACACACAAGCCCTGTTCCACTACTCTTAAGCAGCAGAACAATACTCCTACACTAGTTAGTTACTGACCAGTTTTTAGAAGACTCTAGTATGTGCTGGCTATTCAGCGATAGTCCTACTTGAGTGACTGGTCACGTGCGTATTATGCAATCATAAGATAACCTCTAACACTTAGCTGACAATGGAACGTGATATCGTCGAAGTATTATCGCCAAAAATGAAGTTCGAAAGGCACTTGTCCGAATGCTTTGTGACTGTTTCGTTCTGGGAACTGCTCTGCTAAGACTTTAAGAAGAAAAGGAAGATGACAAAACTCGATTTTCACCTATTCCAGATTCGTCACTTGGCAATGTTTTCAAGCACTTTCTGTGCTACTGTGCAGTTTGGGCAACACCAGAGATCAGATCTTAGTGTCTTTAGACATGTACAGTTTACCACCAAGTGAAATATCAGTGTTTGAATGCTAATACATGCATTGTAGCCGCCATCTTGTTTTCCGTCCATCTCTACATAAGGACGCACTACCGTGTGACCCGAATAACCAAAAAGTAAAAGATAATGTTTTTTTGTGCAGATTCAAATGTTTTTAGCAAAGTAAACAGTAGGAAACAGTGTGAAAAAAATTAACTTTACAGAAAGATGTTTAGGCAATTTATTGATTGCCAACAAAAGCAATGAGTGGTTCTCTTTCAACATTAAAACTGACATCAGGAACACGCACATCTTGGACTTCAGGATGAGACAGCTCTAACTCACGTTCGGCATCTTGTGGCTGCTGCAACTCTTGTTCCCTCCTTCTGCTCCAAAAACCTTTAAGACAGTCGTACACACCATATTTGGTTAAAACCAAACAAATAATAGACAGTACAGCACATACAATTGGTACAATGATCAATGCATGAATAAGAAGTGATGAAAACTTATGGAAAGATAAAGGATTGGTATTGTTAGACAAAAGAGCAATTAGAAAATTGAGATCAACTAAGAGTAGTGTATCAGTGATATTGAGTAACTTACTTTTGTATGGTTTGATCAGAAATTGAGCACACAATAAAATGAAAAGTATGGTTTGAGTGTAAAGCAGAGAATCTGGTAAACCTTGTATGCCAACGATGGCTATCCATACTACAAAGTACACTCCAGAGTACCAGCGATACTTGTCCTTGTAGCAAGACTGAAACTCATCAAGAAATGGCTTGATTTTGAAGAGATTGATCACACGTTGTAGGAAAGGAGCTGATAGCAGTATGATCACTAATGGTAGAATCACCACCAGCAACACTAAGAGAGCAGGAATAGCTAATGAAAGGTGTTGTGGTGAAAAGAAGGTGATATCAGGTTGAATCGATACCATGTACATTGAATAGTGTTGAGCCTCAAGCACAGTAGGTGTTAGAATATTAATGCTAATATCAGCTAGTGACCAAAATGATAGCATCATCAGAATGCACATTGCTCTTAGAGGTGAAGCCAACCTAAGAGATACATGGCAACGTTGTAAAACCCTTTGAGGTAGTGCTCGCATTCGTATTTTCTTAGGAACTGAACATTTTGGATACCAACGAGCAAGAGCAGTGATGCCTAGTAGAACCAAGAGCACTGTAAGAGGACCAAGTACACGAAGAGAATAGTTGTACAGCTTTGGAATGGATTCAAAGAAACACCACGGTATCCTACCGAACAACTCAAGATTGAGCAAAGCTACTGAAGTAAAGATGGACACAACTGTACTCAAAGTGGAGTATTCTGAATAGTCATCAAGTGGTATGTGATTGACCACTGCCAGGAATAACATTGGACCATAAAGAAAGCCACATCCAATACTGTGCTTTAACCTGACTACCAAGAAAAGGAATATTGTGATCAGAATCTGAAAGATAAGTGCAAGAAATACGATTGAAACAGCTTTTGATATATTGCAGTTATCCTGAGGAATGCAATGAATCGAGAGAAATGAGAACACGAAATGCTCAGGACATGTTCTACAGAGCACACCTCCTCTTCCATTTGAGCACTGTGGTCCGTTTAGCAAGAAGTAGTTGTTGCCACTCTGTATTCCAGGTGGGCAAGGTGGATTGTTCATCTTGCACTCAGAATACTTGCATCGAGCGACAATGTATTCATCATGTACGGTGCCATACCAGTATCCATGTGACACACAAACAGCTCCCAATACAGTTGAACATAGTGCCTGTTCAATTTGCGTAGCACATTTGCATACATTCAATTTTGAATCATAAGTGAAACCTAATGGACAGCTGCTTATATTGAGGATGATTGTAATGTTAGCATTTGAATTACTACACGAAAGACGCAGCAAAATTTTTCGAGAATTGTTGTTATTTGGTATCTGAAGGACTAAATTTGTATCGATGATTGATGAGCTTGTATTAGGAGGTTGAACCAGTACAACTCTATCTGGTCCTGATAGTTGGATTTGTTGATCAAAGCAAGTGTAAATCAGTCCATCACAAGAGATAGAAACACCAGCAGTACAAAGAGACGGTTGATTAAAGTGATCCGTGATTGATATGTTCACTATGATATTCTGACCAGGAAATACGCTGAGGCAGCAACTATCAGCAGAATGCAGAACAATGCTACTTGCAGCTGAGCCAACATCTTTTCTGCTAACATTTTTGCATTCAAAATTTGAATTGAATGAAGATGCGAAATACACAGAATTGCCTGAGGTCGTAGCTCTATTGTTATTAAACTTTAAAGTTGTAAGACACTTGTTTGTGCACACACAGTGACTCGGACTGTTTTCTAAATATAGAGCTCCACCATAAACACCATAGTTATTTTGAAATGAAACGATTGAATGACATGAGCTATTGATGGTCACACTGTACAAACCCATTGCTCCTCCATATATTCCACTGTTAGCATCAAATAGAAGACGTCCCGTGACACACAGATCATGTTTTTTGCTATAAAATTGTTCATTTTCAAGCACAAGTGAAGTTCCCAAATTTTTCTGAAAAGCTGAATCACCAATTGTAATCTGATTTACATTTTTCACATATACAATGGTCGCTTTAAGACTGTCACTAGTATCTTCTCTATACCGACCAGTATTGTATTCTACAGTAAGGGATGTCATATAAACAATAACAATTCCGTGAAGAGGGTCATTGTTTACGATTGTCACAAGTCCTGATGTGCCGGTATTGTTCAAGATTGTTAGATCAGTGATGTTGTGTACGGCCGTGAAACTGTTCTTATTCTCAATGTCTGTACTCATTAGACGAGTGTTTTTATTGTTCTCAAATGAGTTGTAATTATAAGAAAACTTCATCGGACATGCATCCATGATAATATTAGCTTTTATGACCACAAGAATTGGGTTTTGTTTTTCGGTTCGTCGAAAGCAATTGTGTTCAAAATGATTCCTTTCCATAATCCACCAGGTACAAACATCTTCTATTATTGCACTGTATGATACAGTAACATCTATTGTTACAGAACCCATTGAATTACCAATGAATCGATTGTTTTGAATTGAAATACCCACAGTGGTACCAATTATGGAAATTGCTGAGGTAGAAATCTTGGTACTTAAATTGGTAAAAGAATTGTTCAAAATTTTAACAGAGTTGTTGTTTGCTTGAATTCTGAGCAATGGACTCTCAATAACGCGACAATTTTCAAAGCTATTGTTTGCTACTATTGCGGGACTAGTGATGACGAAATTGACAATAGGACAAAATTCGCTGTTACCAAAAACGTTCTCACTGATGACAATGCTTGGTCCTTGAATGGACTCATCGAAACGCAAAGTAACTGAAATAAAATTACACTTATAAACTTCAAGAGTATTGAGGAATAACATAATGATTCGTGGAATTCCTAGTTCGTTGCGCACTTTGGATCGGCCAGTACATGTAAATCCTAACTCAATCCATGACCACTTTAGAGCATAACCAGAGAGTTGTGATATTTGCAGAAAAGACCCAGCATATTTGAAAATGATGAAGGCGTTATTGCACCCAACAACACTTACTTTATTTATGTATTGAAAATGCAAATTGACTTCAAGCAGTTTTTGATGGATAGTTTGGTTGTATGTTACATTGATGAACACTTCTGATACCACAAGTGGATTGAAAGTACTGTTGTTCATCTGGTTCAACACATATACCAGTGTTTTACAAGCATGCTGAGGCTCTTGAAGGCATGTAAGCTTATCATGACCTGATTCACTCACTTGGATAGTCAACTGCGAGTATTCAGACACACAGCCATTGATTACTGCAATCAGCAGTATTAGAGACGAATGGGAGAGAAATCGGATTGCTGCCATTGGGATGTATTGTGAAGTGACTACAACTTGAATGAACAATTTATACAATGGCTTTGTTGCATAGTATAGTAGTAGTAATAGTTGTTATCATACATACAACAATAATTAATAACAAACGTTAATGCCTGCACAATTGAAAAGCAAGCTAAACAGGCTGATCTTATTAGCTGTACAATCTACAATAAACTTAAGTTTTAACACCACAGTTTTTGAGACAGATTTGACTGAAGCTGTAAAGATGTTAATGCTTGTAGTGTTTTTTACTATAGTGCTCTGATTAGCATGCTTATAACATACTGCTTGCACATACATTGAAGCACTCAAAATTGCATTGTTAAGTACTTCTGTTCTTTTCTTTTTATAGTGTATAGGCTCATTGCTATGTATTTACAAGTAATAAAAACATTTTAACCAAAATGGAAGAGATTTAGGGTTGGTACATTTATCGAAAAAGTATGGAAACAAGATTCGAAATGAAAAGGATTGTAACAATAGCAGTGTAATGCTACCTCCCTATTAAATTAACCACAACTATCGAAAGCAGTTAACTTAGGGAGGTAGCATTACACTGCTATTGTTACAATCCTTTTCATTTCGAATCTTGTTTCCATACTTTTTCGATAAATGTACCAACCCTAAATCTCTTCCATTTTGGTTAAAATGTTTTTATTACTTGTTTCTTTTCTTTTTTTTATTAATGACTTAGTTGGCACTTATGCTAATACAGTGTATACATAGTTTCAAGAGTAATAATTGTAATAATAGTTCCGGCAGCAGCCAACTGCACTCGATTGACTCTGCACTGCATGCAACATGTAGCATGCAACATGTAGCATGCGACATGTAGCATGCAACATGATGATGTAACATGCAACATTAGCTAAGCTTAAGATAGCATTCTTACAAGCCTGAACAGACAAATCCAGTGTAACAGTGAAGATATGCTCGTTGTCTGCTGTGAACACTGCTAGTGGCAGCAGCACTCGCGTTCCAAGCCGTTTGTACTAAGGTGCGCTTGTATTAGAATAATTACATACACGGGCGTGCGCGAGTAGGCGTAACCTAGTAACGGAGTTCAAACAGAATGATGGAATGGAGTCTGTTATGGACCAAAAATCGCTGTTTTTCTGGAAATACTCGCTTCTCCAAGTGTTTTAGGCCTAAATAGATATCAGGTCCACTGATGGTCATAGGTAGCGTTGCTTCTGTGTAGGTTTAGTTGCGTTTGGTTCCCTCACTACTGTGCTAGGCTCTCTGAAGAATAGGAAAGAAAGAAAGAAAGAAGAAGATGAACAAACGGGTGATCACGTGAACTCTGGTTTACCACCTTAGGCCATGTTTCTTTTGCTTCTAAAGGTCTCTTTGTAATCGCACAAATCGTGCAAGGAGCTTCAGAACGTTAGATTAGCTTGAAACGCCCGTACGGCGAAGATATGGCAGTGCCGTACTTAGTGCCTCCAGGCGAGACGCCATCTTGACATGCCCATAGCAACTGGCCTTATAGTCTTTATTAGTAGACTCATTGTAAGCGCTTACCTCTTAGGATAGCCTCTAGGTATTTAAAATACTCCTGATGTCGCCAACAGCCAAGATATACGTGAACTATTGCGTTTAGCCTAAGTGTAGCCGCCATCTTGTTTTCCGCTCAACCCTAAATATGCCACGTCTACCGCGTGGCATAATAATCCTTTTCACAGTTTATTAGCTTCATCATAGCAAAAACGTTATTGAAGATCACTTTTACACACACACACAAATCATTGGTAAATGTGCCGCCTGTGTCTTTCAATGACTTTTTGCTAGCTATGTTGCGGGGGAACTCTTGGAGTACTCATGTTATTGTAATAATTGTCTAACTTGAAGTTTGATTCTACTAACTTGCCAGTCACATTTCTCAATGTTTCCACAGATCTCCAGAGTTGCAGTCCTGTTATTGAGCTCATCAGAGCATTGATCACAATAGCACAACAGAGCCTCGATGGAGGGAGCAGGGACTCTACTGATGTCACCATAGCAACAGAAGTTGGCAAGTGCCTGGGAGAGATTGGCTGTGTTGACCTTGCCTGCATTGCAATACCTGATAGCAGTCTAGGTAAGTGATTGTGGTTTTCCTGGGATTCTCCCAACCATGTTGCACACAAATTGGCACAAATCTGCCTGGTCATGAGACATGGCAAAAGCTGCGAGAGTTGTCAGAGATGTATTCTATTATAACTTCCTGCACTTATTGTAGTGACCGAAAGAGAGTGATTCGTGTGAAGTGGGTACCATTTTAAATGTAACTATTGGCACCATATTGGCACCATAAACTGTTCTGATTATAGCGGAGTATAATGTCTACTAATAGGTTCAGGTCTAACTATGTGTGAAGGTTACCAAGACAACATGATGGTTATTATAATGATATGCAATTGACTTTTAAAATAGTAGAGATAGTAACTATTGTGTTGGAGTAAATTTTCTCAAAAAATGATCATTGTAGTAGTGATAACAATGCTGTTGTATAAGAAACCAAAGTCTGTTTTGGCAACTAATCAGTGTTACAATTGTTTAGAGGTGATCTCTATTGGCAAGCAGCCATCCTCGTCATATGCTTTCAGAGCATTGGAAAAGCTGTGTCAGTTTCTTACTGATCCAAGGTGAGTTAAATATATGTGATGCTACAAGGTATGTAGTTGAAATAATTATGCTTCATAAATTTTCATGGATTTTGCCTTCACACAATGCACTTAGAATTTTACCAATGCAATGCATGCACCTTTTGTGCTTCAGGATTCAAATAAAAAAAGCATTTTTTTTTCTAGTTCTCATTTTTGTTCTTTCTTTCGTACCATTTTACTTCGATCCATCTCTCTTCTTTAGTATCAAAGTTGTTCACGCCAGTGCTGAGTGTCTCAAGGTAGTACTGTCCACTAAAGCAGGATCAGATGCTCTCGCCAGAGCTGTGCACGAAGCTGGAGGAGATGAAAGCAGATGGTGCTCATTGCTGGAACCATTCAAGCAACAAAAGAAGAAAACCAAAGTAATGTTAATGCACCAATCAGAATATTCAGCTAACAGTAAATAGTGGTTATCTAGAACATGTTACTTACATGAGTTGTTTCTTAACTATTCACTTTGTGGTAGTAAGGAATCTTCCCTCTCCACTCTAGGGATCACCATGCCCTCCTCCCTCATCTCCTCCTCAATCAGCTTTTGCTCAGCTGATGGACACCACCACAGTATGGGTGCCCAGACCACAGTGCCACACCCACCAAGAGTGGATCATCAATTTGGTTACCACCCTCCTCGGTAGTGGAGGGGTTAGAGATGAAGTGCTGTTACTGCTGAAACCAGTGTGCTTAGTAAAGGTAAAAAATTTACAGAGTATACTAGCGTTGTTTATATTACAGGGTCTGTAATAGACTCTATAATAATAATGCGTCTTTCACATCCGTTAGTTGGTACTATAACTTCATTTACACTAAGATAGTTCAGTGCACAGACAGTAAGATAATGTGCCTCTCTCAGCTTTGCAAGTATTATTGAAGCAAACCAGTGTACCTCAGGTTCATGAAGAAAAATAGGCTTCTGTACAAAGCTAGTGTGTACTCTGCTCCCAGTAAAATATTACTGAACCTGTTTACGGATATGCAGTCTGGAGATTCACATGCTCTCTTTCTTTCTCTCAGGCTGAGCTGGGACATAGAGACATCCTCTCACGGCAGATCATGCATTTCTTCTCCACTGTCACCTTTGCTTCATCTCACTCACCCTCATCTTCATTTTCCTCTGCTATGACTGGTGTGACCTCATTATCAGCCAAAGTGCCTTCCGAGTCGGTTCGTACAATGCTAAGAATGATCATGTTTCTCAGAACTACCAACAGAACAGCAAAAAGGTAAATTAACAACACTTTTTCATCTCATTTTGCTCTTCTAACTTTCCATCCATCCATCCATCCATCCATCCATCCATCCATCCATCCATCCATCCATCCATCCATCCATCCATCCATCCATCCATCCATCCATTCATCCATCCATCCATTCATCCACCCTCCATTTATCTACTTTTCCTTCAGTTCTGCATGGGACAACAATTTCTGGCTGAATCTTGACTTTCTAACTATCGCCCATGCTGCCCAACTGTGCTCAGCTTATTTCACTTCTCTGCTCTACATTGAAATATGGCACTGTGCTCAGAGAGACAAAGAGAGAGAATCACTGAGAGATTCCGACACCATCACTTCCTCACCATCCTCTTCTCCTTCCTCAACACGATCTTCAACAGCCCTAGATAACCGTTTCAAGTACAAAGCCTGTTGCTTGATGTATACAGCAAGATTGGAGAGCCGGATGGGTTGTATGGAGCGTGTTTTCAATACGCAGTGCAAGACGACATCCGCACTAAGATGTTTGAGTATGAAAACAAGTGGGAAAAAGCTCTAAGTAAGCAGTACAGGCCTTGCTTGCCAGTTCTCTGTTGTATGTTTGCTCTTTAGGTGCCCATAACTGGCAAATGAAGCTTACAGAAAGCGGACACTCTCATTCAGGAATTTTACAGGTATTCATCTAGCTCATAATCATTGTTTGATGACTCTTCTGCTATAGGCACTGCATAGCCTCAATCTTCCACATGTTGCTGACTTCTACATGAAGGGATGTGGTCAAACACACCCTCAAAAATCACAAGAGGTACCAGCAAGCTGTTTCCTTACAGAATTAACAGTTCTGTTTCATACAGTTAGCTGAATTTCGTTTTGAGGCAGCCTGGAGGTGTAGTTTATGGGATAATGAAGATGAAAGGTGAGTAGGATAGTTGCTTGAAACCAAAATCCTCATAGTGTAGTAGAGAGCTCAGCATATCAAGTTGAACTACTTGACGTGTGCCGTTCATTTTGTTAGGTCATCTTGCCCTGGTGATGGAGGAGGATACCATCAGCAACTGTACACCTGCTTGTCTTCGCTCAAGGAGGGCAAAATGTCGTCGTTTGAGGCAGCACTCAAAGCAGCTAGGTACCTGTGTCATATCAAGAAGTTGAAGTTGCGTTATGTTGTCACCTTGCAGAATGGAGACTGTTTGTACACTATGTTCCCATGGGTTGGAAAATGCCTGCAGTATCTACCCAGGTCTCTCTAAGCTACAGGCTCTGGTTGAGCTAGAGGAAGTTGGCCAGTCACTGTCATCTAACAGGTAGGAAAGTATAGTGTGTTGATACACATGACTGAAATAGTGATTCGTAGCTGCAAACGTTTGAAATTCTATACAACACGCAAACACACAAAAATGTTGTTCATACAAAAAATGTCAACATGAACTTTTGTTCAAAAACGTTCGCACTTACTGATTTTCTGAAGCATTATCTCACTTTACTCTCTCTACTGATAGCTTGATAACCGATCTTCTTGGTAAATGGCAAGACAGGCTACAGTATATGGATACTGACTACCAGCACAAGGAGACAGTGCTTGCTCTACGCTGCTCCTCTCTCCATGCTGCTCTCAAGCAGGTCACACACCATCTCAGCAGGAGCCCATCTCCTTCTCTGCCGTCCACCACACAGCTGTCCAGTAACTCCACTGTGTTGTATGATGGTCTGAACCATGCACTGCTCTCTCAAGCTGAACTAGCAAGAGAAGCTGAAAGATATCAGGTAATAAAAGATAACAAGTGCTCAGGTATCATGAATTCGATTTAGTTTCTGCTAAGTTAATGCGCACATGTAGCAGCCTCTTAAAATTTCAAATTAATTCTGTCTGCAATTTACTGTGTTCTATTTAAGTTTCGATTTTTGCACTCTTGTAATACTTGTATGGTATTATTTTGCTGCAGATTGCTAATGGTGCTCTGTTTGCTCTCAAGCACTTGCACGACCAGCCACAATCATTTGGTCTGTCTTCACGGCTAGTGTCCATCGGACCTCCCTCCTCAACCAGATGGAGAGGGTTGCTGGAGGAGGCTAAGCTGTCCTGGGCTAGTGGAGAACAATCACTAGCAATGCTGCTCATGAAAAACCTGCTCAAGACCATAGAGAGTGTTAGTAATGTCGCTAATGTACATTTAAACTCTGTGTAGCAATTACTGTTATAAATTTACTAGGCTTTGCAATCAAATTAAGCTTTAATACTTCAGATGCCTTGCACACCAGTCATGATTTTACTCGTACCCCACATGAGTTTTCTCTCTCTCTCTCTCTCTCTCTCTCTCTCTCTCTCTCTTTCTCTCTCCAGCTGTCCATTCCTGCTAATGCTGAGTCTGTGTACATATCAGGTCTCAGTATGTACGGTAGTTGGTTGGACGATTCCAGATCAGAGAATCCACTCACTATAATGGAGGACTACTTGGAACAGGTAAAATAATTTTATGGCAAAATGTCAATTTGTTTCTTTCTGTCTACTCTCTAATCCATCCATTCATCGTCTCTATTTACTCTCTCTTTCTTCCTACTAGGCTGTCTTGATGCAGGACAAACATCACCATGGCAACCACCATCAGATGATACAAGCCTACTTTGTTCTCGCACGCTATGCTGATTCTCAATACCAGATCATATCTCGTCGAATGCTGTCCTCACCTGATTTCCAATCGAAACTATTGCAACTAGAGAGCTCGAAGGTATATGCATAGTACAGTATGGATACAATACTGTACAGTTTTTGTTGATTTGCTCTAGCTAGAGATGATATAGAGCAAAGATTCAATGTTTATTACATGTATTTATACAGATGGAGCTTGAAAATTTCACCAAGGGTACTCCCGGCAAAGGAACAGCAAGGTACCAACAATCTAGTGGGCACTGTGTGTATAAACAATGTTTTTGAATGTTGGTTTTTGTGTTGTGTTTATCCCAGCAGGCGTGTACGTACCTTGAGAGTTTATAATCAAGAAGATGAGAATATTGTACAGTCCATGGAGGATGACAAGTTCAGCTTTCTAACAAAAGCACTCAGCAACTATATTTTGTGCCTCCAAGCTGGAGTAAGTGATCAGAATTCTTTTTTTCTCTTCTGTATAATTTTGTTTTAATAATTAGACACTCTTACTTTATTCCGTTTCTCTCTCTCTCTCACTCTCTCTCTCTCTTCCTTTTCCACTCACAGGATGATCATGATTTGCGTGTGTTCAGGCTCTGTTGCCTGTGGTTTGACAACTCTACTGAACCTGACATAAACGACATCATGAGGGTGTGTGTGTGCTAAATTTTTGTCACTGTATATTTATCAACCACTGTCATGCAGGATGCATTGTCTAAGATTGAGAGTCGCAAATTCCTTCCCTTGCTCTACCAACTGGCTGCAAGAATAAGTGCGCATGCTCTGGACACAGACCCATTCCAGCAAATACTACAAGAGGTGATAGTCGTCATAGTTACAAAAACATTCAAAAATAAACCTTTTGTGCTTTTTGTTACAGATGATCTACAAGACTGCAATGGACCATCCCTTTCATTCTCTCTACATCATACTGGCTCTCAGTAATGCATGCAAGGATGACGAGTACCCTCAGACAGGATATGTGTCTGGCTCACGAAGCGCTCGTTCTCACAGCAAACTGCGCCGCAGCATGTCTGATCCAATGTTGATGAGGTAGAGACAGCCTAAAATAATGTCTTTGGTAGTCATGTTAAGTATACACTGATACAAAATGAATAATTGTCATGGTTATTGTAAGCGAACAAAAACAGACAGCTGTTGTTTACTGTACAGATTAAAAATGAATTTAGTCTAAAGAACACTGTTTTGACCTCAATTGTTGCAAAAGCATGTCAAAGTTTTTAAGAATACACTTATTAAGTGATCTAGTAGACCATTCACAGGATTTTGTAGATGAGGATGCGATTTAACAGTATTATTGTACTTGTAGGACAAAGTGAAAGCTGCCAGCAATCTCATTGCTAAGCTAAAGTCAGAAAAGAGTGCTCTGGTAACGTCTGTCTCTCAGTTATGTGAAGCTTACACTGATTTGGCTTACCATAACATGACTGCAAACCGCAAAGTTACATGTTAGTCGTATCAGGCAAAATTTGTGTAACTACTGACCATCTCTCTCACACACACACACACAGCTCCCATAAAGCTTCCAGCATCTTGTCCTTTACTGAAACTTAAGGTCAAATCAGTACCAATACCCACAATGGACCTACCAGTAAGCACAAGTCACACATGTACACACTACATGTTTCTTGCTCTGTTTTGCTCACAGGTGGATCCTTCTTGTAAATATGACGAAGTTGTTTGTATAGAAAACTTTGACAGCTGGATGAATCTTTGTGGAGGGATCAACCTGCCTAAGGTGATCTCTTGTCTTGGGTCTGATGGACGAAAAAGAAGGCAGTTGGTGAAGGGTAAAGATGATCTGAGACAGGATGCAGTGATGCAGCAAGTGTTCGTGCTAGTCAACAGACTGCTAGCCAGAGAGCCAGCAACTGCTGCCAGGCGTTTATCAATCCGTACATACAGGGTTAGCTTTTAAAATGTTTATTGTACTGTAGTTTTACAGATCTAGTTCAAGCAGTATTAGCCTGTTTGTTTATTCCAGGTGGTACCTCTTACCCAGCGATCTGGTATCGTAGAGTGGTGTGAGGGCACCATCTCTCTCGGTACCTATCTCATCGGTACTCCACAGGCTCCCAATCAAGGTGCTCATGCTAGATATCATCCCAAGGACTGGCCTAACAGCACGTGTAGGAAGAAGCTGTTGGTAGGAATATTCATGGGTTTGTTTTCTAGTCAATTTTTTTTTCTTTATGCTACAGGATGCTGGTATTAGCAAAGTCACCAAGTTGGCTGTCTACAATAAAATCTGCCAGCATTTCCAGCCAGTATTTCATCACTTCTTCGTGGAAAATTTTACCAACCCTTCTCAGTGGTTTGAGCGGCAGCTAGCATACACCAGGAGTGTGGCAGCTTCTTCCATAGGTAAAGTAGCCTGTTTGGCAGTTAAACCATACGTATAGTGTGATAAAATGTATAGGATATTATAGTTATTGATGTGTTCCTATAAGCCCTTTGTAATGTGTAATGAGTTTGACCTGATTTCTCCGTAGTTGGATATGTTGTTGGACTGGGTGACAGACATGTGCAGAACATATTGATCGACAAAATATCAGCTGAACTCATTCATATTGACCTCGGTAAGCAACAAATTTCAAAAATTTATAATAATTATTGTAAAGTAAAATAAGCCGAAATTCTGACTATGCTGCACTGAGAATGCCTGTTTGATTAGTCAGAAATATTAGTAAAACAGCACTACATTTTAAATTTTTGACTTGTGTATAGGCGTTGCATTTGAAGAAGGGACCGCTCTGCCCACACCAGAAACTGTTCCGTTTCGATTGACCAGGGACCTTGTGGATGGCATGGGAATCGCTGGAGTTGAGGGAGTGTTTCGTCGCTGCTGTCAAGAGACAATGAAAGTGATCAGAGCTTCTCACGAAGAGCTTAGAACCATATTAGAGGTCACCTAATGAATAACAGTAGCTATACAGTGCAATCCTCAAATGCACTGATGTAGTTCCAAATTATCATTGCCGATCAGCAAAGATAAGTAGGGATGATCCCTACACTTTTAGTATTTTTTTTAACTTTTTTACTTTCAACACTAATGTTTAATAGCCCTTGAAATCAGGACACAATCTAATACTGCGTTCACACTATGCGTTAGAACCTGTAGGGATGCGGATTTCTGCCTGCGCTGTGGTCGATTCAGTGAAGCTCACTTCCCTAGTTTGCGTGTTACAATGCCAACAATGAGTTTAAGCAATCCAACAGAACCGAACCGGGTCAGCCTTTTTGCAAATCTCTCGATATGAGTGAACTGAGGTATAACTGAACTGAACTGCACCATCGCGACACCCCAACCATAGGTGGGCCTCTTCCTGCACAGTTTGGTTGTGTCGAATCTTTGATCATAAAGTGTGGCACGGTTCGGTTTGTCCTGCATCCAACATGCAGTCTGAACGAGATAGAATCTAGACACTATTTGTGGGCCTCAGCTACATGTAGGGTGTCTGGATTAGAAGGGTTCCACTGTATTCTATGTTGCTGCATCATTCAACAATGTTTTAAACTTTACGATGTAAAAGCGAGTTTGGATTGTTGTTGCAGCACTGCCGCGAGAGCACTGCATCATTAGGTTTAATTGTTATGTTACTCAGGTTCTCATTCATGATCCTCTCTATCTGTGGAAATTAAGTCCACTCAAGGCTCAAGATATCCAGCGAAGAACAGAAGGGGAGACATCTACAAGCAGCAGAACAAATACTGCACAGAAACGAGGAGGTGATCACGCTACTAATGGTGTCACTAGTGAGGCTAATCAACCTACAAACAAGATGGCGGAGAGAGTACTACGACGCTTGCATGAGAAACTGGAGGGTGAGGAGGATGGGATGCAGCTGAGTGTCAGCGGCCATGTCAATCACTTGATCCAAGAGGCAACAGACCCAGGGAACTTATCGGCATTGTTTCACGGATGGCAGTCATGGGTTTGAAAAAACTAAACCTATAACTAACTTGACTTAACCATAATTAATTTGGTTTTGTATGATAATGATTATTTTTAACATTAAACATTAAATGCTGTCACATTCTACATGTGTAGCTAACATGTTTTTAAACAGGAAATTTGCACTGCTCTCACTTTACCACTGAAGACTTTACTATGCAGGATATGTTTCCAATGGGCTTAAACATAACATGTATTTATTGGAGGCAAGAGGGTGAATGCAGTGTACTGTTTGGCAAATGATCTCTTTTTACATCACTGTTCATGGAATATGAATGCAGTGATTCAGCCAGCAATGCTTGCATATTATTGTCAGAAATCATAGCCTCTGCTGTTGGAGTGAAAGCTGCACAGCTAACATCAGTCCAGGTCCACATCATCTTGTAGCTGACCAGCTTGCCGGCACAACATAAGCGTCATTGTAGTAGTCAAATTTACAATCAATGCATGGGTGGAGCTTGTTCCAGCTGCCAAACAATTAAAAGTTGACAATCACTGGTGATTTCCATCATCAAGAGTACGCAGGTCTGGTCGTGCATGACTGTATGTATTTAGCAGCATCGCGGTCGATCAGCGGCAGGAACTAACTTTCTACAAGAGGGAGACTACCTGATTGTAGAGGATTGTAATCCCAATGCACCGGCAGTGTCAGGAACAGGATTGATTTATCAGGATATGAGGAATATGTGCCGGCTTGGGGTCCTCATAAACTGGAGCAACTACGTAGCTTTCTGACCGCACACAATCGCTGGTACTCAGTGGATAGCTTCTATACTGATTTCTTTGGTTACAATGGACTATGTAACTGGCATGGAATAATCCGTAAAATGATTTAGACATACATAGGAAAATAATAACAAGTTCATAGCTAAAGAAAAATATTATCAAGGCACTGCAGTGACTGCACTAACAGTAATCGTAAAGTACACATAAGGCACTTGAACTATGCAAGACAATAATTTTTAACTAGTACAATACATACTGGACCATCTAACAATGTACTATAATATAATTTATTATTATTACAATAGAAAGGATCTGTGAGGTTCTCTGTGAGAGGTGCTCGCACTAAATGTTCTTTGAGTGCGATTCCTTTAAAGAATCCATCCAGTGAGTTAAAGGTGTCTTCACTTCACAACATTGTCATAGATCAGTTGATCAATCGTAACAGTGTGGTTAAAGATCCGTTAGTATCTCTAAAAGACAAAAAAACATTCACTTTGATGAGAGTACATAGTTACAATCATATAGAGTACAAGTGTCTGTGATGTTGGAACTAGAAACCTCACTCAAGGTGTTTACAGGTACATGCTTATTTTGAAGTAGCATATAAGGGAAAGAAGCGTTTAACTCTCGTATCCCGGGTGGTAATGAAACTAAATACTGTCGTGTCGTGCACTGTTGCTACTTGGGCTTTTCTTTGTGAATTATGGCTCGCCATTTCCTACCTTTATACATTCATCCATGTTCCGTTCTGCTCATTTCAACTATAACAAATGAGTGTTAAGCCAGAGCAGCGGTGGATAAGTCAATATCTTATGCAGTCAACAAAAACCTTCCTTATGAGGAACCTACCTAGGAAGGTAAAAATGTAGGTTCCTACCTAAAAACTTTCTACCCCTTCCTTATAAAGGAAGGTTTTGCCGTGCACGTGGCAGACTTTATCTTTCGCTAAAACCAAGTTGGACACTATTAGCTTCCACATAATTATACACTCCTGTTTGAAGCATAATAAATTGTAGGTAAGTTCCTATGGTACTGTCACCGGGAACTTGGTCCGGCGGGGAATTTGGTCCGTCGGACCAAAATCCCCGGGAGGTGTGGTCCGGCGGACCGGATTCCCCAACTTGGTGTTATGGGAATTATGGTCCGGGAACGGGGAAATCGGTCCGGGCAGTTCTTGTCGGCTCGCGCGGTTGCTACATGCAAGCCTAGGCTCTAATTATTGCTGCAACTGGATTTGACCAATCAGAAGACATGGAACGACCTTGTATGGGCACACACACCACGCGGTCGGCAGTCTACTCAACGCGACCATGACTGACTCTGAGGAGCACGACGCCGGCTGTGACAATGGACTAGTAGACTTGGTCTATACATACTTGTCTACAAACTCGTATCCAGAGGGGTGTTCTGAAAATAAAAAAAGGACGATACGGAAGAAGTGTAAGCGGTTTAGAGTTGAAAACGGAGAGCTGCAATATAAAGAGTTCATCAAAACTGGTGGCAGTAAGGTATTGCAATTGTGTAATCACTGTAATGTACACACATGTTGCTATTTCAAACAAATACTTTACTACAGAGAGAGGTATGGTTGCGGTATATCAACTCTCCCGAGGAGAAAAAGAAAATTCTTAGAGGTTGTCACGTTGACCCTACTGCTGGCCACATGGGTAGGGAAAGAACGTATAATCGACTGAAAGAAAGATTCATGTGGACGGGGATGTATAAGGATGTGAAAGAGCTGGTACGTTTTTAAGTGATGTATTATTGCGGATTATATATTTTGCAATTGTAGGTGAAAAATTGTGATGTGTGCCAGCACATGAATAGAAAGCTGATTACTGGTACACCACAGCTTAATCCGATCCCTGTAAAATCCCCTTGGTACATGATTGGGATCGATTTCATTGGTCCAGTATCTCCGACAGCTTGTGATGGCAGCAAGTATATTCTCACTGTTTGTGATTACTTTACCAAATGGGTAGAGGCTGTGCCAACTTTGGACAAGTCAGCTCCTTCAGTAGCCAACGAGTTGTACAAGGTATACAGTATAATTAGCTGTTGAACCTGACTAAATAATAAATTCTTTCTTATTGTAGATTTTCATGCGTTTTGGACTTCCACATGTTATCTTGTCAGATAACGGAAGGGAGTTTGACAATGAGCTCGATAAGACAATTTCAGATCTTCTTGGCATCAAAAGGCGTCTAACTACTCCATATCACCCTCAGGTATGAAGCTTACATTAATCAATGTTCGTCTCTTTGTGATATTATAATTCTGCTATCCCACAATGGTTACTTTTGCTTATAATTATTATGTACATTATTTTTTGTACATTATTATGTAAATGATAGAACTGCATATATATAGTGTGAATAGCCAGTAATTAAAATTTAATGCAGCTTAGCTAATTCACTAATTATTTTCTGTGTCTTTATTTAAGGCAAATGGTCTCGTAGAACGTTATAACCAGACATTGCAGACAATGCTGGCGAAGTATGCACAATCGAAGAAGAGGCAATGGAGTACTTATTTGAGCTCTTGTGTGTTTGCGTATAACACTTCGTGTCATGATTCTTCCAAGTTCTCACCGTTTCACCTCATGTTTGGTAGACAAGCAACAATACCAATAGATTTGGACATTCTGACCACCACTCCTGAAGAAGAAATGGAACGATTTGATGACATGGAGGAACCAGACACAAAACAAGTTGAACAAGAAAGAAATCGGAGGTTAGAAGAGGCAAAGGAGAACATCGTAAAAGCTCAGAAAAAGCAAAAAGATCAGTATGACAAGAAACATGCGAAGCCTGATCTATTCAAGAAAGGCCAGCTGGTCCTAAAAAAAGATTTTCGTAGAAAGAAGCGCAAAGGTGGAAAGCTAGGTATGAGATTTTTAGGTCCGTATGTTATTCACAAGAAGCTTGGGCGAGGTGTGTACGAATTGATCAAAGAGAATGGCAAGAAAAAAGTTCGTGCAACAGGTCAACACCTCAAACCGTACCTCAAGACCAGTACCTCTTCATCATTGGTAAACTCCCGTTTTTTGTGCAGCTTCATGTCATACTGTTTATTAATGCTGTAGGTTGACTCAAGCAGTGGAAGTAATGACTCAATTTGCAGCGACACATTGAATACCGATAATGGTGTAATTCCCTTTATTTCTTCTCCCCTTTCTGGTTCTGATGTTGTAAGTTCTAAATTAAACACACATTGTAAATGATGCTCTATAAATAATTTCTTAATAATTATTAACAATCGGTGGACAGAGAGGTGTATGAATAGATAAGCCAACCAGCCTGTATGTGGACAGGATGATTTGGCACGAGGAGCCCAGCCTTTTGGTGAATTATCGCTCACTTTGACTTACTTTGTGTGGGTTCGTAGGTAAGATAGGAGTGTGACTGGATGAGGTGGAGTATGGCTATGAATACTATCTAATGAGGATGCATGATGTTGGATAGTAATTCGTATAGAGCAGTGATAATAGTTTGGTATTAATAATGTATTGTTATTTTTGGGGTAATTGTTCCACTCCCATAACTGGTTCAGTGCTAAGGCCGGGCTCAGTCACATCTGACCTCCTGGTCTTGGAGAGTCGATGGAGACGCTATCGGAGGGTATGCTCGTACGCGTGGATCTCTACAATGGATACTTAGTTGGATAGAAACTGTGTAGAGGGAGGAAGAGGGTGGGAGAGTTGAGTTGGTCTAGCCTGATCGATAGACGTCGAGCGCGCGTTTGACTGCACGTGATTGGTGTGCGCATGCACAACTCAGTTTAACTATCATTAAACAATATTGAATGTAAAATAATTGCGTCAGTGCATGCATAGTTGTCAGTGAATGCACTGTTATTGTCATTTTATCATTACAGGCAAGCCTGAGCTCACTAGATTGTTCGGTGGATTCAATCCCTCCACTACCTCCTCCTCTGCAGCCTACTGCCCACACATTCACTTTATCTCAGACCGGTAACACATTCCCTCTTCCTAAGGCCAGCAACACAGACACCACTTTTCAGACCGGCAAAGCTCTCACTACTCGTCAGACTGGCAAAGCTCTCACTACTCGTCAGACTGGCAAAGCTCTCACTACTCGTCAGACCGGCAAAGCTCTCACTACTCGTCAGACCGGCAAAGCTCTCACTACTCGTCAGACTGGCAAAGCTCTCACTACTCGTCAGACTGGAAAAACTAAACCTATTTGTCAGACAGACAAAATTCAAACTACTTCTCAAACTGGCAAAACACACACTGCTCCTCAGACAGGTAACACAGTGGTTACTCAGCCTCAGAATAGCGACAAACTCGTTACTCAGCCTCAGAATAGCGACAAACTCGTTACTCAGCCTCAGAATAGCGACAAACTCGTTACTCAGCCTCAGAGCAGCAACCTACCAAATATTCATCAGACTGACAAGACTTATGCTAAACATCTTGATCTGAGTCAAGAGATTGAACAGCGACGTGCTTTTATACAAGCTGATGTGGAAAAGTCTCTCTCATTCTCTTCCTCTGTTCTAGTAAGTTATCTATGCAAGATGTTATTAAGTGATTGTTTTTCTTGATTCCAGGCTATTTTAAATGCTTCAAGAGTCTCATTTTCACCAGTGTGCGTTTCCACTCCTTCATGGAAACACGTTTCCTCCTCTCAATATGATACTTCATGTGAAATACTACCAGATCGAGCTACTAGTTCTAATTACTGGATCATGTCTCTCTGTCTCTATCAGTCGGACAAAGAGTGTCTTGTTTCTGAAAACTGGCTGACTGACAGTGTTATCACGGCCAGCCTTCGTTTGCTGAAAAATGACCATCCTGCAGTCGGAGGCTTAAAACCAACTGTTCTTGCAAAATCCAAATCGGGTTTTGATATTCAAGAAAAAGATTTTGTTCAGGTATTATTATAGATGTAGTGTCTGTATACTTACTTTGGTGTGTTTTCTTACAGATTCTCCATACAAATGGCAATCACTGGGTTACTATCACCAGTATTGGATGTGAGAGTGGCACAGTGAAGATGTATGATAGCCTACGCATGTCTGCAGTACTTAGCAAGTCTGTCGCACATCAAGTGGCATCCATTCTGAACACTCATCATCCACAAATTACTGTGGATATACCTGAGGTGCAGCAACAACGTGGTTCTAATGACTGTGGGCTTTTTGCCATTGCGTTCGCCACATCCATTCTTAAAGGAGAAGATCCATCATCTGTTAAGTATTTGCAGAGCAGCATGCGACAGCACCTAGTATCTTGTTTAGAAAAACAGTGCATGACGGTGTTTCCCAGGCAGCAGGAGTGTCGGAGAAAGCTAAATCCTATTTCTGTGCAAGAGATTATTCCTGTTTACTGCTTGTGTCGCCTCCCAAAATCTGGTCGAATGGCAGAGTGTACTATTTGTGGAGAGAACTACCACAGGAAGTGTGTCGGCATCATCAAGAAGCCTTTCTGTTGTTCACATTGCTATGAAAGTTGAATAATAATAATTATAGTTGTTGAAAAATATGGGGCAGAATGCATAGAAATAAGCTAAAGTGTATTCTACACTGAACACATCGTACATAGGACGTTGTCGGAGACTATATATAATAGCAGTGCAGCGCGTTTACCGAGTGGGAAGATTAGATTTACTGATAACAAGGCGTGTAGCGCTATATATAGCGACGAGCAAAGGCGCTATAGGCTTCGCTAGCTACAATGTACCCGGACCAAAATTGCTAGGCCAGACCAAAATCTCTAGTAAATTTGGTCCGTCCGGACCAAAATCCCTGACGGCTACTACGGGGATTTTGGTCTGACCGGACTAAAAGTACCCGGACCAGATGTCCAGTGACAGTACAATGTACCTGTTATGTTTCTAGTATTATTTTGAGGAATCGATCGTTCATAGCTTTGACAACTTACTTCTGATTGATCATGACATTGTTCACCTTGAGAGATACGATGGAACGCAACACCTAAACACGAAGGACAGTCAATAATTATGATTCCTACAACTAGAACAGTGTTGTTGTCATTTTGTCCGGTAAGTATTATCTATTACAAAATAAAACTAAAAATAATTAAAAGGTCAAGATAAAAATCATGAGACAAAGCTACAGCACTGAAACCCACCCACACACAGTACAGTATGCTGATTTCAAAATGTTGTCAACCAGAGCCAACTACCTGCCCAGATCGCTTCTAAGTACTCAACATTCGTTCCTATAAAAAGCAGCAAGTACCACAGTACACACACAGAATAAAACTGGTAGTTGTTTACTTGGTAAAAGCATGGTAAAAGTGTAGCTATGATTATTAAGTGCACTAGAAATATTTATGTATACATTAGAATCTTGCTAAACTGGAACTCTAAGATGTGTAACACCTCTAACTCACATAGGAACGTTTGATGCACTCATGATATGAGGACACCTAGTGCATGTCCAAAATTAATAAGTGTAACTCTACTGTATGCACAGGGGTGGATACAGGATGACAGAATGGAGAAATGAGTGACGAGAAAATTTTTAGCTAAATAATATTCATTTTATGTGATTTGCACATACGCGATCATCTCTACAACCATGCTTGCTTGTTCTTGGAAGACGAAAGTGAGTGCTATAATGTAGTTGACCAGCCTACAGACTTTCCTTGTTTATTAGCCATTTTAAGCTAAATACACACCCGTACTTAGACAGTTCAGGATAAATTTTACTTCCGTTTGCTCGTTGGGGGGCTGAAGCACCCAGTAACCCCCTTTGACGTATGATACATAAGCAATGCAAGTAAGCACCGCTTGGTCTGTGTTTGGTAATCGCAATTTGAAGTGCAAGTTACTGTAAATATGACAGACACACACCTTTCTTTGCAAGTAAGCAGCACTGTCTTCAGGTGAGTCACCAGTTTCTATTCTCTTGAAACTAGGCTGGTACACTGGTCCCTGCTGGCTAGCATGTGCTTGAGAAGGACAGGAACTGATCTCTAGGTTAGTCTCTTCAGTTATGTAACTATATCAGTATCTACTGTAGACTGTATGAGGGAGAAAAAACATTTAATAGTATAGAGCCGTGCTCAATGATTTTTAATGCTAAAATTACTCAAAACCATAAATCGACTTTTGTAAGCTACATGTACTATACCAGATGCTGCTAACCAGGTGGAGGAGAGATCTCTATAATACAAGGCACAACAATATCACAGTGGTAGTATTATCCTTGCTACTTTCTACAAAGAGATAAAAAACTTGGTAAAGAGAGAGGGAAAGTGAGCATCCTATGCTGACCTGTTTGAACTATTTGTTGATTTTGATCAAGTATTGACCACCGGAGAAAGGTTCAGCTTTGAGAAGATTAGGAGCTGACTTGAGTAATGGTGACTTTTGATATTAGAGGCTTGAGCATGCTTACTAACATACAAATACAAGGTATAGAAAGCAAGTCATGGTTATGGATTGTTCCATAGCGAAATTGGAAGTAAAGATGAAGATAAAGAAATCAACAACAGCATAAAGGAGGAATTATAATACTGTTGGTTAATTTAATCAAGTGCTGACACAAGAAAGAGAGAACAAGACTAAAGTAGCAATGAGCAGAGAATGCTTTTGACAAAGCTGTAAGTGTCAGGCAACAGCTTGATTGGTGAAGAGAGAGAGAGACAAAGAAATAATGAGTGAGCTTCAGCAGTTGCTCTTGTTTTGATTGTGGTCAGTTGAATAAGGATGAGAGAAGAAATGAATAGTCAAGAGTGGATGATGTAAGAGCACATCATCGCACTTGAGCAACTGAGAGTGTCACTATCATAAAAATAAAGAATTAATGTTTTGATCCAGGGATGGATCAAAGAGAGAGAGGAAAGAGTGATTCCGATGGCTACCTAACCATGATAGTCATCAATAAAAGCTGATCCTTATGGATCTAATGATATAAAAGTGTGTATTCAGATCCATTCCAATGAGCATGGATTGAGACACACATGTTGCATAGTGATGATGATAATATGCATCTAATAATAATTAAGAATTAAAGCAGCTAATCTCAGTTGAGATCAAAGATAGATAGTGAGAGAGAAGTGCTATAGCAGACACTACATGCTATATGCTCGTGATCATGGGTCAAGTGGAAGAAATCGGCTTTCGAAATAATAGTGAATATAATGGTTGATAGGATGCTGCAAATTGAGTTTTGGTAGTTCAACTAGGAAGGTTTTGATTGTGAGAAGAAATGAGCATAAGACATGTATGTTTTAATCGATGTTACAAGCAGGGTTATGGACATCTAGTGTTGTGATGTCAGAGATATACATTGCTGGTCTTCATGTCAGAGATAGCTGTTTTAGCTGTTGGTTGGATTAATATAGTGCTGACACAAGGTATTACACAAAAAAAAGGGAGAATGAGCAGAGAATACTGTTATCAAAGCTGTAAGTGTCAGGATGGGTGAAGAGAGAGACAAAGAATGAAAGAGTGACAATTTCAGCAGTTGCTCTTGTTTTGATCTTGGTCAATTGAATAAGAACGAGAAAAGAAGTTACCAGTTGTAAGCAGACATTGTAAGAGCAATTGTCGCAGTTGAGAAGATACATAAGAGCAGCCGAGAGTGTCACTATTATTATAAATAAAGAATTAATGTCTTGATCAAGAGATGAATCAAAAGAGAGGAAAGACCGATTCTGATGATTATATCGAACCATCAATAAAAGCTGATCCTTATGGATCTAATAATAATTAATTTAAAAGTGTGTATTCAGATCCATTCCAATGAGCATGGATTGAGACACACACATGATGCATAGTGATGATGATGATATGCATCTAACAATAATTAAGAATTAAAGCAGCTGATCTCAGTTGAGATCAAAGAAAGAAAGTGAAAGAGAATAGAGAATTCTCTAAAAGCTGATACTCAAAATAGTCGAAAGTAGAATAAGTTGAGGGTAGATAGAAGGTAGCAACTAGAGATAGGTAATCTGTAGTCCAGAGGAAGTTCTGATGATGGTGAAAAGAATAATCCAAGTTGTCTTTTAACCGATGTTATTAGCATGCATGAGGGAGGCTATAGGAGCTCATTATGGTCACCACCTATTATGGTTGCCTTTAATCGATGTTACAACCAGGGTTATGGTCACCTAGTGTTGTGATGTCAGAGATACATGTTGGTCTTGCTCTTGATTGTTTCCAACCTAATCAAACAATGAAACAATATTTTGTATAAAAATATCTACAATCATGAACTCACTATTTTGCAGGCTATCTTCAACAGGGCTGATACAAGGGTCTGCTTGGTACAGTCTTTACCCTGACCATTCAGCCATGCCGCAAGCATGTTAATCATACACACTTGCACTTCTCGGTGATCACTTTCAATTGCTTTTAGTGCAAAGAAATTAAGTCCAAGCTGTAGACCCAGTCTGAACCAAATATATTCTGTGTCTTTTAATGATACAATCAGGTCAGCAAGATGTGTGATGTCTGCAGTGATACAAAATTATCATAGGTTTAAAAACAGAGATCATGTCAAATTCTCACCAAGTATATCAGGTATCTCGGAAAGGTCAACAGTGGGCTCTGCAGTAGGGTTTGCAATAGTGGATTCATCACTAGAAATCTTTACTGAATGAGTATCTGTGGATAATACATGTGCTTGTAAAAGGCTTATACTATGAGCAAGAGTATATAATCTTACCAAGAGTATCGAACGCCAATTGCCACTGTAGAAACACTCTCGGGAAAGTAACGTGACAGAAACGTGATCTGATGACGTAACGCCTACACAGCAGGCTAGCCATTGACGTCATCGACGTTCAGCAACGATGCTAGCCAAGCTTTTTGGATGATCATTGGACTGTTGCAGGCGAGAATATAGCGATGTAGACACGACAAATGCTGAGGAAAACAGAAACACGTGCTAGTTATGCTTTTTAATCGAATAATAAAAGCATCAGCGAGCTCGGTTTGTCAGAGCGCGTTCGTCTACAAAAATCACATTGATGATGTTCAGCGACTAACGAACGCCTGCTTGTTAGAGTTAGCTTGTCAATAAAGAGCCCTGAGTAGCTGTATTTTCCATCATGGGCGCTTGCTTCCTGCAGGACACGCCTTCGTTGTGACGTAGTCGTGGATTTGTGCAACACGCTTTCGTCACAGTGCGTAAAATATCTCACGTGCTGGTCATGTTACTTTCCCGAGAGTGTTTCTACAGTGGCAATTGGCGTTCGATACTCTTGGTAAGATTATATACTCTTGCTATGAGTGATACAAGCAAACATTCACCTGATACACTCTCAACTGATACAGATTGTCTGATGTCATCTGATGTTACCTCAGCTAGTACCTGTATACCAATAAGATCAGTGATATTAAACAAGTGGAGGCACATGTACTCACCCAAGGATCTCTTCCAGTGAATATACTCATTTTATCAAGATATTCTCTCAAGTTCAAGTAGCTCAGTGACTCCAGTTGAGGCTGCCGACATAACTTTCTCACCTCATTGAGGAGGGCAGAGGAGACCGGCTGGTCACTCATTCTGCTGTCTATCAGCTCACACACAGATGAAGGAGTTAGAATACCATATGGCTCAAAGGGCACAGCATCTTGCGTTAGTAGCTCATGACTGCCATCACAACTGAGTACAAATGGTTTATTACGAAGAACACAGTTGGCTACATTCTTGATAGGAAACAGGTCTGACTCAGGAAGACAATCTAATGGCCATTTTCGAAATAATGAGGGTGAGATGAGACACTCAAACGTTTCTAGGTCTGGAGCTAGTTCCTTTTGAAGCTCTAGAACCAGTCTGATCACAGCACTGCGATGCTTGCTGTACTCCACTGGTCTGGTAATGTCCTTGTTGTAATACATAGTCACTACCACCCAACGCTTTTGCTGAATAACCTCCACTACTGTTGTGATACCTTCCTCATTGTTCCATGAGATACCGTTTAGCCACACTGAACAATTTTGTTCAATCTCGTGAAGATTATGAGTCTTAGTGTACCTCTCACTAGGCAGAGGGAAGGTATAGGCTAGACGAAGAATGAGAATATGAAGAAATCGACTAGTGAGAAATTGATACTCGTAGTCCTTGCAACCGAGGCACCATCCAAACCTGTCTTGCTTCACTTCAGTAATAAGAGTTTGTGGTCGCTTAGCATGTAGTAGCGACGGAAAAAAGAGTAAAACATCCTTCATGCTTTCAATGAAAGAAGAAATGCTTTCTATTGGTTGGAGGTTAGTCTTGATTTTAGACAAGTTTACAGGATGGCAGAACTCCAGTCTGACCATGAGCTCCACTAACATTTCTGGATCATACTGAGGAAAGAGCTCTGCAAGAGATGACATACGGATTATACCAGTACTGCTGGCAATTGGATGATATCCTTTGAAATACTTGGGTTTAAACAACTCTCCATTAACATCCTTCAATATGATCTCTCTCTTCACAACCACCCAGGTCTTCTCTAGACACTGCTCATTCCTCAGGTAGATAATAACACCTTTACCACTCAGGTCTTCTAGCAATTCACTGAGGATAGGTACATTTGAAGGTACAAGTGAATCCTCTTCAGCTGCAAGATAGGAGACAAGTTCATGTAGCTGGCAAGCTGTCTTCTCTAGTTTTGTTTGAAGAAATGCATACAAATCATGGCAGTAGACACTCACAGGTTGAGAATAAGCTGATATGGTAGTATGACAATTTAAAAGGTGAGGAAAAAACTCCTTTCTAATTTCATTGCTGACCACACGGCAGTCCATTCGTACAAACCCTTCATATCTTTGCTTTTTCACTCGCCTGTCAACAAGGTCTTTCACTAATGTGGTCTTTGTTATCACCTGTTGTTCAGTAAGAAGATCAGTATGACTACCAACAATCATGACACATGATTTTTCTTGAGTTTTAGATGTTGCACTTTCAATGAAGGTGAGCCAGTGGTGAATAGCTTGTGCTATCTCTTCTTCACTTTTGCTAAGGTCAACTAGATCAATAAAGATGGCTGGTGTCTTCTGTATCACAGTCTCCATAATAACACTTTGACTAAAGTAGTACTCTGAGTGACCTGCCAAGTCATATAGCACGAAGTTACCAATAGTCTCACTCTTAACAATATAGGAATCTATACCAGCAGTGAGAGTCTCCACTTCAGACTCAATTCTATAATGATGACTATGAATGCTATTTCTTGTGAAATCTGCATCACTGTGACGAGATAGGTTCACTGTGTCTTGCTCAGCAATCACTTTGGCTAGAGAAGTTTTTCCTGCTCCACTGTTTCCAGTAAGAACAACTTTCGTAAATAAATGAATGGGAAAATCATTGCGTGACTTCAGAAGAGGTACAAAAAGTTTCAATAACTGATAGCTGTTATTACTGAAATAAACATAATCTGCTGGACTCTTATCGAATGTGTCCATACTCAACGCATCTACTCTTCTATCCTGTAAAAGTAACTGTACAACATCTACATGGCCATAGTTACATGCAATATGCAATGGTGTTTTAAACATATCATCTGTAATAGCTGGATCAAACCCTTGTTCTGAGATTAAATACTGAATTATGTCAATATCACCAGTGCGACAAACATAATGCAATGCCGTTCTGCCTCTTGCTCCTTTAATATATGGATCACATCGTTGTTCAGTGATAAGGTACTGCACAACATTCAAATGTCCACCAAGACAAGCAAAATGGATTGGCATGTTACCATCATTGTCTTCAACTGCTGGGTCACAACCTTGTTCTGCGATGAGATATCGAATAATATCCATGTGACCTTGAATACAAGCAATATGAAATAGTGTTCTCCATTTTGTTCCCTTAACGTTTGGATCACATCGTTGTTCAGTGAGACGGTAATTCACAAAATTCAAATGTCCAAAAAGACAAGCAAAATGGATTGGCAAGTAACCATTATTGTCTTCAACTGCTGGGTCACAACCTTCTTCTGTGATGAGATATCGAATTATATCCATGTGACCTGTGTCACAAGCTTTATGAAGTAGTGTTCTGCCTCTTGCTCCTTTAACGTTTGGATTGCATAGCTGTTCAGTGATAAGGTACTTAACAACATTCAAGTGTCCACCAAGACAAGCAATATGGATTGGCATGTTACCATCATTGTCTTCAACTGCTGGGTCACAACCTTGTTCTGTGATGAGATATCGAATTATATCCATGCGACCTTTGTAACAAGCATTATGCAGTGTTGTCCTACCAATTTCACCCATAACGTTTGGATCACATCGTTGTTCAGTGATAAGGTACTTAACAATATTCAAGTGTTCACTAAGACAAGCAAAGTGGATTGGCATGTTACCATCATTATCTAGTGATGCTAGATTACAACCTTGTTCGGTGATGAGATACTGGATTACATTCATATGACCATTAAAACAAGCCTGATGAAGAGGTGTCCTGCCTTGACATCCTGGAGAATTTGCTTCACAATTATATTGTTCGATTAGGTACTTAACTATATTCAAGTGACCACCAGATGAAGAAAAATGCAACGGTGCATCATTGTTTAGGTCATGTAATTCTGGGTCACAACCTACTTTTGTAATGAGATATTCGACTATATCCATGTGACCATTGTAGTTAGCGTAATGCAATGGTGTTCTGCCCTTTTCTCCTCTACTATTTGGGTTACAGTGCTGTTCATTGATTAGGTATAGGACTACTGGTAGGCTACCTCCATAAGCAGCATAGTGCAATGGAGTCTGTTTCCAGCTGTCACGACACTGAGTGTTACAGTCATACATGCTCACTAGGCTGATTACAATTTCTTTCCAACCATGAAAAGCAGCCAAATGAAGTAAAGAGACATTTGTACACAGCTTTCTATCAGAATCAATGTTGCAGCAAATACACAGTGTTCGTATAGCAGCAGGTTGCCATAGACTAGGAAGGAGCTGTAATACTTTTACATGATCTCCGACTACGAAGGAGTTAAGACAGGTCAATTTATCGATATTGTTCAGTCTATCAACCTCCATGGTGTTACCTGATGTCAGTAGTGATACCTGTGTACACATTAAACTTGTGATGTATAGTTATTGCATTGCAACACTACCATAGAAGAGGACACTATTTTTGAGGAGATTTTATTATCAAGGACTAGGTCAAGCTACCTCGAAAATTAAACCGCCGAATTTAAGTACGAGAAATTAAAACACCATCAAACAGCCATGTATTATAATAGCTATTTTCTAAGGTCTTGTTAACCCTCGGCGCATGCGCGAGGGTTACGGTACTTGGTTTGTCATTCACTCGTTCGTTCATTCATTCTGTCCATCGAGCTACAGAGACCATCGCTCACTTCTGAAACTCGGTAAGGGTATGAACCAGCTTAGCATGACAATGGCTTGCAATCTGACTCGTGGATTTTGCTAAAGTGCTTTCGTTCTCGAGTTATGTATGGCTGGCTCACCTTGACGGCCGTCTTTGACCTCTCTGACGACAAAAGCTCCCATAGTTGACTACCTATAGGCACTTGTAGATTCTATCTAAACTGTATGACAGCTCTGGGGGTGCGTAGACATCTCAAGAAAAAGCCTATCAAAGCCAAGAGCAATGGCTACCTACTCGTGTTCACGGTCACGCCCACTTGACACACCTTGTCCTTTTCTTCTGTTTACCAGTACAGTTTCAATAGTAAGCAGGTTGGCTTTAGCTGCAAAGCTCCTTCTGAAAGCCATAACTAGGAGCTAACTCTACAATGTGTAACACGCCGAGGGTTTGTGAAATCTTAATAATTCGGCATAACCATCTGCTGCACACATCATCACATGTGCATTTGAAACTTAGCTTTTGAGAAGAGAAAAGCTGGGGCCACCTTATAATTTGAGCTACCTAGCTGTCAAAACTGTTTGAATTAAGTCCTCAACTGTTGAAAATTGATCGTTACATAGTTTTACAAAGTTATAGATGTGAGCAGGTTAATTCCAATAATTCACCAGGAGCCCATAAGAGGAAGGAGCGTTCAACTCCAATCGTGCGTGTAGTAATAGCCAAACGTAAACTCCGCCGCCTTGCGCGTCCAAAAAACTTCCCTATATGGAAGTTTTTTTGCATGCGGGGGGGGGGGGCCAATAGTCAGCCGGCATGTCATATGTAAACTCGTGTACGCCTTTTACAAGTAGGCTGTGGCCCACGTGTGTGGCTACAACACATACAGGACATCTGTACGTCACATGCATGTGCTGTAAACAGCAAAACGTCAGCAAAAGCGCCGCACGCTGCGGAGTTTACATTTGGCTAAATCGCGGCTGAACGCTCCTTCCTCTTATGGGCTCCTGATTCACTCATGTTCAAAGTTGCTACCGTAAATCGGGAAATTTTCGTGTAATATAACAAAATACTTTACCTCGAAATTATTTTTATTGCATATGCGTGTGCACACAGAATCTAATCACTGTACTTAAGGTGGCGGGTTATCAGAATTAATGATATTCATGACTTTAGCAAGTATCTTTATTTTCTAGCTGTGGGTATTTGTACAGACTGACTTGCAGAGTGCAGTTTGCTTGTCAATCGATAGACTTCGACCATATCAAGTTTCAACTGCGTAGCGTTAGCCATAGCGGAAAGACGAGCACGTCCGGTGGCGACCAAGAACGATCGAACGATCTATTAGCGACCAGATAAAGACCTTAACGGAGAGTTTTTTAAAACCGCGAGGTAAGCAGCTCATACTCGCACTTTCAAGCACAATACACGAAAAAGCTCTACGTTACTGCCTTCGCCTTGTTGAAGTACGTATATATACCAAATCTAAAGTTCTACTGCCTGATACCCTCGTCCCCAGGCTCTCGATATAGAGCCTGGTACACATTGTATGCGCATGCGTTAATTATGTCCAAATATTATGGCATGATCAATTGAATGGCATGATTCGGCAAATTCAACAGATTCGGTGAAAATCATGCCTTATTTGGACATAATTAACGCATGCGTATACAATGTGTACCAGGCCCTCTCCTCAGCTTTGGGAGGCGGGGCCTGGGGACGAGGCTATACTGCCTGAGTGAACGAAAGTTTTATTAGCCTAAGCGTTGTATCTAGCCGCGCCCGTCACGTTTCCGTCTGGCACTTTCAGCGCTCATAGTTTGCAATGTGTACAGCCTTCGCCAGTCTTGTAGCATAGGTCTTTGGTTTCTTGGAATATCAGCAGTAGTTTCTGAGATACAGTCCCCTACAAGAGTAAATAATAGAAGAGAGAGTATCCAACTCCAATATACCCGTCAGGGACACTCTCGGGAAAGTAACGTGACCAGCACGCGAGCAAATTGACGTAATCTGACGTACATGTGGCAGTGGAAATCTTGCCTTCGTAGCTTGTTGTCGCGCCCCGCCTACACCTTGAAGCTATACATTTGTAAACAGCTCAATAAACAGCAAGCGACTCCGCTCCACAGGCAAAGCGAGCAGCCACTCGTTAACCAGATAGTTTTATTTCTGCCTTAAACACTGCTGGGGAAAAACGGCGGCTTAAATTTCGTGCGGGACGTACGCACCGTGACCAAATAAGATAGCCATCTTCTGGTGGACTTCAAACTGTGGTACTGGCATCCACCTGCAGGCTCTATATCACGCATCCGACTTGAAAATGCTAGCCTTGACTTTCAAGTGCTGTTGCAATCGTGATCGCGGGCGCGCATACTAAGTCATGACGTTACACGATGAATAATTAATACCGATAAACGTCATCTGCTCGTGTGCTGGTCACGTTACTTTCCCGAGAGTGTCCTTGACGGGTATATTGGAGTTGGATACTCTCTCTTCTATTATTTACTCTTGGTCCCCTAGCAACCAGCCAAAAATACATGCGTGGGCGTGACACTGCACCCTTAAGTTGTGTGAAGCTTACGAAGCTAAAAATGCTCCAGCAAGCTCTCCTGCCATCTGTGCAGAATCCGTAGCATGGATTTCGCCAAGCAATGCTCGTACGCTATTTTATAGCGGTGCTGCCTGCAGCATACAGCTGTAATATTGCGTACGAGCATCGCTCAGCGAATTGATAATGATACTGTGATAATGTAGTTCAGTATATTGTGTAGTTGTAGCACAGTTCAGTTAGCATTCATACAATCAGAGATTTACAGGCACGGTTCAGTTATTGGTATAGCAGTACTATTCCACATGAACTGTAGGATATCTGTAACACTCACTAGTCCAAACTAATCCAAACAGCTTTCGTTTTCAGAATCCATAAACATACAGTTCAGATTAGCGAGGAATGACTGTACTAAGAATAGCACTTTAGGCAGCCTTAGGAGTAAAACTAGTACATTTATAAAATACTGGGGGCGAGCCTGAGCTGATTTATGTTCTGCACAATTCAAGAACAATCCATTTTTCTACATATGCACAACAGTATAAGCCCTCTGCTCTTGTATTCCAGTTGTCGCTCCAGTCGTAGAGTTCTGTGATCAGGTGACTCTGCTGCTCGTTGTCGCTTCCTGGCAGTACTCTTATCTTGTAGAAGTCGATCCAGGCGTCTCCAATGCGCAGTCTTGTTTTGTATCGCACCACGTGAGGATTACATCATGGGGCGTGATCAGGTGACTCTACTGCTCGTTGTCGTTTCCTGGCAGTACTCTTGCCTTGTGGAAGTCGATCCAGGTGTTCCCCAGGCGTCTCCAATGCTAGTTGTCGTGCTGTCTTGTTTTGAATAGCAGTGGCTTGTTTGTCAGACATAATCATTGCTTTTTAAAATGACGCGCCACGTGAGGATTACATCTCTTGTCGAACTGCAATGCGTACGCGTGACTTCTCGGGAACATCGAGGCGATAAACGCACCCCGTGATAGATGGATGGATGGATGGATGGATGGATGGATGGATGGATGGATGGATGGATGGATGGATGGATGGATGGATGGATGGATGGATGGATGGATGGATGGATGGATGGATGGATGGATGGATGGATGGATGGATGGATGGATGGATGGATGGATGGATGGATGGATACATAGATAGATAGATAGGTCCCCAGGGGGCTCCAAGCATTGTCACCATCAATGTGGGGCTCGCTCAGGCTCGCCTCAATAATACACAGAGAGAGTACCATGATCCTTAACAACCAGTACATGTCATCATTGTGACATTCATCTTTTGAACCACACCTTCACGAATGATAGCAGCAACACCTTATTTGCTCATTCTCAATCTTTAATCCAAAATCTCTATCAATGCACACTAGAGAGAGACTTACAGGTATCTATAAAGGCCCAAAACTACCTTTGTTGGATACATCTCCACATTCTTCAGTAAACTAGAGATCTACAAGCTATTCATGCACAAGACATACCAATACATTATATGCCACATTATGAATTTTTGATCATAAACCATCATTTTGCTTGCACGTTGGTCATGTTACATATACTTCTACCGAGTGTCTCTATGAAAAATGTATTGGAATGTCCAACTATGAATTCATCAGAGCCAAAAATAATTTTAGAGCATGGGTGGTCATTTGTGACCGGATTTAGGAAAATCGGCCATGTCGCGCAAATTATTGAACTGAGATATTAGCGTTATAGAACGCTCAACTGAATTTTGTTGGAAATCGAGTTATGTACTCTGGAGGACAGTTCCATCATTCCTGCATGTTCTCGAGGTAGTCCCGTGTCCCAGAACGCTCTAGTTGTGCTGTAAGAAGCGTTTGTTTAGGGCTACCAAGTTTCTTGCCACCCGTATACTAATTTTGTTGTCACTCGCTCACCATGGCAACACAAAGCTGACAGCACGAGCGTTTCTCAAGCAAGAGCAGGCTTTCCTTGTCGAACTGCACCTTGTTTGAATGTCTCTAGACTTCGTTGAGACTGGATGGAAAGAGATACAGTGCCAAATCCAACGAAAGCCATTGCTTTATCAGTTTCAATTCGTTGGTGGGTGTGGTCACGTTGAACAAAATTACGTATACGGATTACTAGAGTGAATATACGGACGTTAATTTTTCAACTAAAAATTGCTTTTTCTCGATTCAATGCTTAGCCAATAGCGCTCGCGTTCAGCGCTATATCTTAGCGACGGAATGTGCGCGATCGCCACGCTTGCACATTTGCTTTACTCGCCAAAGATAGAGGAATACGCTGATACCACTAACATGATTTTTGCGCGAAATGGCTGGTTTTCCTATGCATGGTCACATTTGTCCAGTCAATGTATATTTTGTCCGGCCATCATTCAATTTTGGTTGGCCATAGAGGCGTGGTCGCAATAATAGGTGTGGCGTTTTGGGCGTTAACTAGAATGTCTGCTGTATATAGTAAGCACATGCGTGCGTTTTTGTGTTGGGCCTACATGGCCTACAATCAGAGAAGCAGCTTTTGCAGGCTTAGAATGTAGCCCCAGGTATGTGCTAAGTATAGCAATAGCCTTTAGATCATGAAAGAATGCCCGGACAGAATGACCGATCGAGCGTGTATTTGCTCGGCCCTTTTGGTTGATTGCGAGGAAATTGGCCGGTGGCCGGACGTTATTTTGTGCTCTGTTCATGATGCCAGGAATAGATCGACAAGGGAAAGCAGCATTCATCTCCACATTTCCCGTAGTACAGATAATTGCAAGTCACCTGTCGGCAGCATTTACTCGAAGAGCGCACTAATTGGAATTTTACACGAGTCTGTCGAGCGATGCGAGCATGACAGTAGTGCACGAGACCCATGTAATCTGTACACATGGCGATGGCTGCTCAACCTCTTGTTCAGTTTAGCGTGCCTTGCAGAGTGTTCAAGCCTACGCGAAAAGCCGAAATCAAAATCTTCATGTTACAGAATCTGTCGACAAGTCACTTTTCATCGTTGGATCAATTGCCTAAAAGCCCATGCAGATATCGTCTCAGCTCGGTGCAAGCGTTGTATCTGCTGATGGCAAATATGACGTTGGGTATATGAAGGGGACATCAAGACTTTGTATTCATTCAGAAGTTGATCTGGACGAAATTTGGAGTAAGATCTTGCGTGGTGTAGCATGTACGCTGTGGTGGGATGGGTTGGCACCTCAAGAAAAGAGTAAATCTGTGTCCAAGCGTTTAAATTATGACGGTTCAGACTCTGACCTGGAAATCTGTCTCCTCTATCCCAAAACAAGACGAGTGCAATCGAAGAGAAAAATCAGTGTGTACAGGAGCTGATACGGTCAACACAAGACAAACACGGCGATAAGTTTACAAAGATACAGTGCATCAGATTGTGCGCTGAAATGATTGACATAGGCACTTATAAAAGTTTGGATGAAGCTCCGTCTGTCCCCATGTTCAGTAAAGGAGGAAGGCAAACTCAATCATCTGCTTTGACAAATGCTTTTACTAACGTGGCATCTTCTATTGCGTCTGTACTTTCGACACCTACCAAGTCTTCATCTACTCGATCATCATCATCTCCTGTTAGAGTAGTCCAGTTGCGTAGTCATTACATACAACAACTTAAAGATCTTCATTCTCTTTTTGAAGCGGGAGCATTGAGTGAACTAGAATATGCTGAGGAAAAGGATTCAATCCTTGCCCAGCTAAAAAAATGACTCCAATGATTACAAACATGAATCAACAATCACATCATGCATTACTTCATCACTTCATTTACATTCAATGTTATTATTCAGAATCCTTAATGTATGACAAGCAATGCTCTTGACTAAGTTCAGAGAATGCCATTACAATCAGTACACGATGATTAACAGTAGATTTAAAAGCAGTGTCATTGAGACGAATTGAGCGTTTCACTTCTGCAAATACCTCCTCCACAGGATTAAGGTCTGGACTATTATGGTGGTAAAAATAGAACCATCGCACCAACTCCTCTTATTGTCAACACAACCTCCTCGACATGATGAATCAATGCATTATCCATTATCACTACTGACTTGGGATTTGCACCATTGAATGGCATCAACAGGGGTAGTAAGCTGCCATACATACTTCAAAACCTCATCACCATTGACATTGCCCTCAGTTAAGTACACATCCTCTAGCCCATCAAGTGACACTGTAGCAACCGTTTCCCCCATGACTTGAACGTAAAGCTTCCATCTCCGGTTAACTTGAAGAGTTCCACGTATCTCTATATCGTCTGTTCGCTAACAAAATTAATGTTAGAGAGGATATGTCTACAGTTTTTATTCCCAACATTTGACTCATGTAGACGATACGCTAGCGTAGATCATCAGAGTAAGCTTTGCCGATCGATAGCATCATCATTCATGTCACTTGACTTAACTGGCGTTAACATTCTAATTAGTGTACTCTTTTAGTAAATGCCGCCGACAGGTGACTTACAATTTATCTGAAAACTAAATTCCTCCACTGTGTGCCATTGCTACTTAGTACCACTCAACTTGACATATACAGTAAGCCATACCGATCTAGCAGTACTTCTGCAGGTGTGCTGCATGATTTACGATTGCTGATAGGCCGTGTTGAACTTCCAGCCAGCCAGACCCTTCAAGTTCCAATAAGGTTGTTGTAAGCTATAGAATGCTATGACTGGCGAGCTTCTACGTACACAGAAAAGTTGGTAAGATGCAGGGGCGGATCTAGGGTCAGGAAATAGGGAGGGCACGCGAAAATTTTTGCTAATAATTATATTCATTTATTCATTAAAATCGATCTATTTCATTGTTATTGAAGTGATGATGTACGAGCGCGCTAGCCTAAAGCATGATAGTCAATCGCTTGCACTTTTCAGGCGCTTGGATCGAGATGCTCTGGCGTTATGCCTGTCTAGTAGCGAGCCAGATGTGACTGTGTGACGCGTGAGATATAAATAATAAAATGGCGGACAAGATTTCAGGGAGGGCCTTGCCCTCACTGGCTCTCCATTAGATCCGCCACTGCTCTTACCCCATGGAGCAATAATATTATTGAACGTAAAACTTGGGAATAAAAAGCTTGATACAGAGCAACGAACGAGCGCACAGCTGATCACACTACAGCACAAGGTAGCCAGGGGTACTATGCTGGCAGGTACTTACAAACTTCTGAGACTCCGTTTTTTCAACGACTTCGATGATCACCACAATCAAGGAAATTACCAACCTGGGTGGGCATACTGAGGAATTCCCTACGGCAGGAACATATACTATATATTTCACTGCCTTTGACTGCCCTGGAACAAATCGGATATACTGATAGCCTGTTAAGGTAATTCATTATCCTTTACATTCTGGGTTGCCAGAGTCCATAGCGCGATCCTGCATATATTATCACGCTATAGTGATAATAGCTTGTACATGTATTTACTGATTGCAATTAGGTCAGTATTTGTATTTTTACTGACCTAATTGCAATCAGTCAGGAAGTGTTAAAATTTATGTTCGAGTTTGTCAGCATGCTTTTCAATAAAATCACTGCAGCTACTGCCTTACTGTGCAAAAGGAACTCTACACAAATCTATACCTTATAGACAAGTGGGCTATTGACTTTCAGTACCATATCAAGGCAGTGTAAACACAGAAATTTTGCCATATAAATTTTTGCATTTTGTCAAGATGACTAATTGTTGAGGGTGAAGTTTTGTTTCTCATAATATAATCAAGAGTTTATAATGAACAGAGAGTCTCACGTTCCAATGTACCCTTCACCGAGACTCTCGGGAAAGTAACGTGACCAGCAAGATGACATAAATTCACAACGTGATGTATAATCTAATGGTGTGTCTTTTCCACACTCGTGGATAGCTCGTAAATCTGTAGATTACTGGAGATGCACTACTTAACAGAGGCTGGTAGACAACTATGGAGATAAATGAGCCTCTCAGGCAGACAATTTAGGTGAAACTTGACAAAAACAAATCACCTAGTGATTGATAAAAAGCAAGCAGCTTATAATAAGACATTGCTAACCATGCCGAGTAGCTTAGAATCGATCGATATTGTAAATACTACTGCAGAAAGGAAAATCACCTGCTAGAGTTGCCTGCAGTGTTCTGTAGACAAGAAGTCAGAGTTGCTTGATGATGCTGCTACCATTCGTGAAGAGGTATGATATTCTTTGTATGTTATAAACTCTTGATATAATGTATGTGAATGAAAACGTTAAAATTTTCATCCGCTAAACTTTTTATGTTTACGGTATGACCAATCAGATTGACTAGAAGCTGGGTACTGTTTATCATAGAATGCTTTGGGTGTTTGATTGATAGCTAAATAATGGTGGGTCTATTTTTAATAATTATTATCAGTGATAGAGCGAGTATAATTGACCATTGCATATTAGAGTATATCATCAATTTTCGGAAAGCATGTATTTTCGGATGGTGTTTTTTGTAGAAGTTAAAACAGTGAAGGCAGCATGCGTGGTTGCAACTTGTAGCCACTGAATAGTAACCTAGGTTTTGTGAGTAACTGCTCTGCCGATTCTACAACCACGCTGGAATTCGCATCCAAGTGACGTGTTCGAAGGTATCAATTATTGGACCTATTATCGTACGATCATTTCCAGGGGGTCCCAAAAAGAAAAATTACCGACCCCAGGCCGAAAAGTGGGTGGGTGGGTTGAGAGGGTTTTTACACAAAAAGTCATTTTGCGTACATTTTAGCCACTGCATTTCTGATGCACTGTAGAGTTGTTTTCAGGTTCTTGACACCAGAAGAGGTCTATATCACGCAGATATAACTTGCTTTTGTATTATTTACGGTGTGTATGTATAATATATAGTATAGTAGTAGGTATATATACAGTATATGGAACCGAGTTTTGCGTCCGAGGATCTGCCATATCAGAACCGAGGACGCAAAACGAGGTTCCATATACTGTATATATACCATAGTGTGTGGGCGTCCCCATACAAGGCACAGGTGGTATATTTGCCATATTCCCCACCTTGGTGCACACCTCAGTTAACCCATTGAAGAGTGGATTTCTCATATACCTCCATGGTGGTATATATCGCATAATCCACCATGGAGATTATGCGATATATACCACCATGGTGGTATATGAGAAATACACTCCTCAAGGGGTTAACCAGGAGGTGTGCCCTGGTCACGTGACCAGGTTGAGGTTGCACGACGGCATCCTCGGAAAGTTATTCGCCTTGCAACTAGCAGCACCCAGTTGCAGGGCGACGATGCGCAGAAGTGGCTGAGATTTATAGTGTACAATCATCCTGACACTAGTGGGTATTAAATTGGCAAGCATGTGGCAAACCCCGCCCAAGTCATGTTGAATATTGTAAGAACAATTTGTAAAACTTGGCGATCGCTCTTTCGCTCTAGAAGCACAAAGCTGTCCAAGTCTTTCCCACACACTCTACTCAGGTACGCGTACACACATGGGGCCTCCTCTCGGCCCGTGACTCTCCGCTAAATCGAGATCCACGCGAACGCGAGCAGGAAGCGACGCCCACACGCTAAGGTATATAACATATGAACCATGGCTTGTCGGTGTGTATGCCGAATATACCACCCTCGGTCTCGGTCATCGGAAGTTTGCAGCCGAGATAAACCCCGAGCGAAGCGAGGGGTTTATCTCGGCTGCAAACTTCCTCTGACCTCGACCTCGGGTGGTATATTCGGCATACACACCTCCAAGCCATGGTTTATATATTACATATACCTACTACTATACTATATACGATATATTTTGCACCAGTGACGTCTTCGCTGTCGTTGTCCGCCATTTTGTTAGCTAGCCGCACAGCGCGCGCTCGTACGCATGCACATTAGGTGCAGTTGCATCATGCGTGCAGTGTGCTCACTGTTAGCAAACTGGCTGGTTCTAGTTGTCTCTGCTGCCTAAATCTTTCTCAATCGCCTTTAATATCTATTATGGCTGATTTAGAACCACCTGGCAAGAAGAAAAGACTGTCTCTTTCAATAAGAAGGAGAAAGCAAGAAGCTGAAACCTCTACATCTAGATTTGAAGCTACTCGTGAAGATGAGTTGGAGTCTCTCTCAAAAACGTTTGTGCCCAAGAACACCAGTATCTCTTTAAACTGTTCCTTTCTTATTTATACTGACTGGATTGAACACTGTCAAGAAATAGCTGATCGAGATTATAAACCAGAGGATTTGTGGCTCTGTAGGGATAACGTTAGTGTAACTAAGGTACAGGCTCGTATTATCACCATAGCTGAGGAACAGCAGCTATGGGACTGTGGTGTCCTTGGAACATCAAATCCTACCTCATTACTCAGTGCTGTGTTTTATTATTGTGGTTTACACCTGTGCTTGCGTGGTGGAGATGAGCATCACAGCCTCAAGCTAAGCCAATTTGTCGTCAAAACTGTTGAAAATCCTTCAGCAACCAGTGAAACTATTAAATGCTTAACCTACAACGAGCAAAATCAGGTGAAAGAGTGCTCACTTCTATACAACCAACAAGCTCGTCACCAAAGAAGGGCAGCATGGAACCCTCAGGAAAAGAGAATCAAGTTGGAGAAATGCTTAAGCTTATCAACTTTCAAAGAATGGACGGTTGTACTATTAATTTTAATTTTCCATCTTAGTTATCATTATTGTGTAATTCTAATGTTGCTGTTTTAATTAACTAGTAGTTAATAGATAGTAACTATTAAACCACAGGTATATATCGCTGGATATATACCTGCTGGGAGGTATATATACAATATATAGAACCTACCACATCAAAGGGATGACGTCACTGGTGGGATATATATACATACACAGTAAAAAAAGCAGGTAAAAGCATCATGTATTATGCTGTGAAGGGTGTGGACTGGAGGCGTGGCTAGCATAATGAAGCTGCTTCTGAGCCAGGCAGTTATTCTACTCACCAGCTCCTGCAGTAGATTCAGCTGCACTCAGCTCTTGAGTGTTGTTCTTCCGTCGAAAGAAGCTATCCAATCGTGGAGTTTAGCAGCATCAGGTGTTTTTCTGTGACGAGCACTGCGCTTGTGCTCTGAAACGTGGTAGTCGCTTGGCCACGTTCAGGCTTTGGCATCGCTATTCACAGCGGTAGTGCTGTTTCTTTGTGGTCTCTGCTGCTTGCAGCAGTGTTCTGCATGATCACGATCGATACTACACTGACGCACCCGTTCTATCGTGACAATGAGCTACATGTACGCGATCGTCTCGATCGTCATCTGTCATGAATATTAAATACTTGACTTGTGAATATCATTATATGACACGTTATGACGTAGTGGGTGGGTGGGTATTGGGGCTATGTAAAAAACCAGCCTGGGATAGAAAATTTCCGTCACTGGAACCCCCTGATCATTTCTGTTCTCGCAGCAACGCTTCATTTTGTGATGCTAGCCTATGTACTAACTGGTGGTTGGCAGCAACATCTCTGAAAGCTTGTGGTCGTGGAGCAATGTGTGTGCAGTTGGCGCCAACAATGATCGGACAGTTTTCCTGTATTAATTGTATTTTATACTATGCCTTATGGCATAAGAATACTGTACTAACGTGAGCTGTGTATAACTGAGTCTGAGCCCTGTTCATAACATGACTTTCGCATAATTTTTATTAATGAATACTTATTATTGGTATATTCTTTCTGATTTTCTTCTTTTGTTACTGTCTCTCTGATTATTATGTGTATTAGTGTTGCAATAGTACTGAAAAAATGAAGCACCAAAGGTGCAGATGCCTCCGTGGAATTACATGCATACTACACATTGGACATGCTTTGATAGCACACAGCCACTACAGCTATTCCATTAGCAGATGATGATTATAACAAGTACAATGCAAGCTATTGACGCAAGCTATTGATACAAGCTGCCAAAAGTAACAGAAGCCAATAGTATGCTAACCACAGTGTAATAATTAGCTGGGCATGCACAAAGGCAAGCACAGCAGATTTTTTGGTTTTTGCTGAATTTTATCCGGACCCGCCACGCTATCCCGTAGTCCAGATCAAACCTACAATCTGCTAGCCAGTTAACCATGGACACATTTTCAAATTCGGAAAAGTCCAGGTCGCCAGCAACGGTAAATAAAGTAAGCAAATCACACCATAACTAACGAACAAAGCAAAAATCTAAGACCATCAAGTTCGAGCTGTTATGTCGATATTGCACTTACCACCAGCTGATTCTTTGCCGTCATTCAGAACTAGAGCGGACAGACATACACATAGACGCGCACGATTACTGTATGCCGCCCACCAAGGCATAATAATTTGTCAGATCTGAATGTCTTGTCAAAATAGACTTAGTCTGACACCGTGACAGAATAAAGGCAATTTCTTATCATAAGCTCTGTGATGTGCTCTAAAGGCAGATGGCCTTGACATTCCATGGCAAGATCTGGACATGTTTGTTTTGTGTGGCACAAAAAGATGAGTATAAGGAAGTTGCTGCTACGTACTGAATATTAGTATAGATGTATATGTATCCATGCTTATACATTGGACGAGACTGTCACGGCAAAAAGTGTCCTACCTGAAAATTGTCCTAAGACAATTTGTTTCTGCCGTTTTACGTCCTGTCCTGGCAATTTTTGTCCTATGAACTGACTACAGACTAAAGTGAGCGATGTTATGGCTATGGGAGACTTCAGCTGGCTTGTCCAAGCTAGCTACACACAGCCATTGCGTGGTCTGAGACAATGGCTTGCAATATGACTCGTGGATTTTGCTAAAATTCTTTCATTCTCCAGTTATCTCACCTCCCTTTGACGGACGTATCGGAGTTCTCTGTAGACAAAACCATCCCTTGTTGACTTGCTTAAACACTTATATGTCGATCTGTGCTACAGTGTTCTTGTGTGGACTAACTTTAAGCAGGCTCTAGACAATATAGACAGTACTTAGTCTCGTCCCCAGCCCACACCCTCACTTTTGGCGAGAGTAGGTCTGGTGACTAACGTCAATTTTCTTGGGTCAAACGGAAGTAAAAGTCAATGCGTATGTTCGTAGTATGATCGGAGCTCTCCCAGATACGAACATATCGTTGCTTTGCAAAAACTCAGTGGTCAGCATGTGCAGTAGGTCGTTGATGGCTGAGGAGGACAAATACTTCCTTGATAGCTTTAACCGCGGTACCTTGAGCTCCACCATCTTCACGTGACATGTGATGCCTTTAGCCAATCAGAATCTACTGCACGAAATCATCCAAAGTTATCGTTTCCGGCCCAAGAAAATCGACGTTATAGTCACCAGACCCTCTCTGGAGCTAGTGGAAGAAGTGTGGTCTGGGGATGAGACTAGATAGTACTGAACTCTAATCAATGCTCCTTTGACATTGCACAATATTGCATATAGTTACCCGCGCCCTACTTTTCTGTGACTCCTCAACTCAAACAGACTTTTGTAGTACACTGGTTATCAAAACACCTGCCCAGTACATTGACCACACTTCCTTCAGCAAATTTTTATTCCATTGATAAGAATAAACAGGCTTACATGTATAGACCCATCGCTAGGCTGCTTGCGCCGATTATGCTTGTATAATTTTTGGCATGATAAAGCATTGAGCAAATTGCTAGCATAATAGGTACAATTTCCTCTAAATGACATCATGCAATGGGCGTGGTGGTAGGCGTGTGCTAAAATGGCGGCGAGGTTGAGCACGAGTATAGATCTAGTAGACTCTGCAGACATTAGCGATGACGACGAACTTGCATGGCTACCTGCCTTGCAAGTTCGTGAAGTGGCAGTTTCGGTGAAGTGGCAGTTTCGGTGAATAAAGGAACAGGCACTAGTAGTGGCACTTCCAGCACTTCGGTATCGATACTAGACAGGCTGAGAGCGCCCACAGCATCTGAACTAGGTAGAAAGCGGCGGGTAGCTACCAATCCTTTATATTGTGAAATTCGTTTCAAAAGGTCACCAATATGGGCAATTCTTCTCGATAACCACAAGGTGTCTTACAGAATCTACCACAAGAGTTGTCAAAATTGTTGCAAAACGTAAAATTAATATTAAATGACTATACTCAACAAAACTGAATTGATCATTAATGGTCTGTATCGGTATCGATATCTGCAGCATTTTTACTTAAACATCGATAAATCGGAATATCGGCAAATTTACATATCGGTGCAACACTAAGTTACCTCAAAAAGAGCAGTGTTAAAAACCATGTGCAGTCAAGCAAGCATAAGGAAAGCAAAAGTAGCCTGAAGGAAAAGGGGAGACGAGAGCAAGATATTGTGCATGCTTTGCAACCTCACAATGCTGTGACTCACCAAAGAGGAGAGCCTCTACCAATTGCCCAACAATTTTATCGTGTAAAGGATACAATACATGATCGTTTCTTCGTGCTGGTGTGCCTCTGAATAAGATAGAGTGTTTTCGAGAATTACTAGATGATGGGGCTACCGACTCACTGATAGCCTTTCCTTTCTTAAAGGTACACACAGCAGCACTTAAGTCTGAATTGCCAGCCTATTTTAGCTAAGGCAGCTGATGTTGATCCCTTCTTTTGCACATTAGAAAGGTGGAAGCTAAATGCCTCTGAACTGTCATGTTGGTCAGCTGCTGCTCATAAAATATTGCTAGTGCAACCATCTTCTGGTGCGTCCGTGAGAGTCTTTTTGCTTTTAAAAGCAACTTTTGATAGTAAATCATTGGACAATCACAAATGTTGGAATATCATTTCTTATACCAATCATCAATCAATTTATTTAGACACCGGGCATTACGTAGCATAATAGTGGGAAATTAAAGCATTGTCAAAAAGCATAATAGGTAAATTTAAAAGAATAATTGGCTCAAGCCTACGGGCCATGTAAGCAATGACGTGAGGTGTGAATTCCTAGTATAGAAACAACCGTAACGTAATAACAGAACCGTAAGTCACACCCTTCACACCTCGTGTCATCGCTAAGTATCATGCTGAACACCTGTCATTCACATAATATAATATATACATACCTGTTCTCCTTCATGAGCAGTACTATCAGATGATTGCTGGCTCGTTATATTACACAGCTTGCTTGTAGACTCTTTCCACGGCGTGGTTACCTCGTCTAGGTTTGATACTTTCGACGGAGGTCCGGTGACTTCAGAGCTTGTATGATGACTTGAATGATGTACTATGTTGCCTTCGACCGATGGCGGTGCCACAGTAGCCGGCTCCTCGGCGACTCTGATTTTGTCGTCCGTATCACTAGAACAATTGTCTTCGTCACTTGTTGAGTTCTGGTTCGCATCCATCGCTTAAAGCGCAGAGCTCTCAACTCTCACGCAAATTGCGTGAGACTCACGCATTTGGCACTTGTCTCACGCTGATACGCAAACTGTCTTGGTTCTCACGCAAATTTACACACAACTGCCAATAATGATGAATATTAATACTTTGGTCACGTGCGACTATATGATCACGTGCACAATGTTCGTTTGAGCGCTCGCAGCTAGCTAGCTAGCTGCATGTTAGTTTGCGCGTGTACTGGCAAAGACAATAATCCAGATCGTGAGTTAGAAGGGCAAGACCAGCAGCTGAGTGAATAGTGAGTGAAGAATCAGTGATGTCCGACTCAGAATCAGATGTGCATGCCTCGGGCGAAGAAGCAGATCGCAACGAAAACTCAAGTTCTACTTCTAGTAGTACAAATGCAAAACGCTACAGAGGAGCAGCTACATACAGGGCCAAGTTCAAGCCTAGCTGGAACAGAAAGTGGCCCTGCATTCGTTCTGTACCCAGAGAAGAGTCTTCCTTCCAGTGTACAGTTTGCCACAAAAAGCTGTCGTGTAAGCACCAAGGAGAGCGTGATGTGACACGGCATATTGCATCAAGACCTCATTTTAGAAGCACACAGTTGTAAAAAGTGAACTAGATACTTGAAAAACCAATATAGTCTACAAGTGGAAAGTCCGAGAGCATGTCTCACTCATTTAGATCTGAATCTCACTCATTTCAAATCAGACTCTCACTCAAAAGAAAAAAATTGGTTGAGAGCTCTGCGCTTACTGCGTAACTCCAGCTCAAATGGCTAGGTCGTGGCGAAGTACTGATTATTATTATGCAATCCTTTATCACGTGAGAAACAGCATTCATTTTTTTACTTGTAATTAAAATTTTATGTACAAATGCAAACCATGAACACACGTACAACAGAGTAGTTGACTAGTATAATACACACTGGACTGTGATAGTGTCATCTTTGATGATCCATTAGCATCTCCAGTCTAGCTTGTTCTTCTCTCAACTACATTGTAACATGATCATTCATGGCGCTTTAATTAGGGAGACACGGTAGTGTCTCCCTATGTAGGGTTGAACGAGAAAACAAGATGGCGGCTACATACAATGTATTAGCGTTCAAACGCTGATATTTCGCTTGGTGATGAATTTTATACGTCCAAAGACACTTAAATCTGCTATCTGGCGTTGCCCCGTCTTACCGTAGCAAGGAGATCGCTCGAGATTGTTACTAAAGTGACGAACCTGGAAACGGTGAAAATCGAGTTTCGTCATCTTCGTTTTCTTCTTTCTTCTTTCTTTCTTCTTTCTTTCTTCCACTCGCCTAGCACCTTTACGCTAGCAGTGCCGAGACCAAAACACCCACGAACAGTCGTGAAATTCTCCTGGCATGTGCCTTTTGAACTTAGTTTTTAGCGAAACGGCGATATAAATTCCGCGATTTCTCGATCGTGATCCATTGTCAGCTAAGTGTTAGACGCCATTAATAATTATAGTGATTGCGCAATTCGCACGTGACCAAGCTGTGGTTAGCGCACGTGACCAAGCACAAGCTTGAGTATCGCCACGCCGTATAGATCACGGAGAACACTAGCCTCGCCTCCAGGCCACTCCCCCAAAGCTGAGAGATGGCCTGGTACAGACTGTCTGCGCATGCTCCAAAATTACACCAAAACTGGTGTAATTAGTAAAACACCGTGTACGTTCCGTGAATTTGTTCGCGCACGTTTAGATATACGTCCGTTCCAATTTACATCAACAATGACTAGCGCTCAGCTAGCGCTACTGTTACTGCGACCGATACCAGGCAAAACGCAAAGGGTCTCAATTCTGCTCATACGCCGAGATACTTTTGCACTCTAATAAACGCGCACCAAAACGGCAGCTAGGAAGCGTCAGTCTTCAAACGGCTAGGTCTTCGCTCGTATGATAATACTTGGCCTAAAACTATTTCTTACTCATAGTTCATGCACTCCTGCGTGTTATCATGTTCATCCGAGAGCAGTAGACGCAGTAATGTTTAAAATATAGTGCAAAACATCTTGAAAGTACTAGTTTGCAAAACGGTGGCACGTTTTCGTTTTTACAGCGATAGGGCAAATTTAAGAACATCTACCACTAGGTCAGACATCCAGGAGCGTATTCTGAAGGTTTCACTCTTGTCGTACATAAACTACTCTCTTGAGAGGTATTTTTGTTGACCGTCATAATGACCATGTTAATATACAATAATTTCATTCTGATATTATAGATAAAGTATAGCTGTGTCTGAAGTAGTCGTTTTTCCTGGGTAAATTGGAGTCCCACCATCCAGGAAGACCTTGTGGGCCATGTTTCTTGTGTAGTAAGATGCAGGGAAGATACTGTCACTTGAATACATTAGAAGAACAACATCAGGAGTTTTTTCAGCGCTACTCAACCATCCTAGGTGATAGCTGCATGTGCCGTGCGCATAGAATGGAGGCAGTGTTGCATATGAATGATGCTCACTATAATTTTTATTCCAAAGTGGAAAAGAAATCATTAATAGTGACTGGCCAGACCAACAGCTTGTCAGCCGTACACAAGGCATAGCCCTGATGCCATAACACCTAACTGAGCACACAGAATTTATTGCTACAGTGATGACAGATGATGTATTGTGCAAAGCATGTTATGATAGGCATTTAACAATGATTAAACTTTAATAGCATTAGCCATAGCGAATCTAAAGAAGCTTGGAGTACATGATGACAATCTGGAGCATGAAAGCAAAGGATGGGGTCACTAAACACCTTACCAAATCAGTTTTGAGTACTGTACTTTTTGTTGCAAAGAACTTGCAGCAATATAGAGCTGGAATGCATAAAAGGACCAATTGTACACAACAATTGAACGCATAAAACAGTGGCACACTTTTGTTTTTACACACCTATACCGCAATGAGCTACACCAAATTGTAGCTAAATGCCTGTTCTATAACACTACTAGGTTATATAGGGTGTCTGGTTTACCTCTGTGAAGTGAAGCGCCCTCAAAGCGCAAACCGACAATAGCAAATAGTAGACAGGACTCAGTTGAGATCGCTGTATTTCATATCTACAACACGCTGTCATCATCGAGACTCCGCTAAACAATAACTATAACAGTTAGTAAGCAATAGAACGCCAATTTAGCCAACAGTTCAGGAGACAACAGCTGTAATGGCCAAGTTTCCTAACACGACTAGCATTCCTCCATCTTCTCCAAGGCCGCGGGGCAACGCCTACTTCCGTTGCAAAACAAATCTAGTAAATTTGGACCCTTTGCGTTTCGCCTGATACCTTCAATGACGCTGTAAAATATGCTCTTGAGAGAGTTGGCAAAGCTGGAATGGTGCTGCTCGTACGCGATATTACAGCAACGCAGGCTGTGCTGTCTGGCACCACGTAGCTGTAATATCGCGTACGAGCAGCGCTCGGCGAAAACATCGCATGGATTCCTGCACAGATGGCAGATGAGCATGCTCGAGCAGTTTTAGCTTCGTACCTTCCGCACAACTAAAGAAAGAGTGTGTACAATCAATCGTGCTTAGTCTTCACAGGGCGAGCTCGTAGCTCCGCGATGGCTAATACTGCATTGCTGAAATTTGCTATATTCGATGCCTATCAATAGGCAAGCAAACTGCACGCAGCGACTCTGACTGCACGAATGCCCATGGCTAGGAAAATACAGCTACTTGCAAAAATCATGAATATAATTATCTTATTATTAGTGTGGATATTGCGCGCATGCGTAGACAGTCTGTACCAGGCTATATTATTATGATATCTAGCCTGGAGGCGAGGCTAGGAGAACACATATTTGTCTGGAGTCTTCGAAGAACGGTAAGCTAGCAAGCGCAGAATCACCTTTCTGCCTTGCCAGATAATTATAACCGCCGTAAGCAAGTGTGGGCGGGGCTCGTATGCACTGTATTCATGCATGCGTAGGCGAGCTGATATCTACAGCATAAAAATTACTTACCTACACGTTTAAAATTGTTAATAATAAAGAAAAACCATCAACAACAGGAAAACCAAACCAATGGTGGAAACAAAGACGGCACAGTAATTGCTTGATATTGAACTGCACTTCACTGAAAAAGAAAAAGGACACAAACAAGAAAATTAAAAAGATTTCTATCGAAATCAAAAGGATGTAGGGTTGTGAAATCTACCACTGGTCAACGATGTAAACTAACAAGGAACAAGCATGGAATGGTAACACGATTGCCTTGCTAACAGACCATAGATCCCTACATCAGTGGCTGTACATAAGCTGACACAAGCTGAATGCACGTCAGGTGTCAGTCAACAGCAACAAGCTAAGCTGAACTAGCTATAGTCAACTACAGCAGCCACTGATGTAGGGATCTATGGTCTGTTAGCAAGGCAATCGTGTTACCATTCCATGCTTGTTCCTTGTTAGTTTACATCGTTGACCAGTGGTAGATTTCACAACCCTACATCCTTTTGATTTCGATAGAAATCTTTTTAATTTTCTTGTATCACATTGTCCTGTACATGTATGTGTAGGTATGCCACTACTGATATTTGAGCTGAGAGAGATTGCACCTTCTATATGGGGGAGACCCCGTGTAGTACATATAATTGCATTATTGAGTGTGCTTACCTACAAATCTTTCCTGTCCAGACATACTACTAGCAACATCACATTCCTTAGCAACAACATCATCACCTATAGAACAACATAGTTGTACATAAGTGTAAATATACTAGGCCGAATAATACATACCCTTAGCTCCACCTTCTTGTACACATACATCACCAACTAGAGTATCTCCAACTTGACTATCATTGGAACCAGGACCTAAATTTGCAATCCATAGTGGCACACTAACTAATGCACACACACTAACCCTCAAGTCCAACTCCATGTGTATCAACATACTCTGGCTCATGTACTTCACATTCATTTTCGCTTGCAGACTCTATTAGAAATTCAGTAAAGTAGTACATTAAGTGTACAGTATTAGGTACCTATATTATACACACACACACAGGGTTTCATTTAGTAGGCAGAAGGTGCTCACCCCTTTGAGTGACTGTCAGTTACACAAGACAATCTCTCACCCCCATGCAAATATTGTATTAATTTAGGCTTCACCCTGTGGGAACAATTGTTAACAAGAGTTCATTATACCCTAGCTGGGAACTGCAGCATGCCCAGCAGATGAGCAAGTACGTCCCGGTACCGGGATCGAAATATACTTACCATAATCAACAACTTTAGTAACAGTAACTTCTTCACCTCTTCTCCAGTGATCAGTGAGTCTCGACAACAGCTCAATTCTACGCTCAAAATGAACGTTGGATGCAGCACTAGCAACAGAAGCTAACTCTGAAGATAGAAGAAGAGCTTTACGATACTTCTCATGCTGGCTCAAAGAACGGCTAGATTTGGTCGCTGTTGTAACAAGAAGAGAAGAAGGGGAAGATTTTTCTGCAAACAAACGCTGGGTTGATCGATAGTAACCATATGTCCACCGTTCATCACATAAAGTAGGATCATACAGGGGTTCCCCAACCTGGGAACGCAATGCAAGCATATGACGACAAGGTAATCGCGTTGAGGTATGAAACATGCAACCGCAGTTCTCCAAAGACACTAATTTCTCTCCTTCTGGTGTTGTCACTCGATATTCATCACCATCTTCTCTTATTTTCTTCACCTTTGGAGCCATTTTCAGTTGATTGAGAACAAACGAAGAAGTATATAAAGTATAAGCAATTCACTATCTGCTCTCTGCACTGCCCTGCTCAAAATTCTGCACCTTGACTTTTTGAAACATCACCGCAGCTTTGTGGTCATGTTCAGTTCTCAGTGTGGCAAGAATCGTAAAAAGCTATCAATGAACTTCTCAAGCGAGCTATGGCGACTAATCACTTGCTTCAGTTCCCCATTTATGCTTTCCAGACGGTTGTTTGTCATATTGAGGAAGCTTCCACTCTCTGCCTTGAGCTAGCCCCATGACCCATTCTTTTCGAATGGGATGCCAACATTCCTCAAAGTACTTTTTCACAACCTTGGGAACATCTCGTCGAAACTCAGAGTGTACTTTGGCGTACTCTTCTTCTGTTGAGCTGTAAGCAATCTGTTACACTAATTCTAGAGATAGCTGTCTCTGACCTGATGTAATTCCCACTTTTTCACAAGAAATCTATCTTCTAAAAGATCTAAGAAAAGGCAAATGAGAATAACAGCATCTGGAAGGCATTCTTTGAGCACATCTCGCTCCTTGATATCCTTGTCTGCCTGCCATAACAACACGGGTTCTCATTGTTGGAGTTTTTGAAGGTATCGACCAGCCACTTCAAGCTATCCACATCCTCTGCCACTAGTATACCCACTCTGTAGAACACTCAACAGGCGATACCCTGAAGCTATGGTTTTGGAAACTTATCAGTTGTTTGACTGGGCACACTTTTTAGAGTGTTCCGGTCAATTGCCAGAGAAAACACTTTTTCATCCTGAAAGACCTCAAGAATTCCAAAGTAGTTCCGATAAAAAGATCACACTCAATGATGGAGAAGTAATAAAGTTAAAGGCTCTCTACCGTGAATCAATACCTGAGTTCAATGACTTGTGCCTTCGTTATGAAAAAAGAAAGGCGAAAGTTCAACACAGACTGAGACAATTCCCTTTGATGTCCACTTGGACACCGTTATCTGGGCCTCTTCTTTCTTGTTTCGAAGAAGAAATGCGAACTGTATCAAGAGAGGTATTGGAACTCACTCGCTACATCAAACTTGATGGTAATCGAAGAAAAGTATTGTTAACTAGCCATTTATTTGATACCGCTAATGTTTCCTCTTCGTTTATCTTTGTCAGACAACCTGAAAACTCTTTAAAGTTAGGTCAAATTAAATTGTTGTTTTAACATTGCTTTTGTGGAAAGAACACAATATTTGCATCAGTCACATGGTTTTCACCTGCTCGAAGGATATCGAATCTGGTCTTCTTTTTGTAGATACTACACTCGAGCTCAGTGCAATTGTACCAGTAGATAATTTATGTGGCCCTATTGTAACATCACAAGATAATGATCACTTGTGGATTTTGTCAATGATTTAATAATGATTTTTTTGTTAAGTCAATCATGAAAATAATTATAATTGACATTGTATCACATTTAAAAAAACTTGCATTGTGCAATATATAAATTTTCATTATTGGTTCTCATAAAATAATGTTAAACTGCAGTCATCAGAACTTGCTGTAAATAAATGTCCTTGAGTTGAGGCATTCACTTTGATAGATTTTTCTTGTCCTGCCTCAAGGTGTTTCACCAATTATCCAAATACCTCATTTAGCAGAAGCTAGACAAGAGAGGTGATGGGTCGAAGTGAATAATCTGACCTGTTAAGCTATATTTTCTTTGTGAACGGAAGTATTCGCCTAACGCATACTGGGCAGGTTGGCGAATACTGGACACTGTTAGGTCCATACTGTCACGTTAGGTTAAGGTTTTTAGGGTCTTGGGTGTAGCCTGGGTTTAGTAGTTTTTAGACTGCGAGACCACGCAATACTGTATTCCTTTCTTTCTCTTTGCACGGATTATTAATATAAATTGCAGTCTACTTATCACCTTTACCAATTCTCTGTCTCTCATATGCACTTGTATTTTACACATTATTTCTTTCTTATGCAAGTTGATTTGGTCATGTACTAGCCTAGTCAATGTAGTCATGTACATAGTTAATTTCGCGCGCGCGGTGCACGTGCCACGTGGGTCAGTCAGTTGCTTGAGCTGAGTAGCGGAGCTGTTTCTCTCTGCTATGAGTCACGAACTGAACAGCCTTCTCTCTGCCTACCAGCGTCTCTCGGGAGACAAAAGCACAGACCGTCGGGTAAGAGAACTGCGATGTATCTACTCGTGTGGTTATCGAGCTGAACACCACGTGGTCAACACTAATTAGGGTTGTATGTTTACTGTTTACTTTTGTGGTCCATAAGCGAAGAAACAGTTCCGCTTCTTGTTAGGAATGGAGTGTATTCTATTGAGAGGTTTTAGCAGCATATGTTCATGCAATTCCCTTGTTTGGGGATTATTATGTATGTGAAACCTGTTCAGTGTGTGACTGTTTGTTACATGTGTGTTTAGAAAGCTGCTGAAAGCTTGCGTGGTCTTCTTGAGTCTGAGGAGGTGAAGAACTACATTGACAGCAGCAGTGCTGGACAGAGAGGCCGAAGTGGTAGCAGCAGCTCGAGTTTAGTCACATGGGACGGCTTGTTCATCGGTGTGGTAGACTATGTGATTCGAGAGTGTGAGGCAGCGTTGAAACTGGACAGAGAGAAGCCGGTTGCATCAGCTGGTGCCCAGACCAGCAGAAAGAAGATGAAGCAGGTGAGAGGGGATGAGGATTATTGTCTGGGGTGGTTTGTGTTGAAGCTTGCCTACGATTAATTAATAAAGTTATGTAGACAATAGTTGACCATGATTTTAACCAAGCTGATGTCAGAAATTATTATGTGATTCACCACTGACTACTCTTGTTTTCATGCTCAATTCACAATAGCTGGCACCTTGTCTTCATGTTGTCTAATGTTGTATTGTGTTTTACAAGTTGGTTAGAAAAAAGGAAGTAGTGATATCATTGTTGCAGGTTCAACCATGTGGTATAATGGGTAGATAAACTCTGTTTTAGCAGTCCTAAGGGACTGTAGGCGGTTGTCAGTGTTTTACGCTATGAACTAAACAAAAATTCAAATTTGTACTTTTTGTAGATTCTATATTGTATGTCAAATTGTTAGTGTGTTTATCTCCATTGTAGGATATCGTGGACACGATGCGTGCTGTACTCAAGTCAGCTCATAGCCGTGAGTCATTGTTATGTCTATCTATACTCACACAATTTTGAAAGTTTCTGATTTACCAAGAGAGTAGTCAGGCCTCAGCTTTGATCCTTGTGTGTATTGTGTCTAGACAGATCATGTAGTTTGTAAATCATAACAATAGTTCAAAAGAATGTTTATGTGTACAGTAGTATAGGTTGATGTGTACAGTAGTATAGGTTGATGTGTACAGTAGTATAGGTTGATGTGTACAGTAGTATAGGTTGATGTGTACAGTAGTATAGGTTGATGTGTACAGTAGTATAGGTTGATGTGTACAGTAGTATAGGTTGATGTGTACAGTAGTATAGGTTGATGTGTACAGTAGTATAGGTTGATGTGTACAGTAGTATAGGTTGATGTGTACAGTAGTATAGGTTGATGTGTACAGTAGTATAGGTTGATGTGTACAGTAGTATAGGTTGATGTGTACAGTAGTATAGGTTGATGTGTACAGTAGTATAGGTTGATGTGTACAGTAGTATAGGTTGATGTGTACAGTAGTATAGGTTGATGTGTACAGTAGTATAGGTTGTTTCAGGAGAGTATAAGGGGAAGGATCGTTCAACTGTGGTAGGATAACTAAATCATGGCTCTGACTGAATGTTCGCTTGTTTTAGCTAGATACGGGTAGGAAGAAGCATGGATAGGTATAGGTAGGAAATAGTGAGCCACAACACACAAAGAAAGGCCCAATTAGTTCCAAGTAGCAACAGCGCATGGTGGTGGACTTTAGACTTCAATATTACTATAGCGAATATGGCAGTTGAATGCTCCTTCCCCTTATACGCTCCTGGTTGTTTTATGATACAAAATTAGTGATTTCACCACTGCCCAAATTTGTTAAGGTTATGTACATTGTACAACCAAAATTTTTACAAGGATTGATCATTAGTGACTATGGTATTCAAATTTGGTTTTGACTATTCTTTTGTGCTTGTATTGTACATTCGGCTATAGGAGGAGGTTGTCTCAGCGTACTGGGTATCATGGATCATTTCTCTCTAATGCTGACTCAGCGTCACTTCCATTCCTGGATGGTGTCCGACTACTCTCACATGCTGCTCAACTATGTGTTAACCTGTCCACGGTACCTCCTGGATGCCCCGCCCTCCACATGGACAGGTCAGCTGACTGCTCTAACATGTGCATTAATTGCAATGTTAAATATTGAGCACTACGTAATTTTAGGCGGCGGCCCATTTCAGGTGCCAGGTGGTGTTCATGGTTGTGTTCAAGCTTGTGTAAGAGCTGGTTTACAATGTGATGCAGTGAATTGTGCCAAGTTGTTTAAATGCAACACAGATATATAACTCTTGCGTCACGTTGCGTTGCAATACAATTTGAACAAGTTAAATAAAAATGCACACTTGCCCTTTTTTGTTTAACATTATGGTTATCTTTGGTTTTTAAAAAAGTAAAAAAATTTTAATAATAAACTGAAAAGTATAGGGATGACGCTGTAAACCAGCCTTTATTCCTCGTGCATTGTAACAGCACTGTATGAAAGCTAGTTAGCTGTCCTTTGCTTTTTGTCACAGTGTGTGGGTCATAGTATAGACACAAGTTACATGTATGTACTATACTGCACTGTTGAACAGGTTTCAAATTGTTTTCACATATTGTTGATAATACGCTGGTGACCCTCAATTGCTGTGTTCAAAACCAATAATGACTTCACTTGTTACTTATTGTGTTTAGGGTGCACAAGCTTGTACCTTGAGCTTTGAATCAGTTCTGTTTTTCATAGTTTTTCTCGGAACTGGCTAATAATTTATTATGCCTCGGTGGGCGGAGCCACGAGGCATACAGTAGTTCGTCGGTTTGTCTGTCATTCTGTCCGCAGGCAGAACTCCGCGTCGGCTGGAAACTAAGCGCTGATACTTGCAATACATGTTCAACTCGGTGTTGCCTCGGAATTGAATTGATAGACTTTTGGTTCCAAAGCTTCGTTACCTTGAATGGCATTGCTGGACTCGCTCAGCGTTGTGGGACTTCGCTGAAGATAAAGCTGTCTACTGTAGTCTTCTTCACAGCTTGTAAGACAATTCTCTACTCAAGGTAGTACAGTGAGTGCTGAGAAATCAATCGTGCTATCGCTAAGCAGCGCCAGCTCCAGCAAGCTAGCCGCAACCAGCGCTCACGTGCTGTGTTGATTATAGGCACGCCCAACTGAATTCCATGTGGTTAGCACTGCTAGGCTTCTGATTGCATAGTTGCAACCCACTAGCAAACAGTGCTGTATAGGTTCCATAGTATTGCAGCTTGTTGCAGCGCTCTTCAGCTTGAATTTCATCATACAGGAATTGCATTGCATAACTATTATACTGCATTGTGATTGCTGTACAGCAAGGTATAACAGCTGCAGTTTGTTGCTGTGTATGTTTTTACAAGTTGTCAGCCACTAACATAGTGTTCAACTAGCAACAGCAGACTTTCATTACTGCTTGTGTATTTCAGTTCAGCGTATTTAGTCAGACAGGCATGTATGCATAACATTCCACCGAGGCATAAGCACCTTCGGTGCCTAGTAATAATAAAGTAGCTTAGATGTCTAATTGTATTAGTTGGTCATACATGGTGTGTGATGTTGACCTGATAAGAATGTGCTGTGCTTGTGCTGGAACATCTGTTGTTTTTGTTTTGGTCTTGAACAAGAAGTGTTGTAGTGCTATTGTCACCATGTACTTGTATCATAGTAACTATGGTGATTGCTGAAATAGTTCATGAATTAAAACCCTGAAATTGATACATAAGTATGCACAGTGACACTAGGGTATCAGTGCTTTGTAGAATGTTGTGTTTCGTATAAAGTACATACTCGACTACTAGCGGACGGCACAATTGGTCGGTACGGAATGATATGTACAGCATATGTATCTTAAAAGCCAAAATGCCGAGTTTGTCAAAGACCAGGTTTTTGTGTATTCGTAAGTAGCCTTCTATTGTTATAGAAGCCTAGTGTTGTTCATACCAACACTAGCTGATCATCCAGGAGGTTCGTAGGAAGTAAAAGCTTTGTACTTTTTACAAGACACCACTTCAAAGAAGTATTGGATTATCCTAGTAGAATTTGCAAGGAACTATGTTCAATCCAAGCTGATTTTGCTTCATAAGCAGAGTGGTGATTCGATACTGGTATCAATTTTGATCATAATTCCTCACCCAAGAGTATAATGCTTCCTTAGGCAGAAGATTACCACTGACATCTGGCACGAATTTATGTCAGCATTTTGACAAATAAACTCATACTTTTTTGGAATTTGATTGTCTGGTTGATATAAATACATGTTATTGTCTGTTGAGAGCATCATTTGAGATGTTATGAGATAGCATGCTCTTGTGGGACTAGTATAAGAAATACAAAATGTAGTACTCTCGCTGTTCTTGCCTATTCTATAAAATTGTCATCAGCCTTCACTAAAAGAAGGCAGAGTTATCAGTCACCCAACAGAGGCGTTGAGACGTTTAGAATAGGAGGCCTGCACACTATCGAATAGAAGGTATTCTTTGTAAAAGCAGGAAGCATGTTTGAGAAGTCTGAGTGTGCCAGTTGTAGCAATAAAATTAAGAATCACCAATTTAGGTGTATGTGGTGGACATAAAATTGTGAGAAAATGTAAAAAATGTTGGGTGACTGATAGCCTGACACTTACTTGTTTACAGTACAGTTTCATGAGTGTGGGACTGCTTTTTATAACAGTCCCACACTTACTCATTGGCACTGTTTGTCAGAGACAGACAGGCTGGTTCATTGTGAAGGAGGAGAAGAATTGTAACTAGTAAACAACAAGTATAGTAATAACTAGTAGTATTAGCATGTTTTTAATTTTTCATGAGTTTGAGAACATGTCATAATGTGTGAATTGCTTGGTGATAAACCTGTAGTCTGGCACCTCAGGAGCAAATAGAGATCCAGTCTAATCATGCTAAGCACTAACAGGCACTAATTCGACATAATGGCAATGATGGCAAAAATTATAAAAAGTTATTTCAAGTACCACAGAGTCAGTTTTTGTCATGCAATGGTTGTTCTGTTCATATGTAAAGCTATGTAGTGTAGTGAGGTATGTGTTGATCGAATATTTGTACTACATTGGTACATGAGCCTAGGACTGATATCATGCGGAGGGGAGTTCCCCGGGATTCTCCCTCTATCATCTCATGTTCTACCACCCTCTAGCCTTGGTATGCAGAACTATCTCGTATCATGTTATGTCTTTGTCATATTATGGATTCACATTGATAGAGTAATGTGTACATTTATGAAATCTGCACCAATCGTGGTATCTGAATCTTTTTTTTCACTTCACCATTTATCCATCTTGCCCATTTATCCATCAATTGTCCCATAGGTCAGTTCAATGTCACCTGTTCTTCCTGCATAAAGCATTAATTTTGTAATGCGTGTTTACATTTGTATGGAAGGTATAACAGTAGTGGCTATGTACATACACTATCTAAACAAGTAAACGTAGGAAAGATGTCTTATACTTTAATGTTACCTTCACAGAGCTGCTTCTGTGTATTAGCAGTAGAAACCTGTGAACTGATTTCTGAGAAGACGTGTACGATTAGTAGTAGCATAGTGTTCCGTACTGACATGTGTGTATTGTACTGTATTGAGCATGAAGTTACTGTTGTATCAGTGCGAGACCAGTGTATGTGTGGGCTACGTGTGTGCACACATGATAATTGATGAGTGACGAATAAGGCAGTGTTGACGCCATGTCATGATGACTGAGGATTAGTAGTGTACTTCACACTATAATACACTGTACATGCTCCAAGTGTGTTTACGAGTACGTTGGAAGCACTAGAGGGTATTCGTGTGTGTGTGTAATGGTGACCAGAGGAGCGCATGACTTTGTTTAGTGCTGTTCTTCACACTGTAATACATAACTTTCACTGTACATACTTCAAGTGTGTTTATGAGTAAGCTGGAAGCAGTTCGTGTATGTGTGTGTAATGGTGACCAGAGGAGCGCATGACTTTGTGTATCATATTTGGTCATGAAGCCAAGTGCTCTGTTAAGAGTGTCTAGATGTGTGTGTGTGTGTGTGTGTGTGGATCTAAAATCAATACCCATAATGGGATATACATGTTTGCATGTTTGTGTACTGTGCGTGGTTATGGTCACATGATGTTGGAATGCAGTTTTAGTCAATATGTCTGCTAAAGTGGGATGACTTTACATGTAGCTATGTCAAATGGAGACAAAACTGGTTAGGATAAAGAGCAGACTTTATTGCTATTTGTTGTATTATCTTGTTATTCATTTTCCATAAATTATTGTACTGCAAACGTGGTACTGTAATTTACTATTTGCAGGCTTGTGATTGTGTTCTCTGTGCTGTTAGCATGTGTGTGTGTCATTCCCATTTGTTCTTCTTCCACATTCGAGCTAGCCTCAACATCTCTCAGTCACTATGGTCTGTGTAGTCTTTTGTGCTCTTTAAAATAAACGTTGCGTCATGCCGTTAGGTAGAGTTATGTAATAGTTAGTAATAGTTATTGACGAGTTCTGTACTACACTTGTATGTGTATACATTGTGTGATATCCTTATTACAAATACTTTTACAAATTTTCCTTTCCTCATCCTCCCTCCCTCCCTCCCTCCCTCCCTCCCTCCCTCCCTCCCTCCCTCCCTCCCTCCCTCCCTCAGATCTACTTGCCATCTACTGTAAGCTCTTCCAATCCTCTATATCATCCTCCTCTACATCGCTGGATCGATCTATTCTTGCTCGTGTGATTCACAGCATCATTTCTCACTGTGTAACAAACTGTGACTTGCCGGCAGCACAGTTGTACATGTTCTTCCAGTCAGCTACCAAGAATATCAGGTAAGAATTGACCTATGTGTACGAAAAAAAATTTGAAAACTTTTAGTCAAAATTTTGAATTAGTCTAAATTTTGCTGAATGAAGTGAGGCTAATAGTCGTGATGCAGTTAAGACCTGCAAGGGCCGGGGCACACTCGTGAGGCAATTCCTATGAATTCGTACTCCTAGTTATGTACTGCATGAAACTGGTGTGTGTGTGAGTGCGAGTAGTGTATCGGAATGTGCTTGCATTGCATGAGGTGATTGATAGAGTAATTATCGTACGATCGCACGATAGCTAGCCAGCTGCAATCACTTCCCATTAGCTGTATTAGTGATTGTGTTGAGAGACAGTTGTGCACAATGAGGATGTTGAACAGGATGTCTGTAATCGTTGTTGTCTGTCTAGCTTTCTCTCATTTTGATGTACTGGTTTTTAAATGTACAATGTCAACAATTTTATGGTGTTCTATCAACTGCATTCTCTCATAGCTAGGGTTTTGAACTGTGATGTTTTGAACATGATTACTTGTAACCACAAGGCCCCATGCATTGTACAAAGGGAATTCCTTCTTTCACAACAGTTGCACAGACCTATTTGAGATCTAATCTCTCTCTCTCTTTCTCTATCTCTCAGTCAAGAGCAGAACTCCACGGTGCTGGAACACCTGTTAGCTGGTCTCAATGGCTACTGTGTTGCTGTGGCTACGTCATCTCGTGGTAGACTATGCAGCTAGGAGAAGAGATATGCCCCCAGCTTTTGCAGGCCTGGGCGAGAAGTCCACCACCAGTGAAAGTGAGTGAGCAAGTGAGTGAGTGAGTAGGTGAGTGAGTGAGTGAATGAGGGTGAATGAATGATGTAGATAAAGTATTCCAGAGAGATTTAGTAAACATGTTTGGTGAATAGTGCCAGTGATTGAAATGGTTTGTGTCAAGATGAGTAGGAGGGACGAGTGTTGTGATGTGTCCATGGCAATGTGGTTGTTCAAGCGTGTTTTGACCATGTTTTCGTACATCTGTGTTCATGTGAAAGTTGTTACATGAACTTGCACACTCAGTTTGTTTTGATTGCTGAAATTTAATTAGCACTGTTTTCATTTTAGGATCAACTCATTGAATTCCTTCGGATTCAAGTGAGTGGAATAACACACTCACTCACCCACTTACTCGCTCGCTTGCTCGCTCGCTCACTCACTCACTCACTCACTCACTCACTCACTCACTCACTGCTTACTCACCCACTCACTCACTCACTCACTCACTCACTCACTCACTCACTCGCTTACTCACTCACTCACTCGCTCACTGCTTACTCACTCACTCATTCACTCGCTCACTCGCCCACCCACCCACCCACTCACTCACTCACTCACTCTCTCAGGTCAGAGTTCACCATCCTCAAGGTGCTCACACTGATGATGATGGAGCGTGGGCTGGCAGCGATCACAAATGGAAGTCAGTTCTAAACAAAGTTCATGAGCTGGTGCTCTCGGAATGTGAAACCACCACAAATAGACTAAGATGGGCAAGGTTAGAAAAATAATTGATGAAATCATGGTTGTCAGCGTGATGGTGTTGCATGTCTTCCATGACATACCACAAATCTCTCATTTTCGGCATTATGTGAATTGTATGATGACAAGGCATTGTACCAGGGATTCAAATTAACTTAGTTTCAAATTAGCCAGCAGGGCAAGTACAATCAAATTGAACTAGCCCCAAACAGTTTCTATCAGCCCAATAAAACAATTAAGCTACTCTTTTCCAGTCAAATTCTGCAGCAAGTCTACAAGTATCTCTAGCCAGCTGGACTACTAACCTGTACATTTTACTAGCCCAAGCTATAATTTTATTGTACTAGCCTCGGGCTAGTGCTAATTTGAAGCCCTTCATTGTACATGTGCCAACTTGATGTGAATGTTTCCATACTCTATTAATTGTACCAAGTTATGTGATACTAATGTTACGCAATGTTGTGTGACATGTCAATACTCGTGATGCTTACACAAATCTGATCGTAATTGTATCTACCACATTTAGACTCTCTGGCTTGTTCTCTAGAGTGATTACATTTGACAGCTCAGCAATGTACTTCAATGTACATTTAACTATGTGTCTTCTGTAACAATATACATGTTCATGGTGCCTTTTTGACAGGTTATTTCGAAAATGTCTCACACAATAAGGGAGGGTTTGATTGTTGGCAGTTAATTATGATAGGGGATTACCCAGGGATTTTTCTGAGTTTGTTTATGCATGTACCCAATCTTATGTTCATACATGACTGTAAGTTTCTTTTTACATAAACAAGTATGGATGTAGTTTAAAAAAAATATTTCTGTGTTTAAGGGTGCAGTGTCACGCCCACGCATGTATTTTTGGCTGGTTGCTAGGGGACTGTATCTCAGAAACTATTGCTGATATTCCAAGAAACCAAAGACCTATGCTACAAGACTGGCGAAGGCTGTACACATTGCAAACTATGAGCGCTGAAAGTGCCAGACGGAAACGTGACGGGCGCGGCTAGATACAACGCTTAGGCTAATAAAACTTTCGTTCACTCAGGCAGTAGAACTTCAGATCTGGAATATATACGTACTTCAACAAGGCGAAGGCAGTAACGTAGAGCTTTTTCGTGTATTGTGCTTGAAAGTGCGATTATGAGCTGCTTACCTCGTGGTTTTCCTACTCAGAGTGTGTTTATTAAAAAAAACTCTACGTTAAGGTCTTTATCTGGTCGCTAATAGTCATATATCCAAGTTTGGATCTATTCTGAAGACCACAGGCAGAGTTTTATTGAGGAATGTATTGTTCGCGATCTTGCCTGGCTACTGTCACTTATTAGTATTGTTAATGTGCTTGTATAAACAGTGAATATCATTTGTGGTGTGTAATAATGTCCAACTTGTACATTCCTGAATAAGTTAATGGTTGTTAGGGTCTGCACCCTTAAGATCCTTTGCTATTATACTGTATACTCAGTTGTGCATGGCACCAAAACCTTCTCTTTATTTAAGCTTTCAAAGCCTCCTCTCCCAAACCTTTTCCAAGCCTACTCTCCTCCCAAGCCTTTTCCAAGCATCCCCTCATCCCAAACCTTTTGCAAACCTTCTCTCCTTTTCTTTTTGTATTTCCTGCCTAAATAATGTTAAAGGATTTTTTCTGAAAAGTGTTTTCATTATAAATTCTGTTTAGGCCGACTTTGTGGTAATGTATAACTTGCTCATACATGTGCTCTGCTTTGTTGTATAAGTAAACTACAAAATATCCTGCCATTGTGTACACTCTATAACATTGTTTCTCATTGGGTGCATTGGTTGTCATAGAAACGACCCTACCTTGTACACAATTATCATAGGTTTATCTTAGCAAGGTAGTTATACGAACAAGTGAAAAGCAATTTCAAATGTTCATTTTATCATTTCGTTACAAGCAGCTTCATCCGTTGTTGCTGTTGTCTTCCATTGCTTGTCATTTTTTGTGGTTTACATTGATTTGCTGGTCTTTTTGTCTTTTTAGAGTAATTATGTTTGGGTTTGTGGGGGCCTTTGATAACTGTGTATTTTCAAATTTGAGGTTCCTAAGCTTTATCAGTTAGAGTGTGAAGCACAGTGTGTGGTGGAGCATGCGTGTGTACTAGTTTATGCTTCACATGTGACTGGTTCCAATGGGATTTGATAGTCAGGTTTGTCGGCTTCTGTGTGCGTGTGTGCTTGCTCAAGTGGGAGTTTGATAGTAGATTTGTTTGATAATGATATAATTAATCAAAGCTGGGTAGTAGACAAGACATGTTAGCTTGTCTCCACCAATCTGTAGCCAGAGCAGAAACTTTTGACTATTGTGTTAACCTTGTGTTGTCTATTGCTGAACACTTGGCAATGACCTTATGACGACTTATGTTTTTGTCTTCATTCAACATTTTAAATCTAATCCCTGTATCACTATGCCGTATAACGGGAAAATTTTATCCGCAACTGTCTTGTTTTAGTTGACAAAGTTAGGGCAACAACGCTGATTCGCGATATTATTCACAAAATGCTCTATCTCGCGCATTTGCGAAATTTTCTCTCTTGAAAATTACCCGCTGTACAGTAAATCATAAAAATAGTGGGAAAGTGGACCAGCAAATTTTGGGAAAAACACCACTTACTAACGTGTTTTATCCATAATAATTATTATGCAAGTTATTCTTTTTTGTTAAATTAATCTGAAAATAAATTCAAATTTTATATGCTGTCAACAAAATTTTGTTGACTGTTGACCTATGTTTTTTATTGTACTGTAGTACAATAATAATTATAACTTATCTGTTCTTTTCTCTTCTTTATTCTAGTAAAAGTGACGGTACTGTATCTATTTTATTGATTGATTTAGCTGTAGATGTCATACACCAGGTCAGCGCATGGGCTAAAATGTCACCGGATCTGGGAAAATGAGCCGTAAGGGGATCTGTCGTAAATGGAAATAACACAAAATATTCAGCACTTTGAATTTTGTCTGCATTTATGCTGGTGCAGAAATGATAACTACTATCTTTGTTCTTTTCAATACAAAATTGGTTTTTGACCCAAAAAGTCAAATTACTATGAATATCATGCGTTACTTTCATCTACTAGAGATCCCCTTAAGGCTCATTTTCCCTGATCCAGTCACAAATAATATTATTAGTAAGGATGTATTGCAGTGAGCATTGTTTGTTTTCAACAGATATTCTATTTTAATGATAATCAAGAAGAAAGCAGAAGAACTGGACGGACAATTGAACCATCTCAAGGTAAGTCTAAACAATAGTTTTAAATGTTTCTGCTATCAAGTAGAGGTTTCAATTTACTATAGACACCTCTAATGATGTCATTCTACGCTAGCTGCTGGCTATATAATTGTGATATCATAAACATTATGTTTATATGAATACAGCGGTTTACGAAGGTCTTGTATAGAGCAGAAGCGATAAGTCATGTCTTTCGACTGACGCGAGCCAGAGGTGAGTGCGTCAGTCGGTAAGCGACGCGAACGGTATGATCCAAAGAGAAGGCAGAGGTCGGGAAAAGGGCTGCCGAGCACGGTGTAACAGCTACTATCAAATACTGGAAAAGATCCTCCCCGGTTGCTTGTTAAAGAAAGCAGTGTACGAACATAGAAGAACAAGTACTTGCAAGAGTTAGCGTTGAGGAAGAAAACAGGCAAGGAAATGACAGTTAAGACAGTGGCTATCAATACGTTCTCTTTTGCTTGGAGAAGAGCCAGGCAAAAGAGTTCAAGCTTTCCTACTTGCAATGCGTGATGGTGGAGCTGTCATCAATACTGCGATAACAATAGTGTGTGCACTAGGAGTCCTTGAAATCGATCAAAAATAGCAAGAGCTGATTGATTAGGCTCAAGTTTGAGGTCTTTTCTTTTTTTTTTCGGCATAAGGAAAGAGAACCTTCTCTAAGTAGTCGACCATTTTGTCTACGTTAGACTAGTGATTATCTGACATGCCAATCAGAGGGGAATGTGACTGCTGGAAGGCACTTCTTGGTCTTACCTTTATAAATCAGTTGTAGAGGAAGAAAGTCGCTAACTACTGTGTTTCCAAAACAGCCGTGATCTGCCTTTTGTCGTCAATGCCTGCGATCTCGATTCACTTTGAACCTTCCTTTGCCATCGTCCAACTTGAAACTGGAACATAATGAATACCAGTCTGATCCCAATTGATCACCAAGTCGCTAGGAATCTCCTCCATTTGAATGATCACGTTGACAACAACGATAAATTGTGGTTTCAGTGAATTGATATCCGAAACAGACACTTAGGCTTTGGTACTTGCCCGGCACTTGACAAAGCCCATTCTCTCCATTAGGTATTTTGCCCAGTGTTTAGTCAGTGCAATGTGTCCTCCATTGCACTCCAACAGATTGCGCTGTCATAACTTTTTTCACCACTCAATGCACTGAGCGTGTACTGTCCTGCGATCCCAGGCACAGCGCTTCTCGGCCTGAGCTCTGGCCGCATCTTCCTCTGCGCGACATCTCTCCTTCATCTTCAACTCGTTTGAAGTTCGCCGAATTTGTACTATGTCGATTTCACTTCAGATACGAGTTCCTCTAAAGACAGTCAAACGAGATCTCTTCTCTGAGGTAACTATAACGGTGCGTACTATGCTACTGACACTTGGTACAAGCGTCGGTCCGAGCATCTGAACTTGCGTCCGACAAAGAGTTTCTACGGACAATGTAGATTCACTGAAGTCATCTCCTTCATCGTCAACAAAGCACTGATAAGTATGTCTAGATCTTTCTTCCACTTTAGTGACTTCTTCAGGTTTAAAAAATTCTTTCACAACCCAACCAGCTACGTAACGAATCTCACTTTAGTTCTTCATAAGTTGGATCAAATTTTGCTGGTTCTTTTGCAGATACATTTGAGACTGGGTAATGGTTTTTGATTAACTGCTTTAAAAATTCATGTCCGACATGCTGGCGTAAGATTGGCAACATTGAAGAGTCACTGTTGGCAAGAAAAGTCCTCCACAAAGATGTAGTTTTCTTATAACCGTCATTATTAATTATTTTTGTGATAAGCAGTCCACATCTTGTCTCTCGTTGTTTTTGCTTTAGTACGCTGGATTGTTTTCTGAGTAATACACGTAGAAAGCAATTTGATCAGTTCTTTTTCGAATTTAGTTGCAATATCCTTGTGATCTGGCATCCACTTGACAAGACGTTGCGCCAACTTTCTGTTGCGAACTGCAGGAGCACACTAAATACTGAAGGTAGGATCATCCAGCATCAGCGTGATTGTGTTTACAAGCAAACTACCAGCGTCCGGTGTGGTTGTTGCAGTACCTACCATAGATTCTCCATGTGCGTTTAGGCGTTACCCGTGTTTCTAACAAATGCCCACCTTTGGTCGTGGACAAGCAGCTAGTGTTAAATGCGTTGACTATGCTTTGCAGTGCGTACCTGCTGGGTTGTGTAGCCATGCTCGGAGCGACGCTCGCCCCATAGTTGCCTTGTTAGTGCTCTCTGAATGGTGAGGTGCATAGTTAGATCTGGTGCTGGTTTATTGTTTCTCTGTTGTCTGAAGGAGACTTGCATATCTGCAACAGCTGGTGACTTAGAATCCTTAAGTCGCTCAATTATATCCTCTATCGTCAAGTCTGACTCTCCTACTATATTATTAGTAATACTTTGTACTAATAGCTATAATTATTAGTACAGAGTATATTGGACTACGAATAAGGTCACATTGCTGTTGGTTATAGTTGGAGACTGATCTGAGCTCATGCTAGTTGAGTCAATCAAATAGTAGTCAACTTCATTAGTCATGGCATAGTGAGCCTTCTGTCAAAACAGGAGCACATAATAAGACAGTTATCCTCAAATAGTCACTAGGTGCTGGTTTGTGATCAACAGTGCATATAAGTGGCAAGGGAGACCAAACCACTTGACCCACCTGTGAAGTTAACTATAGTCTGGCTTCTTGCCAGACTGGCACTTTAATTGCCTGACAATCAAATCACTTTTTTGTTAGGATTGATGATCTTAACTTTGTATAATAAGACTGGTGATGGTGGCTGCCTCTCCAGCTGTGCTTGCATACCACATTGCTGTTTATATTGAAGAGACTGGACAATACAGCGACTTGCCGTGACAACACACGTTGCGGCTATTGCTGCATGATAGTTTTATCACACGGGTGGTCGTAAATACGATAAAAACAGTCCTCAAGTCCCGGTCTCTACTAGTAAGATAGTGTGTCCATAATCTTGTTGGATGCCTGTGACAACACCTGAACAGGTATATACCTTCACTGCAAGCTTGATGTGCGCTGACAGACATTAAGATTGAAAGCAGAAAGAAAAGTAGCATGATAACGAGAAAATCATATGATCTTGGTAATTCCACGTGATGTCTGCTTTTAGCTCCCTATGCAAGATCTTCGTAAACCGCTGTAATAGCGTGTTACTATTAGTACTGGTTCAAGGTATAGTGACATCTGTGTGATGTTAAAAGTGATATGGATGGTGATATGTGTAGTGTACACAGATTATTGACACAGGATTATGAGTGAAAACCAGTATATAATCGGACGGTGACAAATTCAACTTTGTACACTACTGAACATGAGTGTTGATCCCAAGGCTCGACTCTGTAGTGGGTCAATAATGCTTTAACTTCAGGCCTCTGGTTCGTGCTGGAGGTTGAGAATATCAATCCGAGTATAACTCTTTAAGGCTCCTATGACCGATGTGCTCACTGCTCGTCCATGTCAGCTCTAAACAGTTGAGTAGATAAGGTTTTTGTAAACTTTGATACCAGCAGCAACTGCAGCATGACATTATGCTGTTGCTAACTTTGGATTGTTAATTTTAGTTCTAGTAACGGGACTTCACGGATTTATTAGATGATCTTGGTTCATGGAACTACGCAGTACTACTGCGCTAGACTCCTTGTAGACAGCATAGCATTGCATAGCAGGTCCCATGACGAGCACTGGATCTGTCTTGATTAACTGCTCGTTTATAGAGTTTCCTGTAGTACACAACTTTGTCATTCATTCTCCGAACTTCGTGCTGCCTGATATTCTTCTGCTTTGCTTTCAAGACAAGAATCTGTTTTCTTCTTTGCAAGCTGTGCACATTTTCTTTTTTCTCTTCACCGCACATTGTGTAGTTTGTGATTCACAGTTTGCCTTTTCTTTCCACTCATCTCTTTCAGACAGAGTTCTTGCTTCTGCCTACACCTGTATATGTAATTTTCACAGTCATTGACCTTTAATAACAGGTCAGAGTCATCATGAAATCATTCAACATTGCTATTGTAACTACTACTGTACGATTCAACATGCTGATCGATTTCATTTTTATGTTAATTATTTATAAATAAGTATATTTATAAATAATTAATTATTAATTATTTATTAATAAGTATAAGTATAGACTAGACCATGTGGTCAAAAGCTAGTTCAATTTCTTTACTGCTTCTTCCAGGGTTAATCTTCCTCATAGCACCCATCACATCACATCACATCACATCACCCGTGTGAAAACATTTAACACAAATGCAATTTTACCTCTTTAAAGAGTATGTCATGGCTCAAACGAAATGCTTTCTCATCTTTTCTTTTTATCAGTTTTTTTCATTTAATCTCTCGAACACTGTCGTGTTGATTTTCATTTTGGAATAAGAGACAGCTGACAGCTCTAAATAGGCAGTTGCCATCTCCGCTTACTGGAAGTATTTTCAATAACTATAGATATATAATAGATTTCATTTTCCTTTAATATGTCAGTCATTGAAGATTCTTTCATCGAGAATATCACGAACGCCGCAAATAGACAGACTGTGAGTTTCATCGAAATACCTCACTGCAATAATTATCGAGAAGAGTGTGCAACCAAACCTGATCTGTGTTATGGGCGTGTCTCTTCTTTATTTAAGCGTTTGAAAAATGAAACTAATCCGGCTATATATCACTGCTTATAAAATCATTTCTTCATTATTATTGGTCTAGTCACCAGTCCTACTGGTACCAACACAGACAAGATTTGCAGCACACACAATAATTCAGCTCAACATGATGCATAGCCACCTTCCCAACAGCACTGATGTGCTGCTTTTCCACAAATTTCACAACATATCGGCAGTTACTTGATCCTGCCTGGAGAACTTGTCCAGGTGGTGTTTGTGATCTTAAAGCATCATCTTATTAGCCCCATGTGCATTGGGCAGCCTGCTTCAAAGCGTACTTACTTTAGCTCAAAGAACATCAAGTGAGCAACTGAGAGATCGAAAAACATCGGGCAAGCAACAATACAATGCAGTTCTAGTTAAGGTGCCGGGTAACAATTTCTTTTCCTTGTCATCCTCTTTGCATTTCACTAAGTAACTAAACAAACATTTCAGAGCCTCTGGTTCAGCAGCAGAAGCTATTGTCAGTTCAATACTGAAATCGTAAAAGATGTGAATTGTTGATTTTAATGTTAAACACCCTCCAAATTCTTCTGGTTCTATTCCCTTTGGCTCTTTTGAAAATATTTGAGACTGATTCTCACCAGCCTCAGTTGCCTCAGCTATCTCGATGCTAGGGGGTTCAAGATATCTCTGTGAAAGACAATGGTTTCACGACCAATCGCTCTTTATAATGTCAAAATAATAGTGGTGTTCATAGAGTTAAATATAATGTTAGTTCAGTTTATGACAGCTATATATGACTGCCCACGATGAACACAGCAATAATTTAAAGTTCATGATATTAATTTTCAGCTTTTCTTCCAAATTTTTATCTTCACAGCTGCTACAGTCTTGCTGCCGCCGGAACATCGAGTCTATCCCCTCCCACATTTGCGTGCTTCTCTCACGATGAAAATCTGGTACGCCCATAGACCTCGTCTAAGTTCCGGGTAGGACTCTCTGAGGACACAGGCATACATAGTGAGGCACTGAATCCAACTGAGGAGGTCGGGCACTTCACGCCTTGGTTTTTCCAAGGCTAGGACGGTCACTACCACACTTTTGGCTGTTGCAGCTCGAGATCTGCCTGTTAGCTTCGATTTATCAAAATAAATCTAATTTATCATCTGGTCAGCATTGAAACCAATCGGATGCAGAATAGCGCTCTCTGATAAATTCTGTCATGTACCTCCGAACATGATATTTTTTGACATAAACCATTATATATCAGAGTCAATGTGCTACTAGACAGCATAATATTGATATTGGACTCATGAAATTGATGGAACGGCAACAGCTTTTCGTTTATTAAAATATTTTTTTATGGACAACCAGTTATTCATTTTACGGACAACGATAGGTCTTCGCTTTGGCCAAACATCATCAGAATACGAGCAGCGTCTTTTTCTAGATTTAGTCGACATAAATGTAGCCTAAAAAAGAGGGCAAGAGGTTACTCAGTGAAGTAGATAAATACACGAGCTTGGTGCACAATATAATACTAACCAAGTAGCCATCATTCGATTCGATTTATTATTTTATCTGTATTAGCTCTGCCATGTCGACAAATTCACCTCGGTTTATTTTAGTACTAATTTAGACGGGACTACCGGGACTTCTCGTCTTCGTGTGAAGAACTCGCATCAAACAGGTCATAAAAAGTTCACTTATCATCATCGTCAAAGATTGGTTGAACATGGAGTGCCTCTTGTTAAAATGATGGATATTGGTTAAGATGCTTTAGCATAAAGCATAAATTGCAACTTGGATGAACCTCTTGTAGCATGCAACTATGAATATTTCTCAACTGTTGCAACCAAGCACCAGGAAATGTAACGACGTGGCGGGCCGGCTACCAGGAGGGAGACACGTACCGAGGGAGCAAAATACGCGTACCGAGACAGCGAATGCTTGTCGAAATAGTGAGTATCTAGGATTGCAGTCAACTATCAGCAGGTTTGATCGAAACATGTAGCTACCTGTGTAGGCTACTGTGTGCATGCTACTAGTCAGCTACAAAGTCCTTTTCTTCACTCTGTCTTTCTTTTTCCTTATTATCCCTCTTCGTCAGGCTTTACTGATGCTACCATTAATATTTCATCCTTCTTCGTTTGACTAGTTGTTTCCTTTCTCTTCCTTCTTTTCTTTTTGGCTTTTATCGCACTAGTGGAAAAATTTTCCTCTGCTCCAATAATTATCTTTCCCTAACTTAAGCTCTGCCTTTCTTGTCTTCTTTCTTCTTCTCTTTTCTACTGTCTTCTCTACAGCATCTGCTATTAGCTGAAGCTCCTTCTTCTTTGTCTTCCTTTTTCTCTTTCTTATTCGTTTCTTTTATGTTTCACACCCTTCAGGTACTTTCTCCAGCTTCTCGGCTTTAGTTTTGTTGTCTTGTCTTTTCTTCTTTCTCAGGCTCCTCTTCTTACTCTTTTTCTTTGTGACTTTACCGCACTAAGATAATATTCTTGATAATAATTATAACAATAAATTGTTTCCAAATAGAATAAACAATAAATATCGCGAAAAGTGCAATAAGCTGTTTTTTTTTCGAAGGATTGTTGACTTGTGTTTTACGACCTGCTTCTATTGTTGGTCGTATACCTTGTCAGAATGTACTCAAGTGTATTGAGATAGCTATGATAAATCTTCTAAGATAACTGCTGGCCTGTAGGAAAATCCAAGTAACGGCTATACTCAAGTGTTCTTGCAACACTCAGCCAGGACTTGCTCCTCCATCTTTTGTTAGTCCAAGATCTAATGTTATGAACATTATAAAACATGATTTACCTCAAACGAGTCAATGGCAACTGACGGTCTGGAAAATCCAGAATCCAGCTTTTTCTTGACGAGATGAATGCACCGATCGTCTTCCAGTCTAGTTTCAGACATTATTGAAACAGAGAGAAGTAATGCCTTACAGCACTCAATGACACAAGTGCAAAAGGTGACAGACTGACTGGCGACAAGAGGGACAGATTACATAACAAAAGATTACTACATTACAGGTTCTCTGAGACTCCCGAATCTCACTGAGCATCGTAGCCATCTATGCCGCAGGGTCAGGGGCGTCGAGAGTAGGATCCATCATAAGTTACCGAAGTATATGCGAAGATTTGATGATTTCATTGAAAAGAAAATAGACTGTGGAGTGCTCAAAACCTAAGAATGCTCAACTACTTCACATGTCTAGTTTTAAATACTACAACAGACACGTGTCACCTGCTACACCATGTAATTTACTTACAAATTTCAGGAGCATATTTCCCTTCTAATTCCTATGTCAACCGACAGGAAAATACATCACTTCTGCGTGCATAGATTTGCACTGTAGTTCCGTCCATGTCAGAAAGCACACTCTCCCAGCTCAAACTTACGTGGTGAACAACTCACTATCGAATACTTGTTCAAATGGACCTCCAGTTGACATGTCAACGTGTTGTTTTTAACGTTACTGTTCTCAAGGGCTACAACGGACTTCTCTTCTGCCTTTTTCATTAATGGTTGTAGCTCACCATCAAACGACACGACACGTCTCACTTTCTTGCCATCATTCAGCCTTGCATCAAAATAACGCACTTGCTTTCCTTTTATTGGTGAGACAAGCTGAGGGATACCATGTACACATACCCTTCACCAGTTGCCAAATTTTGAGGTGATCTATTTCAGACATAAATTTATAGCATTTCTCGCTCAGGCTCGCCCCTCACAATATTACGTCAGCAGAGCAGCAAACTAAGAACTGCTCCTTGTATGATGACCCGATTGTTGCAGTTGTACTAACTCTGACCTTTTCATTATTTGTACTAATGGCGACAGAAACCATAATGAATATAGTACACACTTATTCAAGTGATTACTGGCTATGTCGCCATCTTAATTCCACCACCGCCCCTGCAATGATGTCATAGTTATGCCAATGACATTGTTTACACTTTGAATGCGCAATGCAAGCATCGTAGAGACCACCACTACATGGTCTTGCAGCTTGTGTTTACATTGGAGCTACATCGACCGGAGCCATGCGAGTACAAGTACGAGATGCGTGAATACTGTTTGGTTAGCTATTGCTATAATCTAACTGCTCCAAGTCCAAGTAGAGTAGCAGAATAGCTTTCAACAATAATTGTCCAGTTTCTATTTTTTATATTATTGTATGTGATATTGTGCTATTTTTTATCTTTGATTTGTTTTATCTTTTTCTCAGCTAAGAGACGCAGGCTGGACACAAACTGGTCTTCACTTGTTGATCTACTGTCGACCAACACAACTAACCCATCTATTATGACATGGTACTACAATAATAGTGTTCAAATATTACTTATTTCTCTGTCCTCCTCATAGGCTGCAGTTGGCTGGTCATCTGTTACTGAAATGGCCGAACTCTCTGTCTCTCTCATCGTATCCTGCTCTTCTCTCTCAACTTCACAAAGTTCAAATAGAGACGAAAAGGTACTTAGTTAAAACAATGTATTGCTTAGTAGAAAACACGATACTAAAGTATGAATGCTTGGTATAATCGTACCGCTCTGTACTGGAGTACAAATGCTTACATGTAGTTGAGAATAAGTTTTTGCGTAATAGCTTTGGTATATTCCTACTTAACTGACTGTATATAATATTGTATGTAAGTGCGTAAGTAAATAATTCTATGTGTGGTATGAGGTCTGCTCCAAGCTACGGTAAGTCTCACTATTTGTATTGTGCAATGCATAAACGATTTATAAACGTGAGCTGTTTAACAGCAAATTGCGTGTCGTGTGACTCATATGTTCATCTTTACATTGTACACGTTTTTCATCGATAAAATGTAGTGTGAAACTAGCACTTACGGCGACTGATTTACATCATTTTCTCGCATTACTACTGCAAGTCGATCACCTAGTTTTCTTTGTAGAAAATGTTTCTGCGTATGTTGTGTTGACATTAATTTTGGTTCACAGCAGAGGCTAACAACTTGTCTTGGTGGGTTATAGTAGTGTGATTGTGTTGAGAATTCTTTGTAAATGATTGTACGTAGTGCTGACAGTGAGGCGAACACTGTTGTGTGCTTTCTGCACGTGTATCCTCGTTCCTTCACTTTACTCGTGTTGTTGACTTGTTGTGTTGTGTTCTTCTTTGTAGTTGAAAGAATGTTGTGAGCCTGTGATGTCCATTCTTGTCAAAACCTTACTCTTTGTGAATCAGTTCCAACACATTCTCACTTTATCTGACAATGATAGATGTATGGCTAGGTGTCTTTACAAGTATTTTAGTGTGAATAACAACAATGCTTATAGTGGTTGGACCACATAGCAGAACAATCGTGCATTTTGTGATTAAAGTGCCAAATTTGGTACACTAGTAAGTAGATAGTAGTAGAATACAGATGTTGGTAGACCACCATTTCAGTTTAAGTATAAAATTCACGTTTCACGATTAATATCTACACTTATAATTATGTGCATAAAATCACATTTTGCTACATTGGATAATACAAGAAGTGATTCTCATGAATGAATGATATTGTACTAGCTGCTTAAAATTGCAATAAATGCCCAAAATATAAATTCACAGGTTGCACACTGAGGTGTGAAGGTATGTTGTCGCCTAGTTACTGACCAATAACAGACAAATTGTGACACAGTATGACCCATAAGGTCTTCTAGCAAAACTGCAAATCAGTCGAAGTAGATTTCTAAAACAAATATTTTGAAGTTGAACATCAATGTGTGCTACCTAGTACGTGCAGGAGCGCATACGGGAAAGAGCCTTCAACTCCAATCCAGCATGTAGTGATATCCAAACACACTCCACAGCCTATATGGTTACCATGGTGAGTATGCAAACAGTGGCACTGCAAAAATTTCACTGAGGTATTGTCTCGGATTTAGCAAGATAGGAGTGTCTAGTGCCACACCAGCCACTGGGCAGCTTTTGTATCATGAATAGATTTTTACCAGCAGCATACAAAGAAGGCTGTGGCCTTGTGACGTACAGCAGCAAACAGGAGCTTGTTACTTGTAAAGCGACTTGCACTCATGTAGCTTAGATAATACAGTACAAGCTATATACTGTACTCAGTCCTCAGATAAGCAGTGAAGTGTCGTCTTTGAGCTTTGAAACATTAAGTTCAACTTTGTGAACTTAGGCAAAACAAAATCAAGAAGTGCAAGTAGAGAATATCCAGATTGGATTTTTCATTTGGCTTACAATTCTCTGAGGTGCTAACATATTGTCGGTGCTTACAGCTGCTTCAAAGCATCCCACTGCTCAATGAGACGGCGCACACATGAACGCAACGACAGCCACCTGGTTTGACATGGCATGAGAATCTTGTGTGGTTCAACCTCAGCAAACCATTGAAATTTCTTGAATTCAGCCTAGCGCTTAGCACTGTGGCTAAAATAGTTGTCATGAATAAGATTCTCTGCTGTGCGAGGAAGACGACACTCAAAAGACGAACTTGCTGTTCAATAAAGCAAATATTATTATGTGGAATTTTAGCAACTATTTAAGGCTCTTTGGTGTCGCAGCCATAGTTTTTACAAATCAACTCAGTAATGATTGTGTAAAGACAAGCTATTATGGACTAGTGACATTGACAGACATTTCGCTCAAATCATCATCAAAACATTGTAGCTTCAAGTGAAAATTCAGACGATTGTATAATATTTGTAGAAAGTTCTGGAAGCAATCTTCAGTCAGTGTAGGTGTTAAAAGTTTGTTGACAAGAACAAAAGCAGCCTGTTTAACCTGTGTTCGTGGCTATGGCTCAATTTGTCATTATCGTGGTGCGTGTGGGAGTAGATATTTCTATGGAAGAGAGTAAGAACTATAAAATGTATCAATATTAAAGTGAGTGTTGTTATCTTGTGTAGTCGAGGAGATGCTACTGATGCTCAGGGCACTGTTCATAGCCATGAGAGATTGTAACAATTCTGAAGGCATGCAAAGCAACAATAGATAGATCTGAACATTGTTACAATGTTGGGTCATGTCTGATGAAGAAATTAGAGTGATTGTTATTTTGAATGTTTTGTGTTTGATGGAGAAATTGTAATGATATCTGTCTTTGTAGTTATATATAATTTTGCTACACCGATCAGGATGGTGTTGTTCTGGCTTAGTTGTTTATATGACCGGTCTCTCCAAATTTACAGACGTCTATACTTGTCCGAAGTTTATATTCTCGAAAAGCTAGATGGTTGCTATACTCAATTTGACTGACTCTTCTACTTTGTCAAACACCTTACCTTGTATTTGTGAGTAACAATGCCTCACCGTCATTCTAGACTAAGCTATTCTTTTTCTCGGTTTTATTTGATGTGAAATCGAATCTATGCCATTGCGAAGGATCCTTTGAATAGTCAAAGCTAACTTGTTGACGAGAACATAGCTGAAGTGGAGCTACCTCGATAGTGTCGGAAGAAGCGAAGCTACTTGAGCTAATGGATCATACAAAGTCGGATCCAATAGCAGTGATACTCCACCAACTTGTGTGAAATATTTTTCCAGATTATCTTCTTAATGGCTTTGGACCTTTGGCTAATATTGTGGACGCACAATCCGAGTCTAAAAAGCATAACAACATTAGTTGAAGAATAAATCTAATCCTGCATTAAAAATTATATGTAAAGTCAATTCACTTTTGATCGTTCCTCCTCTATTTTCACCAACTTGTTCACTTTTTCCTTTAAATCAGAATCTTCTTCGTCTTCCCTGCCTTGATTTCTACTCGATCTCTACTTGCTTTCTCTCTCTCTCTCTTTGCATCAGATCTCTCTCTCTTTGCATTAGCTCTCTGTGTCTTTCCATTTTCTCTCTTTCTCTTTTTATTTCCTCTTCTCTGTCATCCAATTCTTTCGTCTTTATTGCTTCAGTCTCTCCCTAAATTCCATGCGCAACCTCTCTTCCTCTCTCTTTACATCCCCTGTGGACGGAGAGTCTCTCCTGTGGACGGAGAGTCTCCCCTGTGGACGGAGAGTCCCCCCTGTGGACGGAGAGTCCCCCCTGTGGGCGGAGAGTCTCCCCTGTGGACGGAGAGTCTCTCCTGTGGACGGAGAGTCTCTCCTGTGGACGGAGAGTCTCCCCTGTGGACGGAGAGTCTCTCCTGTGGACGGAGAGTCTCCCCTGTGGGCGGAGAGTCTCTCCTGTGGATGGAGAGTCCCCCCTGTGGACGGAGAGTCTCTCCTGTGGACGGAGAGTCTCCCCTGTGGACGGAGAGTCTCTCCTGTGGACGGAGAGTCTCTCCTGTGGACGGAGAGTCTCCCCTGTGGACGGAGAGTCTCTCCTGTGGACGGAGAGTCTCCCCTGTGGGCGGAGAGTCTCTCCTGTGGACGGAGAGTCTCCCCTGTGGGCGGAGAGTTTGTCAAATGATGGCTAATACCGGCATAGAGCATTAGTCACCCGAAATGAATTAGGCCCTAGAGAGTTAATGGATTTTAATACTTGCTGGAAGCTTTAATTTTCCTGACATGCTCTCTGTACTCATTTTTGACTCTCTTTGTTGCTCTGTAAGTGAAGCAACTCTGCCTCGTCGTCATTCCAGACAAATTCTTTCCTCTTAGTTATATTCACAAAGTCGGTTTGTTCATACTTCTTCTAATGGGTCATTTCCAAGTGCAAGAGAGGCAATTATGCTAAGCTAAAGATGGACTCCGTTAAAGACGACTTAATAGGGAGTGATTGAGCCCTCTTGTCGAAGACTGTACACCCTTGCTTAGAAATGCTTTAAATTTTGATTTTCGATTAGGCGGAATATTCAAATGAGCACATTGTTATAATAACAATGATGATCTTTTGCCTGATTTTACCTCCTGAAGGGCAAACAAACAGTCATGACAAGACTGTCACATGGCGCGTATGGTCACGGACTTTTCCATTTTTCTTGTGATGTGACACAATTAGGCATGGAGCATGGCATGGAATGGCATGGGCATGGAGGAGGAGGCGCCGGTGGTGCACTCGGTGGAGGTGGTGGTGCACTCAGTGGAGGTGATGGTGGTGGTGGTGGTGCACTTGGGATAGTAGTGGGATAGCATTTAGATTATAGCTGCTGTGTGTAGTATATACTTTTGGCTACATTTGGTCTGTTATTAACAAAGAATGTCTCGCAAAAATTAATAGTAAATACCTACACTCTGGACAAGTTTTATCTTTCAATTACCTTGCAGGAATACGTTGACTGTAAGCTCGACGGCAGTTTTTACTGGCTACAGCCGGCCAGGAATGCTGTTTCTATTATGTAGCGATTGATGTAGGACAGATATATGATTGGTCTATTATCCGGTCAATCATGTTACCATTGCATGCTAGTTCCTTGTTGGTTTACATTGTGGACCAGTTGCAGATTTCTCCATCCCTACATCCTTTTGATTTCGTTAGAAATTTTCTATTATTGCACATGTATAATATGTTGCATGCCTATTGACACTGCAATATTACCGCATTCGGTGGTGTATGTAGAACACAGTGGGTGGGCTAAGATCAGTGATCCCTGCAGTAAACTTGCATTGCGTAAATAAAAAAATTAATTATCTCTTGGGTTCTTTTATGTAGAGTGGGCGGAGCATGTATTAGCATGTAATGATGCCACATGGCGTCATTAGGGCATAGAAAGGGCTATGTGTCATAGAATCGTCAATTCCGCCTATTTGTGGGAAAGATGGCCGCCATCGATGTGCTGTGGGAAGTGTAGTTTCTGGGCTGTTTTTGCAGCCATACTGCAATGCTAGGCTACTGCAGTATAGTTGAACGTAACATTCGAGTCTGTAGGAGCCTAGACTATTGTTTCGAACTTCTCTAAAAGGAATTTTCTAGCCGAATTCAGCGATGTACGTATTGTCCATGATATCAGTGTCAGGCTACCAGGAGCCAGGTACGGGGAACGCTAAAAACTCGTTCCTTATAGGCTTCTTACCACACACGAATACACCCAACAATACTACAGTATTGAGCGATATTGTTAAGCTTGGAGAGCTGAAACAAAACTAGGCATGGATCAGAGCTGCAAAATATCGCTGACAACTCTTCCCACAGTTCTCTTTCTCACAAAACAGTCGGGGTTTGATGCGGGATGACGATTTGATGATGTTGATTGCTGGCACGGTGTCTATCTGCGATTGACTGTTGTACTTAGTACTTAGTAAATCAGTAATACTTTTGTAACCCTTGGTATACGTGACTGAATAATCAGTCTATATAGTGTGTGCATAAAAAAGCAGCTAATTCACGTAACTTGGTAGGATCATCATAATGACAATTTCAGAATTAAATTTTTTATTAGAGCTGCTTTAACAGTGTATACAAGAATATCCTGTTCTATTGAGTGTGTGGAAGTTAATGTTAATGCACGAAAAGTCCTTTTGTGACAGCTCTCATTCCATGATGGCACTTTTAACACTCTGCAGGAAGTATAACAATTATAATTATCATCTAACAATCCGTGATTTTTTCAATGTTATATAAAAAGTTCACAAAACAAGAAAATTCGTTACTTTTAATAAAGTTATTGTGTCTAACTATACTTAATTTTAGTTAAATAACTTACTCTGTGGCTTTGCAAAGTCCTTAACAACACACCTATAACAATTTGCACCAAGCATGTAAGATTTTCCGTTATGTTGACTGCAGCAATGTTCAACAGCTATAGGTATTCCACGACAGTAGACATTTTGCGTGAAGCACAGCACCCCTGTAAATATTAATGACAAAATTAATTTAATGCATGCATAACATAAATTCACTCTCTGGTTCTTTATCCAGTGGTTGACAGTAGCAGCACCCGATGGTCACTGCCACTAGCATGAGAACCAATGTAGCCTTCATGATGAGATGATTTGTAGTAAACACCTGAGTCCTGAATAGAATGGTAGTATGATGAAAGTTATCTTTCTGGTGCTCTACTTATATAGCAACTAAAACAAAGATGTCACAAGTGATCATCATGACGCGTGCAGTGCATAAGCTAGTAATCGACAATATAGGTGATTGTCATTGAATAATTGTCATGTATTGTGTCACACAATAGTCCAATCTTACCAGATGCATGCACTCTCAGGTAGTTTGATGTATATGTACACTAACTATCCGGTATCAATGTACTATAACAATGACCTATTGTGTATGCTATTGTATACGCTTTGGTGTCACTGTGCTTATCATAATATGAATAATAATGTATAAGGAAATTTGTAACGAAATTAAGGTGGGGTACACGTTTGCTCATTAATTATTCATGAGTTACAAGCAAAATATTATGCGAACACTGTATCAAGACGAAACGCGCTACAATGGCGCAAAGACAAGTAACAGAGGCACCAAGGACTGTTCTTCTGCAGCAATCTTAAAGCTAAGTTCAGATGTAAAGTGGCTAGGCAGCAGCGATCACAAAGCACATCGTTGAATTTTTCGAGTTTCTGCGTCAACTTTTGTCCCAGCCTTGCCAGAGAAACACGAAAAAAACACCGCCAATCGATGGTTCTACATCCAGCTGAGGGCCATTCCTAGTCTGCAGATGTCCTGATAAGCTATAGTGCCGAGAAATGACACGATATGTTAAAACTCAAGGGCGATCCCGCGCCTACTTCGAGCCGTAAATCTCAAACTACTTCTTTTTCGACAATATTTTAGTCACTGGCCCTGCCCATGCCTTTGTAGAACCGAGCAAGCCTGGTCACACGGTCCGCTGAATAGAGCTGATCGAAAACTTTGACGCAGAAAAAGTCCACCAGTACCGAGTCTCCAGTAAACCACGAGCCAACCATAGCTGTATTAGTACATACATGCGAAGCTGCCCACACATTTCGAATGAATCGTGAAAAATGTATCCAACGCAAGCGCTGATAATACAGCGCGGCAAAATGTGATTTAGCGGGATTTGCTGAGATCACGAGGAAACAACTGGTTGATGAAACATATACAGTCAACCGGGGCTATTCCGACGCGTTTTGGCGTTACAGTGTTTAGTTCTCGTTTATATAGTTGTAACTTTGTTCACGAACATCGGATCGACCTGGAACTTTTACCGATCGATTCTAGCGCCTATTTTTCACCTAGGTCTTCAGAATTTGAATCAGAAAGTTTAATAATTTTGCCAAATCGACCTTTTTAGTTCGTGAACCTTCGCGGGGCTATTTCGACGGCTGAATTCTGGCGCCGTTTCTCGATCTCTACAGCGACGTACTTACTCGTGGCTACTCAAGACTAGTAGTATTGTAAAGGAAATTGTCTGCTGAACACGTTGGTTCTTGTTTTAATCATGTGCGCGCTACCATTTTTATGCTATAAGCGAAAAGAGAAAGTAAGGCTAGCGGGGCTATTTCGACGATCGAAATCACGTTCCAATTGGATTTGTACGTGGAGTCGGAATAGCCCCGCGTCGGAATAGCCCCGGTTGACTGTACAACACACTCACAGGATCCTACGTTAATGGTGAGAATAAAAATAGTAATGATGAACTCAAGTTGTTATAATTGAACAATTGTTAGAGTAATGGAGTAATGGGTAGCAAGAATAATAGAAGATATTACAGAAACCAACATCGCTTCACTTTTCACCGAAAGAGGCCGTCCTGGAAACGTGCACAAGACAGTATACCAGTTGAAAATCGACCGCCGGCTGTAGAAGTTAGTGCAAGTAGTGTGACAATTGATGGTTCGAGAATCATAAACTTTGCAAATTTAGAGAAGTACATAAGCGAACTGTCTAGACACATTGCCACATGTTACAATAGCACCGGAAATGTGATGCTTACTGCAGAAAAACGGGATGGTCTGGCCTCAATCATTAGCACACAATGTTCCACTTGTGGATACCAAGTTGATCTGGAGACTTCACAAAAAGTGAGTGGTATGTCAGGATACAAGAGATGGGAAGTGAACTTGGCGGCAGTCTGGGGGCAGATGAGTACTGGTAGTGGCCATGCATCGCTCAAGGAGTCAATGGCATACCTGGGAGTTCCTGTGATGACCAAAAGGACCTTTGTATCAACGGAAAGAAACATGGGTGAGTGGTGGCGGGAGCGTTTACAACAGTCAATGAAGGAAGCAGGGAACTGGAAAGACAGCTAGCAATTGACCGTGGAGAATATCACGAAGGTGTACCTGCAATTTCCGTTGTGGTAGACTGTGGTTGGTGTAAGCGATCACATCGTCACACTTACAATGCCAAAAGTGGCGTTGGGATTATCATTGGTTTGGCAACTAAGAAAATCCTTCACATAAGTGTACGGAACAAGTATTGTTCTGGCTGTGCCACTGGGTCTCCACATGATGAACACCAATGCTACAAGAACTGGACAGAATCTTCTTCTGCAATGGAAACATCTGCAATACTTGAAGGGTTTCAAGAAGCCGAGAAAGTGCACGGTGTCAGATACACTGAATTTGTCGGTGATGGCGATAGTGCAGTCTATCCGACCCTTATACAGGAAGTTCCTTGGGGGCGGGCAAAAGATAGAATGCGCTAATCATGCGTGTAAATGTTACCGTTCAAGGGTTGGAAAAGCTTGTTCAAAATAATCCTAGTTACAAGGGCAAGGGTGACTTAATGCAGCGAATGAGGAAGAGGCTGACAAGTGCTGCAAGATGCGCAATTAAAATGAGAAGCAAAGAAAGTGATCAGAAGAAGGCAATTAAGCTACTTGAGCACGATTTACAAAACGGTCCGTATCATTACTTCAGAATTCACGATAACTGTAGCAAGGACTTTTGCACACATGCTCTAAGTCAGCCAGAACAGAGCAGCAGTGTGGCGGCTGCGTCTGTAGATAGTGACGGTTTGTACTGTCCTCTAAGACAGTAGACATTCCACGTTTTCGTGACCTCTTCACAACAGTTGTGCTGTTGCTGCTGCTGCTGGGGTAGTTCTGAAAAGAACTGTTTTGAGATTGTAGTAGCAATGAGGGATTACCGCCCACGCTGTCCATTACTGTCGCCTACACAATAGATGATCGCTTTGATTTGATAACCACGAGTTGATACAGCTACACGCGTCCTCGATGAATATAACCGGTCACGTGATAGCATACTCTGACGTCACTTAGACCAAGTCGTTTTGTACTGTTTAATACTAGACAGCGAAAAATGGCCGACAAAAAGCAGGCGTTCTGCGAAGTCGAGCTTCGTTCATCGCGATGCTAAGACAAAGGTACGCCAAGTGAGTTTAAAGTAAATCCACTATGTTTAGTCTTTGTGATAAGCAAGTTTAGGTTCTTAACTAGCACAGACTCTGGAGATCCTGATCCTAACGTTGGGGCATATTGAAAACGCTGTTATACGCTCCCTGTTCCCAAAGTATAGCTGCCCGCGACTTCTCGTGCCACTCAGAGATGTGCATCCGGGGTGAGTGCTTGGCTGCAGCTTTAGCAGCTCTTAACTACCAGCCAATCTGGAGATCCTGATCCTAACGTTGTCTGCTGAGTGGGTGTCTTTACTGCCATCTTGTATTACGTGACAGTCATGTGACAAGAAGCCATATGGTGCATTCAACTCCCAAAGGATAGAACTTCATCATGGTATGTGCATATGTGCATGAGATCAATGAGATTTGAGAAAATGAGCTAAATATCTAAAAATGAGTTTTCAAGCGTCTTCGTGTGGAACACTGTACTAGCTTTGGTAGTTACTGGGCCAGTATGTGTTGTGTTCGCTTCTGGCATGGGCAGCACAGCATCTATAGACCCGGGTACTTGGCTATGATCGATGCAACGATAAGTTGACTTGTTGTGCATAAAAAAAGGTAAGAAAGCAAGTAACTTACCACGTTTTGCTATGTTGACAGCTTAAAGATTGCCCAATAAACGCACACAGCAAGTACAAAAGACTGCTGGACTCTAGTAACTATCATTCTAACCGTTCGTTGGAGTCCAAGTTCAGCCATTGCCACGTGTAATGCAAAGCGGCGTTTGTGGGTGTGGCAGCCGGGTCACAGCACGTGTTTTCGAGCAAGAAAAAATGCTCATGCTGCAAGAACTCAGCAGCTTTGGGATGGTCATCAACCATTGTTTTTCAAAAAATATCTGCGTCGGTTTATTGTTGCCATGTAGCTGTAGTATAAATACCTTAGACAACGAATCATCGGCAAAGTCTACAGGAATTAGAGCGCCTTGGCAACCGAAATAGACGCCCTCGCGCTACGCGCTCGGAACGTCTATACATCGGTTCCCGCGGCACTCTAAATCCCGTAGTTGCCTCGATCCGTCGTCTAACCTATATTTGTACATAGATGTGTTTGTTCGGAACTCCTACCTGGCCACAACATACTGTTAGAGGATCTGCATTAAAGAAATAATCATTATTTATGTTAATGGTATTATCAGTTCAACACTCACACCTTGTGGAACAAACTCATCTTCTTGTACTATAGTCTCTGGATCACAACTGCCACTTTGTACCTGTTAAACATTATAAACATGTAACAATGTTCTCGTAATATTTTGTTTACCTTTCTTGCCTTCTTCTTGGTGATCATGACCTCCTTCACATCATCCTCAACTCGATCTAATCTTTTGTTTATCTGCGCAAACTCTAGATCTAATCTTTGATTGATTTGATCAAACTCTTTTCCTTTCCATTCCTTCAGAGAGAAGCTTCTGCCTAGATCAAAGGTGGCCTCCTGTAATATACATTAATTCACAATAATCATTGCCGTCTATAATATTATCGCGTTACCTCTCTTATTCTCTTTCTACTTCTGGGCACATACGGTGTAATGTCAGGAGACATAGGATTATCATAATTATGCATATCCTCTTCTTCGGAAGTATTCTGCATACAACAAACAATAATTATTATTACTTGTCTTATTTATTTTTACAACAACTTACTAGAGGAGTAGACATCCAACTATCTGATGAGGTTTTTGGAGTATCCTGATGTCTGATCGCATTCTGCCTCTCTGCTGTTGGTGTATCCTGATGTCTGATCGCATTCTGCCTCTCTGCTGTTGGTGTATCCTGATGTCTGATCGCATTCTGCCTCTCTGCTGTTGGAGTATCCTGATGTCTGATCGCATTCTGCCTCTCTGCTGTTGGTGTATCCTGATGTCTGATCGCCTTCTGCCTCTCTGCTGTTGGTGTATCCTGATGTCTGATCGCATTCTGCCTCTCTGCTGTTGGTGTATCCTGATGTCTGATCGCATTCTGCCTCTCTGCTGTTGGTGTATCCTGATGTCTGATCGCATTCTGCCTCTCTGCTGTTGGTGTATCCTGATGTGTGATCGCCTTCTGCCTCTCTGCTGTTGGTGTATCCTGATGTGTGATCGCCTTCTGCCTCTCTGCTGTTGGTGTATCCTGATGTCTGATCGCCTTCTGCCTCTCTGCTGTTGATGTATCCTGATGTCTGATCGCCTTCTGCCTCTCTGCTGTTGGTGTATCCTGATGTCTGATCGCATTCTGCCTCTCTGCTGTTGATGTATCCTGATGTCTGATCGCCTTCTGCCTCTCTGCTGTTGGTGTATCCTGATGTCTGATCGCATTCTGCCTCTCTGCTGTTGGTGTATCCTGATGTCTGATCGCATTCTGCCTCTCTGCTGTTGGTGTATCCTGATGTCTGATCGCATTCTGCCTCTCTGCTGTTGGTGTATCCTGATGTCTGATCGCATTCTGCCTCTCTGCTGTTGGTGTATCCTGATGTCTGATCGCATTCTACCTCTCTGCTGTTGGTGTATCCTGATGTCTGATCGCATTCTGCCTCTCTGCTGTTGGTGTATCCTGATGTCTGATCGCCTTCTGCCTCTCTGCTGTTGGTGTATCTTGATGTCTGATCGCCTTCTGCCTCTCTGCTGTTGGTGTATCCTGATGTCTGATCGCATTCTGCCTCTCTGCTGTTGGTGTATCCTGATGTCTGATCGCATTCTGCCTCTCTGCTGTTGGTGTATCCTGATGTCTGATCGCATTCTGCCTCTCTGCTGTTGGTGTATCTTGATGTCTGATCGCCTTCTGCCTCTCTGCTGTTGGTGTATCCTGATGTCTGATCGCCTTCTGCCTCTCTGCTGTTGGTGTATCCTGATGCATTCTTAAAGTTATTATGAACATATTTCATATTTAAACATAATTATTTCATCAGTCTTCGCCAGGGACAACTTCGGTTCCCGTAGTAATCTCTCTCGTACTTTGGCATCTCTGATACCGAAGACAAGGCGATCACGCAATATTTCTTCTTGAGTGATTGTCGCGAATGAACATTCATCTGCCAGTGTTCTCAAACAGGTGTGGTAGTGATCATACGATTCGCCCACCTCTTGGGCCCTCTGATTGAACTTATATTATACCTCTCGAAAGGTATGTTTTTGTACGGTTGGCAGTACTCTTGAAATTTGTCAATTACTTTCGTGATCTTGGCTTTGTCCCCGTCAGCCTCCCACGTGAACGTCGTGCATACCTCCCTGGCCTCCTCGCCGATCACGGTCAATAGTATTGCTACTTGTACGTCCTCGCCCTTTCCATTCAGACCAGTAGCTACGGAGTAATTTTCCCAGGCTGTTCTGAATCGCCTCCAGCGCTCACTTGCCTGAGAATAATGTATTTCTAATGCGGCTGGAGGCGGCAGTGCGTAGTTACCGGCGGCCATTATCCTTCAGTGTTTTCGTGGCCAACTTGACTCTCTCTTACAACTTGATGGTTGAAATCCCACCGCTGCCACCATGTAACGTTAGGTCTACGATACTGACTGATCACAAAGTTTTATTGGACGTTCACACACACAGACCAGAATCACATGGAGATAGTCAGCTGATTGACACATGACAACACACAAATATAATTGTACACGTGGTGATAATAAATTGATGAATATTGCTGTTTATAATGAGATTATAAATATAATCGCCAGTTATAAATGATGATTAAATAACATCACAGCGATGTGATGAATTAATTAATGTGATGACCAAACTGATGTAATGAATTAATTTAGAGGTACAACTCTCGTTCTAGAAACAAGATCATGAGTCATAGTTTCATGAGTACTCGTCTGATGGTTTTGAGTTGAATTGGAGTAGTTCTTTTACGTGTTCCTTTTCCTGTTGATAATAACCACAGTTCGCCTTTGCTGCTATTGCTGCTAATAATATTTCTTTCATACTACTCATGATGTTTTGATCAAATTGATACCCGCAGTTCATGTTAGTGGGTATGCTGTGCAGCAGCAGTAGTGCAATCGTGTGCGATGAATGATAGTGTCTTGCCCAGGTAAGACAGAGCTCGAGGAACTTGTTATTGAATTCAGCTGTGAGTATCTTGGGCAGCTGTGAGTTAAGTATTAGTTATTGCCCTCACGCGAGGGCATTAACCGACATTAATGACCGCGGGAAAGTCGGTCGCCCGAGTAACGGTCGAGGGCGCAGCCCGAGACTGTACGAGGGCAACTGACTTTCCCGAGGCCATTAATGTTGGTTAATGCCCGAGTTGTGTAGGGCAATAAATGATTTATTACATAGTTCATCTCTGTGAGCGCAATAACATCGCGAATTTTTCAAACTCGCAAAGACGCAACGGTCTGTTGCTATAGAAGACGCTACGCGCGGTCAATAACCTACATTAATGCCCTCGAATAGAGCAATCCGATTGGTGAAAGATGACGTACTATGTAATAATTGTTTTTTTCCAGTTGAAAAGAACTTGTACTTTTTTGCTGCTGCTTGTGGTTATAAATATTAACAAGTACTTAACCCTTTAATTACTAAATTATCTTGCTGAAATTTTAACCTCGTAAATGCTGACCACTTCTCTCGTGAATATCTCGTGTGTCTTTTGTGCTACTGGTCTCAAATTTGCGTCCTTTTACGCCAGTGAGTAGCCGCAATTGCCCACACTCAAGTCAGTCGATATGCCCCTCCCACTTCGAAAGTGAAGCCGATAAAGTGCAACGACCTCGTCAAATTTTGCTCAAAGTTAGTACTTTGGGGCTGGCTACTGAAAAGTACACACAGATAGCAGTGGTTTTGGTGAGTGCAAAATGTAGCCCAGATCATAGAGAATGCACAAAAATGTGTTCCCGAGCACCCTGAAGCCATAAAATGTCCAAAATTTCTTGGCAGCCATTTTGTTTCTCCTAAAATGTTGTGAAATTTGCACTGAAGCCATAGAAATGCCGTCGCCATAACGTTTAGCGCAGGGGGCGCGCCGAAAACCACTGGATTTTTTGCGGTTATTTGTATTCTTCAATTTGGCTTAATTTTGGGATATTTTAACACTTTTTGATAAAGTTATGGTGTCTGAAGTATGTATGTCGCCAAAAGGCGACAATAGGGGTTAAAGGGTTAAAGAGATAGTGATGTTATGAACTAACTAATGTGATGAACTAACTGATGTGATGAATTAATCTAAGTTTCTTGGGCAGGAAGAAGATGGACTGACAAGCAGAGACAAATATGAGGAGTAGAGCAACATTTATTCTAAACAGTATTCTAAACAGCAACAGAATTCTAAACATTAGGAAGGATAGGAAGAGTTCCATTTTCATGAATTAAGATGAATTTATACACATTCCTCTGGCTCTTAATGTAGATTGTCTCGCCTCGTCGCCTGGCAATCTTGCCGTCAGTAGGTACCATGATAATGGACTAGGATGTTTGGATTCTTGTTTTCCATTATCATTGTTGGATTTGAAGAAAGTCGGAGTTCATTTCAATAGCTGTTTCACTCATTACATATTGAATGATGAATCTTTGTTCTGTTGATGTTTCACTGCGCTGCTGTTTACGGGAGTTGAATTCCGCTCAAGAGTTATGATTCTTCTTGATTCTGATGTAGTGAACTGACTATTTATCTGACTTGAACGTTTTGAGCGAATCTCCCTTCCCAATGCCGTAAAGACGGAAGGTTGTATCACATCCAAGGACTGCATGTAGAAAAACGAGCATACCATTCTTAATGACTTCACTCAATTGGTCCTTCTGCTGTGCTCTTGTTTGTGTGACTAAGTGAAATTTGTGAGAAGGTAGTGAACTGATAGTGTCCATCTTGCACAGGCGTATTACTCGCTGTTCTTGCAAACAAATCTTTTAAGTTCTATGTTGTTGAAGGTTGTTCATAATTTCGTGAGTACTTGTCCGGTGGCTTTGAGTTGAACTGGAGCAGTTCCATTTTCTGTTGAAAAGAACTTGTAAGTCATTGCTGCTATTGATCATTATAAATAAAAATTACCACTTTATAAAACTGGAATTATTTGTGCTAAATTTGATTTTAACGTCAGAGTTCTGTTTCTTTATCGCTTGTCAGATGCTTTGGCTGCTCCATTGCTCTATCTCGGTGTAATGGCTGGTCTGATTATAATTAATTTTATTATAGCACTGCAACTGAGGAGAGCTACAGATCTTCAGTGAGGAGGTGTAGTGCTTCCTCAAAAAAGTTCTTCCTCAAAATACGTGATGGTGAAGGTGCCATTGTACTACATGTGATGTTTTGATTCACTCGAACTTTAAGTCCACTGATTATTGTTGTCTAGTGTGTCTAGAATGGATTGATCATTTTCAACTAACTTTTAATAGTTCGCTTTTTTTTAGTATTTTCATGACAACCTTGTCCGTCTATATCGGCCAAAACATATGATCGAATAAAGATGCAACCTGTATAGAATAGCAGGATACTGTGTAAAAGTACTTGGGAAAGAACTGGCATTTGAACTCACTCTTCCATAGAACTCCGACAGATTTAGACTTTATTACTACTCAATATGGAGGAGCGATGAGCGTAGTGTGACAATAGTAGTCATATACAGAAACATTATCCAGCATTATTATAGATACATTCTGCTTTATAGTGCCTCGTGCTTGTGAAATATTGAATTTGAATAAGAATAATACGTGTGGTATACAGAAACACGGGCGGGCGGTGGATGAGAAACAAATATCTCGGCCTCAGCAGCAATAGTAATACAGTTGTGTGTAGAAGCTGTGTGCTTGCCTTCACGTTGATAACATTTCGATGTGGAAATATTTTCGTTGGGCAGGTCGACCTACAAAAGTATTTTAACATGAGAATTTATCTCTTGAAATTTTTTTAACTTCCGTATCAACAGTAGACCCTCGCTAATCGGAACACACAAATAAATTGTGAGTTTTATTATGCATGTTTTCATAAGCTGACCAAATTTGTTAACAATTGAATTGTCTTTCTAACGAGATGCTAAAGTGTTGAGATTGGTGAAGGTCTACTGTAATTTATTTATTATTGTACATTTTATTTATTTATTATTTTGTACTACAATGCGTGGGTGTGATCAAAGGAACTGCCAGTCGTCTAATCCCTCGGGAAGTAAGAAGACGCTTCTAACTACCATTGTGAGGTTAAAAATATAATTCAAGAGATGTGCAAAGTCTCGGTGTTCCTCAACAAATGATCGCCTCTAGTCACAGCACAGGGAGACCCTAGCTAGGTAGCTAGCCATATAGCTGCGCACGAGGCATAGAATGCGCATGCGTAGACAGACACCCACGCATTGTAGTACAAACCAGATAAACTCCACCTACCTTGGTTTACCAGATATACACTCGGCAGTTATTAATTAACGTCTATTTAACCAGCCGCCTCATGTATATCCTGGTAGGTGTAGTTTATCTATAACTTAAATATTTTGTATCTTATATATATTATTTTGTGTTTTTCATTGTTTGTTTATTTATTCCAGGGCAGAGTGCTTCCAATGGTTATTTGTATGTCTGCAAGCACTGGCTTGTAATCCTGTCGCTAGGCAACAGAGCCACGCTAACCAACATTGTAGTGGGCTGTGGAAGAAGGTGTGGTCAGGCTGTATAAGGTGAGAAACAATTGTTGGTTGTGACTGTATTGTAGTACGATATGGTGCTTATAGCAAGTTGTATCATAGCAGGCCTTTAGATCAACGGCACCGCTCACAGTTTATAGAGCATATTTCCCTGGAGATCAGGTGACTCCAGGGCAATATGCAAAAAAGCCATGTGATTTCCTGTCCAATATCAGAAATCCCTAGAGAATATGTATATTCCCTAGGGAATATAGCATATTTTCCAGGAAGCCATGTGCTTTACATAGTAAGGTCACATGACCCACATGACAAATAAAGTAAAAAAAGGAGGAGGTAAAAGTTGAAAGCCAACCCTACCAAAAAGCTTAATACATGCGCAATCACACGCTTCTTTTATATTACTCGAGTCTTCTAACACTAATATGTACTGTGATTAACACAATGAATATTATTGTCACAAAAAAAAACAATGACGTTCAAGAGATACATGTTGCAATAATCTTGTCCAATCAACAAAAGTACAATTGTTTCAATTCTCCTCTTCGCTGTCCTGAAATAAGGCAGTAGCACCGGTAGCACGCAAAGAATGGTTAGTGCGGGCAGCAATTCCAGCATCAATGCACATGGTTCTGACCAAACTTGACAGAGTATTTGTACCAACAGCCACCGAATCGTACCATGGGCCTCGAACAGGTACAGTTGATTTGGGCGACAATACAGGATATCCTTGTCGAATGCAAATCCTGGGAGCTTGTTGAGGTAAGTGTCTAGCAATGACACCAAGCACTTTTCTCCATTTTCGGGTACAGAATAGCATGGTACAACCTTGTTTTCTATACGTAGTTCGGCCACTCCACCTACTCTGTTCTTTGACCCATGCTCCACATACGTATAACAATCAGGATCTGATGATCTCCTGAACTGTGATGGTCCTAATCCTCGCTGCTCGTCTCCACCTCGTATACAGAACCTTTTGCCGAGAAAATACGGCTCGTTGTAACAATTTCGGTGTAGAAGTTCCTGTAGACCCAGTTTCCCAAAGCTTATTCTCATCCTCTATTGAAAACGTAGGTGTGTGTGTTTTACCACTGTTCCGACCCCATCGCTGTGAAGTTTACGATACACGCTATCACATGTTCGCGTGAGGTCACGAAAGTCAGTGTTGTGGGAGTTACAAAACTTGGAAGCATTAGGGTTATTCTCCAGCATTCTTCTTTGAAGGGCAGCTACAAGTTGACTGATAGTTCTAGGAGGATATGCGTTACCATCCGCCCGCCTGACCTCTGCCACAAACCGAGAAAGCCAATAGTTCAGCTTTGTTACGTCTGGGTTTTCAAGTAGATCATCTGGACATTGCTCACCATCCTCGGTACTCCTCTGACTCTTCCAATCGTTAAAAACTTTCAACGCCCAAGAGTTGTTCTTCTTAGTGTTTTCTGGCACAAAACCCTTCGCCAGTTTGGCTATTTCTTCCTCAGAAGTTGGCTTCCCAAAACTATCTTTCACCTTCTTGGCTCTTTTCTTGGCCGGTGGCTGAAAATCGTCAAGATCAGGATCATACTCAAAGTCGAGATTCGCCATTTTGACAACGTGCTTGACTGCTTGACGTCATCGGTTGCTAACTACGTCATTCGCGTTGCTATGATACAAGTATAGCTTAGAACATGCCCACGTCGGTATGTATCGTGAATACACTCTACAATAACCAATAAACCCTCGGGCTACGCCCTCGGGTTTATTGGTTATTGCTGAGTGTATTCTCGATACATCCCTCGTGGGCATGTTCTAAGCTATACTTGTATCATGGTTTCAAAGGCGCCGCCTGTGGTGTATTCCAGTTATACCACGGGAATAAAGGATTTCCTGTGGAATATCTGGATATTCCACAGGAAATCCTGTGGAATATCCAGCCACGGGCGGCGCCTCATCTGAGCCATCTACTTTTTATTCCGTTATTCTGTATTCCGCGTTCCGTGTTTTACAGCCTCCCTGTAGAAAGTGATCAGCATGCTGGTGTTAGTGTGCAAGAATGACCTCTGTGTCACAGCAAATTTTCACCTCTTTTTCTAATTAATTCATGTGAACCCGATCTTTTATACGGATGATACCCACTAGTACTGGGAGTTCTTTCGGGTATAAATGTCGACCAGTTTTCTGTGTTTGTCATCGCTTCTCGGCCTATCGGCTAAGATCAAGTAGAAATAAACTGTTCTTTCGAGTTTAATAGCTCGAACAGGGGTCATTGACCCCAAGCTATTAACCTAATTTTTGTTCCTAGGGGTGTGGTCTAAAGCTTGCTTTGCCCATCCCATGGGTTGCCCTGGTATTGCAGTATTTCCAGGTGTGGCCCTTTCCCTCTGGGGAATACTTTCTTGATAAAAGTGGTTATGCATTAAAATAATAACAAATAAGTAGGTGTGGCAATGAGTAATGTGTTGTTTACTTGTGAACATAGCTAGCAGGTGCACTGTTCACACCAAATGGCAGATGGAAATCTAGAATAGCGTAATTTCTTCCAGAATTGAATTTTTGGAGTTGGTGTGGTCTTTGTTCACGGGTGCAGTGAGGGGTCTGTCACCTGGCCCGTTGGGCATACAGGATTCCGGAACACACGTATTCTGGCTTATATTCTATGCATTCCTGTATTCCAGCTTGTATTTCATTTTCTGCTATGGATTCTGTATTCCGTCCATGGATTCTTAAGAATTCTGTGGGCGGAGCTCGGGGTGGATCCATGAAAGCAGCAGAGAACGTGAGGAGTCCGACACCTGGCCAGTTGAGCTGTGTGATCGCGATTTGTATCTGGGTGTCTTCTAGTGATTTTTGGTGTCTATTTTCTCACGTCATGCTCGTATATGCCACATAGACTGTACAGCTTCACTATACAGCAGCTGTGGTCTATGATACCACTATGCATGCAGCAGTGGCCTAATTTCCCTCTTCTTATACCTCAGCCGTCTGTCGTATTTGGATGGCCTAATTTCCCTCTTCTTATACCTCAGCCGTCTGTCGTATTTGGATGGCCTAATTTCCCTCTTTTTATACCTCAGCCGTCTGTCGTATTTGGATGGCCTGATTTCCCTCTTCTTATACCTCAGCCGTCTGTCGTATTTGGATGGCCTAATTTCCCTCTTTTTATACCTCAGCCGTCTGTCGTATTTGGATGGCCTAATTTCCCTCTTGTTATACCTCAGCTGTCTGTCGTATTTGGATGGCCTAATTTCCCTCTTCTTATACCTCAGCCGTCTGTCGTATTTGGATATATTTCCTACAATGTATAATAGCTTACTAGAAATCATAACTCTTTTGTACAATGATAGGTGCGACATACATGTACAATGAGTGATGAAAGAGTCAATGTCAACTTTATAGTAGTTACAGTACCAAATTTCCTTTTTCTTTACTCGTTTCTTCACGCAGCTGTGGTGATACCACTCGTTACATTTAGAACACTCTATCATTTTCTCTCCATCGTCCTTCATTGTGCAATAGCAGTTATGTATAGTGAAGGTCATTGTGTCTGTGATGGCATTACGTGGTGTTCGTCTTGCTCTCAGATAAGGCTTGATGTTCAGGTATTGTGACCTGAGCTCTCTTGATGCGTACTGAAGTGCTCTGATAAGATGGTCAGTCTTTGTCATTTGGCCGTCTGGCCCCATTGCTGCTTGTGTGAGCTTTGTCATATCGTTTTTAAAGTCTTAATTTTGGTCTAAGCAGACCATCGTGCCTGTTTGTTGTCTGCAAACACCATGAACTTGGCGATGTCTGTTGCTATTTGTTTGGGTTCAGGCAGAGAGTGTGACGCTCCGTCGTAGCTGGTCAAATTGTCTAAATAGTTGGGCAGAATAGGCGTTGTATAACAGCTCAGGTCCCAAGGTATGGGGCAAGGTAAACTTCCTGAAGTGGATCATTACCGAGGGCTAGAGAAGTTTGAAGATGTTCATAAGTTTAACTGTAAGTTTATTTTTCTCGGAATGAATTAGTTTTGAGTTGAGATCAAAGGTCTTACATGATATCAAAGGTCTTACATGATATCTCAGTATAAGCACTATAAAACATCAAAACTTCGTCTTCACTCTGTTCTTGTATTGCAACGCAGTGATTATCCTGTATATGGATGATCTGTAACATCATACCATCTTCTTTGCGGTTAAGCTCAATGACTGGGTCAAGTCGTTGTTGTAATGTGTTCTTTAGACCCCGAATGTGAGGAAATCTTTGCTCAAGTAGATACATGTACACACTGACATGGTTGTCATTCAATTGACGCCCATGTATTATGTCATCCTTTGGGTTGTGCGTAAGGATATAGTGACAGCCAGTTGTTACTATCAGGCTGTGTTTGGTCTGATGATGATGAGGATACAGTTGAAGCCTTTTGAGATGTTGTATTGTATAACTGAGACTCAGAGCTAGATGTGGTTTGGTTCGTAGATAACACTAGTACAAGCTGTATAACAAACTCACCTCCAAGTCATTTACGTTGACAATTCGATTTCTTCCTAATAAACCAGGATGATATAAGTGAACAACAAACGATCCTGTATTTCCTGGCGCTACACCACTGCCACAAGCCATATTGTTCAAGATCAGGAGCTCAATATCGAGATACTTACAGCAAGATTAGGAGATACCTTCACTGCGAGATCAGGTCGTGCTCGATCGAGATTCTTTCAGCAAGATCAGAAGCTCGATCGAGATACTTCCAGCAAGATCAGAGGATACTTTCAGCGAGATAAGAAACTCGATCGAGATACTTTCAGCAAGATCAGGAGCTCAATCAAAAACATGTGTGCATCACGTGAGTCCAGAGACACATGCGCGCGCGAGGTAATTATTAGAATGGTTAGAATAATGCATATTCTAGAGACTATAGAGAGAGAGTGCTACTGTGTACATTAGATGTTGGTAACAAGTTTACTAAAAGAGATGGTAAGGTGAATAAAAAATTGTACAGCATCTTTGAAGAGATTTCCACCATGATGCAAAACATCCTGATATACTAATTCCATAGAAGGGAATCTTTGAAAAAAGTCTCTTTCCCGCAACTGCTGCAAACTCTGATGACCTTCTAAAGGATCTCTACCAAAACCATACCATGTTCATCAGTTAACCTTCTACCTTGGCGACAATGGAGATGAATTATTTCTGCAGTTGTAGGTACCACACGTAGATGTGCCACCTGGGAGGAACGACTAGCCAATACATTTGGTATTCCGCCTCGATTTCCTGGAATTCGATGCTCATTCCATGAAGATATGAATGTTTTTGTAGCAGTTTCTATGACATTGATTGTTGTCCACGAAACACAGAACTTTATTGTATCATTACTTATGTCAATTTCATCATCACCTTCCATCTGGACCGACACCCTTTTCACAGGATAGTTTATGCGTTGGTTTACCTCGGGCCATAACCGCTCCACCCTTTGGTTTTGGCGAGAAGTGCTCTGCAAAGCTGGATGACGATCTCGCCACAGGCGATGATCAGCAAGGTGTTGTTGTACTGTTAGCACTGAGGCAAATTCTGTCCCATGATCTACTCGAACCTGTTGCCACAAACCTACAGATTGAATTAGTGGTCCAAAAAGAGTATTATAGATAGCAATAGCATTTTTAATAGGTAATATAATCATTCCCACTATCTTAATCCATCCACTGCTATTACGTGAGTGACACCGTACATGGCGAGTTTTTCATTTTGGTCGAGGTGTAATTTATCTCCAAAGAACCTGGCAGTATAAACTGGTGGATTTAGGTGACGACGAGCTCTTTGCCTTCTACCATGTTGAGGTCCAGGAGCTACTCTTCCCATTGAGCGCCCAACTCTACGTTCACTTACATGTATGCCTTGCGCACGAAGTAGGCCTTGCATTGTATTGGCTAGTCGTTCCTCCCAGGTGGCACATCTACGTGTGGTACCTACAACTGCAGAAGTAATTCATCTCCATTGTCGCCAAGGTAGAAGGTTAACTGATGAACATGGTATGGTTTTGGTAGAGATCCTTTAGAAGGTCATCAGAGTTTGCAGCAGTTGCGGGAAAGAGACTTTTTTCAAAGATTCCCTTCTATGGAATTAGTATTTCAGGATGTTTTGCATCATGGTGGAAATCTCTTCTAAGATGCTGTACAATTTTTTATTCACCTTACCATCTCTTTTAGTAAACTTGTTACCAACATCTAATGTACAATGCAAGGCCTATAGGCATTACCAACATTCCGTACTTCACGAGTAATGATCTAGTCCAGTTGCCTGTCATTTAGCCTGCTCCTATAGTGAATTCCTTCTTCTGAGCATAACCTACGCGCGCTCCTGGCTGAAAGTCTCCTTTGTGACGGGTTTCTTGCTTGAAGTGCGATGCTAATTGTTTCGTGAGTTTCTCCAGATGATATTCTAATAGAGATTTCATCTCTGTAACGGACAGCCATTTTTGTTCATGAGCACGTGCCACATGATTGATAACAGGTGGAAGGGTTAACTTTAAAATTATTAAGTTATGGGTTGAAGTCTAAAAACCAAAATTGGGATCTGAAAACCGAAATTGGCACAGCTTGCAGCCTTTGGATTGTAGTTTCAATTGTGAAAGCCAGTTGGCCGGAAGGTACATTGACCTTCTCTCCCTATGTCATCTTCTCTTTGTACCCAACCTCTCAGCCAATTCACTTCATTTATAAGCAATCGATTCTCTCCCTCTAAATCCCTTCTTTCCTCACCACCCCTATCCCCCTGCCACAACTTGAAAGTATTTCCCATAGCAGAATTGATCTATAATAGAGACACAGACACTCGACCCAGATCGATGCGAGTCAGCGGTCACTTAGTCTGTCGTCATAATTTTCATGAGTTTTTATGATGCTTCAACTGTCGGCAAATGAGCGGTTGTTGCATTATGTCCCCTAGTATCTTGGACGTCAGGCATCTCATTTGTTATATTGACATATTTGAGCTAAGGGAAGACATCCGGCTCTGTTTGCGGAACCGAATAATATGTTCCTGTTTGCAGAACATCAGATGGAGAGGACAAAATATAGTATAATCGTTAAATCTACAATAGCATTTTTGAATCTCTTTGTGTTCTTGACAGTAAACGATTTCGTAGGGCCAGTGTTTGTTCTAACCGAAGACATTGACCAAGTCAATATTCAGTGATGGCTCCTTCATCGATCACTTCAAGAATTTCTTCGTCCAAAGGATTCGGCCTATGCTCTTATCTTCTTAAATATAGTTTAAAATAAATTATTATTTAAAATAATTCATGAGTTCACTGTGATACAAGAATGAAATTAATTGTTATTGTCACTAAGATTCCTTTCTTTTCTGAGATCTCTGATGCTTTGGTAGTGGGGCTTTTATATCGATATTCGACCCTTCAGCAACTCCATCACGACAATTTCCTCTTTTAACGCCAGTCATGTGGAGACCTCCAACAACACGCAGAGCTTGTGTGTTCTTCAGAAATTCATTTGCAAATGGAATATCATGAACTTCACCATGCTGTTGTTGCATACCAAAGAAGCTCTCTAAGGGATCTTGGCAGATCCACTGGCTCAAAAACGACTGCACATCACTTAAAATGGTAGTGGACCAATTCTATAAACGATTTACCTGCAGGAAGTGATAATAATGTGATCATAACAGTATGTATATTTAACACCATGAATAGTGAAGGTATCACTATTCCTTCACTCTCTTCTGCACAGTAAATATTAGTAAAAGACACCACACATCCATGCAATAATAACTTTAAAAATTAATGTAAACATCAACTGATTGTACATAAGTTGATTTTGCTGGTTTCAGCCATGATCATGTAGTGTCCATTTCTTCATCTGACTGGTCCTCCTCCTTGTCGTCAACTTACTTATCTTCTTCGTAATCAGGAGCTGGTGTCTGTTTGCGATTACCATTGTTGATACTGAATTGGGAGCCAATTGCAAAGCACAGACATGAGAGTGTAAAGGAGATTGGGTCAACTTGATATTATCAGTAGCATCCTCTTTCTTTACTGCACTGAAGCTTGAAGCTTACTAGTAAGTCTTTGTTCACTATACTAGTATTACTAACTAGCTACCTAACTACCAATGGGCCTGAACTGACTATTGACAAATGTTGACTAATAACTCACAACAGCTTGTCACCAACTTGTGACAAACAGAGGATCATGGAGGCTTACTTCGTCACAGGCGATAGCTCTTTGCTCTATTGTATCCTTCTTGTTCCATGTTTGTTCTTTGCAATACCACACACGGCGTAGGCACCCATTCTGATGAGATGGTATTAGTGTGTGCATACTGTCAACAGTTGTGATCAAGGTGATGATCCATGAGTACGAGTTGTGGATGAATAATTAGCAATGACAATTCAAGCTACGAGCTCTACAAACGTTCTTTTAACATTCAAATAGAAGAGCCTATGTCGATTCTATTGTGGGAGTAAAATCTACGATCTGATTGGTTGGGATACAGATTCAATCCTAAAATAGCATTCATGGCTCGGTTTTGGTGTATCCCGGCTGAATGCTTTATGCCTAGTCTCACGAAGGACATACACTGCAACAGATACTCATGCGCGCTATGCTTTTGAACATGGGACACAATTCCTTCACTCGATCCCAGGTCTAGATGCATTACGTCACAGACAATAGGCACGTGACATGCCCTCGCACGTGGGTTTATAGACTACTACTGTATAAACCCTCATTCCAAGACAAGTTGGTAAACAGGTTTCGGTAGCTTAGTGGGTAGGTGGTGTGTGTTCCAGAGTGGAGTGCTAAGGTTCGACTCATGATAGGCGTTTTTTAGGCGTTGTTTTCTCTACTTCTTGCTGTCTATCCAACAGTTAGGTTTTTGTTAGGGTTTTGTTTCTTCTTAGTATCTAATTATATCATGTGAATACCATGGCAACCAGTCGTGACGTAATACATGCGATGAAAAAGCCAATCTCTTTCGATCATAGCCTTTGTCCGTACTTCATAAACACTTTTTAAAAGTAAAGTAAAAAAGTTTTAATAAAAAAACTAAAAAGTGTAGGGATGACGCATGCAAAAGTAAAGGAACAAGATGGGATGATGCTTGCAAAAGTAAAGGAACAAGATGGGATGATGCTTGCAAAAGTAAAGGAACAAGATGGGATGATGATACTTGCAAAAGTAAAGGAACAAGATGGGATGATGCTTGCAAAAGTAAAAGTCCCAAGTATCCCTACATCAGCGGCTTGAAGGAGGACGCAGTCCGATGAAGTAATTGACAGTTGTAAATAACTAGAGATATCTGTGTTTTGGAGGACGCAGTCCGATGAAGTAATTGACGGTTGTAAATAACTAGAGGTATCTGTGTTTGGAGGACGCAGTCCGATGAATTAGCTGACAGTTGTAAATAACTATAGAGGTATCTATGGTTTGGAGGACGCAGTCCAATTTAGTAATTGACGGTTGTAAAAGGTATAGGAAGAGCATTCCACAGTTGCATGTCATCACAGCAAGCCGCTGATGTAGGGATACTTGGGACTTTTACTTTTGCAAGCATCATCCCATCTTGTTCCTTTACTTTTGCAAGTATCATCATCCCATCTTGTTCCTTTACTTTTGCAAGCATCATCCCATCTTGTTCCTTTACTTTTGCAAGCATCATCCCATCTTGTTCCTTTACTTTTGCATGCGTCATCCCTACACTTTTTAGTTTTTTTATTAAAACTTTTTTACTTTACTTGTTCCTGTTACTTTTTTGATCACTATCAGTTTGAACTTATTAGCTGTATTCTATGCTATAGCTTTTATTTCATTTTTACAACCCTTTGAGCAGCAGGTACTAGTCTAGTAGATCAGAAGGTACATAGCCTCTAGACAGCTGGAGAGTCAAGAAATACGGAATGTTATTATCGGCAATCACAAGAATAATGAAAAGGTTTAAATTAGTTAGAGAGGTTGAGAGTATGAGTTGATAACATGATATTTCTTAGCACTGTGATGGATGAAGAAGAGACTAACACTAACAACTCAGTGGAACACTATGATGGCATGGCTAGTCTGTGGACTAGCTAGTCCCAGGCTTGCATGTTGATGTCGATATCACGATCACAGAGGCTTCTAGCTTTTTACAATGAACAATATCCAGTTGTCAACAGCACAGGGGTCCTATGGGTATAGCTTACGCCGGGTAGAGTAAGAAACTAGTAGCCTATAGCTCAGTGAGATCGGGTATCATCACCGTCGTCCGGTTCGCGCCTACCGTGGGTCATGATGTCAGCATAGACAGATCAGTGTTACCCAGGGTATGGTATACTGCTTGTTCATACCTCTAGGCTCTAGCTTGCTCGCTGAAGCGCCCAGAGCAGAGAGAAAGCACTGAGAAAGCGAGAACCGAGCTCAGTTTCAAAACTGATGTGGGCGGAGTCAATGATCAGTAGCGACAAGAGGGTTAATTAATGAAGTCGCTAGTCCAAAACGGTCCAAAAACCATGTTTTTCAAAGATTACTCGCTTCTGGAAGTGTTTGATGCCTATCTAAGAACTAAGTGCACTACCCCAGATATATACACATGCGATGGTGCAAGTTTGATAGTGATTCGTTCACTCAGGACAGCGCTAGACTTGTCAAAAGAAGAAGAAGAAGAAGAAGAAGAAGAAGAAGAAGAAGAAGAAGAAGAAAGAAGATGAACAATTCGCGTGGGCGGCGATTTTGTTTTACCACTTTAGAAACGTCTGCCAGCTTCGCCAAAGGTATTTCCATGCTCAGAACAATCGTCTGATCAATCCTAGATGTCTAGAATCTCGATAAACGCTAAAACAGCGAAGATCTGCAACTTGCTCCCTGAGAGTCGCCATCTTGATTTTCGTCGTCAAGCAAGCAATCCCGGCGACTTTCATGGACTTCCTACAAGCGCTTACACTTCAGATTCCCTCAGAGATAGTTAAAATGCAGTAGAAATGTATAACAGAAGAGATATGTGCGAAAACTAATTTTCACACATGAGTAGCCGCCATCTTAATTCGAGGTCATCCCTACATATCATTGCCTATCGGCAATGATAATTCATTTATGGTCTTGATAAAACCAGTGTTAGCAGACATAGTTGAAATACAGAAAGAGTGATGGTTTTGTTGATTTACTACCATCAGTTGTAAAGTAAGCAACTGATGGTAGTAGTACGGTACTATTGCTTGTATTATGTGTGATGTTCTTTAGTAGTAGTACGGTACTATTGCTTGTATTATGTGTGATGTTCTTTAGTAGTAGTACTGTACTATTGCTTGTATTATGTGTGATGTTCTTTAGTAGTAGTACGGTACTATTGCTTGTATTATTGTGTGATGTTCTTTAGTAGTAGTACAGTACTATTGCTTGTATTATTGTGTGATGTTCTTTAGTAGTAGTACGGTACTATTGCTTGTATTATTGTGTGATGTTCTTTAGTAGTAGTATGGTACTATTGCTTGTATTATTGTGTGATGTTCTTTAGTAGTAGTACGGTACTATTGCTTGTATTATTGTGTGATGTTCTTTAGTAGTAGTACGGTACTATTGCTTGTATTATTGTGTGATGTTCTTTAGTAGTAGTACGGTACTATTGCTTGTATTATTGTGTGATGTTCTTTAGTAGTAGTATGGTACTATTGCTTGTATTATTGTGTGATGTTCTTTAGTAGTAGTATGGTACTATTGCTTGTATTATTGTGTGATGTTCTTTTAACGATTTATTATTATTTTATATCCTGATCATAATGATGTGTAATATTGTGTTTTGTTGTTTTTTGTTCAGAACTGTTCAGATGCAGACAGCACAAGATGAGGGATATAGCTTACTAGCAACATTAGTTGAGGTATATTCTGCTCACTTCCTTCACACACTGCATAGCTCTGTCATTATACAACACACACATTCACTCATCCATCCATCCCTCCCTCCCTCCCTCCCTCCCTCCCTCCCTCCCTCCCTCCCTC
>OZ024783.1:9133247-9188881 GCA_964017065.1 Haliclona indistincta | reverse complement strand
GCTGGTTTAACATGTTGTACGCGGATTATTAGGAAAAACTCTCTGTCAAGGTCTTGTCCTTCCTTAGATGTGTGCGATAGTGCGAGATTGGTTTCCAGAAACAATTCCACGGTAAGTTATATCGGCTAGAAGACGCCGATCTGTCATCTTTCGTGGTTTCATACCCGTAGTGATTTTCGCGTTCAGTGTTGCATAATAGACTGCAGTCATAGTAGCCTTTACACTAGCGCTTGATTTACTTTGCTAACTACGATAGTTTCAGAGATACAACTCCTTGACAACTAATTAAAAAAATTAATTAAAATTGTGCGTGGGCGTGGGCCTGCACCCTTAATGCTTCACATGTGACTGGTTCCAATGGGATTTGATAGTCAGGTTTGTTGGCTTCTGTGTGCGTGTGTGCTTGCTCAAGTGGGAGTTTGATAGTAGATTTGTTTGATAATGATATAATTAATCAAAGCTAAGACAAGACATGTTAGCTTGTTTCCACCGATCTGTAGCCAGAGCACAAACTTTTGACTATTTTCACTTGCTGTAACCCTGTGCTGTCTATATTGCTGAACACTTGGCAATGACCTTATGCGACTTATGTTTTTGTCTTCATTCAACATTTCAAATCTAAACCCTGTATAGCGGTGTTTAAAATTGTCTGATAAAATTTTCCCGACATTAGCGGGAAAATTGTATCCGCGAATGTCTTGTTTTAGTTGATAAAGATAGGGCAATAGCGCTGATTCGTCTATCTCATGCATTTGAGAAATTTTCTCTCTTGAAAGTTACCCGCTGTACAGTAAATCAAAAATAGTGGGAAAGTAGACATGCAAATTTTGGGCAAAATGTCACTTAATGTGTTTTTAAGCATATTAATGTAAGTTATTCTTTTTTTGATAAAACTGAAAAAAGCCCCAAAATTTTATATGCTGTTGCTGTATTGTTGCCAAAAGTTTTGTTGACTTAGTGTACTGTAGTACAATAAGAATAATTTATCTGTTCTTTTCTCTCCTTTATTCTAGTAAAAGTGATGGCAGTGTATCTATTTTATTGATTGATTTAGCTGTCGATGTCATACACCAGGTCAGTGGCATGGGTTAAAATGTGACTGGATCTAGGAAAATGAGCCGTAAAGGGATCTGGAAATAACGCAAAATATTCAGCACTTTGAATTTGTTAGCATCAATGCTGATGCAGAAATGATAAGTACTATCCTTGTTCTTTTGAATACAAAATTGGTTTTTGATCCAAAAAGTCATAAATCATACTTTACTTTCTACTAGAGATCCCCTTAAGGCTCATTTTTCCAGTTCCGGTCACAAAATTTATTTAGTAAGGATGTACTGCAGTGAGCGTGGTTTGTTTTTTCAACAGATATTCTATTTTAATGATAATCAAGAAGAAAGCAGAATAACTGGACGGAGAATTGAACCATCGCAAGGTACATGTGTATGTAACAAAATTACCATAATGGCTGGGATTTTTACATGAAGGGTAATTTGGTCTAGTTAAGTAGCTTTGTGTACTTGTAAAAATTATCAAGAAATTAAATAATCTCACAAACTCAGTCAAGCATGAGTAGACGGAAAGAGATAGTGTTGAGTTACGAGTGGTAACAAAAATAAGTTCTATCCAACTGACGGCAGTGCTATTTGTATAAACACAGATGCCTTCAAATTTTTGTAATGTAACAAATACAGCACGGTGTGAAAGCTACTATCGATACTGGAAAAGATCTTTCCCGGTCGCTTGTTAAAGAAAGCAGTGTACGAACATGGAAGAACGAGTACTTGCAAGAGTTAGCATTGAGGAAGAAAACTGGCAAGGAAACGACAGTTAAGACGGTGGCTATCAAAAAGTCTGGACGTCCTCTTTTGCTTAAACAAAAGAGTCCAAGCTTTCTTGCTTACAATGTGTGAGGGTGGAGCTGTCATCAATACTGCCATAACAATAGCGTGTGGACTAGGAGTGGTGAAAAGTTATAACAGCAATCTGTTGGAATATCTGTTCTAGATACTTTTGAGACTGGGTAATGCTTTTTGATCAACTGCTTTAAAACTTCATGTCCGACATGCTGGCATAAGATTGGCAACATTGAGGAGTCACTGTGGGCAAGAAAAGTCCTCCACAAAGATGTGTAGTTTTGGATAACCGTAATTCGTGATAAGCAGTCCACATCTTTTCTCTTGTTGTTTTTGCTTTAGTACACTGGGTTGTTTTCTGAGTATTACACATAGAAAGCAATTTGATCAGTTCTTTTTAGGATTTAGTTGCAATATCCTTGTGATCTGGCATCCACTTGACAAGATGTTGCGTCAACTTCTGTTGTGAACTGCAGGAGCACTCTGAATACTGAAGGTAGGATCATCCAGCATCAGCATGATGGTGTTTACAAGCAGACTACCAGCATCCGTTGTGGTTGTCGCAGTATCTGCCATAGATTCTCCATGTACGTTTTGGTATTACCCGTGTTTCTAACAAATGCCCACCTTTGGTCGCAGACTGTCCGTGCGAGAAGTTAAGGTGCTAATTACCCGTGTTGCCAATCCCGGGAGGATAAAATAATTATCTATGGTATGTCTAATGGTGTAGTAAACTTTGATTAATTGCCTGACAATCACATCACTTTTTTGTTAAGATTGATGATCTTAGCTTTGTATAAGAAGACTGCTGCTGGTGGCTGCCTCTCCAGCTGTGCTTGCGTGCCACATTGCTGTTTAGACTGGACAATACATGCAACGACTTGCCATGACAACGTAGGATCTTGCCGTTGCGTTGCTGCATGATCGTTGTATCACACGGGTGGTCATAAATGCGATAACATTCCTCGAGTCCCGGTCTCTACTAGCAAGATAGCGTGTCCATAATCTTGTTGGAAGCCTTTGACAACGCCTAAACAGGTATATACCTTCACTGCAAGCTTGATGTGCGCTGACAGATATTAAGATTGAAAGCAGAAAGAGCATGAGAGAATCAGAAAATCATATGATCTTGGTAATTTCACGTCCGCTCCCATCTCTCTATGTGAGATCTTTGTAAACAGCTGTAATAGCGTACTATTAGTACTGACTTTACTGTACTGTTCTAGTAGTGACTTTAAAAGTGATATGATTGGTGTAGTGTACACAGATCATCAACCTGGATTTGAGTGTAAAACAGCTGTTTACTTTCAACATTATCATGATACTCAATCATAAACAATAAACACTCGCACCACGATAATTATTATTTAGAACTCCATCTCTACTGGTCACTTAAAATCTACTGGTCTTTTCATGCCTTGTTCATTGGCATTTGTAATTTTATTTTACAGCATCATGAAAGAGCTGATCAGTAGACCGACTAGTTTAGTAGCCATAGTCTCCTCTCACTCTTTCCACTTTTCTGGTGAACAAGTCGACTACACCTAATTTATGCAAGAAATGTATGTGTTATAACATGAGAAAACATGACATGACATGAAGTTTGAGACTCAAAGGAAAGGTACTTATGTGTAGTACTTGATGATTGTTTTGGAATTTCAATAGCCGATGGAATAGATATAGGATTTTAAGTGACCAGAACAGAGTTGTACATATCAGTAATATTTTAATATTACTAATATCTTCTTAGTAATATCTTCCGTGTGCTTTAACGGTTTGCTACAAACTGCTCCAAACTCGAAAGACTGTAAGAATAGGGATCGTCATTTTGTGTTTACCTAACAAATACATATGCAGTAACTTGTTGAGATGGTAAAATACATATCTTGACTTTCATGCGGCTCAACAACCACTCTATTGGAGGTGCTGTAAAATAAATTCTAGTCAGTATAGATTGCACGATGCTTACTCACTCGAACCCCTCCCTTTTTAGAGCTGAGATCACAGATTGGTGGTCAATTTGTTCCGACATGGACACTGTTCAATTCGACCCAGATACAGCAATATGATCTGTGGTTGTTGAGCAAAATTGGAGGCAGGTTAATGCACATGTATGGTTAAGCAATTTTTAGCCAACACCCGTCGCAACACATTTACACAGAGACAGTTATTATGTAAGAAAAAATAACAATGATGATATAATAGGAACCACTGATTACAATAAGTAATTATACACATTGCAACTTCGCACAAATACATTCAGTTCCTCCCACGAGCGAGTGTAGCTAATAGAGTACCGTACCGTAGCACAGTTTATATCAGGCGGTGACAAAATACAACTTTATACGCTACTGAACATGAGTGTTGATCCCAAGGCTCTCTGCAAGTAGTCGAGTTTGGAACACATTGAGATACGTAATTACGTAGTGGTGTCGTTTTATCCACGACACCTGTTTCTCGATGGTGCTGCTCTCTGCTTGTATTTTTCAGCTGCTGCCCCTCACCTGGTCTTCACTGACCCTCAGGTAATTCTCAGTGAAGTCACTGAGATATTGAATCTTGGCATTATCGATTTCCACTTCATTCCCTCTTAACTCCAAGCCTTTGCTTCATGCAGCAGGTTGAGAATATCAAACTGGGTGTAGCTCTTTATGGCTCCTTTGACCGATGCGCAGCTGCTCCACTATCAGCTGCTCGTCTATGTCAGCTCTAAACAGTTGAGTAGCTAAGGTTTTGTGAACTTTGATACCAGCAGTCGCTAACGTCGGACTGTTAATTTTGACCCTATAGTTCTGGTAACGGGACTTCAAGGATTATTAGATGATCTTGGTCACATAGAACTACGCAGTACTACTTTGCTAGAGTCCTGGTAGACAGCATAGCATAGCAGGTCATTGCTGGTCACGGCGAGCACTGGATCTGTTTGACTCACTGCTCGTACCCTTTGTTTGTAGAGTTTCCTGTAGTACGCAACTTTGTTATTCAGTCTCCGAACTTTGTGCTGCCTGATTTTCTTCTGCTTTGATTTCAAGACAAGAATCTCTGTTTTCTTCTTTGCAGGCTGTGCACATTTTCTTTTTTCTCTTCGCCGCACATTGTGTAGTTTGTGATTCACGCTTCGACTTTTCTTTCCATACATCTCTTTCAGACAGAGTCTTTGCCTCTGCCTAAACCTGTGTATGTAATTTTCACACAGTCATTGACCTTTAATAAACAAAGTCACCATGAAATTATTCTATTGTAACTACTATTGTACGATTCAACATTGCTGATCGATTTCATTTTTATATAATTATTTTATAATAACTGCAAAATAGAATAGAGTTGAACAAAAGTGGGATTAGAAGCCCCAGGAGCCCTTGATAGAGACAGCGTTCCCCAAATGGATTGCAACTGACAGTCTCTGCAGTAGGAAAGCGGTTGATTTGGGTCTATAAGTATAATAATAATTAAAGGAGACCATGTGGTCAAAAGCTAGTTCAATTTCTTCACTGCTTCTTCCAGGGTTAATCTTCCTCATAGCACCCATCACAGACTGTGTGAGAACATTTTAACACCAAATACAATTTTACCTCGAGATGAAGATAGAGGTGATGGTGTTTTTTTGCATGGCCGCTAAAATCTTATTGAATCTGCTCAGCCAAGCGAATGTCTGCTCACAACACATAGTGTTGTAATCAGGGTTTTTCTATTTCATTTTTTCCGGGTTATAATCTTGATGGCGACGGGGATCCTTGTGATTTTGAAGGTAGCTCCGGATGACTTGGATAAGCTTAAAGCAGGTGAGCGGAACTAGTAGTCAAGCGAAATGCTTTCTCATCATTTCTTTTTATCAGTTTTCTCATTTAATCTCTTGAACACTGTCGTGTTGATTTTCATTTTGAAATAAGAGACAGCTGACAGCTCTAAATAGGCAGTTGCCATCTCCGTTTACTGGAACTATATTTTCAATAATAATAGATAATAATTACCCTTTAAGCTTAGAAGTGTTGCAGCCTCATGTTCATTGGGCAGCTTCAAAGCGTATCTACTTTAGCTCAATACAATGCAGTTCTAGTTAGGGTGGCGGGTAACAATTTCTTTTCCTTGTCATCCTCTTTGCATTTCACTAAGTAACTAAACAAACATTTCAGAGCCTCTGGTTCTGCAGCACAAGCACTGCCATCGTCATTTTAATACTGAAATCGTAAAATATGTAATTCATTGATTTTAATGTTAATCACCCACCAATTTCTTCTGGTTCTATTCCCTTTGGCTCTTGTGAAATAATCTGAGACTGATTCTCACCAGCCTCAGTTGCCCCAGCTATCTCGATGCTAGAGGGTTCAAGATATCTCTGTGAATGACAATTCTTGATAATGTCAAAAATAATAATGTCAATGATAATGAAATGATAATGTCAAAAATAATACTCTGTCTCTCTTACCAGAAAGAAAGGCATCTGATGAAAGGCTCAAAAGTTGTTGATGTCGGACAGCTGATGGTTTAGTTTATACTTTAACTCATCTCTGTCATGACCCTTAATGTCATGACACACCGAGTTGCAGCTTCCAAGAGCTAAAGAGATTACAGCGACCAGTGTTGTGACAGTACCTCTAACAGGTGATGTGTCCGAGGTGTTCGACATGAAAATCGATCAGTCTAATTTCCCTCACTGGCTGAGGGACCCATCGGATGATGACAGCTGTGATAGCGATTGTTCTCTAAGAGCTCGAGAGCTCGAGGTGTCTTCTTTCCACAAGAGAATGAGTGACATGAGTAGTGGAGAAAGATTTAGAAACATAAAGACTGGAAGGAGGATTGCTGCGATTGTACGACTGAATAGATATTCGACATACCATAAAGTGCAAGCTCTTGGGCTGTAAAACTTTGAGTTGGTCAACACATGTCTCTTGTCCTGGAATATTTTGTTCACTATTGAACATCAATTAGCAATAGCTACATTCTTGATGGATATTGATTTTTAGTTAAAGGTCGAGTGTACGCTTTGGTCCTCAAATAATTAAACTCACCATCGCTGACAAAGCCTGCATGTGTTTCAATGCATTTGGTTTTTAAGTTAAACCAGGCAATGCTTTTGTCAACACCACTGTTCTTTAACACAAAATTTTGTTTGAAGTTAGGGTAGGTATACAAGCAGTGTCTTATTGCACTCTACCAGGACTAAGACCTTACCTTGCTTTGGTGTGTCATTATCTGTAGTTCACGGTGAAGAAGACTCTTTAACCTGAGTACACTTACTTGTACAATATTATGATATGAACTGACACTGTGTCGCTGGGATGATGAAGCACACTCGGTTTCTCTTGTGGGCAAGAATGATGCTCTCAAACACTGCCATGCCGTAGCTGAATGTGGTTGATATCAACTACAGCAAAAGCCCCAATCATTGTCTTAATGGTATTGAAAATAGTCTTTTTCAACTGACTGCGACATGTCAACAACTTCCTGCATTTCCGCCTTCATGTTCTTTGGCTATGTACGACACAGTGACATAGTACTAAAGAACGTAGTGTGGTGTGCCGTCCTCAATCCAACGCTATAGTTGGTCGCGTCCTCAGTCGTGCGGGACATTCCAGTCAGCTGTCAGCAGTATTGGTTTTGACAGCAGCAAGCAAAATTTCATTATCTTTGTTCATGTATGACAAAGACGATTTGCAACGTTTCAAAACTGCATTTGATTGCTCCACTACTTGGCTGTTAATTGCATCAAATTGAACATAGGTGGACATTTTGTATCCAACACTGCAACCTATTCAACAAAAATTAATATTAGATATCATGGTATGCAGAATGTTACATACCGCAATGGTTTGGCCAGTGAAACCGATCCACTAAAAACCAACTGCTCTTAAAGAAGTCGGGCTCTCTGTTGTTAGCTCTATGTTACTAACTCTTCTCTCTCTCTCTCTCTCCCTCGCGTGCTCCCTCCCTCCTCTTCACTCTCTTTTTCATACCATTTTGAAGAACCAGTAGAATCATTATCTTGATTCTAGACTTTTTTGTTGAAATCTTTGTAAAACAGTACAGTAATAATGAATGAATAATAAAATAAATAGTTCTCGAAAGTGAAGCTGGTATAAAATCAGACATACAGCTACAGCCATGCCCATCAGTTCACAAGCACAGCACTGTCACTGTCCTGCATGAGAGCAACAGTGACCCATAGAAAGGCACTGATCAGAACACGAGCTAGAGCTACAGATTAGGCAAGACACACTTGAAGCCGCAAGACGAGACACGGCACGTGCATGATACTGGATGATAGTTGCACGTTTTCTGTTTCTATGTTTCAGATGCATCATTTGTGCTGTCATGTTTATCGGCGCTCTCAGGCTCGCCCCACATTGCCCCTGCAATCCGTCAAGTTATTATACACAAGTGTTGAAGTGAACAGCGTAACAAATGACATAGTGACTAGTACTCGAGAGGGTTTTTTTATCCCATCTGGTAGATTCTTGGAGATTGAGTATGCTCTAGCAACGGTAGAGAGCTCATAGGGGCACTGTTTTTGAACTGATTTCCCGCCATGAAAGTCTCCCTTTCCCTTTACATCTTCGAATACTAAGCATGTACCATCAGGACTCTGTCACCTGAAAAACAGCTGCCATGACAATTATTTCTATCTTAATTGTAGAACTTCAACAAGGAGTGGATGGTTTTGGGATCATGAATAACATTAAAAGCCCCGCCTACCCATAGTTGAGAGGCGGGTAGTATGGCTAACGTAATGAGCAACTTGTCCCCATTGATTGGGAGGGGCAAATTAGCCCCAAGCACTTATCATCTATAGTGACATGCATATGCATAATACATTAGCCACGCATAATCCCATAGAGCTTTGCTCTCCCAAAACAATTACACAATCCCTTAACATTCCACACCAAGTCATACACACTCAAGTGTCTCTGTTCATACTACAGTCTTGCCGAATCCTGATAGTGTGCTGGAGATTCCCTTGAGTTCCTCTCTCGGTATCCGAACGTAAAGTAGATATGCTGCACTCTCCCATCTCCCGAGGGTCTTGATAATGCTGTCCTCCACTCTCATGGCTGCTGCAGTCGTTGCAGCCCCTGCACGAAAACTATGGCCTGAGAATTGCTTCGGGTTGGAATAACCTAATGAAGAGAGTGCTGCCCTGACCCTTGAAACGAACACTGGACGAGTCAAGGGGTGACCATCCTTGAGTACAAAGAGAGGCCCCGGTGCTCCTCCTCTCATTTTCAAGAAATTAAACAAAGCACTCACAGGGCAGAGTTCGTCACCGGTTGTTCCTAACACGATGTCTATGCCCTTGCGAAAAGGGTCAGTCTTTGAGCATTTGATTGAGATCTGCACCATGGATGGCCTCTCCTTGTCATCTGTAGCCACGTCGTTCAGAGCCAAGTGTTGGTTAGGGTCGAAATCCCCTTTTTCGGTCATCATTAATTCGCCAGCCCTCATAAAACCAAAGAAGCATACCGTTGCTGCTGCCCACAGCATTGTCTCCTCATAATCCGTCCCCACATGGCCCCAGTGCGACCGTATTTGCCGGAGTATTTTTGGGGTGATAGGCATTTTCCTCCGTGTTGCGCGGCCCTCTTTTCCCTGGGCCACCTTTATCCCCTTCATGACTCTGTCAAGCTTGGGCATGGTGTCATCAAATGGGCTTTTGAAACCATAGTCTACTTGCATGCTCCTAATAGCTGCCAGGTAAGTCTTTATTGTGCTGTGCCCCAGCCCTTTCTCCCCCAGATATGATACGAAATAACATAACATGTCTTGGGTAACAGGTAACACCTCATTGATATTGAACAACGTGCAAAATTCTAGGAATTTCTTTTGACCTGCGTTGTACACTTTCTTTGTAGAGGTTGCTAGACTCTCTCCATAGTAGTGCTGAACAGCCTCCTCCAGGTCGGGCAGAGCCAGTCTGGGTCTTGGAGACAGATCAGTTGTACTACCTCTTCTGGTAACCTTTCTGGACTCCTCTTCATTGTTGAAGGGGCCTGTGATAAGAAGAAGGCCACCTTATTGCGGGAGATGGCATCTGCCAGTGTGTTAGTGCGTCCGGCAATATGATCCGCAGTAAACCAGAAGCCATATTTTGCTGCGCAAAACACTAGGCATTGTAGGTAACCTATGAGGCAGGCGTTGTCCGAGTACAGTTTGTTTAGAATTTTTACCACTGCGTCATTGTCGCATTTGAACTGCACAATCTTCCCGGCCCATTGCTTCCCCCACATCAGTCCTGCTATGACAATCGGGATTAACTCTTTCTGAGCGATTCCGAATTCCTTGAGGGTTTGGGGCCATTGAAGAATTAGCCATTGGTCCTCACATAGCGCCCCACATCCCCATGAACCTGAAGCATCCGACCATATGAGGACATCAGGAGTTGAGCTTCTAGGTTTCCAGAACAGTGAGATGCCGTTCCATACCTCCATGAAGGTTAGCCACCACTGGATATCGCTACGCACTCGACGATTTATCCTGAGTGGTTGGTCTGGGCCTCCTTTTTCTGATGTTAGCTTGTATATGTGGTGGACGAAGCATCTCCCAGGCCTCACCACCTTTGCTGCGTGCTGCAGTTTTCCTGCTAACGACTGAATTGCTTTTTTGGATGCCCTTTTCCTACCCTGTAGTTCACGTAACAGGGTTAGGATTTCCTGTATCTTATGCTCCGGTAAGGATAGCTGCATTGACACTGTATCTACAGTGATACCGAGGATGTCCAATCTAGTTGCTGGGCCTTCTAATTTCTCTTCAGCTAGAGGAACTCCTAGGCATTGACATAGCTCTACCAAAGTGTGCAGGCTCCTCCCGCACTGCTCTGAGTTGGCTTCACCCAAGACAATGTAGTCGTCCAGGTAGTGTGTTATGTGCTCCACCCCTTGGGAACGAGCGATGAATTGAATCGCATCTGCGATAGCGTTGAGGAGTTTTTGTGCTGACCTGAGCCCAAACGGCAGTACTGCGTCCACATATATCAGGCCTCTCCATTGCATCCCCAACAACAGGCGATCTGTAGGGTGTACTGGTACTATGCGGAAAGCACTCTTTATATCCAGTTTTGCCATGAGTGTTCCCCGACCCATTGACATGATCCGATTCGCGATCATGTCTACCGTAACGTAAGTCAGCGACGTGAGCTCTTGGGGAATGCCATCGTTAATGCTCTTCCCATGAGGAGATGACAGGTCTACTATCAGCCTCCACTTATCCTTTGCTTTCTTGGGAATTACGCCGAAGGGACTGGTATGTACGCTTTGGGTCCCCTGTTGTGGGAAAGGGCCGAGGACCCTGCCCAGCGAGCATTCCTTCTCAATGTACTCTTGTACCACCTCTGGGTGCTCAGCGCAGGATAGAAGGTTATGACTTGATGATTTATGCCTGTGACCCTGCGTGTACCCTATGCGGAAGCCCTCGCTCAGGCCTTTTAGAATAAATGACTTCATTTCTTGGTCCGGGTAATCTCCCAAGAAGGCTGACCAGACATGCAGTCTCTCTGAGAGTGGGGACACCATGCCTCCTAGGTAAGGTGGAGCTGGCCGCCATTCAGAATGAGCTTCCATTAGCTGCAATTCCCTGCAATATACATACTTCCCTTCATGGACATTCCCCTCCCAGTGCCACAAGTCTTCATTGGCTATTGGGTTATCATTATCTGTGGAATTAAACCCAGATTGACTTTTCATTCGCTATTCAGCTCTTTGTGAGCTCAATTCAATTATTATTATGATAAATAATGTTTGCAGGAAGCTGATGAGTGATAAACAGTTGATAACAAGTGATAATAGTTGATGATCCTTGCGGAGTTTCACATTCCCCGAAGAGAATGGAGGTGAGTATGTGAGAAAAACAAAATCTAAGCTTCCTTTTTGGGGCAAGATGACTGTGAGTGAGCCCCTCCACAATCATAACAGATGTGGAGGTAGCTGCATCTTTCTTTTCCGCACTTTCCAGCATAGCTGTACTGGTAGCACACGGACGCTTTCCATTGCTTATCCTTTCCTATTGGTTTTGTTTTTTTGTTGGAGTTACCAATCTGAGAACTTGGAGGTCTGCGCTTTTGACCATGGCTGTCCTCTGGCGCGGAGTCGCTTGTAACGAGCTTGGAATTGTCGTTGCAGCCAGGTTTACACACTGTGTCGTTCCAAAGGGCGACATCTCGTTGACCCCAGTTTCCCAGGTTCCCCCTGGCTGCTGCAAGCCTTCTGTATTGGAAGTCGTAAGACAACCAGCCTGACCCTTTGTATTCCTTTGCACCTCGTACTATCATAGCCCCATAGGCTAGCAGGTCGTTGGTATGGGATGGATGTTTCTTGTTGCGGATGGTGGCGAATGTTAGGAATGCCTCTGTCCAGGTCGCTGCGTCCTGGATGGACTTTTTTTGTGACTTCAGGTGACGGGATTCGGTCACCACAATGATGCCCTCTTTTGCAAGCTCTGAATACGACTGCTCTTCCCCGCCTGGCTTCCGAGGCAGCAGATCGATGAAATCTACGTATTCACCTCTCTCAATTTTCTTCACTATTTTTGTTGGAATAGGAGGGAAGCCTTCACCTATGAAGGCTAGATCCTCAGGACCTTTCTCACTGGTTACTCCAGTAACTGCTCCCGTGCCGTCTTTGGCTGCTTTGTTTGCTACTATTGTAGCGAGTGATACTGTGTGAGAGTCTTTTCCCCCAGGGATAACTTTAATGGGGATGACTGGCCCCTTGTCTATAAGGGAGAAAGGGGGTAGACTGTTATTTGAGGCAGACTACCTGCATCCTTAACTGTCACCATGGTGACCCTTCAATTTCCCCCAAAACTGCGTGGCTTGCTAGCCCTTTCGGCCTGTCACCAGGGGGTGCCCTCTTGGCACACTGTTGCTGTAATGCCCACTCGGCACAGCTATATGCCCACTCGGCACAGCTATGTGCCCACTCGGCACGCTTTCTATGCCCACTCGGCACAGCTATATGCCCACTCGGCACAGCTATATGCCCACTCGGCACAGCTGTATGCCCACTCGGCATGCTTCTTATGCCCACTCGGCATTATGCCCACTTGGCACACTTTCTTTTTATGCCCACTCGGCATTATGCCCACTTGGCACACTTTCTTTTTATGCCCACTCGGCATTATGCCCACTTGGCACACTTTCTTTTTATGCCCACTCGGCATTATGCCCACTTGGCACACTTTCTTTTTATGCCCACTCGGCATTATGCCCACTTGGCACACTTTCTTTTTTATGCCCACTTGGCATACTCGATGGGGTGCGTGCGTGTGTGTGTGCCTAAGTGTACTAGGTGGGTGCACGTGCGTGCGTGTGTGTGTGTGTGTGTGAAGATTTGCTTACCCGCTGAAGTCGAGCCAACGTCTTTTACCGGGTTGGACATGGAGGCCCGCAATTTCTCAGCCACCATGCTGGCAATGGCTTCGAGGGACTCGTGTGTCAAGGGCTGTGAGGGACCGGGAGGATCTCCCGCTGACTTTCCCTTGCCCGCGGTGTTCGTCAAGTTGTCACTCTCGTCGTCGCTCATTGGCGTTATTAGACCTTCCTAGCTTCTTCTTGAATCGTTGGCGTAACTAGACCTTGATGCTGATGGTTGCCTCATGCTACCACTGTACGCATGCGTCAACCTCAGTGGCCGCGCCCCCCATATCCATTGAGAACGATGTTGCGTATTTTCGTTGTCGTTCCCAATTAACTACGCTCAAGGTGTTACGTTAAACTACATTTTATTTCTATCCAATGACTTGTTTAGCAGAACAGCAGAGCTGCCGAACCGAAAACTGCTCATATAGCCCCATTTGTAACGACTGGATTATTGCAGCTGTACAGTCTCTGACCTATTCATTATTTTTACATGTGTATTTTATTAATGGTGACAGGAACCATGTGAATACAGTACTGTTATACTTGTTCAAGCTATTGCGATGTCGCCATCTTAATTTTACCATCGGCCCTGCAATGATGTCATAGTTATGATGCCGTTTGCACATAATGATGTAATAGTTATGATGACGTTTGTACGCACACTGCAAGTGCAAAAAACCAAAAAACTAGCTGGGTACTAGCTGCGACGTGCCCGAGCAATTCCATCTACAAGAAGGAGACCACCACTACAAGTTCCTGCAGCTTGTGTTTACATTGGAGCTACATCGACCGGAGCCATGCTAGTACAAGTACGAGATGCGTGAATACTGTTTATAGGCTTAGGTTAGCTATCACTCCGCTATAATGATCATACTGCTCCTGCTGGCCCAAGCTCAGAGTAGCTTTCAATAATAATTTTATATATTGTATTTATTGTTAATATTATAGTATGTGCTATTGTTGATTTTTTTATTGTTTTATCTTTTTCTCAGCTAAAAGACGCAGGCTGGACACAACTGGTCTTCACTTGTTGATCTACTGTCGACCAACACAACTAACCCATCTATTATGACATGGTACTACAATAATAGTGTTCAAATAGTACTTATTTCTCTGTCTTCCTCATAGGCTGCAGTTGGCTGGTCATCTGTTACTGAAATGGCCGAACTCTCTGTCTCTATCATCGTATCCTGCTCTTCTCTCTCAACTTCACAAAGTTCAAATAGAGACGAAAAGGTACTTAGTTAGAACAATGCATTGCTTAGTAGAAAATAATAATTATACTAAAGTATGAATGCTTAGTATTCGTATAATGTTACTGTACTGACTATGTGGAGTACAAATGCTTACATATAAGTTACCTAATGTATGCGTATTAATTTTGGTATATTCCTGACTGTATATTTTATGTAAGTGCATTAGTAAATAATTGTTCTATGCGTGGTGTGAGGTCTGCTCCAAGCTACGGTAAGACTCACTATTTGTATTGTGCAATGCATAAACTATTAACGTGAGCTATTTATCAGCAAGATAGCGCGTCGTGTGACTCATGTTCATCTTTAAATAGTACACGTTTTTCATCGACAAAACGTAGTGTGAAACTAGCACTTGCGGCGACTGATTTACATCATTTTCTCGCATTACTACTGCAAGTCAATAACCTCTAGTTTTCTATGTAGCATAAAATAGAAAATGTTTCTGCATATATGCATACACTTGAGTTGACATTTGGTCCACAGCAGAGGCTAACAACTTGTCTTGGTGCGATTATGGTAGTGTGATTGTGTTGAGAATTCTTTGAAAAATATTGTACGTAGTGCTGACAATACAGTGAAGCGAACAGTGTTGTGTGCTTGCTGCACCTGTATCCTCGTTCCTTCACTTTACTCGTGTTGTTGACTTGTTGTGTCGTGTTCTTCTTTGTAGTTGAAGGAATGTTGTGAGCCTGTGATGTCCATTGTTGTCAAAACCTTAGTTTTTGTGAATCAGTTTAGCACATACTCACTTTATCTGACAATGATAGATGTATGGCTAGGTGTCTTTACAAGTATTTTGGTGTGAATAACAACAATGTTTATAGTAGTTGGTCCACATGGCAGAACAATCGTGCATTTTGTGATAAAAGTGCCAAATTTGATACACTAACAAGTAGGTAGTAGTGGAATACAGATGTTGGTAGAATTGGTAGAATTTTTAGTTTAAGTATAAAATTCACGATTAATATCTACATTTATAATTATGTGCATAATCACATTTCACTACATTGGATAACACAAGAAGTGATTCTCATGAATGAAATGATATTGTACTAGCTGCTTAAAATTGCAATAAATGCCCAAGATATGAATTCATAGGTTACACACTGAGGTGTGAAGGTATGTTGTCGCCTAGTTACTGACCAATAACAGATGAATTATGACACGGTATGACCCATAAGGTCTTCTACTGTTTCAGCAAAACTGCAAATCAGTCGAAGTAACTAATACAGATTTCTAAAACAACTAGGCACCGAAGGTGCTTATGCCTCAGTGGAACGTTATGCATACATGCCTGTCTGACTAAATACGCTGAACTGAAATACACAAGCAGTAATGAAAGTCTGCTGTTGCTAGTTGAACACTATGTTAGTGGCTGACAACTTATAAAAACATACACAATAAACTGCAGCCTTCTGTACAGCAATATATAGTTATGCAATCAGAAGCCAATCAGTGCTGACCACAATTGAACTGGGCGTGTCTACAATGTTCAGTACAGCCCATGCATACTAGATAGCTTCCATAGCTTGCTCACACAATTTCTCTGGACCTGTGCTGCTATCCTGTAGTGAAATTCTAACCTATAAGCTTCTAGGTAGTCACCTATGGATAGCTTTGCCTTTCAAGATCGCCAGCAACAGCTCGATCGCGAGCCGGTGAGCAAATTGCGCCATAACTCACGAACAAAGCTTCGTATAAAGTTTTCACATGTTCTAGAGCGAGATAATACCGTGTACTATTTGCATTGCTAGTTTCAGAGCTTAACTTTCAGCGTGCGCTACAAAACTGAACCAGCCGTGAGCAATTCACGCGGTAACTTACGCACTAAGCTTTAAAATCAAACTTCTGAAAATTCAAATCCGAGCAAGTATCGATTTCTACCCGTGTTGCTTGTTTCAGCGATTAGTTTTCCGCGAGCTACGAGAAATCGTTGCGACAGACTGACAGAATGACAGAATGACTGAATGACTGAATGACAACACGACTACTGTATGCCTCGTGGCTCCGCCCACCGAGGCATAAATATTTTGAAGTTGAACATCAATGTGTGCCACTTAGTACGTGCAGGAGTGCATACGGCAAAGATCCTTCAACTCCAATCCAGCATGTAGTGGTATCCAAACATACACTCCACAGCCTATAACTATGGTTACCATGGTGAGTATGCAAACAGTGGCACTGCAAAATACAGCGGTTTTCAGGCTTCTTGCATTAGAAAAACCGTAGACCGTGGAGCGCGCACGTGCGTGATCATGTGTTGGCCGCATTGCAGGGGTGTGGTCAGGCAAAGAAATGGCAAATAACCGTCGAACGAGCTGTGAACCAAGTCGCTGTAGTGCTTATTCGGAGGACCTTCGCTGGCGAATGGTATATCAGTATGAGCACTGGACCTAACATGTGATGAAGTCGTTGCTAACTTGTGCGTTGATCCTTCAACTGTTAGTACAACGGTCCAACTATTTCGCCGTACTGGCCACGTGAGCAAGAAACAATACGACACAACGAACTTACCTCGCCAGTTGACAGAATCTATTCAAATTCTTCTGCTCCAAATAGTTCTGGATCAACCAGGGATAATGCTACACTAGATCATAGCTAAAATTAAGTACCTCACTGATTCAGAGTTGACACCATCTACTATTTGTCGATTCATGCACAAGAGCGGATTTTCGAGACAAAGAATGAGAGTAGTAGTCTTGCAGAGAGATGAAATCTTGCGTGCAACGTTTGCTAGTGAAGTTTCTATATACAATGCAGACATGTTTATTTTTGTGGATGAAACTGGCACTGATAGAAGAGACATGCTCAGGAGGTATTCATACAGTTGGAGAGGAAAACCAGCTGTTGCGCACAAGCTACTTGTCCGAGGTCAACGTCTCTCCAGCATAGCCATGATGAGCACAATGGGTGTGTTGGACTGCAAAATTACAGTTGAAACTGTAGATGGAGATATATTTTACGACTTTGTACAATCCTATCTTCTCCCACAGTTGATGCCGTTCAACGGAACTAACCCCCACATGTTAGACAACGGAGCAATTCATCACGTTGACGGCATCATGAGCATGGTGGAACAGGTAGGAGCACTGGTACTCTTTCTCCCTCCCTACTCCCCTGATTATAATCCAATCGAGGAACTCTTTTCTAAGCTTAAAGTTACAATCAAGCATTATGAAGAGAATTTGGACATGAATGAAATGGATCTACAGGATATTGTGCTGGCTGTGTTTTCAGCTATCACTGCTGAAGATTGTCGTAGCTGGATTAGTCATGCCGGTATTTACCCAATGTAGCAATAATCATTATTACTATGTAGAGTTGATAACAATTATAATAACATGATTGTCATTGATAATAGTAATACTAGTTGATATCATTCTGTCAACTTGCGCAAAGACTCTAAAACTATTGATTTCTGCTCCGCAAACTCCTCGGGAGTTAGAACTCCTAGATCTAGAAGTTGCTGTAATTCACGGAGCTCCTGTAACTTTTTCAAATGCAGGTCTGAAATTTTGCCGGGAGACCGTCCAGCTGGTGAAGATGAACTTGGTCCTACATCAGGACGAATTGCGCTGGCTATACTTGATGCAACACCAGTAGATAAGGATTCTCGCTTCCTTTTAGGTGCAACACCTGTTATAGCGGGAATGGATGGAGCATCATCAAAACTATCATGGTTCCCTGATGCTATCATTCGGGCCCACAAGCGTATTTGAGGCATCGTGTAGTTGGATTTGTGCCTTTTTTTGCTTGTTCGTTTTCTCGATGAGACCGGGACTGACAGAAGAGATACTTTGAGACGATATGCTTATAGCTGGAGGGGGAAGCCAGCCTTGGCTCAAAAGGTAATTCTTAGAGGAGAGAGGCTGTCTAGTATTGCCATAATGAGCACAACTGGGGTGCTAGATTGCAAGATCACCACAGGAACTGTTGATGAAGTAATGACAACATTAGCGCAAGTTGCTGACTTGGTTAATGTTATGATCGGGGTTACGCATAGAACTCACTATCCCAGCTACCGCTTCAGCTAAAGATTCTTGTTTCCTATGCTTTGGTATCAGTCCATTAATAGCTGGTATATTAGGAGGTGTTGTGAGGCTAGAGTGATGCCCAGCTGCCACCATTCTACTCCACAATCGCATTTGTGACACAGCTCTAACTGTCTCACTAATATCATCTTCAATTATCTTCCTTTTGCTTGGGGGCCTTGTTTTAGTAGCTTCTGCAAATTTGTTCTGGCTTAGTTGTTTGTCTGACCGGTCTCTCCAAATTTAGTAACAAACAGTCATGGCAGGACTGAGAAAATGTGCATGTATCCACTTTTTTAAACCACCTTTTCGATTCAACACGTGGAAGTAGGATTCTCTGGAAAAGTAAAGTGTATCTCACCTGAAGGGCAAACAGACAATCGTGAGAACAAAAACTAAGAAGAAGACTCACATTTTTGGTTGACGGGCAAATGTTGTGTATGCGAGATCTCTGTCGGAAGTCATGTGAAAAATCTTGATATTTTAGTTGGAGTGCTATCTCGCTTTTTTACGTTTCTCGATACAATCATGTTGATTGAAGCACTCGAAGTGAGCTTGTGTTTTAGATGATTCATGATGCTGGATTTTGTCTCCTGAAGGGCAAACAAACAGTCATGACAAGCATTACGAACAGGTTGAAGTCTTAGAATTTAATCATGACAAAATCAACTATGCAACATCTGATGATTTTCCAGCTGGATTTTATTATGTGAAATTCGTCGAGAAAGTTAAGACGCTGATAGTAAGCTCTGTAAATAAGGTTTATTGAAAGTTTCTTCTGTAATCTGCCATCGTCTGTAAATGGTACAGTGGAACACACAAAGAGAGTGTAAAACTATGTTTTTGACATTTTGTTTCATATCTCAGGGACAAAGTATGTTGATCAGGACGGAGGATCATAGTGGTACCTGCAACATGATCAACCCTGAAATATTAAAATAAAATGTCAAAAACATAGTTTTACACTCTCTTCGTGTGTTCCACTGTACCATTTACAGACGATGGCAGATTACAGAACATCGTTACTGAGCAACCTCATTCATATGGCTTTGTGTCACGTGACGTGGGAGTCATGTGACATCAATAATTCCATTAAACTCGTCTGTAAGTGGTAGGTGAAGATGGACTCCGTTAAAGACGAATTAATACGGGAGAGATACATGCCCTCTTGTCGAAGACTATGCGCCCTTGCTTAGAATGCTTTAAATTTGATTTTCGATTAAGTGGATTATTCAAATCAAGTAATGAGCACAATAGCACTTGTTATAATAACAATGATGATATTTTTCCAGATTTTACCACCTGAAGGGCAAACAAACTGTCATGGCGCAAGTTCTAAACTGCTAGTGAAAATCGACACTAATGGTCGAAAAGATATAGTATGCACGTGATACCACCACGATACTGAGATTTTATACTAATAATTGTAAATGTGCGTCAATGATAATAGTTCTAGTACAAAACAATTCTTCAGTTCTTGTCGTGGGATAGTGGATCGAATCGTTCCTGCTGCAGATGCTTTTCTGTCCGCCGCTGTGCAGCATTGATGGTCCCATAGGACTCGTCTCGTCACAGCTATAACATGAGTAACACCATACGTGACCAATTTTTCATTTTGGTCTAAATGAAGTTTCTCGCCATAGTGGGAAGCGGGGTATGGGACTGGATTGAGCAGACTATAGGTGTCTTGACGCCGTTCCTGCATGGTACTGAAAGGGAGCCAATCTTCTCAGTGACGATGTAATTCGCCTTTGGCTCACTTGAATTCCGTATGAACGAAAAAGTCCTTGTAATGTTCCTCTCATTCGAAGAACCTCACCACTTGATCTAATCATCTAACTGTAAGCCGCTTAAATTATGCCGAATAATCTTTCCTCTATTTGAGCAAAATCGTCTCACACTTCTTGTCGAAAAACCACGTCTTCCGGCGGCGACTCCCTGAAGATACGAACTGATAGTCGCACCCTTGTGTGAACAAGAGTGCGATGGTTGGTTCAAAAGCTTCCATTTTGATTTTGAGCTGGAATGACCACACCTATGCAGACTATATCACGTGCACATAGGCAATTGTACGTGCTTATGTGTACACTACTTGTGTACACATAAGAACACATAATATTGTTGCTCACATATATTGTTGCTCAGAAAGCTCGGAATTATCGTCAGCTTGATGCATTGAAGTAGCCATTGTAACGAGCGACTGGAACATGCAGAGCTTCGTGCCTTGTATTCATATTACGTGCGGTTTACCCAGGCGAACAGCTTGTGCATAGTTGTGGTAACCACAAGTATGAATAATTCTACGCGTTAATGACACCCGCCACCTTAACTGCATGTGAACACTAGGTAATCAAATTATTCCAGCCACTCCTAAAAATGGTCCATAAGATCTTGTCCTGAAGGAGATGTATGCTGATGTTGGTGGAGTGCGTCCTGCTATCACTATTGTTCCAAGAGATACTCCTGCTGCCACTGCCTCGGCTCTCCATTGAGGGTTGGCAAATTCAGCTGTCACAGCAGCACACATCGGCGCATCCATTTTTTGGAATACCAATGGCATTCTTGGGTATGTAAAATGACGGAGAGCAGTGGCGCCTTGTTGGCCTGGTGTAAATGTCATTGCAGGGAGGCAGCAATATGAGTCTTGAAAGCCAGGGAGGTTTGTAATTGTTTCATGAATCCAAGTAGTAGTGTTAATGAAGGATTCCTCAGGATCACGACCAACCTGAACAGGTGATGATGGCAGTTGAATACAATGGTGATGTAGCGACAGTAACGGTAGTTGTGACTCAGAAAAATATCTTATCAGGTTAGCAGTATGGTCTGGTCTTAAATAGGATAAGCTATGTAGGACAATCACATGTATACAAAAATACAAGTTCATTGTTTGACTGAGTCACAGTGTCTGTCATCGTTACACCACTCCCCCTCTATGAAGATGAAACAGGACGATAAAAGTCAGGAGGCTGAACAGCACGACGAAGTCGACCTCCCCACCGAGGACCCCCACGAGTGTCCACCCCCTGGCCAGCGTCTTGATCCTGACTGACTGCTTCAGGAGCTGTATTAGTATCTGGATTGACTGTCGACTCATCCGAAGGAATGGGCACCATCAAATCTTCTTCGACAGATGAGTCAGTAGGGGAGTCTGGTCGACTTGAAGTTGCCGGAGGAGAAATCTCAGAGGGATTTCCTGAATTTGACGAGTAGCAGGGTTTCAATCGATTGAAATGCACAACAAGTCGTTGCCTACGTCTCCTATCAGTCGAGGGAGTGACATGCTGTATCCGATACACCACATCTGATATTGCTTTCAGAACCTTGTATGGTCCCTTCCAGGCACTATGGAATTTCTTTGCCTTTCCTGGAGATACTGCTGGACAGTAGAGCCATACCATATCACCGATCTTGTATCTTCCTCCCGTAACCTTGCGATCATAGTGGTCTTTCTGCCGCTTCTGTGCTCCTTTCCCATAGTCTCTGGCAATCTCATATGCTCCATTCAAGCGACTCCTCAAACTGCTTATGAACTCAGCTGGGGATTCACCAGGTGCTGCTTCACCACCAAACATAATGTCCACCGGAAGCCGCACTTCCCGTCCAAACATCAAATAATGAGGAGTGAAGTGAACACTGTCGTGGATGCTGGATCGATAGGCTAACATAAGAGGAGCAAGATGATCATCCCAAGTATCTTCAGGAAATTTCTGCATCTCAATGGTCAACAATTGCCTGAGAGTACGATTCAGACGCTCCACCAGCCCGTCTGATTGGGGATGGTAGGGAGTAGTTCTGGTCTTGTGAATATCCAGAAGACTGCAGAGCTCAGAGAACAGATTGGACTCAAAGTTCCTTCCTTGATCGGTGTGAATTGATTCGGGAGCTCCGTAACGGCAGATCCACTCACTCATCAGAGCCTGAGCAACTGTTGTCGCTTCCTGATTCGGGAGACCGATGGCTTCCGCCCAGCGAGTAAAATAATCTGAGATGACCAATATATACTTGTTTCCACGTCTGGTCTTTGGCAATGGTCCAACGATGTCCAATGCTACTCGTTCCATGGGCACACCGACTACACTTGGAACCAGAGGGGCTCTTGCTGGGGTAGAAGGGGACTTGACTTGAGCGCATCTCTCACACTTGCGACACCAATCCTCCACATCTTTCTGCAGGCCTGGCCAGTAGAAGCGGTCTCGTATCTTCTTTAGTGTCTTTGAGATTCCCAGATGACCACCTCCAACTCCTCCATGTAGAGCATGTAGAACATCATGAACCAGGACCTGTGGTACAACAATTTGAAATGTTGTAACATTCCCCACATCATCTTCCCAACGCCTGCACAGTACATTATCTCTCAGCTCCAATCGACCCCATTGAGCCCACAGTGAACGAACAACAGGACCTCTACCGCTTACTTGCACAAATGCAGGTCTCTCACTGGAATTTTTCATCCATTCTAGAATGGTCTTCAAGTTGGGGTCATTGGCTTGCTTGTGTTGGAGGTCTTCGTCAGTCCACACCGAAGCCCAATTGGAGGCATGAGAGGGATCCACGTTCAATGCTGCTGCGACATCACTCTCTTGAGGTGGTACAGTCCTAGACAGAGCATCAGCGTTGGTGTGAAGCTTCCCCGGACGATGGTGTGTTTGGAAATCATACTCTTGTATCTGTTCCAGCCAACGAGCAACTTGACCCTCAGGTTCCTTGAACTGTTGAAGCCACTGTAGTGAGGCATGATCTGTTCGAACATGGAAGGGTCTCCCTAGCAAATAAGCTCTGAAATAGCGCAGAAAGTAGACAAGGGCTAGAAGCTCTCGCCGGGTGGCACAGTAGTTTCTCTCAGATTTGGTAAGAGTCCGACTGCCATATGCGATTACTTTCTCCACACCACCCTGTAGTTGGGAAAGTACAGCACCAATAGCAAGGTCACTAGCATCAGTATCTAGTACAAATATACCGTCCCTAGTAGGGAAGGCCAAAACAGGAGCAGAAGTGAGTTTTTGCTTCAACTTATCGAAAGCAGTCTGGCAAGGTTCAGCCCAGCTGAAACGAGATTCTTTTTCCTGAAGACGGTACAGTGGTGCTGCTATTTCCGCAAAGTTGGGAATAAAGCGTCGGTAATACGATGCTAATCCAAGGAAGCTCCTTAACTCTGTTGCGTTGGTTGGAGCAGGCCAGTGAGTAACTACTTGAATCTTGAGTGGGTCAGTCTCTACACCATGTTGAGAGATAATATGGCCAAGAAATGAAACAGACTTACGGAAAAATTGACATTTCCCTGGATGTAGCTTGAGGTGAGCCTCCTGAAGTCGTGACAATACTTGTCGTAATCGCTGAAGATGCTCATCCCAATCACGTCCAAAGACGATCACGTCGTCCAGATATATCAAGCAGGTCTCCCAACACAGGCCAGACAATACGAGCTCCATCAACCGTTGGAAGGTACTGGGGGCGTTACAGAGACCAAAGGGCATCACACGGAACTGATACAGTCCATATGGAGTTGTAAAGGCAGTCTTTGGTCTGTCAGATGGTTCAACTTCTACCTGCCAGTACCCACTTCGGAGATCCAATGTCGTAAACCATTCAGCACCATGCATGGAGTCGAGAATGTCGTCAACTCTTGGAAGTGGATAGGAGTCACGAATGGTTACTTTGTTGAGCTTCCGGTAGTCAACACAAAATCTCAGGGAGCCATCCTTCTTTTTGACAAGCACAATGGGGGATGCCCATGGAGACGATGAAGACTCGATGATGCCTTGTCCTTCCATTTCCTCTAGCATTTCAAAGACTTGCTGTCTACTATGGAAGGGAAGACGACGAGGGGGTTGATATACGGGAACCGCTCCACCTGTATTAATTTGATGATAGATCTTATCAGTACGTCCAAGGTCACTTTTACCAGAGGAAAACACAGGGGAGAACTCACTAACCAGTTCATTCAGAGTCTCTACTTGGTGTTCACTCCACTCGCTGGTATCAATTCCAAGTAGCGATGCTGGAGACGGCTGGAAGCTCACTTGATGGACATGCGAATCAGGGGATGATTTCGTCTCTGGTAGCTCCATATACTCAGTCTCCTGTTCCGAAGAACCCAAGGGGCAGTACTTAGCGAGATTGGTTCCTTTATAGAGCGTTACTGCTGAGCCAGAGAGGTTAGCGATTCTCAGTGGGACAGTTCCTTGGTCAGGTTTTGCCAATACACGAGCCAAGAGGATCTGATGCTTCTCTTCTGTTCCCTCTTGGGCTTCCACAACACCTGTAGTACCTACAAGGGAGGAATAGTCACCACTAATGTTTGCTCTACACAATCTCTCTTCTCCAGGATGAATGACAAAGGTCTCACCAACAGAAACATGGTAGCTGGAGGCACATGGTGTCTTGGAACTAAGCAGAGGGGTAGAAGTCTCACCAATGCGGAGCAGACGACTACCCAGGTCGATGACGAACCCGTGTGTAATTAGGAAGTCGGCACCGAGTATACACTCCTGAGTTATGTCTCTAGCAATCAGCACTTGATGGAAGAACTCTTTTCCAGCAATCACTATGCGAATTTCTGTCTGCCCAAGAATAGTTAGAGGCTCTCCATTTGCTGCCATCACTGGTCTGTTCACCTTCTGTAGACTTCGTTGTAGAGGACACCACGCTCGTTCATGAACAATAGTAACAGCTGACCCGGTGTCAACAAGCAGGAACACAGTTCGCTTTTGAACAACACCACTGACAAAAATAGACTGCTGGAGGGACGTGCTGGATATATGAAGAGGGTTGGGGTCAGTTACTTTTGCGGCCGGCGGTTGACCCAATTCGCCGGTCGCTGGTCGTTTCCCGCTGGTTGTGGAGCTCGCTGTGGACAATTCCGCTGGTAGTGACCCTCTTGTCCGCAGCACCAGCAACTCCCTGACGGTTGTCGGCGTGGGCGACGAGGGGGGCGACGTCCACTGGGTTGCAAATCAGTGCCGAAACGGGTCAGTAGCTGTTGCAGCATCATAGTGTTCTGACGAACAGCCTGAGCTAAATCGTCCTTGGCTGAGTCGGCTCCGACGGCGTTCACATCAGAAGGGGTGGGCGAAGTCGACTCAGTCGAACGGACCTCTGCGGGCTTGGTGCGCATCTTCCGAGCTAGCTGTGCTGCCTCCAATCTTTTTTGCCGCCTTGCGAGCTCCATCTAGGTTCTTTAATTGCTCCGGTTCTCGTTGCATTAATGCTTCTTGGAGATGGTCGTCTCTGAGACCAGCGATAAATCTATCACCGGCTAGCTCCATTCTGAACTTGGCTGTCTGCTCGGGGTAACCACGGTTTGCGAGATGTATCAGCGCGTCGGCAAATTCGTCGAGGGACTCCTTTTCTCCTTGGACTCGTTGACTTAGAAGCCACCGTAGCTCTTGTGTTGCTGTATGAGGACTGAATCTCTCGAGGAGTGCCTTAGATAATGCTTTGTAGTCCGCCTTCTCGACAAGCTCAGCAGAATTCTCTAGCAAGTCAAACGCACGAAACGCCCCATCATCCAGCAGGGACAGAACAGCATTGCAGAACTGGTCGTCCGGTGTCTTAACGGCCTTGGCAAATGTCTCAAACCGTCGCAACCACAACTGAAAGTCCTCTCCGAGGGAGTATGGACGAGGAGCACGAAGCTGAGGGGCTGCCATCCCACCGCTGCCACCAGTGTAGCGACAGTAACGGTAGTTGTGACTCAGAAAAATATCTTATCAGTTTAGCAGTATGGTCTGGTCTTAAATAGGATAAGCTATGTAGGACAATCACATGTATACAAAAATACAAGTTCATTGTTTGACTGAGTCACAGTGTCTGTCATCGTTACAGTGAATATGCTCTGAGGGACCCAAGAGGAACACGATCACAGGGTCCACACCTTCATCATTACCTTCATTCTTTCTTCTTTTCTGGTTCCCCGTCTAGTATTATACTCCTATAGAACAGTGAAAACAGCATAAAGCACCCACTCTCTAAAACAGACTGACTCTTCATCCAATCCTTCTTAGGACGAACGAGGTACCAAAGACACTGGAGCACTGCTTGAGCACTTTCAGCTGCTTGCTTTGGAGATACTGGCGGCATCAGCATTATAATTCCTACTAATACAATCACTTCAGCTGGAAGCAAGTGCTTGTGTTATAAGCCTTTGTTGGAGTGATGAAACAAATGCAAATGCAAATTTTACAAGCAAAACTAAATAATAAAGAAAGTTGATCGACATTATGTTTCAGATGTTTTAGGTGCTGGTAGCCTGTAAATTTTATTAACTAAAAAAATTAAACAATATGTCTAGTAAGTAACAATAAGTTAAGTCTTTTTTTTTGACGTGACGAAGGAAAAATTTAATGATAAATGACATAACAAGGAAATACACTAAGATGTTGTGGTTGAACTGAGTTTTGCAGAGACACAGTGCTTTACTTTGGTCCTTCGAGTCTTTATTTTAGTAGTGAAGTCTGCAAGGGCGTATATTATAGCGTCTGCGAATTCTAGCATTGGTGCTGGAATTTCGTTCCACACCGCCATATAAGGCGGTGTGGTACTTTGCTGGGGACTATTCTCACTTTGATTGACTGCAATTCAAGATGACGATGATGATTCAATATCAAGATGATATTGGCTGAAAACAAATTATAGCTTATATCTTCGCTATTTTAACTGGATTTAACCGTGCTTGCAAGCAGTTCATTTAAATCACTGCTCAATGTCGAAAATCAAAGATGGCAATTCTCAGAGAGGCATTCCCCAGGTCTTTACTGTTTTGATTTTTTCTTCAGCCATCTAGCCATCTAGGATTGCTCCGATAATTTTCTGAGCTGAAGCTCTTAGATGGCTGTATACAGCAGCATTCCACTGCACTCTTTGACTTAGCGCAGCACAGCAGAAATTGGAAGATAAGAGATGTAATTAATCTCCACAGAGTTAATTTCCATAGAGTTCTTGTCTAAAGTGGTTTCTATAAAGAAACATTGAATAGAGCAAAGATAGTTTGAATCACGGTGATTGGTATATTTCGAGGAGTTCGAGAACCTTTGTTCAAGAAGTTTTTCTAAATCGTTTGCACGTGATCTTGAATCACGGTCAACCTCTATACCAATCGCACCTTTCTTTTAGTTTAGAATTTTCTTCTGTTAGAATTTTTATTTTTTTAAGTTCCTTTGTAGTTGTAGGGAAAGACAAAAGATTGTTCTTACATTCATACCACATTGTGAATTATACACTAAAACTTTAGGTGTGACCTATTCACATGTGTTTAAGGGAAGTACCATTAGAAAGCCTCAAACCTCATGTCAATTTTCAAATCAGAAATTGAGAAAACAGTGTAATACTCTAGCCGGTGATAGCTGTTAGTGTTGCTGTTTATAGTGTATACCGGGTTAATATCAAAGCCTTATATCGCACATGTATTTAATGGCTATGAACACAGCTAATTCTTGACCAAGCCTGAAGGTATGTTATAAATCAATCAAATATGGTGTTTTACGTATAGTATCAAAGATAAATTACTTCAAACGTGCTTTAAAATGGTTATGAATAATCAAGACACATGTAGTAAATTATTAAAACATGTGCATCAAACACTAGCAAGTGTACCTTATTCTTTGCACTCTGTGAACAGCAACATGCGACTGTTCTTGGCAGATACTTGTCTCTACAGAGGATAAAGAGATGTAATTAATCTCCACAATGGAGGTATGGGTCTAGCTCGATAGACTAAGTTTGTTGTTAACAACAATGGCTTTTCTATTTCTCATGCTATACAGAGAATGCTCATAATTTTAGTATCATTGTGGGATTTAAAGTGTCCGTATTGCTCAGTTATAGTTAATAAGTTAACCCTTTAAGCCCAAATGATGCCATTTGAGTCCAGGCAATCATGTGTGTCATGTTCTTTGGTATTCGTCTGGCTATTTCAGCAGATACAATTCAATGAAGGTTGTAGGGTTGACACTGCATTTCTATTTCCAAAACTGAGTTTTCAACTTTATCATACAGCACTAAGAAGGTAGAGATATCAAGTTCCTCTCTGTGACCTCGCCCTTTGTCATCTCTTACAATATAGAATCATGAACTTTCAGAGTTATCATACGAGTGGGATTACGATGTGAATATAAGCTTGCCCGTGACCTGTCTGTGACACAAGTCGTAAAGCTGTGAAGTATTGCAGGTATCTTTAGAACATCTTCCGAATGGCGGGGTTGCAGGTTCCACCCTGGCACTACATCTAAAGTATGTCTTGATGTCTTGAAGATCCATTACTGCGACAATGTGCGCTTCATGAATTATGCATTGCTGCTGTATTGGCTTCTTCAACTACAACACCGATGTCCGGTAATTCTGTGATATTGCAATCGTACTTTGTCATGGTAAGGTATTTGTTGAATGAATATTCGCGAACGGAAAATCCGGAGAGATTGTAACTGTTCTCCTGCTTAATACTACAACTACATAACTCACAATACGGATGAGTAATTATCAGAGAGCCTCGGAGCCTAAACACTTCAAACCTCGTCTTGTCTACTTTAGCATTTTATGCTCATCATAAATTCTAATGTTATAATCTCGAGAATCACAATTAACTTGCTCAAGTCATTGGAGAAGTGGTTACAGTTTTCTGTTCCATTAACAGCTGCCACTGCTATCTAACGTTGCCACATTCTGTTCCATTGTCAACCTGGTCTTCTTGAGTAGATAGTAGGTAGCAGAAGGCTCCCACCAGGGGGCTTCTCCAAGTTGAACTGAGACTTGATGTTAAATTCTGAAGAGTACTTCTTGGTTTCTTGAGCCCTTTAGATTTGGTTTAGAGACTTAGATGCTGACCTGAAGGTTTTGGCGTTGTCTGTCCCACGGGATATAACGGGTCGTATATCCCGCTAACGCGGCATATAACCTACGCAAATCACATTAACTTGCACAAGTCATTAGCATACTTTATGGCAGACCACAATGATGTGGTCTGCAGACATACTCTCATAGAAGCAATGAGTATGAATGACTTGAGTTGCATAGAGTCGTGCTGCCATGAATGCCTGTGTACTAGCAACAATTAATAGATCGAAAAATAATTAACAGGTGAAGGTGTCCTGGTAGAGTAAGCTAAGTGGGCATTTTAGATGAAACACAGTATAGGTCAGCCACTTGCATATCTCAGAGACATAGATGTTGGTCAGTAAGAGACGAATCTTGTTGCCTTGCATACTTTATGACAGGGGCTCACAGACTACTGCAACATCAAACAGTGATCAAGTAGTCCCACCAAACATGGCGCAACAGCATATTACATGGCAATACACATGTAATAAAATTTTAATTATTAAAACATGTGCATCAAACACTAGCAAGGTGTACCTTATTTCTGCTGTTTGGTCGCAACAGCATTCTACTGCACTCTTTGACTTCCTTCCTACCACACAACATGGCAGATATTTGTCTCCTACAGAAGATAAAGAGATATAATTAACCTCCACAATAGAGTTCTGGTTCTTGCTCAATAGACTAAGTTTGTTGTTAACAACAATGCCTTTCTTTTTCTCATGCAATGATCATAACCATTGTGGGATTTAAAGTCCGTATCACTTAATAAGTTAACCCTATAAGCCCTAATGACGCCATTTAGCTTCTGTAAGTCCAGGCAATCGTGTGTGTCGTGTTCTTTGGTACTCGTCCGGCTATTTCAGCAGATACTGCCTCACTGCTCATTGCTTCCACAAATCTTTTTGCGTTTTTTTGGGCAGTCAAATCAAAATCTTCTCTGTCGTCGATATCTATGCTTGCATAAGGAACACTCAGTGATGCAGATAGCAAAAAAATATTGCGAAAGACGCAATGGTCTGCGTCTTTGTGCGCTGCCATGGATGACGCTACTCGCTAATGACTATGATGATGATGACAATGATGATAAAACAATAATTCAACCCTAAGTTTGTTCCTCTCATAATATTAACACTATAAAACTCAAAAGATGGACGAATAATTATCAGAGAGCCTCAGAGCTAAACACTTTCTGTCTGGCTCACACCTCGATATTGAGGTCTTGTCTACTTTAGCATTTTATGCTCATCATAATTAATTCTAATGTTATAATCTCGAAAACCGTTAAAAGGATTTAAGTATATGCCTTTCCTCATCAGTACTCGTAGCTTTCATTATGATGCTGTGCTTTTTAAAATCGATTTTGACAACTTTGCCAAACTTTGTTAGTGAAATACCGACCAGCAGCCAGGTCTGCCTAGTACTCTGTAAAAAGAGATACACTGTAAAAGTACAGTACTATACAATCATAGATAATAATTTATTGTGCGATTCATTTCGCACGCACACGTGATGAACTAGGCACGTTAGAGATAGGAGAGCTGCTGCTCAGGCATGTGAGCAGTTTTCAAAATGGTGCTTACAAAGCAATGTAGGTTACATTGTTAATTGTACCAATTATACCAGCATGCAGTTAGATAAACTCCTCCTGTCCTGCTGTGTCCAAGATATCTAGCAAGCAAGTCTAGACAGATATGTTTCAGATGTTTCAGGTGCTGGGAGCTTGTAAATTTTAATGTTAATAAATTAAACAATAAGTCTAGTAAGTAACAATAAGTTATAAGTCTTTGTTGGTATGACGAAGCAAAAAATTAATGATAAATGACATAACAAGTAAGATGTAGGTGGCTGAACAGAGTTTTACAGAGACACACTGCTTTGCTTCTCCATTGCCGCTGGATCCTTCGAGTCTGTAAATTTTAATAGTAAAAATAAACAATAATGAAGATATTGTCATTTTGATCGACTGCAATTCAAGATGACAATGATGATTTAATATCAAGATGCTGTTGGGCTGAAAACAAAATATATCGCTATTTAACTGGTTTTAACTGCACTTACAAGCAGTCCATAGCTCAACGTCGCAAATCAAAGATGACAATTCTCAGAGATTCACTCCAGATATTTACTGTTTTGATGTTTTTTAAAAACTTCAGCCATCTAGGATTGTTGCGATAATTTTTTGACTCTCTTTGGTGAGTCTAAAGATGTTTTTATTAAGTGTTAAACCGAAATTGCAGCCCACACACATTGATAGTTTGCAAGATCATTTCAATCTTGAATCACGGTCATCCCTCCATACCAATCACAGATATTTGCCTTTCTTTTAATTGATTAGCAGCTGCCTTCATATCATCCACCTGCCTTGCCAATCTTGAGATTTCTTCTTTCTGTGCCTTATTTGCAGTTGCAGGGAAAGACAAAGAGATTGATCTTCTTACATTCATACCAAATTGTAAAATTAATTATACACTAAAATTTAGGTGTGACCTATTAACATGTGTTTAAGGGAAGTACTGTCCTGTTGAGCCATCAGTTAAGACCGTCAGACAAAGACACGGATTGTTGTTCTTCGAATGTAGTACTTTCTCGTTTTATAAAATCAAAGTTCAATTTGTGGACAGTCGCAGTGAGAGAATCGTGGTCATTTACGAGACCACACACAATATGTATTCAATTAAACTAGAACACTTTGTTAGGTGAAGATACGCAACATCACCACCCACTTTCTCCATGCCAGCCAAGAGTTGGGCAAGATTACTTCCCTGACCATCCAATTTACTTTCTGTGACTGCCATCGACATAGTTTGACCGTCTTCATAGACGAACACGAACGCATATCCCTCGCGCATACTGCGCACTGGTAATTTTTATTATTATCATTCTGTGTAGCACAAGACACTGCATAGTATTGTAAACCAGCCTTATGCTGTATTCTGCGTATCACAGTACAGTTCTGTGCCTCTCTCAGTATTATTACAAAGATTAAACCATAGTATGAATAATTCTCTTTGATGTAACGACCGTTAATGAGGGTTATAAATCGTGTACAGCCCGCACACGTTTCAAGATGGCCGCCACGTTCGAGAATCCACAAAGAAACGGCGCTCGTGCTGCTCTGCGGTCTTCCTGCGACGTAAAATAGCCAGCTAGACGTCAGGCAAGCAGCGCACTATGGTTTAAAGTAGTTATATACCTCACAGTCGATGTTTAAGCATTTAAAGCCCTTGGGCTACGCCCGCGGGCTTTAAATCGCTTAAACACCTCCTGATCGGTATATAACTACTATTTACAAAGGTTATGTTCGAACATAACCTTTGTGGATGTGCATTCATTGACAGCGCATGCATTCTTCCACTGTCAATTTTGACTTGTCTGGTGGTTACGAGTTGAACCGGAGTAGTTACGTTACATGTTCTTTCTCCTGTCGGATGATCATGCATGTCTTTGCCTCTGTTAAGTACCACTTTAAAAACTTGATTAATCTTCTTTCTTTAAAGATTTAAAAACTTGATTAAACTTCATTCTGGAACTGTTCATCAATCTCTCTCCAGCTGTTAATGTTAATAAAAGCGGATGCATTTCAAATACTTTACACTGAGTACATGTACATGTGTAGTACCTGATGGAGTGAGTGATGATGGAGACAGCTCAACCGGATTGACACAAGCAGTGGCGTCTTTGCCTACTTCCTGATAGAAGGGATCTGGTGCGCGCAGGCATGTATAGTTCTAGAGAGAAAGAAGCAGCATTTCCAATACTGTACATTGAGTACATGTACATGTGTAGTACTTGATGGAGTGAGTGATGATGGAGTGTGCTGGATGGTCCTGACTGACTGATTGTGTCTAGAGAGGGTCACTATAGGCTGTGTGTGTGTCTAGAGAGGGTCACTATAGGCTGTGTGTGTGGCGGTGATGCTGATAGCAAAAATCTTGCAAAAGATGCAATGGTCTGCGTCTTTACGCGTTGCTATAGATGATGCTACGCGCTAATAACTACGGCGATGACAATGATGATAAACAATAATTTGACCCTAAGTTTGCTCTTCTCATGATACCATGACTACAATACTCAAAAATATGGACAAATAAATTGACTTATTAATTAATTGACTTATTTGAAAGTAGGACCATCACTTTTACTTAATTTTTCTTGAACAATCCTCAATCTTTAACATGATAATTAAATTGTGCAATTAAATTCACCTCTTATTTAAGTATGCTACTCCAAACGGAACCATTGATAATCGATTTTGTGTGTTTCTCCATGAAAGGAGGCGTGGTAGGGTTTGTCAAGTTTTGCCGTTTCAACTCAAAAAGCACCAGATGGCTTATCCTTTATTTGTCCCATCAGCACTGGTGGCGTCCATAATAATGCTTTAACAATCTTGTGACAACTTTGCTCGAATTTATTACCTAAAAGCCATTCCTACAACAATCTGATTATTTATTGAGCACCTCACTGGAGAATTCCAGCTGAGAATGACGATTGTGAATCGTGATAAACGATGTGATGATATGAATAACTCTTTTAATAGTTGATTGTTTATTAACAGTCAGTTCCATGACAACCTTGTCCGATTACATGTACAGTCTGGTGCTGGTTGAATTCAATCTAGCCACTTGCCTCCCGAAAATCCAGGTTCTCTATCACGGCAGTATTCTCAGATCAAGATCTTTCGGTATTGTTTCGTGAGTACTTGTCTGGTGGTTACGAGTTGAACCAGAGTAGTTACATGTCTTTCTCCTGTCGGAAGATCATGCATGTCTTTGCCTCTGTTAATTACCACTTTAAAAACTTGATTTAAGGAACTATTACCTAATGCTAGCTGTTTAAATATTAACTTCAACTGTTTGGTTGGTTATGTCCTTGATACAAACAATAATAATCTTTATTCTCTTTATGAATTTAATTTTGGGATCACACAACTCAATACGATTTTAAGTATTATGCTTCTCCTTATTAGTACTCATAGCTTTCAATATGATACTGTGCTTTTTAAAAATCGATGACAACTTTGCCCGGTCATGTTGGATGATTTGATTCTTAGTTCCAAGTCCTTAGCACAGCCACGCACTTTAAAACTCAATTAAACTTCTTTCTTTATGGTACTATTACCTAATGCTAGTGTTTGAATATTAACTTCAACTGTTTGGTTGGTTATGTCCTTAATACAAACAATAATCTCTTTATGGGAAATTTAATTTGGGGTTCACACAACTCAATAAGATTTTAAGTATTATGCTTCTCGTCATCAGTACTCATAGCTTTCATTATGATGCTGTGCTTCTTTAAAATCGATTTTGACAACTTTGTCCTATTCCATTCTCACCACTATTTGATTACTTATTGAGCAGAATGCCAGCTGCCAAGAATTATTGTGATGAGATAGTGATGCGATGAGCTAACTGATGTGATGACCTAACTGATGTGATGACCTAACTGATGTGATGACCTAACTAATGCGATGACCTAACTGATGTGTATGACAAGAAACTAGTATGATAAGTGCTTGTCCAGCAGCAGAAGTAGTGCAATCGTGTGAGCTAGGAAAATACGACTTGTGCGATGGAAAATAGTGTCTTGTCTATTGCTCAGTGAAGATTTTTGTTTCCTTGAGGTTTGTTGCTGTCTTTCCGATCAAGCCCATGCACCCGATTATGATTTGTCTGGTTTTGACTCTCCAATCCGTTATTATGGCGGCTGATGTTGGCACATAATTTGAACGATGAGTCTTTGTTCTGTTGATGTTTCCCTTTTCACTCCACTGCTGTTTACGGGAGTTGAATTCCGCTCAAGAGTTATGATTCTTCTTGATTCTGATGTAGTGAACTGACTATTTTTCTGACTTGAACTTTTTTGAGCAAATTTCCCTTCCCAATGCCGTAAGACGGGGAGGTTGTATCACATCCAAAGACTGCATGTAGACAAAGGAGGTGGGAGCATACCATTCTTAATGACTTCACTCAATTGGTCACTCTGATGTGCTTGTGTCTGTGTGTCTAAGTGCAATTCGTGAGAAGGTAGTGAACCAATAGTGTCTATGTTACACAGGCGTATTACTCACTTGTCTTGCAAACAGATCTGTTCCATTTTCTGTAGAAAAGAACATGTACGTCAATGCTGCTGTTGATCATTATAAATAATAATTATAAATTATTACTTTATAAAACTGGAATTATTTCTTTGTGCTAAATTTGATTTTTACGTCAGAGTTCTGTATCTTTTTTGCTTGTCAGGTGCTTTGGCTGCTCCATTGCTCCACCTCGGTGTAATGGCTGGTATGATTATTATTGTTACACTGCAATTGAGGAGAGCTGCTGATCTTCAGTGAGGAGATGCAGTGCTGGCACTTGATATGGTCAACACATTGATAACAAACATTTCTTCCTCAAAATACTTTTTAAGCAAATTTTGTGCTGCATTGCTGTCTGTGGGTAATACAGGGACTTGTTTATAGTGATGGTGATGGTGCCATTGTACTACATGTGATGTCTTGATTCACTCTAACTTTACGTCCACTGATTATTGTTGTCTAGCATGTCTAGAACGAATTGATCATTTTCAACCAACTTTGTAATTGTTTGCGTTTTTCTGGTATTTTCATGACAACCTTGTCCGATTATATCTCCCAACACATATGATCGAATAAAGATGCTTCATCATGACTCTACTAGATGATCTTAGCCACCTTACTGTGATTGATATCACACTGTGTTTAAGAGCTTCCTCAATAGAGAATGCTCATATTCATAGAAAGCCTTGAGTTGTATTTGTTTCATATTAACAATGATGGCTCATGGATTTGAAGAATTCATTTTAGTAGCTGTTTCACTCACTGCGTATCGAATGATGAATCTTTGTTCTTTCTTTGTACTCCTTTTTCTTTTTACGAAGAAAAAGATATGATTTTTTGGTATGATATGACTTTTTGTAAAGTCAATTTTATGACAACCTTGTCCGATCATGTCTCTCGGCATCATCGTGTCTCTAGCCACCTTACTGTGATTGATATCACGCTGTGTTTATTAAGAGCATTGTTAACGGAGATGATTTAGGATAAAAGTTTATTTAATTTGGCTCAATTACCTTCTATTACTATAATAATAATATAATAATGCAGCATAGCAGTGACTGGAATACAGGACATCGAAAATACATTTTCATCTTTATTTGGAGTCACTACTTAACTAATTTGGTTGTTCATTAACTCTTTGTGAGAAGGCAGCGGGACAGATAGTATCCATGTTGAGGACAGTTTGATTATCTCTTGTTCTGCAAACAAGATCGTGAGTACGTGTCTGGTAGCTTGAGTTGAACCGGAGTAGTTCTTTTACACGTTCTTTTTTCTTTTTAAAGAACATGTATGTCATTGCTGCTATTGCTCTTTATATAAATAAAAATTACCACTTTATAAAACTGGAATTATTACTTTGTGCTAAATTTGATTTTGACGTCATGCAGAGTTCTGTTTCATCTTCGCTTGTCAGGTGCAGCCTAGCTGGTGCTTTGGCTGCACCATTGCTCCATCTTGGTGTAATGGCTGGTCTGATTATATTATTACACTACAACTGAGGAGAGCTGCAGATCTTCAGTGAGGAGGTGCTGTGCTGGCACTTGATATGGTCAACACATTGATAACAAACAGTTCTTTCTCAAAATACATTTTAAGCAAATTTTGTGCTGCATTGCTGTCTGTGGTTAGTACAGACAAAGGGACTTGTTTATAGTGATGGTGATGGGGATGAAGGTGCCATTGTACTACATGTGATGTTTTGATTCACAGTCCACTGATTATTGTTGTCAAGCATGTCTAGAACGAATTGATCATTTTCAACCAACTTTTAATAGTTTGCTTTTTTTGTATTTTCATGACTACCTTGTCCGACAATATCGGCCACAACGTATGACCGAATGAAGATGCTGCATCATGACTCTACTAGATGATCTTAGATTAACAATGATGGCTCGTGGATTTGAAGAATTCATTTAAGTAGCTGCTTCACTCATAGCGTATCGAATGATGAATCTTTGTTCTTTCAATGTACACCTTTTTCGTTGGGTTGCTTTTTACGAAGATTGAATTTTGCTCGCTCAGTGATATAATTTTTCTTGAATCTGATGTAGTAATTGAAATTCTTATTGAATTCATTCACAACTGATGTGCTCGTGTTTTTGTGACGAAGTGTAATTTGTGAGAAGGTAGTGAACTGATAGTGTCCATCTTTATGTATACAGGCACGATTGCGCACACTTTTAAGTTCCAGGTTGTTGAAGGGTTGTTCATAGTTCAATGGATACTCGTCTGCTGGTTTGAGGAGTTGAACCCGCTCATGATGTTTTGATACCTGGTATGGTTTAGTTCCTGTATTTATCAATGTTGAGTTTGTTCGCTGGTAGCGATGGGAATCCAATCACAGTAATGGTGTTTGTTGAAACTCAATTTTATGACAACCTTGGCCGATCTTATCGTAACAACATATGAAGATGCTGCATCATGTATATAGCCACCTTACTGCACCGACCTTGTTTGTTGATTTGCCTTTGAGAGTCCATATCAGCAAATTATTTCACAGCCTCTCATCATCTCAACGAGCTAGTCCCTAATTATTGCATTCCGGAGAAGGCCTAGTACTGTGGTTGTGACCAGACGGTCTCCTGAAAGCAAAATCTGTCGGCCCCCGCGAGACTATTCCCCCGGCCAGCACTCATTGCAATATTCATGCAGGAGGCAGGTACATTATGATTATTTCTTACCATGAATATTTGAATGAATATGAATTTTACGGGTTTTGCTACAAAATAGTTGAGAGTACACAAAAAAAACGGAGTATAAAGAGAGAAAGGGTGGTCAGTCCTTTGATTTCTTTTGTTTACAATAAATTATTTGAGGCTTATCTTCACAAATGCTGCACTGAGGATAAAACTTGTGGTCAGTCCATGGCAGAACTTTTCCTGAACAATACACGCAAATATCCTCAAATTGGGCACTATAGCACAGTTTTCTATGGGTTCTTCACATGACATCTTCCTTACAAACACCACTTCTTTTAAATATTGAGGTACAATTTCATAATCTTGGAGCTGTGCTCCACATGAAAGGACATTTCATCCAATGATCGTTCTAGTTCTTGTTGTTTTAGCTTCCTATTCGACTATAGAAGACGCCACATCTCACACTCATCGCACATTAGCATTAGTTCCACATTTTGTACACTTGTTGCACAATTGCGGAGAACGGTAGAGACTTTTTTTGATGTCTAGTACGCCTGGAGGGACGGTGTTCTGCAGTGGTTGTAGTCCTGAATACTTTAGAGAATGGTTTGTAATGGACATAGCAAGCAAATTTACACAATAGTGCAGGACAATGATTACAATTAATAGCCAGAGGCTAATAACGAGGGGCATACCCAAAAGCAAGAAACAAAACAAAAACAACAATAATAACAACAAAAACAACAATAATAACAACAAAAACAACAGAAAAAACACTAAGAACAATAATAATAGTAAGAACAGATAATTTTGTCAAGACAAAACAATTATGAGTTTGGGTGATATAAAATTTTGTTTGTTACATAACTAGATGATGGATACTTTTTAAAAAGTAGATAAACTACATGTAACAGACTTGAAAATGGATTGAGAAAGAGAGTTCCAAGCAGTAACAACACTTGAGGCTTTAGGGCCCATATTAAATTGGTTGTCACCAACAATAAATAACTGCTCTATTGAGTAATCTACACGGACCTCATAATTATATAGTATGTTCGGCTGCATCAACTGGGATGAAACAACCTGTATTGAATAGCAAGACACTGTCTAAAAGTGCTTGGGAAAGAACTGGCATTTGAACTCACTCTTCCATAGAACTCTGACAGATTTAGACTTTATTAATACTCAATATGGAGGAGCGATGAGCGTAGTGTGACAATAGTAGTCGTATACAGAAACATTATCCAGCATTATTATAGATACATTCTGCTTTATAGTGCCTCGTGCTTGTGAAATATTGAATTTGCTTAATTAGAATAAGAATAATACGTGTGGTATACAGAAACACGGGCGGGCGGTGGATGAGAAACAAATATCTCGGCCTCAGCAGCAATAGTAATACAGTTGTGTGTAGAAGCTGTGTGCCTTCACGTTGATAACATTTCGATGTTGAAATATTTTCGTGGGGCAGGTCGACCTACAAAAGTATTTTAACATGAGAATTTATCTCTCGAAATTTTTTTAACTTCCGTATTTACAGTATTAACAGTAGACCCTCGCTAATCGGAACACACAAATAAATTGTGAATTTTATTATGCATGTTTTCATAAGCTGACCAAATTTGTTAACAATTGAATTGTCTTTCTAACGAGATGCTAAAGTGTTGAGATTGGTGAAGGTCTACTGTAATTAATATTTTTTATTTATTATTGTACATTTTATTTATTTATTATTTGTACTACAATGAGTGGGTGTGATCAAAGGAACTGCCAGTCGTCTAAATCCCTCGGGAAGTAAGAAGACGCTTCTAACTACCATTGTGAGGTTAAAAATATAATTCAAGAGATGTGCAAAGTCTCGGTGTTCCTCAACAAATGATCGCCTCTAGTCACAGCACAGGGAGACCCTAGCTAGGTAGCTAGCCATATAGCTGCGCACGAGGCATAGAATGCGCATGCATAGATAGACACCCACGCATTGTAGTACAAACCAGATAAACTCCACCTACCTTGGTTTACCAGATATACACTCGGCAGTTATTAATTAGTGTCTATTTAACCAACCGCCTCATGTATATCCTGGTAGGTGTAGTTTATCTATAACTTAAATATTTTGTATCTTATATATATTATTTTGTGTTTTTCATTGTTTGTTTATTTATTCCAGGGCAGAGTGCTTCCAATGGTTATTTGTATGTCTGCAAGCACTGGCTTGTAATCCAGTCGCTAGGCAACAGAGCCACGCTAACCAACATTGTAGTGGGCTGTGGAAGAAGGTGTGGTCAGGCTGTATAAGGTGAGAAACAATTGTTGGTTGTGACTGTATTGTAGTACGATATGGTGCTTATAGCAAGTTGTATCATAGCAGGCCTTTAGATCAAAGGCACCGCTCACAGTTTATAGAGCATATTTCCCTGGAGATCAGGTGACTCCAGGGCAATATGCAAAAAAAAGCCATGTGATTTCCTGTCCAATATCAGAAATTCCTAGGGAATATGTATATTCCCTAGGGAATATCGCATATTTTCCAGGAAGTCATGTGCTTTACATAGTAAAGTCACGTGACCCACATGACAAATCCTCCATAACGTAAAAAAAGGAGGAGGTAAAAGTTGAAAGCCAACCCTACTAATACATGCGCAATCACACGCTTCTTTTATGTTACTCGAGTCTTCTAACACTAATAGGCACTGTGATTAACACAATGAATATTATTGTCACAAAAAAATGAACGAATTTCACGAACCCTCGGCGTTTGAGCACCGTTGCAAACATTGTAGAGTTAGCTCCTTAGTTACGGTTTGCAGAAGGAGCTTTGCAGCTAAAGCCAAGTTGTTTAATTGCTATTGAAACTGCACTGCTAACCAGAAGACAGCAAAGTGCTGACCACAACCGAGACAAGGTGTGTCAAGTGGGCGTGACCGTGAACACTGAGTAGGTAGCCATTGCTCTTGGCTTTGATAGGCTTTTTCTTGAGATGTCTACGCACCCCCAGAGCTGTCATGAAGTTTAGATGGAATCTACAAGTACCTAGGTAGTCAACTATGGGCACGTTTGTCGTCAAAGAGGTCCAAGATGGCCGTCAAGGTGAGCCAGCCATACATAACTCGAGAACGAAAGCACTTTAGCAAAATCCACGAGTCACATTGCAAGCCATTGTCATGCTAAGCCTGTTTATACCTTTACCGAGTTTCAGAAGTGAGCGATGGTCTCTGCAGCTCGATGGACAGAACGAACGAATGAGTGAGTGAATGAGTGAATGAATGACAAACAAAGTACCGTAACCCTCGCGCATGCGCCGAGGGTTAACAATGACGTTCAAGTGATACATGTTGCAATAATCTTGAAGTTATGTGTTATACATGTTCCAGGAAGTTATGTGCTTTACATAGTAAGTCACATGACCCACATGGCAAATCCTCCATAAAGAAAAAAATGAGGAGGTAAAAGTTGAAAGCCAACTCTACCAAAAAACTTAATACATGCGCAATCACACGCTTCTTTTATGTTACTCGAGTCTTCTAACACTAATGTGTACTGTGATTAACACAATGAATATTATTGTCACAAAAAAACAATGACGTTCATGTTGCAATAATCTTGTCTAATCAACAAAAGTACAATTGTTTCAATTCTCCTCTTCGCTGTCCTGAAATAAGGCAGTAGCACCTGTAGCACGCAAAGAATGGTTAGTGCGGGCAGCAATTCCAGCATCAATGCACATGGTTCTGACCAAACTTGACAGAGTATTTGTACCAACAGCCACCGAATCGTACCATGGGCCTCGAACAGGTACAGTTGATTTTGGGTGACAATACGGGATATCCTTGTCGAATGCAAATCCTGGGAGCTTGTTGAGGTTAGTGTCTAGCAATGACACCAAGCACTTTTCTCCATCTTCGGGTACAGAATAGCATGGTACAACCTTGTTTTCTATACGTAGTTTGGCCACTCCACCTACTCTGTTCTTTGACCCATGCTCCACATACGTATAACAATCAGGATCTGATGATCTCCTGAACTGTGAAGGTCCTAATCCTTGCTGCTTGTCTCTGCCTCGTATACAGAACCTTTTGCCGATATAGAAAAATACGGCTCGTTGTAACAATTTCGGTGTAGAAGTTCCTATAGATCCAGTTTCCCAAAGCTTATTTTCATCCTCTATTGAAAACGTAGGTGTGTGTTTTACCACTGTTCCGACCCCATCGCTGTGAAGTTTACGATACACGCTATCACATGTTCGCGTGAGGTCACGAAAGTCAGTGTTGTGGGAGTTACAAAACTTGGAAGCATTAGGGTTATTCTCCAGCATTCTTCTTTGAAGGGCAGCTACAAGTTGACTAATAGTTCTAGGAGGATATGCGTTACCATCCGCCCGCCTGACCTCTGCCACAAACCGAGAAAGCCAATAGTTCAGCTTTGTTACGTCTGGGTTTTCAAGTAGATCATCTGGACATTGCTCACCATCCTCGGTACTCCTCTGACTCTTCCAATCGTTAAAAACTTTCAACGCCCAAGAGTTGTTCTTCTTAGTGTTTTCTGGCACAAAACCCTTCGCCAGTTTGGCTATTTCTTCCTCAGAAGTTGGCTTCCCAAAACGATCTTTCACCTTCTTAGCTCTTTTCTTGGCCGGTGGCTGAAAATCGTCAAGATCAGGATCATACTCAAAGTCGAGATTCGCCATTTTGACAATGTGCTTGACTGCTTGACGTCATCGGTTGCTAACCACGTCATTCGCATTGCTATGATACAAGTTGCCCAGAACATGCCCTCGGGTTTATTGGTTATTGCTTCGTGTATTCACGATACATCCCTCGTGGGCATGTTCTAAGCTATACTTGTATCATGGTTTCAAAGGCGCCGCCTGTGGTGTATTCCAGTTATACCACGGGAATACAGGATTTCCTGTGGAATATCTGGATATTCCACAGGAAATCCTGTGGAATATCCAGCCACGGGCGGCGCCTCATCTGAGCCATCTAATTTTTATTCGTATTCCGCGTTCCGTGTTTTACAGCCTCCCTGTAGAAAGTGATCAGCATGCTGGTGTTAATGTGCAAGAATGACCCCAGTGTCACAGCAAATTTTCACCTCTTTTTCTAATTAATTCATGTGAACCCGATCTTTTATACGGATGATACCCACTAGTACTGGGAGTTCTTTCGGGTATAAATGTCGACCAGTTTTCTGTGTTTGTCATCGCTTCTCGGCCTATCGGCTAAGATCAAGTAGAAATAAACTGTTCTTTCGAGTTTAATAGCTCGAACAGGGGTCATTGACCCCAAGCTATTAACCTAATTTTTGTTCCTAGGGGTGTGGTCTAAAGCTTGCTTTGCCCATCCCATGGGTTGCCCTGGTATTGCAGTATTTCAAGGTGTGGCCCTTCCCCTCTGGGGAATACTTTCTTGATAAAAGTGGTTATGCATTAAAATAATAACAAATAAGTAGGTGTGGCAATGAGTAATGTGTTGTTTACTTGTGAACATGGCCAGCAGGTGCACTGTTCACACCAAATGGCAGATGGAAATCTAGAATAGCGTAATTTCTTCCAGAATTGAATTTTTGGAGTTGGTGTGGTCTTTGTTCACGGGTGCAGTGAGGGGTCTGTCACCTGGCCAGTTGGGCGTACAGGATTCCGGAACACACGTATTCTGCCATGGATTCCTGTATTCCAGCTTGTATTTCATTTTCTGCTATGGATTCTGTATTCCGTCCATGGATTCTTAAGAATTCTGTGGGCAGAGCTCGGGGGTGGATCCATGAAAGCAGCAGAGAACGCGAGGAGTCCGACACCTGGCCAGTTGAGCTGTGTGATCGCGATTTCTGATTTCTACCTGGGTGTCTTCTAGTAATTTTTGGTGTCTATTTTCTCACGTCATGCTCGTATATGCCACATAGACTGTACAGCTTCACTATACAGCAGCTGTAGTCTATAGACTGTACAGCTTCACTATACAGCAGCTGTAGTCTATGATACCACTATGCATGCAGCAGTGGCCTAATTTCCCTCTTTTTATACCTCAGCCGTCTGTCGTATTTGGATGGCCTAATTTCCCTCTTTTTATACCTCAGCTGTCTGTCGTATTTGGATGGCCTAATTTCCCTCTCTTTATACCTCAGCCGTCTGTCGTATTTGGATGGCCTAATTACCCTCTCTTTATACCTCAGCCGTCTGTCGTATTTGGATGGCCTAATTTCCCTCTCTTTATACCTCAGCCGTCTGTCGTATTTGGATGGCCTAATTTCCCTCTTTTTATACCACAGCCGTCTGTCGTATTTGGATGGCCTAATTTCCCTCTTTTTATACCTCAGCCGTCTGTCGTATTTGGATAGCCTAATTTCCCTCTTTTTATACCTTAGCCGTCTGTCGTATTTGGATGGCCTAATTTCCCTCTTTTTATACCTCAGCCGTCTGTCGTATTTGGATGGCTTAATTTCCCTCTTTTTATACCTCAGCCGTCTGTCGTATTTGGATGGCCTAATTTCCCTCTTTTTATACCTCAGCCGTCTGTCGTATTTGGATGACCTAATTTCCCTCTCTTTATACCTCAGCCGTCTGTCGTATTTGGATGGCCTAATTTCCCTCTTTTTATACCTCAGCTGTCTGTCGTATTTGGATGGCCTAATTTCCCTCTTTTTATACCTCAGCTGTCTGTCGTATTTGGATGGCCTAATTTCCCTCTTTTTATACCTCAGCTGTCTGTCGTATTTGGATGGCCTAATTTCCCTCTTTTTATACCTCAACTGTCTGTCATAATTTTGGATGGCCTAATTTCCCTCTTTTTATACCTCAGCCGTCTGTCGTATTTGGATATATTTCCTACAATGTATAATAACTCGTAATCATACTCTTTTTGTAGTACAATGATAGGTGAAACATACATGTACAATGAGTAATGAAAGAGTCAATGTCAACTTTATAGTAATTACAGTACCAAATTTCCTTTTTCTTTAGTCGTTTCTTCACGCAGCTGTGATCATACCACTCGTTACATTTAGAACACTCGATCAGTTTCTCTCCATCGTCCTTCATTCTGCAATAGCAGTTATGTATAGTGAAGGTCATTGTGTCTGTGATGGCATTACGTGGCGTTCGTCTTGTTCTCAGATAAGGCTTGATGTTCAGGTATTGTGACCTGAGCTCTCTTGATGTGTACTGAAGTGCTCTGATAAGTTGGTCAGTCTTTGTCATTTGGCCGTCTGGCGCCATTGCTGCTTGTGTGAGCTTTGTCATATCGTTTTTAAAGTCTTAATTTCGGTCTAAGCAGACCATCGTGCCTGTTTGTTGTCTGCAAACACCATGAATTTGGCGATGTCTATTGCTATTTGTTTGGGTTCAGGCAGAGAGTGTGACGCTCCGTCGTAGCTGGTCAAATTGTCTAAATAGTCGGCCAGAATAGGCGTCGTATAACAGCTCAGGTCCCAAGGTATGGGGCAAGGTAAACTTCCTGAAGTGGATCATTACCGAGGGCTAGAGAAGTTTGAAGATGTTCATAAGTTTAACTGTAAGTTTATTTTTCTCGGAATGAATTAGTTTTGAGTTGAGATCAAAGGTCTTACATGATATCTCAGTATAAGCACTATCAAACATTAAAACTTCGTCTTCACTCTGTTCTTGTATTGCAACACAGTGATTATCCTGTATATGGATGATCTGTAACATCATACCATATCTTCTTTGCGGTTAAGCTCAATGAGTGGGTCAAGTCTTTGTTGTTATGTGTTCTTTAAACCACGAGTGTGAGAAAATCTTTGCTCAAGTAGATACATGTACATGACATGGTTGTCATTCAATTGACGCCCATGTATTATGTCATCCTTTTGATTGTGCGTAAGGATATAGTGACCTATACAGAGCCAGTTGTTACTATCAGGCTGTGTTTGATCTGATGATGATGCAGTCGAAGCCTTTTGAGATGTAGTATTGTATAACTGAGACTCAGAGCTAGATGTGGTTTTGTTCGTAGAATGATGATTGTGATGTGTCGAGCTGGCTGTTAAGCTATGAGTATCCACTTACTCACTTATCCACCATTTTCATATAGCTCATTTGTAAGAACATGAAAACACATTGGCTGCTCTCTTTGGGATTTCTTTGATATTGTTGTTGCAAAGTTACGACGATGATTAGAAAGCATGTCCGCATGAGTTGGATTGTTGAATCAGAGTTAGATTATGCGTCTGCACTCGACCCAGATCGATGCGAGCGGTCACTTAGAGTTTGTCATCATAATTTTCATGAGTTTTATGATGCTTCAACTGTCGGCAAATGAGTGGTTGTTGCATTATGTCCCCTAGTACCTTGGACGTCAGACATCTCAATTGTTATATTGACGTAGTTGAGCTAAGGGAAGACATCCGGCTCTGTTAGCGGAACCAAATAATACCGTACAGCTAGAAATTTTGGTGGACAAAATTTTGGCGAATGTCCCAGATTTTGCGTTTGGCGACTAATATTTTGGCGCCCAGCGCCTGGCTCACGTATTGCTGTAATAGAAAAACAGATTTTGGCGACTAGTATTTTGGCGGATGCTTGACGATTCGCCAAATTCGCCAAAATTTTAGTCCACCAAAATATCTAGCTGTACGGTATGTTCCTGTTTGCAGAACATCAGATGGAGAGGAATATCTTTAATTCCACAATAGCATTTTTGAAGCTCTTTGTGTTCTTGACGGTAAACAAATATTGTAGAGCCGGTGTTCTAACCGAAGACATTGACCAAGTCAGCTCCTTCATCAATCACTTCAAGAATTTCTTCGTCCAGCCTATGCTCTTATTTTCTACTTAGATAAAAAATAATTCATGAGTTCACTGTGATACAAGAATGAAATTAATTGTTATTGTCACTAAGATTCCTTTCTTTTCTGAGATCTCTGACGCTTTGGTAGTAGGGCTTTCATATCGATATTCGACCCTTCAGCAACTCCACCACAACAATTTCCTCTTTTAAAGCGAGACCTGGTACATCGCTCTAAGGGATAGACGCTCATCCCAATGGGATGCATACTCGTCGAGAAAACTGTTGTCTCGACGAGTATGCGTACGAGTATGTGTCTCGACGAGTTGTCTCGTCGAGACAACTCACAAGACTCACTTGTTCAGACAGACATACATAATAATAGACATAATAATGTTATGTCTATTATAATTACTATTAGCAGACACATATTACTACTACAAGTCCATCGATGTCCATCGTATAACTGAGCCTTGACTTGCGAGAAGAATAGGTGCCTGAAGAGTGAAAAGTGCATTATGTTCATGGTCACCTTACTTAAGGGACTAAACGTCGAACATCAAAATGACAACAATTTCGGTTCCTTCGGTCAAACAAAGGTTGGTCAAAGACACTTCCACAAGGCAAGAGTACTGCCAGGAAACCAATAAATATGTGTTACATAATGTTATGTGTTAACACACATTATAGTAATACATACTATTATGTGTTATTATAGACACTTGTATCCCACTGCGTGGGCGTATCAAAGGCACCGCCAGCACAATATATTCCATACCATGGTGGTATGTAATATATTGCAGTCCTAGGGCAATATGTATATATTACCCTAGGACTGCAATATATCCCATATTGCACTCGGCCTCGCACATCGCCAGGTTGCAGAAATTGTCCGAAGGAACAGACCTGTCACCGTTATTTTGGTCCGGCAGATATTTTGGTCTGGGAGAAATTCTAATTAGTGCACACTCGGAGATTTTGGTCCTAGTGCGAACGGCTGACAATTACAGCATTTAAAAAAAGCTGCATTCTGACCCTACACACTCGTCACCAATGGGTGACGTACGTGTTGGAATACAAGGTCGCCTCTCAACTGCCCTCGCTCACCACTGCCATATCACAGTCCTTACAAAATTGACGAACTGATCGAAGATGAGGATGATATGATGCTTTACTGCCAAATTAACTCTCATGCTGACTTCGCTGCTCTTCAGAATGATGTTGATCGCTTGTGTGTCTGGTCTGATGATAATTTTATTTAACCAAATTCATGACTCATCTCCAGAAAACGTTCAGTCCCACTCTGCCATATCCAGCTCACCCTTAGATCAAGTTGATTCATACAAATATCTGGGAGTTTGGATACCTCGTCTCTGCATGAGTTGGTCTTTGCAAATTGACGAGATTTGTATGAAAGCTAGGCGGCAAATTGGTTTCCTGTACAGATCACTCTACATGAGTATGCGGCAGTTGTGTGAGACCTTCATCAGATCAATCTTATTATCAAGCTAGAAAATGTTCAAATAATTGCTCTCAAGGCTGCTATAAAACAATGGAAGGTCAACTATGACGATCTCCTCAGTGTATGCCAGTGCCTTCTCTTGCTCAGAGACGCCAGTATCTAAAGTTGATCACTCATTTCAAGATTTAAAAAAGGTCTTCTAATTATGCATGATGCGTCCGTCCATGCAAGATCGCTGCCTAGAATCCTACGAAATTCTAGTCTGTTACTGACCAGGCCCACTGCTAATTCTAATTCCTATGACTCCTCCTTCTTTCCGTCTTCCATTGCAATCTACATGTGGACATTCAAAAGAGTAATTCTATTTTCTTTTACGAAAACCTGTCTTATTTCTAACTTAAGGTACTATTCAATTTTGCTATTAATTTTTTGGTATCCTTGCTACACTGATTATTTTTTAAATGTAATAGTGACGAGTAAAAATAAAACACCAAAGGTGCAGATGCCTCAGTGCAGTAGCATGTATGCTAGCATGCAATTATGCATATGACAGCACGTATGCGTGCAGTAGATCCATATGGAAGCATCACGAAAACAGTATCATGCAAGCAGCAGAACCATAGCATGCAAGCAGCAGAACTATGGAAGCATGCAAGCAGCAGAACTATGGAAGCATGCAAGCAGCAGAGCCATGGTAGCATGCAAGCAGCAGAACTATAGAAGCATGCAAGCAGCAGAACTATGGAAGCATGCAAGCAGCAGAACCCATGGATTGTACATGTAGTAGCATAGAGTACATGTACATTGTACAAGCTGTTGTAATAAAAATACAAGCTGTTTGCTGAAGACCTGCATAGACTGTATCAACGCTTGCTCGCTCAGGCTCACTCGACGAGTCTGAAGACGCTTTCACTTGCTAGTTTCATTGCTGCTTATGGAGTCGCACAGTACACAACAGGTCGTTGATTTTGGTCCGCCCGTACCAAAATATCTGGATAACTTTGTCAGAGATTTTGGTCCGCCGGACCAAATTTTTAGTGGATTTTTGTCTGGGCGGACCAAAATTACCCGGACACAAATTGCTATGACAGACCAATCTGCAAACTGGCAATAGCAGCCCCCCAAAAATTAACATGGTACAGTATTGACCACGTGAACAACAACATTTGGCAGGAGTGGTATCCTACCGGAAGGTACTCAGCTGCTAATGCTCACGCCTTAATATACCCCTTCAAATTCTTCTTACTAGTGGGTATCAACCACAATAAATAATTATCACAATAATGAACTAACACTACAGGTGTTCAAGTGATACTGCCCAGTGTTCATAGTGAAAGTCACTTGCCAGTGCTCTGAGACTGAGGTGATTGCATGATGTTTACCACCATAGATTGTGGAGCAATCTGGATGCTGCATTCATTCAGTCCAGAAAACATTGAACCCAAAAGTCCAGCTCCTGATGTCGTCATTTCTTTCTTGTGTTCGTACACCTCACTACGTGAATGCAACTCTTCAGAAAAAGAGCATCCTGGTTGACTCATTACGCTCGAGACAGCTTGCAATTGGCTCTGTGTAGGTCTCTCATAAACTTCAAGCGCTTTGCTAGATCTATGTCCCGTGATCCCCTTGATGATCTTCTCTGGGACACCCGCAGTGAACAAGGCTGAAGCACCTGTAGCTCTTAGACTATGGTTTGACCGCTTCTCGAGGCCAGCATCTTCGCACATGAGCTCCACATATTTACTAAGCAGATTCTTTCCGACTGGTACTAAACTAAACCATGGTTTAGTTTCATCTAGTGGTGTTTTAGACAATGGTTTCAGATACATACATTCCACCTCTGATGGAAGGCAGGGAATCTTGCTAAAATATAGATCTATCACATAGACAGGACACCTCTGACTGGCCTTTTCATTACTAAATATGGTGACAATCTTGTTGTCCGGTTCATTTCGGCCAAATTTGCCAGGATGATTCTTAGAACCATTTTCCACATATACATAACGATCAGGATTGTGTTCACGCCTTAACATCGAAGGATTCAGGTCGCGTTGTTCCTTGCCTCCTCGGAGGCACAGATTCTTGCCCAACACAAAATAAACTGCGCGAACAAGTGCCTTGGGACAATGTGTCCCGATCGTACCAGTGCTCCATAGCTGCTCTTCCTCCTCTGGAGTAAAAATCGCTGCATGTTTAACTTCGGCACCGATTCCTTCTTTTCTCAACTCTCTAGATAGTGTGTCACAAGCACCTCGAAAAGAAGCAAATCTTGCATCTTTCTTGTCTAAAAAGTTTATACAGTCGACAGATTTTGAACGTGAATACCTAAGTAACCCGGAAAGTATCTGATACAAGGTAGATGCTGGATAGGGCTTACCATCTACACGCCGACACTCCACCACAAATCTTGCTAACCAAAAGTTTAGTTTCTCAGCGCAAGGGCACTCTAACAAATCTGGTGGACACTCGCCTTCCTCCTCTGTTGGTCTAGCCTTGCGCCATTCATTGAATACACGAACAGCCCAGTCTGTGTTCTTCGATGTGTTGGCTGGAGTATATCCTTCGCATACAGATGACATTTCCTCCAGTGGCAATGGACTAGCAAAGCGACCCTTTCCCTTGCCCTTTCCCTTGAGTGAAAGAGACAAGTGTGGTTTCTTGTTAGGAGGATCTGGAGGATTGTTCTCTTGGTTGTCGTCCATCTTGTCTTGGCAATAAGCACATTGGTTACTAAATATAGCAACGCTCTAAAAATAGACGTGGAATACGCCCACGCAGTCGAATACAAACATGTTAAACAACGGTCCCTTGGGCAGTATGGAATATTCACTCGTGCAATTTAATTAGAGCCCTCGGGCCTGCGGCCCTCGGGCTCTAATTAAATTGCCCTCGTGTATATTCCATACCGCCCTCGGTACCGTTGTTTAACTAGTACTTGTTCATACAGTATGTGACAGAGACACATACTGTGCATTCCCATTGGCACTTGGGACCAGTATGTCAATGAGTTGCACCAATGGGACCTCCCATGAGTGCTATGACCAATGGGACGGACGCTCTAAGGGATATTGGCAGATCCACTGGCTCAAAAACGACTGTACGTCACTCTGCTTAAAATGATAGCGGAACAATTCCATAAACGATTTATCAGCATGTCACAGTGATCGATCATTAGTACCATAGTCATTATCAACACGGAAATTAGTACACGCACCATGAGGATGCCCATTAAACAGACTATATATTTCACTGGAGACCATGTAATCTTCACCAATCCTCGCGATTATTTGAAGGAAAACATTAACGAGATAGAGATAGTACATGAATAATTCAATATAATTCAGCAGAGCGAATGTGTTACAAAGATTATCATAACAGCACAGTCTGTTACATCATAAATAATGTTACTTTTCCTGAGCATGCAGGGGTCAAGCTGTCTATGCCCATGCAATCACGCAAGAAGTGATTATAATGTGATCATAACAGTATGTATATTTAACACCATGAATAGTGAAGGAATCACTATTCCTTCACTCTCTTCTTCACTATAAATATTTAAAACAGTAAAATAAAAATAGACACATTCTTGCAATAATAACTTCAACTGATTGTACATAAGTTGATTTTGCTGGTTTCAGCCATGATCATGTAGTGTCCATTTCTTCACCTGACTGGTCCTCCTCCTTGTCGTCTACTTACATATCTTCTTCGTAATCAGGAGCTGGTGTCTGTTTGCAATTATCATTGTCGATACTGAATTGGGTTCTACATGTAACTGACTGTTCTTCCGTTATTTACTTGTCATGTTAATTCCAAGTCGTGTTTGAGCACTCAGGAGCATTTTTGATTGCTCACTGTTCGTGAATTCCTGACAATTTCTTGCTCTTGCCTTGAGCTCTTCTCTCTCGAAAAAATTTCACGCATTGAAAGATGTGATTCACAGGACGTGGTGTGTCCGCGACCAAATGTAATGGGCGCACGTGATCCGTTTCCTATCACGGGAGTGTAACATAACATCTCACCTTGACCTGGGGTCAACATGATAAAGGAAAATGTGATACAATGTGATGGATAAACAGCTCTATGATTCAACAGGAATATGTGAATAACGAAACTCGGTACTAAGGCTTTTTGTCCTTCCTATGGTCCTCTTTAACCGAATACTTCAATACTTCAAACACATAGGTCATTTTATTGTTTTTATCGAGAAGTAGTGTAACACATGATAAAAAGAATGTCCATGATGACAACTTGGAAGCCTGTGCAAGTCCCATCAGAATACAGAGACACTCAAGTTTTTTGCTATATCAGCGGTCACTTAAGAGTTTGTCATCATATTTTTCATGAGTTTTACGATGCTTCAAAATAGCATTTTTTAAAGCTCGATATTTGACCCTTCAGCGAATCCACCACGACAATTTTCTCTTTTAAAGCCAGTCACGTGGAGACCTCCAACATCTTCTACTTATATATAGTTTATTAAAAATAATTCATGAGTTCACTGTGATAAAAAAAATGAAATAAATTGTTATTGTCACTAAGATTCCTTTCTTTTCTGAGATCTCTGATGCTTTCGTAGTGGGGCTTTTATATCGATATTCGACCCTTCAGCAACTCCATCACGACAATTTCCTCTTAACGCCAGTCACGTGGAGACCTCCAACAGCATGCAGAGCTTGTGTGTTCTTCAGAAATTCATTTGCAAATGGAATATCATGAACTTCACCACGCTGTCATTGCATACCAAAGAAGCGCTCTAAGGGGTCTTGGCAGATTCACTGGCTCAAGAACGACTGCACGCCACTCTGCTTAAAATGGTAGCGGACCAATTCCATTAATGATTTACCTGCAACAAGTGATAATAATAATGTGATCATAACAGTATGTATATTTAACACCATGAGTAGTGAAGGAATCACTATTCCTTCACTCTCTTCTGCACTATAAATAGTTTTTATAGTAAAACAGTAAAATAAAAAACATATTCATGCAATAATAACTTTAAAAATTAATGTAAACATCAACTGATTGTACATAAGTTTATTTTGCTGGTTTCAGCCATGATCATGTAGTGTCCATTTCTTCACCTGACTGGTTCTCCTCCTTGTCGTCAACTTACATATCTTCTTCGTAATCAGGAGCTGGTGTCTGTTTGCAATTATCATTGTTGATACTGAATTGGGAGCCAATTGCAGAGCACACACATGAGAGTGTAAAAGGAGGTTAGGTCAACTTGATATTATCAGTAGCATCCTCTTTCTTTACTGCACTGAAGCTTGAAGCTTACTAGTAAGTCTTTGTTCACTATACTAGTATTACTAACTAGCTACCTAACTACCAATGGGCCTGAACTGACTATTGACAAATGTTGACTAACAACTCACAACAGCTTGTCACCAACTTGTGACTAACACAACATTGGAGTAGTTTTATCTTTCTGCGTACTCTGATTTGCGTGGGACCGGCAAGAAGATACCATGTAAAGCAATACTCTACAGTTGTTGTAGAGGTTATCTATACCTTCTTTGTCGTCTTCAATCTTTGTTTCCTTTATAACAACGGCCCTTCTGCCACGACACAAACAATTAACACTGGAAAGCATAGTCAAGTCTAGCATCGATGAGTAGAATCTTGATGTTTTCAGAACTGCTTGATTACTAAAACCTTTTTCACATGCATTCTGCAATTCTGTCTTTCAAAAGGTTGTAAGTGGTTTGTTTAGTGACATCAAAAGGTTGAAGTTTGCACTTTTTCAGAGCAGGCATTTCTGCTACATGTTTCTGCTAAAATGTCACAGTGTACATATCTTGAGACTATTGGTGCTTAGATACCTGTATTGCTAGTTTACAAGATTGTATCATGTGTAAACACACAGGAAGTCATGTTACTTACTTGAGTGTCAAAAATTAATATTTTAAGTGTCTGAATAAATTTCATTATTTGGGTTCCCATTTTTGTTAAACCTGGTCCAGCCAGCTACAGATAGCCCCCTCCTCTTCCTCTTCCTCCTCCTCTCTCTCTCACATTTTTCTTCCTCATCCGAGATCTCCACATGGTCTGTATAGTACCTTCAAGGAGATCCTCGTGGAAGGAAGAGATGGTGATCTCCGTGAGAGATTTGATGATGCCAATGTGGAGGCTTACTTTATCAAAGGCGATGGCTCTTTGCTCTATTGTTCCTTCTTGTTCCATGTTTGTTCTTTGCAATACCACACACGGCGTAGGCATCCATTCCGATGAGATTGTATTAGTGTGTGCATACTATCAACAGTTGTGATCAAGGTGATGCTGTCTCGATCCATGAGTACGAGTTGTGGATGAATAATTAGCAATGACAATTCAAGCTACGAGCTCTACAAGCGTTCTTTTAACATTCAAATAGAAGACCCTATGTCGATTCTATTGTGGGACTAAAATCTATGATCTGATTGGTTGGGATACAGATTCAATCCTAAAATAGCATTCATGGCTCGGTTTTGGTGTATCCCGGCTGAATGCTTTATACTTAGTCTCACGAAGGACATACACTGCAACAGATACTCATGCTATGCTTTTGAACATGGGACACACTTCTTTCACTTGATCCCAGGTCCGGATGCATTACGTCACAGACAATAGGCACGTGACATGCCCTCGCACATGTGTTTATAGACTACTACTGTATAAACCCTCATTCCAAGACAAGTTGGTCAACAGGTTTCGGTAGCTTAGTGGGTAGGCGGTGTGTGTTCCAGAGTGGAGTGCAAAGGTTCAACCATGACAGGCGTTTTTTTCCTACTTCTTGCTGTCTAGTATTTTTTCTCCAACAGTTAGTTCCATACTAGACACGTTGGGCACTGTTAGGTCCATACGGTGCACGTTAGCTGAATACTGGGCACCGTTAGGTGAAGGTTTTTGTTAGAGTGTTGGGGTTAGTTTCTTCTTAGTATCTAAGTATATATCATGTGAATACCATGGCAACAAGTCGTGACGTAATACATGCGGTGAAAAAAGTCAATCTCTTTCGAGCATAGCCTTTGTCCGTACTTCATAAACACTTTTTAATTTCAAGTATGGTCTTGATAAAACCAGTGTTTGCGGACATAGTTGAAATACAGAAAGTATGATGGTTTTGTTGATTTACTACCATCAGTTGTAAAGTAACCAACTGATGGTAGTAGTACGGTACTATTGCTTGTATTATTGTGTGATGTTCTTTAATAATTTTTATTATTTTATATCCTGATTATAATGATGTATAATATTGTGTTTTGTTATTTTTATTCAGAACTGTTCAGATGCAGACAGCACAAGATGAGGGATATAGCTTACTAGCAACATTAGTTGAGGTATATTCTGCTCACTTCCTTACTTGCACACATTGCATAGCTCTCTCATTATACAACACACACATTCACTCATTCATCCATCCATCCAT
>OZ024783.1:8703169-9133047 GCA_964017065.1 Haliclona indistincta | reverse complement strand
AGTCGCTAAGCATTAGCTAACGTGGAACAGTGAGCTCGCCCAGTAAAGACCGATCTGTGGCAGTTATCTCCAGTTTGGCTTGCTTGCTCCAGAAAGAACTTCGTTTACAGCTTACAAATTCCAGCGCGCACAGACCTATAGAGCGATTTTTCGACACTCCTTTGCTAACGCTGCAAAACAGCAAGCCTAGACCACAAAATCACGGTTTAAAAAAATCTAGATCGCATTTCGGAAATTCGCTCTATGCGTCAGTGGGCAAGATGCTGCTGCATGCTGCTGCGCTTGAAGCGCGTCGATCTATTGCTCGACAGTCGAGATAGCTGCCACAGACGCTTCATGTATTATTTTGTCCATACTGTTATGTAAATCGCTGAAGTTATAAATAGTTATTAGAAAAACGTACGTTGCGTGGGTGTTGAATATTAGAGTATTTTAGTTTGCCGTTTCCAGTAAACGTGGGGCCGTGTGGGGCATCACGTGATCCCATCCATGCGTGTCTTGCTTGACGTTGACACGGGTGGATCAGCAATGTTGATACGCGGGCAGTGCAGTGGAAGTGCACAGTTGATACGCGGGCACCGGGCATGTCACACTTTTCTATTCCCAATCTTTCGCCTTTCTCTTTTGTAGAACCAAATGCAGACAGAAAGTGTAGCATCTCTAGATCTTCTGCTTCACTATCCGAAGACACATTCTCGACCAGCATAGTAACAACTCTAACACGTCGTCTGAATCCCGCCTAACATAAAGCACAGTTAAGCTGCACAGTCAATAACAGCAACTTACTTGGATCTTGAGTCGACATTTTCGTCACTAAAGCAGTCGAAGCCGAGCTATCTAGGCCAGCAACGCTAGCAGCGTGAAACTCGCTCTGATGCATCAATGAGTGTGTCTCAATGTATAATGCAGCTTATAACATTGCTCAATATTCTACACCAAGGAATAATGTAGGAACAATCGACATCGTACGGATACGCATTTTTCACGCCAAAAATCTCCTGACTAACCGAGCAGCAAAGGTTACCAGCTGAAATTCGACTCTTATGAACCATTTCTAGGTGCTGACAAAGAGTTTTCTGCATTTACTTTTTCTGAAAAACACTTTTACATTTTACTATCCTGTTCTGGTTCAGAGCTGATCTGCTCAGGCGGATGCGCACGGATATAAGTTATGCAGCACAAACTGTTCTCTTTCAAAAAATGTGCTCATTCAATCAATCAAAGCATACATATGAATAAAAATGATAATAATTGTCCGAATACACTCCCCACCTTGACCTGGGGTCAACATGATAAATGTGATAGATATACAGTTCATACATAGTCAATTGTCCATGAGTGTCTGAGCGAGCAGTCTGTCACGAGCAACTTGTGCGGCGATTCTTGAGGATCTCCTCCTTAGAATTGGGCAGTTGTTCATGATATCGCTGATTGACTGGTCGACACCTTCAATACTCGAGAGATCATGCGTGCCTGCTCCTGAGAGATTAGGTGATTCCGTTCCAGAGGGATCACGTGCATCAGTTTCAGAGAGATCACGTGCGTCAGTTTCAGACGGATCACGTGCGTCAGTTTCAGAGGGATCATGTGCATCAGCTTCAGAGGGATCATGCGCATCAGCTTCAGAGGGGTCATGTGCATCAGTTTCAGAGGGAGCACTTGCGACAGGTTCGGAAGGATCACGTGCTTCAGTTTCAGAGGTCTCGAGAGGGAAAAGCCTTTGGATCGGTCGGTGTAAAGTAGTCGCTTGTCGTCCCTTGCCTGACACTCTTAGCTTGACGCCTCGGATTTGTCCATCTCGTCCATGAACCAGTTCCACCACACGTCCCAGCTTCCAAAAGGCTCTTGGTTGCTCACTGGAGTGTATGACTACGACGTCGCCAACCTTAATTGGTACTACATTTGGTGAGCCTGGATGATAGCGGTGTGCTTCTCGTAATTCTAATAGATATTCTTGTCTCCACCTGGTCCAAAATGTGTTCAGCGTACGATTCAAGTGACGTGCCCTTCTAGTCAACTGTTTGCGCTCAATCAAATTAAATTCTTCATCTTCTTCCTCTTCGTTCAACTTAGGGTTATCTGGTAAACTGAGGAGTCTGTGCCCAGTCAGAAGGTGAGAGGGAGTAAGTGGGTCGTCCATATCATCTGTAGTGACATAAGTGAGGGGTCGAGAGTTTAACACCGCTTCAACTTCAACTAGAGCAGTTGTCATCTCATCATAATTAAGTCGGGCTTGACCTATGATTTTGCGCAGGCAGCATTTAACTGACTTTATTAACCTCGAATAGCCCTCCCCACCAAGGAGCCTTGGGTAGATTAAACTCCCGTTTGATTCCAAGACTTGATGTGTGGTTTTGAACGTCCTGATGAGTGAAGATTGATCTTATTTCCTTGGCGGCACCTTTAAATGTTTTCCCGTTATCGGACACCATTCTGGTGGGAAGTCCTCTTCTCGAGGTAAATCTCTTCATGCAACGAATGAACGTTTCGGTTGAGAGGTCTGAAACTAGTTCGAGATGAACAGCACGTGTCACACAACAGGTATAGAGACATATCCACGCTTTGTTGTTCAAACTGCCTATGTACAGAGGGCCCGCAAAATCCACTCCTGTGTGTGTAAAGGGATGAGATTCCACTACTCTGAAAGATGGCAGTGGAGGAGCAATAGGAGTACGATAGGATTTCCCTTCCAATCTTTTGCACACCACGCACTGACTCAGTATCTTTCGTACGGTGCTTCGCCCCCGCACAATCCAAAATCGGGATCTTAATTCCGTGAGTGTGGCCTTTACCCCGCAGTGCATAACTCGTTCATGAGCTCTACGAATAAGCAACGTTGTCAAGTGATGATTCTTGTTCAATAGAATGGGGTGGATGGTGGAGAATGGGGCATCTGCATTTTGAAGTCTTCCTCTACATCGCCATAATAAAGCATCATCTTGAAATAACACAAACTGTCGCTTCCATTGAGGAAAATTCTTGTCACTCCTTAGGGTCTGTTGAGATGCGCCTATCCACAATTAATGTTTCTGCTTGATTTTTGTAATCTGTGTCATGAAGAATTGCCTTTTGTTGTACTATCTGGCCAAACTTAATCACGTGAGCTGTGATTGCGACTAAATGGCGCAAGGAGCTGAAGTCTTCACAATTCATAACCTTGTCAATACTCGGTGAGTCAACAGTGGTCAAAAGACCATGCACAACCTCAATTTTGTTGTGTTTCATCTCAACAAGGCAGTCTTCGGGCATTGTGATGTTAGCGCTTATGTCAACCTCGTCCTTTAGCCAAGAGGGGCCTCTCCACCATAGTGACGATTCTTTGAGTTCTTGTACGGAGAGACCTCTAGATGGGAGGTCCGCCGGGTTCTCTTTCCCTGGACAGTGTGACCATTGATTTGGTGGTAAAAGGGCTCGGATCTCGTTTACACGGTTCTGTACGAAAGGTTTCCAAACCTTTTCCTCTCCCACTATCCAGTACAGTGCGACTGTCGAGTCTGTATAACATCTGGGGTCTAGTAGGTGCAATTCATCTTCCAGAGCTTGAGTGACATTTGACAACAATCGTGCAAGGAGCAATGTTGCTAGCAACTCTAGCCTAGGGATCGACTGCTGCTTGAGGGGAGAGACGCGTGTTTTGGAGGCGACAAAACTAACTTGCGCACCTGTCTCGGATTCTATTCGCAAGTACACAACAGCAGCTTAAGCCTTCAAGGATGCATCACTAAATCCGCATAGCCTGCAGCTTCTGATTTCTTGAGCACAAGTTGAATAACGGCGAGGTATTTGCACAATCTGACTGCAGCAAAGCAAGGTCGAAGCCATTCGCTGCCACCTCATCAACAAGTCGCCGGTAAGAAGCTCATCCCAGTCTATCTTGGCTGTAGATAGCTCTTGTAAAAAGATTTTAAATCGCACTACCATGGAGCAAGAAGACCAAGAGGATCATAAAATTTACCAATGAAGCTCACTACATATCTTTTGGTAGGTTGGAGCGAAGGTACTTCTGTAGCGAGATCGCTGAGATCTAGGATCAGGTCGTCGGAGGTAGGATCCCACGAGACACCCAACACTTTGGTTTCTCCACTGGTTATACCATGACCATCCGCGAGAGTAGTCTCCCTGCTTGTCTCATCACTCTCTTCCACATAACTATGGTTGTTTTGTACCAATACCTCATCAGCATCAATTTGTCTTTGAACGAGCGATGAATTAGAGCGAAATTTTCGCAGATTAAATCCACCACTTCTCATGATTTCTTTAGAACTTCGGTAGAGCTGAAGAGTGCTAGCTTCATTTTCTGCACCAGTGATGACATCATCGACATAGAAAGACTTAACGAGCTTCAAGACCAATCCTCGATCAGCATTGGAGTTAAGGCCACAATTCGTCACCATTTAGCCACAATTCGTCACCATTTAGAGAATTCTCTAAATGGTGACGAATTGTGGCGTTCAACAGAAAGGGGCTGGAAGACACTCCAAACACGACACGCGTGAACCTGAATTCTAGTGGATGTGGTTCATTAGATTCGAGGTCATCCGTCCACAAAAATCTGAGTACATCACGGTCTTCTCTCTTTACTGCTACCATCAAAAAGGCCTTCTCGATGTCTGCCACAAGAGCTACACTGTGAGTGCGAAATCTCAAGAGTATGTCAAAAATTTTCTGATCGAATTTTGGTCCGACATGGAGGCAGTCGTTAAGCGATGGTCCGCTGCTTCGTGCTGATGCGTCGTATACAATACGGACCTTGGTGTTTTTTTTTCATGTCATACGACTGCATGATGTGCAAGGTAGTGAATTCTACCTGTATACTCTTGTGACAGCTCTGTCACATCCTCTACTATGCCACTTTTCGTTTGCGTCTGGATGATCGAATCGTATTCTCTAAGCACTTCCGGTTTTCTTCGAAGGCGATATAGCAGTCCCCACAAACGCCGTAGACATAGTTGGTAATTATCAGGAATTGTCTGATCAGGGTTTTTCCATGGTAGGCTCACTTCATACCTCCCATCTACAAAACTGATCTCATTCTGAAAGTTATCAAGCACGGAACGTTCACAACTATTAATTCCAAAGGATTCTAACTCCCAAAATGATTTCAACTGGTCGAGAACCTCAGCTCTGTAGTCCGTGCAAGGTTTTCCACATGGAGCGTATGAGTAAAAAGCGTAGTCTTGTTATGCTCTTGTGTGGGCGTACCAACGGGACCCGATAGTACCCACCCCAACTCAGTCTGAACTCCAACCGGCCCGCTAGGTCCGCGCCTCACCTCACCAGTGAGAAGCGTCCAGTAATAGTCTGAACCCAGCAATATGTCTATCTCTAATCTGTCGCACTCGTCTGTAGTGTCAGCTAACGATAGCCCAGAAAGATGCTCAAAATTTTCTTGGCAGAATGCGATTGGTTGACACGTGAGAGGCTCACAAATGTTTGGTACTGCATACAAGGTAAATTGCCTTGTTCTTCCGTCATTCAACGTGAAACACACTTGAGACTCAACCAGATCATACAGCTTGCGCAGGCCTTGAACATTGCTTTGGGATGTCACGGCATCAAGGTGCATAAGAGTCTCCAGGTGTTTGTCAATAATCCTTTGCTCGTTTCCAAATCTTTTCTTGAGAATTGCGACCGCTTCCTTGTAATTAGCAGCCGTCAGTGTCAGCCCAGCTATGGCATCTGCAGCAGACTTCTCTAACAGAGATCGTAAGTAATTGAATTTGTCAATGTCTGACAATCGTGTGTTGCTGTCGACGGCTGACTCAAAGGAGTCCCAGAATGTGATCCACTTGGTAACATTACCGTCAAAGGGGTGGATTTCAAGTTTAGGGAGTTTCACGTCTACTGTGTGTACTGTGCTTGGCGACGGCAAACTGACAGTAGCTCCTGGCTTGTAAATCTCATCGATGGCTACAATCGCTCCATAAGCTAGCTCCTTGATAGCGTCGGCTTGTTCGACCTCCTCGGCTATGGCATCTTCGCTTACGTCTGTGTTCTCTGTAAGCCCATCTAAGATCTCCGAATCTAGATTCTTCAGAGTCGCTAGCTTGTCCTCCACACTGATCTCGAGTTGTGCGAGGCGTCTGTTCCTTGTGGGATCGCCGCCGGCATGGTCGTCCACGGCATCGGTGACTTGCTGTACAAGTTTCTTCAAGGACGTCCGATGGCCGCCGCGCATCCTTTTCTTTTTGCTTAGTGGCTCCGACATCCGGTTCGAAGGACCATTTACTATCCTGTTCTGGTTCAGAGCCGATCTGCTCAGGCAGATGCGCGCGGATACAAGTTATGCAGCACAAACTGTTCTCTTTCAAAAAAAACGTGCTCATTCAATCAATCAAAGCATACATATGAATAATAATGATAATAATTGTCCGAATATACATTCTAAATCATGGCTGATTTTGCATGTTTGTCGATGCATAGAACAGCTACGTTCAGCGTGGGTCAACAAAACTCTTCGTCAGCACCTAGAAATGGTTTGTAAGAGTCGAATTTCAGCTGGTAACCTTTGCTGCACGGTTAGTCAGGAGAGATTTTTGGCGTGAAAAATGCGTATCCGTACGATGTCGATTGTTCCTACATTATTCCTTGGTGTAAAATATTGTGCAACGTTTCAAGCTGCATTATACATTGAGACACACTCAATGATGCATCAGAGCGAGTTTTACGCTGCTAGCGTTGCTCTGTCACGAGCTGCAGATAAAAGAAAGTCGCTCATTAATATTCATAGAAACGGGTACACCGCCACCTTAATGACATGTGTTCATATGATACACAGTACCAGTATTGTTTAGTCCCAATAATAATATTATAATGGAAAAACTAGAGTTCTAATGTACCTATACTCATGCTAAAATCTACATAGTGATGTGATAGTGATGCCTCTAAGAACACTGGAATGTTGTGGGCAGAAATTTTGTTATTATTGTGTATAGGTGCACTGTGTAGGTGTATTGTAAATTACAAGGCAAGTCTTCGTTTTGTCCAGAACAATTTTAGCATGCTATGCTTGCACCATTGACTGTATACATTTGTAATTGTGATCATGATAGCCTCGTACCCAGGCCTAAAATATTAGGTCTGGTACACACTGTAGGTGCATGCGCGTAATTAAAAACACGTGTTTCACTAGCTCTGACTTTAGCGTGATGCTTGCTGCTATTTCTAGCTCAAAACATCACATAATGATACTGGACACAAATTAGCTAAACTTATCTTAAAAGCAAGCGTCAGCTGTGCTATACACCAACTACGTTCTGTTCCGCGTGGCTAGCCAAATAACACGGAGAATATGTATGATAAGTATCTGTGTTTTAACCGGATGTTGGATAAATTAAGCGCATGTGCGAACAGTGTGTACCAGGCCATCCACTAAAGCAGGTCTGGGTACCAGGCTAGTGATCATGAATGTACTTGTTTTTCTCAAGAAAATTACTGTATGTTGTTGACAATGGACTTGCAATTTACTGTACCAATGCACAGAACTAGCAGAAAGCGACCTGATGTTGTGATCATTGAGCCGCCTAAATATGCTTGTCATCTGACAGCACGTAAATTGGGCCGTGATGGTTAACCAAGCTAGACTGCCATTATGGCCTCCTCTTTTTAGATAGTTGCACTACTGTTAATTGTTTTTTTAACCCTTTAACCCCTAATGATGCCATTTGGCATCATACATACTTCAGACACCATAATTTTATCAAAAAGTGCTGAATAGTTCTAAAATCAAGCCAAATTGAAGTATATGCGTGGGCGGAATCAAGGGCACCGCGCTTCCTGTAGATTATGTATTTCGTGATCCCCGCCCACCGTACAATATCAGCGTCATATTGAACGTGCTTTAATTCTCATAAAGCACGCTGAGTCAGCCATTCACAAGAAGTCGCTTGTCGCAACATAGCTGCTGCCTGGGCATATACTTTGAATCACTTACATGTAATGTAGGTAAGAAGTGCTCTACGTGATTTATGGCACGAGGGGTGTGGTCGAGTGGCTGATAAAGCACGAGGCGAAGGTGACCGGTAACAGTTGTGCCCACGCAAATCCCACCGCCCTCAATGCCCACGCAAATCATAGAATCTAACCGCGAACTGCCCCACATGCGTGGGCAATTCGCGGTTAGAGTCTATGGTAGTGATCTGGGAAGCAGTTGTAAAACGGAGTGCCAAATTTTAGCCAGAATGTAAGCAAGTAGTCGCTTTAACTAGGTTAATGCAGTTGTACAATCATAGGCGGAGGGCAGCGGACTATAAACTTGGCTGAGAGCTTGTTTGTTTGTAAGTTATGGGTCGAAATGTCGTGAAAAGGCTGTAAAATGGCGAGCGTTTCAAGAATATTTTGCGTTTTACTCAGAGCCAGTCGCCCAGACGTCCAAGTTAATAGTCTACTGCCCTCCGGAGGATGCTAACCCATCAGTAGACGATGGACTCTGTAGCGACACTGTTACAGCGCGCGAAAAGTGGCACCCCGTTTTGCAGTTTACTATCTCTCCAATTGTGCCTGCTGTCGCCGAGTTGCGTAGTACCCAGCGTTGAATATAGCTCAAGAGAGAAAGAACAGTGTTTAGCGTCTTCATTGATGGCCTTCACAGCGCTCTAGCGTGTTCATATTTTGCACAGTGCATAAAACATTTTTGTGAATATTAATTAGGCGAACTGTTACCCGTCACCTTAAGTAATACTTGAAGAATACAAATACAGTGGAAACCCCCCCCCCCCCCAGCTAATCCGGACCTCTGAATTGCGGACACCCCGTTTTAAAGGTCACCAAATGTGGGTCTCGATTGATGACAAGTGTATATTTTAATCCCTAAAAAGAGGACACCCCGTCATTCAGGACAAATTTTAAGTCCCAATGGTGTCCGGATTAGAGAGGTTCTACTGTAACTGGAAAATAAATTTTCGTTTTTCGGCACGCCCCCTGCGCTAAATGTGTTGTCGTCTGGCATTTCTGTGGCTTCAGTGGAAATTTCGCTATATTTTACCAAAAATGGCTCGCCAAAAAATTTGGACATTTTACGGCTTCAGATGCTCAGAAACACATTTTTGCACATTCTCCATAATCTGGGGTACATTTGCACTCACCAAAACCACTGATATTTTTGTATTTACTTTTCAGTAGCCAGCCCCAAAGTACTAACTTTGAGCAAATTTGGCGAGATCAATGCACTTTATTGGCTTCACTTCCGAAGTGGAAGAAGCATATTCACCGACTTGAGTGTGAGCAATTGCAGCTACTCGCTGGCGAAAAAGGATGCAAATTTGAGACCAGTAGCACAATAGACACATGACATATTCGCGAGAGAACTGTTCAGCATTTACGGGGTTAATATTCTAAAAGATAATTATTGGTTAAGCCTGGGTTATGGACATGTGCTTTATAATGAGACAATGAATTTTCTGTCTGGATTTGAAAAAAAAAATCATTTAGTCCTCTTCATAAATATTGCAACAATAATTAAATATGACAAAAATTAATCATGGACAGAGAATATCACGCTCCAATATGCCCTTCACTGAGACTCTGGGAAAAGTACGTGACTACCGCGTTCCACATGAAGAGCTGTTCTTGATCATGACATTTTGCTTCATGTCTTAGGAACCAAGTGTCCTACGATCATGTTGCTGGTACCATTGTGGTCCTCTATTCTTACCGAACACCCTGGTTCATATGGCTTCGTGTCATGTGACGTAGGCGTGTCACAATATGGCAACGTATCATGCCCACTAGAATTACAGTTTTAAGTAGAGATTTCAAGAACTACTGGCAGTTAAGATTTCTTAACACTGCATTGCAACTTCCACCTAGGGCTCTAACCTGTTGGTAGAGTGTCCGGCTGTAACTACGATTAGTTCGGAATACATTCATCCACACTTTGCCACATGCTACGCATCCCTAGAAATGTGCACAATGACAAATGAAACTCTTTTCTGCACGAGTGCTGTTTTCTTGCCACCATCTTGCTAGTTTAATGGATTTTTGAGATGTCAACCATAATAATTATTGGCTGTGTAAAACGTCATAACTATTGAAAACACAGTGCAATAGTTAACATTACGGGATACACCACACCCACTTACGAGCAAACAGAATTGTTGTCTGAAAAAACACTCGTAGTATCGCACGGCAATAATCGAATCACGAATTTTTATTATCTCCCAACACTATAGCATACACTCGAATATTTTCACTACACAGGTAGAGCCATCATAGCAGCATTGTGTCACCGAGTTGTAAGCACTAAACTTTTACCAGTTGTGCAGGAATCTAGGTAGAACTAGCCTTGCTGAATATTTGATCAAAACCGCACCCAGCATGATTTGGTTTTGTCCACTAAGCTTAGCCATAGGGGGCTTAGCTACTGTGATGTCTGCGAGTGATCTTGTACGCTGACGGACTCAATCATCACTAAATCTAACTTTTTATGTTGGTGAGCGGCTGAAAAGTAGTTGAGTCAACTGTTGCAGTAAATTTTTGCACTGCAGTTCTGTTGCATATTCCATTATGTTACAGTGCTAAGTATGCAGTTGCAATGTTGTTCAATCACTTACTGGTAATTTCTGTCATTGAATAGCTGATACAGGTATTTCTACACAAGAATAATGTCATTCCCAGCCAGGCTCAAACATGGTTTAGTTGCTCAATAGCCTAAAGTCAAGAGTCAAGCCAGGATTAGTAGTCCTGGCAACTGCAGTGAGTCTTTTGTTGCTTAACATCGAATATAATTGCTTTGGCAACTTTGCAACATGCTTGCAGGGTCGATTTAAAATTAGTTCTGAATTAGGGTCCGCCCCTAAATTGAAGAGTTTCAAAAGCGGCAAACAAACCTGCCGCTCGTTTACAAATCGAATAATTACTGCTAGAAATGTACAGTGTCGTCAAGAGAAGGCCTGGGCTATTGACTAAAATGTAACACTTGTAACTTTCCCGCGTAAAATTACTGAAAATCTAATAATAGCACGTGTCCGGATTAGGGCCCCTCTCTTATGATGAAACACATGCTAATAACCAACATGTGACATCACAAAATCCATTAAGCTAGCTAGATATGGCGGCAAGAAAACAGCACTCGTGCAAGAAAGAGTCTTGTTTGTCACTGCACATTTCTAAGGAAGCGTATAGCATGTGGTAAAGTGTGGATGAATGTATTGGCTGTGTAGCCTCCTAGTATTGGACTTTAACTCCCACAGAATCGTACCTAAAGTTTTGGCTTGTAGCAAAGCCATCTTTTGCTGCCTGTCTCCCAACCTATCGTACTTAAAGCCGGACACTCTAGTCTACTAACAGGTACGCTCCCTGGGAGGCGGTTGTATGCAGCGTTAAGGTGGCGGTATACCCGTTTTTATGAATATTAATGAGCGACTTTCTTTTATCTGCAGCTCGTGACAGAGCAACGCTAGCAGCATGAAACTCGCTGTGATGCATCAATGAATGTGTTTCAATGTATAATGCAGCTTGAAACGTTGCACAATATTCTACTCCAAGGAATAATGTAGGAACAATCGACATCGTACGGATACGCATTTTCTAGCCAAAAATTTCTCCTGACTAACTGTGCAGCAAAGGTTACCAGCTGAAATTCGACTCTTATAAACCATTTCTAGGTGCTGACGAAGAGTTTTGTTGACCCACGCTGAACGTAGCTGTTCTATGCATCGACAAACATGGACATCACTGCAAAATCAGCCATGATTTAGAATGTAAAAGTGTTTTTCTTAAAATCAGAAAAAGTAAATGCAGAAAACTCTTCTTCAGCACCTAGAAATGGTTTATAAGAGTCGAATTTCAGCTGGTAACCTTTGCTGCACGGTTAGTCAGGAGAGATTTTTGGCTAGAAAAATGCGTATCCGTACGATGTCGATTGTTCCTACATTATTCCTTGGTGTAGAATATTGTGCAGCGTTTCAAGCTGCATTATACATTGAGACACACTCATTGATGCATCAGAGCGAGTTTCATGCTGCTAGTGTTGCTCTGTCATGAGCTGCAGATAAAAGAAAGTCGCTCATTAATATTCATAAAAACGGGTATACCGCTACCTTAAGAAATCTTAACTACCAGTAGTTCTCAAAATCTCTACCTAAAACTATCATTACAGTGGGCATGATACGCCGCCATATTGTGACACGCCCACATCAGTCACGTGACATAAAACCATATGAATGAGGGTGTTTAGTAATGATAATGAGGATCTTATTGCATGTACCTACAACATGATCGTAGGACACTTGGTTCCTAAGAAATGAAAAATGTCAAAAACATAGTTTTTGTTTCTGTTCGTGTGGAACACTGTAGAATACTTCAGCTTAACCCTTTAAGGCCTATAGCGGCTTTAGGCGCCATAATTGACTCCACCTACTCTAGACGTCATAAAAAGTGCAAAAAAGTGCTCTAGAAAGGTCAAATCAAGTTTAATTGCAAAAGATGACTTTACCTGAAAAAGCCGACTGTTTTTCGGCGCCCTCCCCACTAAAACATATAGCACGGGGGAATTTTCAAGGGGGGTGTCCCCCGTTAACCCGGGGGTTGAAGGGGCGGAGCCTCAAATCACTTTTGGTATTTTTAAGGCTTCAGGATGCCCGGAAATGCATACTTGGGCATAGAATATGGTCTAAACTATGCTGTTTGCTCACCTGGATACCACCAAGTTTTTGTATCAGTCACAAGGGCTAAACGAAGACCAAAATTGGCTGGAAAATGACGAGGTCGCAGCACTTAAGTGGCTTCAGTTCCGAAGTGGGAGTGGCCAACTCAGAGTTTAGTGCATGGTCGTAAACTTTGACACACATGTACCAGGAAAAAACAGTGCTAGTTTGGAACAGCTAGCGTACTGCATGTTGTAGAAAATACAAGACAAACTGTCAGTTTAGAGCAAGTCGAATTTTCGTCAAAATAATTCAGTCACTAAAGAGTTAAAATACACTAAAATGAGGCGGTAGATATTGCATGCTTGTTGTGACTTCTCTGTATAGGTGTGCATAGTTTTTGTCTGCTCAAAAGCATTGATTTATGCAGGTTCACATAATATGTGACGCTTGGTTGTGCAATATTACACGGCGGCTTTTCTGCACTGTTTCAATTTTGTTGCACTTTAATTTGGTGATTTAAATTTTGACGTTGGTCTTGTCCTTGAAAATAAAATCCTCTTGAAATTTTCCACTTCTACTTAATTGAAAATTATACTGTCTAATACGTCATGTTTAATGTGTACACAGATATCACTACTGACATCAGGTGACACCATGGAGGTTGATACTCTGAACGAAATCAATGAATTGACTTGTCTTAACTCCTTCGTAGTCGGATATCACAAAAAAGCATTACAGCTCCTTCCTAGTCTGCTGCAACCTGCTTCTATACGAACACTGTGTGTTTGCTGTACCATTACTCCTAGCAGAAAGCTATGTACAAATGTCTCTTTACTTCATTTAGCTGCTTTTCATGGTTGGATGGATATTGTAATCAGTCTAGTGAGCAAGTATGACTGTAACACTCAGTGTCGTGATAGCTGGAAACAGACTCCATTACACTATGCTGCTTATGGTGGTAGCCTACCAGTAGTCCAATACCTAATCAATGAACAGCACTGTGACCCAAACAGTAGAGGAGAAAGAGGAAGGACACCATTGCATTATGCTAACTACAATGGTCACATGGATATAGTCGAATATCTCATTACAAAAGTAGGTTGTGACCCAGGATTACATGACCTAAACACTAATGCACCGTTGCATTTTTCATCTTTTGGTGGTCACTTGAATTTAGTTAAGTACCTAATCAAACAATGTAATTGTGAAGCAAATTCTCCAGGATGGCAAGGCTGGACACCTCTTCATCAGGCTTGTTTTAATGGTCATATGAATGTAATCCAATATCTCATCACCGAACAAGGTTGTAATCTAGCATCACAAGATAATGCTGGTAAAATGCCAATCCATATTGCTTGTCTTGGTGGACACTTGAATGTTGTTAAGTACCTTATCACTGAACAACGATGTGATCCAAACATTAAGGGAAGAATAGGCAGAACACTATTTCATATTGCTTGTTTCAAAGGTCACATGGATGTAATTCAATATCTCATCACAGAACAAGGGTGTGACCCAGCAATTGAAGACAATAATGGTAACATGCCAATCCATACTGCTTGTCTTGGTGGACACTTGAATGTTGTTACGTACCTTATCACTGAACAACGATGTGATCCAAACGTTAAGGGACAAATTGGTAGGATAGCACTGTATAATGCTTGTGCCAAAGGTCACATCGATATAATTCGATATCTCATCACAGAACAAGGTTGTGACCCAGTAATAAAAGATAATAATGGTGACATGCCAATCCACATTGCTTGTCTTTGTGGACACTTGAATATTGTTAAGTACCTTATCACCGAACAACGATGTGATCCAAACGTTAAGGGAGCATTTGGTAGGACAACACTGCATAATGCTTGTGACAAAGGTCACATGGATATAATTCGATATCTCATCACAGAACAAGGTTGTGACCAAGTTATAAAAGACAATAATGGTAACATGCCAATCCATATTGCTTGTTTTTGTGGACACTTGAATGTTGTTAAGTACCTTATCACTGAACAACGATGTGATCCAAATGTTAAGGGAGAAGTAGACGGAACAGTATTTCATATTGCTTGTGCCAAAGGTCATATCGATATAATTCGATATCTCATCACAGAACAAGGTTGTGACCCAGTAATAAAAGATAATAATGGTGACATGCCAATCGACATTGCTTGTCTTTGTGGACACTTGAATATTGTTAAGTACCTTATCACTGAACAACGATGTGATCCAAACGTTAAGGGAGCATTTGGTAGGACAACACTGCATAATGCTTGTGACAAAGGTCACATGGATATAATTCGATATCTCATCACAGAACAAGGTTGTGACCAAGTTATAAAAGACAATAATGGTAACATGCCAATCCATATTGCTTGTTTTTGTGGACACTTGAATGTTGTTAAGTACCTTGTCACTGAACAACGATGTGATCCAAATGTTAAGGGAGAAGTAGACGGAACAGTATTTCATATTGCTTGTCAGAAAGGTCACATTGATATAATTCGATATCTCATCACGGAACAAGGTTGTGACCCAGCAGTTGAATACAATAATGGTAACATGCCGATCCACATTGCTTGTTTTTGTGGACATTTGAATGTTGTTAAGTACCTTATCACTGAACAACGATGTGATCCAAACGTTAAGGGAGAATTTGGTATGACAATACTGCATAATGCTTGTTTCAAAGGTCACATGGACATAATTCGTTATCTCATCACTGAACAAGGTTGTGACCCAGCAATTGAAGACAATAATGGTAACATGCCAATCCATTTTGCTTGTCTTGGTGGACACTCGAATGTTGTTAAGTACCTTATCACTGAACAACGATGTGATCCAAACGTTAAGGGAGAAATTGGTAGTACAATACTGCATACTGCTTGTTTCAAAGGTCACATGGACATAATTCGATATCTCATCACAGAACAAGGTTGTGACCCAGAAATAAAAGACAATAATGATGACATGCCAATCCACATTGCTTGTCTTGGTGGACACCTGAAAGTTGTTAAGTACCTTATCACTGAACAACAATGTGATCCAAACGTTAAGGGACAAATTGGCAGGACAACACTGTATAATGCTTGTAATGAAGGTCACATGGATGTAATTCGATATCTCATCACAGAACAAGGTTGTGACCCAGCAGTTGAAGACAATAATGGTAACATGCCAATCCACATCGCTTGTTTTTGTGGACACTTGAATGTTGTTAAGTACCTTATCACTGAACGACGATGTGATCCAAAGGTTAAGGGAGCAATAGGCAGAACCCTATTTCATATTGCTTGTTTCAAAGGTCACATGGAGATAATTCGATATCTCATCACAGAACAAGGTTGTGACCCAGTAATAAAAGACAATAATGATGACATGCCAATCCACATCGCTTGTCTTGGTGGACACCTGAAAGTTGTTAAGTACCTTATCACTGAACAACGATGTGATCCAAACGTTAAGGGACAAATTGGTAGGACAACACTGCATAATGCTTGTAATGAAGGTCACATGGATGTAATTCGATATCTCATCACAGAACTAGGTTGTGACCCAGCAATTGTTGACAATAATGGTAACATGCCAATCCACATCGCTTGTCTTGGTGGACACCTGAAAGTTGTTAAGTACCTTATCACTGAACAACGATGTGATCCAAACGTTAAGGGACAAATTGGTAGGACAACACTGCATAATGCTTGTAATGAAGGTCACATGGATGTAATTCGATATCTCATCACAGAACTAGGTTGTGACCCAGCAATTGTTGACAATAATGGTAACATGCCAATCCACATTGCTTGTTTTTGTGGACACTTGAATGTTGTTAAGTACCTTATCACTGAACGACGATGTGATCCAAAGGTTAAGGGAGCAATAGGCAGAACACTATTTCATATTGCTTGTTTCAAAGGTCACATGGATATAATTCGATATCTCATCACAGAACAAGGTTGTGACCCAGTAATAAAAGACAATAATGATGACATGCCAATCCACATCGCTTGTCTTGGTGGACACCTGAAAGTTGTTAAGTACCTTATCACTGAACAACGACGTGATCCAAACATTAAGGGACAAATTGGCAGGACAACACTGTATAATGCTTGTAGTGGAGGTCACATGGATGTAATTCGATATCTCATCACAGAACAAGGTTGTGACCCAGCAGTTGAAGACAATGACGGTAACATGCCAATCCATATTGCTTGTCTTGGTGGACACTTGAATGTTGTTAAGTACTTTATCACAGAACAACGATGTGATCCAAATGTTAAGGGAGCAATTGGCAGAACACTATTTCATAATGCTTGTGACAAAGGTCACATGGGTATAATTCGATATCTCATCACAGAACAAGGTTGTGACCCAGCAGTTGAAGACAATAATGGTAACATGCCAATCCACATTGCATGTATTTGTGGACAATTGAATGTTGTCAAATACCTCATTACTGAACAAAAATGTGATCCTACCTGTAAGGGACGACTTGGCAGAACAGCATTGCACTGTGCTTGTGAGGATGGTCATATGGACATAATCCAGTATCTTATCACAGAAGAAGGTTGTGACCCAGCTATACCAGACAATAATGGTGAAATGCCAGTTCACATTGCATGTCTTTGTGGACAATTGAATGTTGTCAAATACCTCATTACTGAACAAAAATGTGATCCAACCTGTAAGGGACAACTTGGCAGAACAGCATTGCACTGTGCTTGTGAGGATGGTCATATGGATGTAATCCAGTATCTTATTACGGAACATGGTTGTAACCCAGCTTCACCAGATAATAATGGTGACTTGCCAATCCATATTGCTTGTCTTTGTGGTAACTTAAATGTTGTCAAGTACCTTATCTCTGAACAACAATGTAATCCAAACATTAAGGGAGCATTTGGTAGAACACCACTACATAATGCTTGTTACCTTGGTTGTATGGACATGATTAAGTATCTCGCATTGGTCGATTCTGATCCATCATTGCCGGATATTGACGGGGATTTGCCGATCCAAGTTTCTTGTCTTCGTGGTCACTTGGATATTGTTAAGTTTCTCATTGGTGGACAACATTGCAACCCAAACTGTAAGGTTGCAAATGATTTGACACTTCTTCATAGTGCTTCTTATGCTGGTCATATTAACATAGTCCAGTATCTTATCACAGAACAAGATTGTAATCCAGCTATTACAGATAATATGTTAGCAACACCGTTGCATCTGGCATGTGATCAAGGCCATATAGATGTTGTGCGATTACTTTTGCAGGATAGAAGGGTAGATGCATTGAGTCTGGACAAATATGGTTGGAGTCCAGTGAATTATGCTGAAGTTAGTGAAAGCAGTTATCAACTACTAAAAGTTTTTAAACCACTTTTAAAGTCACACAAGGATTATCCCATTCATTCCTTTGCTAAAGTGGTTCTCACAGGAAACAGTGGAGCTGGTAAAAGCTCTCTTGCCAAAGTGATTGCCGAGCAAGACACAGTGAACTTATTCAGTCAAAGACATACACAATTTACAAGACCAAGTCGATTGAAAAGGCATATTAGGAAGGGAAAGGAGGAGAGTGCGTATAATTATCAGTATAAGAGAGAGACTAAAGTGGAGACTCTCACTGCTGGTATAGATTCCTATACTGTTAAGAGTGAGACTTTTGGCAACATTGTGCTGTATGACTTGGCAGGTCACTCCGAGTACTACTTTAGTCAAAGTGTTATTATGGAGACTGTGATACAGAAGACACCAGCCATCTTTATTAATCTAGTTGACCTTAGCAAAAGTGAAAAAGAGATAGCACAAGCTATTCATCACTGGCTCACCTTCATTGAAAGTACAACATCTAAAACTCAAGAAAAATCGTGTGTCATGATTGTTGGTAGTCATACTGATCTTCTTACTGAAAAACAGGTGATAACAAAGACCACGTTAGTGAAAGACCTTGTTGACAGGCGAGTAAAAAAGCAAAGATATGAAGGGTTTGTAGGAATGGACTGCCGTGTGGTCTCTGATAAAATTACAAATGAGTTTTTTCCTCACCTTTTAAATTCTCATACTATCATATCTGCTTATTCTCAACCTGTGAGTGTCTACTGCCATGAGTTGTATGCGTTTCTTCAAACAAAACTAAAGAAGATAGCTTGCCAGCTTCATGAGCTTGTCTACTTTCTTGCAGCTGAAGAGGATTCATTTGTACCTTTAGATGTACCTATCCTCAGTGAATTGCTAGAAGACCTGAGTGGCAAAGGAGTTATTATATACCTGAAGAATGAGCAGTATATGGAGAAGAGCTGGGTGGTCGTGAAGAGAGATATCATATTGAAGGATGTTAATGGAGAGTTGTTTAAACCAAAGTACTTTAAAGGATTTCATCCAATTGCCAGCAGTACTGGTATAATCCGTATGTCATCTCTTGCAGGGCTCTTTCCTCAGTATGATCCAGAAATGTTAGTAGAGCTCATGGTCAGACTGGAGTTCTGCCATCCTGTGAAATTGTCTAAAATCAAAACTAACCTCCAACCAATAGAAGTTGTGTCTACTTCAATGAATGATATTTTACTCTTCTTTCCATGTCTGCTACAAGCTGAGCCACCACAAACCCTTATCACTGAGGATAAGCAAGACAGATTTGGATGGTGCCTTGGTTGCAAAGACTATGAGTATCAATTTCTCACTAGTCGATTTCTTCATATTCTCCTTCTTCGTCTAGCCTATACCTTCCCTCTGCCTAGTGAGAAGTACACTAAGACTCATAATCTTCACGAGATTGAACAAAATTGTTCAGTGTGGCTAAATGGTATCTCATGGAACAATGAGGAAGGTATCACAACAGTAGTGGAGGTTATTCAGCAAAAGCGTTGGGTGGTAGTGACTGTGTACTACGACAAGCTAGGACATGACCAGACCAATGGAGTACAGCAAGCATCGCAGTGATGTGATCAGACTGGTTCTAGAGCTTCAGAAGGAACTGTCTCCAGACCTGGATACATTCGAGTGTCTAATTTCACAATCTTTACTCCAACAGTGGCCATTGGAACATCTTCATGAGTCAGATCTGTTTCCAATTAAAAACGTAGCTAAGTGTATTCTTGTTAAGAAACCATTTGTACTCAGTTGTGATGGCAGACCTACGCTACTGACAAAATATGCTGTACCCTTTGAGCCATATGGTATTCTAACTCCTTCATCTTTGTGTGAGCTGATAGACAGCAGAATGAGTGACCAGTCGGTCTCCTCTGCCCTCCTCAATGAGGTGAGAAAGTTATGTCGGCTGCCTCAACTGGAGTCACTGAGCTACTTGAACTTGAGAGAATATCTTGATAAAATGAGTATATTCACTGGAAGAGATCCTTGGGTGAGTATACATGTGCCTCCACTTGTTTAGTATCACTGATCTTATTGGTACAGGTACTAGCTGAGGTAACATCAGATGACATCAGACAATCTGTATTAGTTGAGAGTGTATTAGGTGAATGTTTGCCTGTATCACTCATAGTATAAGCCTTTTACAAGCACATGTATTATCCACAGATACTCATTCAGTAAGGATTTCTAGTGATGAATCCACTATTGCAAACCCTACTGCAGAGCCCACTGTTGACCTTTCTGAGATACCTGATATACTTGGTGAGAATGTGAAATGATCTCTGTTTGAAAAACTATGATAATTTTGTATCACTGCAGAGATCACACATCTTGCTGATGTGATTGTATCATTAAAACACACAGAATATATTTGGTTCAGTCTGGGTCTACAACTTGGACTTAATTTCTTTGCACTAAAAGCAATTGAAAGTGATCACCGAGAAGTGCAAGTGTGTATGATTAACATGCTTGCAGCATGGCTGAATGGTCAGGGTAAAGACTGTACCAAGCAGACCCTTGTATAAGCCCTGTCGAAGATAGACTGCAAAATAGTGAGTTCATGCTTGTAGATATTTTATACAAAATATTGTTTCATTGTTTGATTAGGTTGGAAACAATCAAGAGTAAGACCAACATGTATCTCTGACATCACAACACTAGGTGCCCATAACCCTGGTTGTAACATCAATTAAAGGGATACGCTCATTTTCTTAACTTATTATTGGGAAGAACTTATTATTTTCAACATTTCAAGAGTCGACTTAAATAACCTCTCTATTTCTTGACCCATGATCAAGATATCTCAACTGAGATCAGCTGCTTTAATTCTTAATTTTATTATTAGATGCATATTATCATCATCACTATGCATCATGTGTGTGTCTCAATCCATGCTCATTGGAATGGATCTGAATACACACTTTTAAATTAATATTATTAGATCCATAAGGATCAGCTTTTATGGATGGTTAGGTGTAGTCATCAGAATCGGTCTTTCCTCTCTTTTGATTCATCTCTTGATCAAGACATTAATTCTTTACTTTTTAAATAATAGTGACACTCTCGGCTGCTCTTATGTATCTTCTCAACTGTGACAATTGCTCTTACAACGTCTGCTTCCAACTGGTAACTTCTTTTCTCGTTCTTATTCAATTGACCAAGATCTAAACAAGAGCAACTGTTGAAATTGTCACTCATTCTTTCTTTGTCTCTCTCATCACTCATCCTGACACTTACAGCTTTGATAAAAGTATTCTCTGCTCATTCTCTCTTTCTTTGTGTAATACCTTGTGTCAGCACTTGATTAATCCAACCAACAGCTAAACCAGTTATCTCTGACATGAAGACCAACAATGTATATCTCTGACATCACAACACTAGATGTCCACAACCTGCTTGTAACATCGATTAAAACATACATGTCTTATGCTCATTTCTTCTCACAATCAAAACCGTCCTAGTTGAACTACCAAAACTCAATTTGCAGCATTCTATCAACCATTATATTCACCATTATTTTGAGAGCCGATTTCTTCCACTTGACCCATGATCACGAGCGTATAGCATGTAGTGTCTGCTACAACACTTCTCTCTCACTATCTATCTTTCTTTGATCTCAACTGAGATCAGCTGCTTTAATTCTTAATTTTATTATTAGATGCATATTATCATCATCACTATGCATCATGTGTGTGTCTCAATCCATGCTCATTGGAATGGATCTGAATACACACTTTTAAATTAATATTATTAGATCCATAAGGATCAGCTTTTATTGATGACTATCATGGTTAGGTAGCCATCGGAATCACTCTTTCCTCTCTCTTTGATCCTTCTCTGGATCAAAACTTTATTTTTATGATAGTGACACTCTCAGTTGCTCAAGTGCGATGATGTGCTCTTACATCATCCACTCTTGACTATTCGTTTCTTCTCTCATCCTTATTCAACTGACCACTATCAAAACAAGAGCAACTGCTGAAACTCACTCATTATTCTCTCTTCACCAATCAAGCTGTTGCCTGACACTTACAGCTTTGTCAAAAGCATTCTCTGCTCATTGCTACTTTGTTCTCTCTTTCTTGTGTCAGCACTTGATTAATCTAACCAACAGTATTATAATTCCTCCTTTATGCTGTTGTTGATTTCTTTATCTTCATCTTTATTTCCAATTTCGCTATGGAACAATCCATAACCATCTCTTGCTTTCTATACCTTGTATGTGTATGTTAGTAAGCATGCTCAAGCTTCTAATATCAAAAGTCACCATTACTCAAGTCAGCTCCTAATCTTCTCAAAGCTGAACCTTTCTCCGGTAGTCAATACTTGATCAAAATCAACAAAAAGTTCAAACAGGTCAGCATAGGATGCTCACTTTCCCTCTCTCTTTACCAAAATTTTGATCTTTATAGAAACTAGCAAGGATAATACTATCACTACTTAGTGAGGTCCTAATCTTCTCAAAACTGAACCTTTCTCAGGCTTGATCAAAATCAACAAAGAGTTCAAACAGGTCAGCATAGAGGTTTTGTCCTCTTCACTATTTACCAAGTTTTTTTTATCTCTTTGTAGAAACTAGCAAGGATAACACCACCACTGTGATATTGTTGTGCCTTGTATTATAGAGATCTCACATCCACCTGGTCAGCAGCATCTGGTATAGTATACATTTAGCTTACCCATCATTGACAAAGGAAATGATCTATAGTGGTGAGTATATGCATACAGGCATTAGAAATCATTGAGTTACTTATTTCTCTCAGAAGGCATTTACTCTACAGTTAATTCTGATAATTATGGCTACAAAACTGAAGAGACTAGCTAACTAACCATGAGACCAGCTCCTGTCCAGCCCAATCACATGCTAGCCTGTAGGAACCATGCAGTGTACCGGCCCATTTTCAAGAGAATATAAACTATTCTCTCTCATGAAGACAGTGCTGCTTGCAAAGAAAGGTGTGTGTCTGTTGTATTTATAGTAACTTCACTTCAAATTGTGACTACTAAACACAGACCAAACGATGCTTACTTGCACTGCTTGTGTATCATACGTCAAGGGCAGATTCAGGGGGTGACTGGGTGCTTCAGCCCCCCCACGAGCAGACAGAAGTGAAATTTGTATTTAGACAAAGAATTCCAAAGTATGTAGGCTGCTACTACTACTGCGTTACAGCACTCACTTTCAGCTTCCATGAGCAAGGAGACGATCGTGTAAGTGCAAAGATCACTTAAGAGACATACTCATGAATATTAATTAGCAAAAATTTCGTTCCGGGTCGCTTATTGCTCCCTTTCTACTATCCTGTAACCCCTTTACGTACAGAAGAGTTTTGATAATCTGGACATGCACTGGGTGTCCTCATATCATGAGTGCATCAGGCGTTCCTATGTGACAAATATGTATTATAGTGAGGTGTTGCACATTTTAGAGGTCCAGTTTAGCAAGATTCTATTGTATACTGTTACATACTTTCTAGTGCACTTAAAGATACCTTCACTTTTAGCATGCTTTACCAAGCAAGAAAAAATTACCGATTTCTTTCTGTGCACGTACTGTGGTACTTGCTGCCGAAGATGATAGGACCAAAATTGTTGAGTACTTGAAAGCACTCTGGGCAGGTAGTTGGCTCTGGTTGACCTCAGCTTAAAGTCGACTAAGCAATAACATTTTTGAGATCAGCATACTGTACTGTGTGTGTGCTATAGCTATGTCTCGTGATTTCCATCTTGACCTCGAGCAACAACACTGTTCTATTTGTTGGAATCATAATTTACTGTCCTTCATGTTTAGGTGTCGCGTTCCATGGTATCTCTCAAGGTCGATAAAGTCATATTCAAATCAGAAGTAAGTTGTCAAAACTATGAATATTCATTATGATTGATTGCTCAAAATAATACTAGAAACGTACATTGTACCATAGGAATTTACCTACAATTTAATATGCTTCAAACAGGAGTGTATGTAGAAGCTAACAGTGTTCAACTTGGTTTTAGTGAAAGATAAAGTCTGTCACATGCCCAGCTAAACCTTCCTTACAAGGAACCTTCCTTCCTTATAAGGAAGGTTTTGCTGACCGCTAAGACAGCAATCGTTGCTCTGGCTTGACACTCATTTGTTGAAATGAGCAGAATGGAGCATGGGTGAATAATTATAAAGGTATAGGAAATGGCGAGTCACAATTCGCAAAGAAAACCTCAAGTAGCAAAAGTGCACGGCTGACTTTATTTAGTCTCATTATCACCCAGGATATGAGAGCTAAACGCTTCTTTCCTTTATATGCTACTTCAAAATAAGCATGTGCCTGTAAACACTGAGGTTTCTAATTTTAACATCACAGACACTTGTACTCTGTATGATTGTAACTATGTACTCTCATCAAAGTGAACGCTTGTTTGTCTTTTAGAGATCTTTAACCACACTGTTATGATTGATCATCTGTGATGTGAAGACACCTTTAACTCACTGGATGGATTCTCTAAAGGAATCGCACTCCAATAACTTTTAGTGCGAGAAGCTCTCACTGAGAACCTGACAGATCCTTTCTCTTGTAATAAATTATATTATAGTGCATTGTTAGATGGTCCAGTATGTATTGTACTAGTTAAAAATTATTGTCTTGCATAGTTCATATTGGGATTACAATCTTCTACAACCAGGTAGTCTCCCTCTTGTAGAAAGTTAGTTCCTGCCGCTGATCGATCGTGACGCTGCTAAATACATACAGCCACGACCAGACCTGCGTACTCTTGATGATGGTGCGATTGTCAACTTTTAATTGTTTGGCAGCTAGAACAAGCTCCACCCATGCATTGATTGTAAATTTGCCTACTACAATGACGCTTATGTTGTGCCGGCAAGCTGGTCAGCTACAAGGTGATGTGGACCTGGACTGATGTTAGCTGTGCAGCTCTCACTCCAACAGCAGAGGCTATGATTTCTGACAATGATATGCAAGCATTGCTGGCTGAATCACTGCATTCATATTCCATGAACAGTGATGTAAAAAGAGGTCATTTGCCAAACAGTACACTGCATTCACCCTCTTGCCTCCAATAAATACATGTTTAAGCCCATTGGAAATATATCCTGCATAGTAAAGTCTTCAGTGGTAAGGTGAGAGCAGTGCAAATTTCCTGTTTAAAAACATGTTAGCTACACATGTATAATGTGAAAGCATTTAATGTTAAAAATAATCATTATCATACAAAACCAAATTAATTATGGTTAAGTCAAGTTAGTTATAGGTTTAGTTTTTTTTTCAAACCCATGACTGCCATCCGTGAAACAATACCGATAAGTTCCCTGGGTCAGTTGCCTCGTGGATCAAGTGATTGACATGGCCGCTGACACTCAGCTGCATCCCATCCTCCTCACCCTCCAGTTTCTCATGCAAGCGTCGTAGTACTCTCTCCGCCATCTTGTTTGTAGGTTGATTAGCCTCACTAGTGACACCATCAGTAGCTTGATCACCTCCTCGTTTCTGTGCAGTATTTGTTCTGCTGCTTGTAGATGTCTCCCCTTCTGTTCTTCGCTGGATATCTTGAGCCTTCAGTGGACTTAATTTCCACAGATAGAGAGGATCATGAATGAGAACCTGAGTAACATAACAATTAAACCTAATGATGAGTGCTCTGCAGTGCTGCAACAAAATCCAAACTTTTAAAATCGTTTTTACATCGTAAAAGTTTAAAACCGTGTTGAGTGATGCATCATTATAAAACCCTTCTAATGCAGAAACTATGGGGCTCACAAATAATGTCCTGATTATATCCCGTTCACACTGCACGTTGGAACTGAACACGTTGGAGCCGAACTGTGCCACACTTTATTATCAAAGATCCGACACAACCAAAATGAACAGGACGAGGCCCACCTATGGTTGGGGTGCCGTGATGGTGCAGTTCAGTTCAGTTGTAGCACAGTTCAGTTGCATTCAAATCGAGAGATTTTAAAAAAGGCTGACCCGGTTCGGTTCTGTTGGATTGCTTAAACTCATTGTTGGCATTGTAACACGCAAACTGGGGAAGTGAGCTTCACTGAATCGACCACAGCGCAGGCAGAAGTCCGCATCCCTACAGGTTCTAACTCATAGTGTGAACCGCAGTATTAGATTGTGTCCTGATTTCAGGAGCTATTAAACATTAATGTTGATTTGGAATTACATCAGTGCATTTGAGGATTGCACTGTTATTCATTAGCCGACCTCTAATATGGTTCTGAGCTCTTCGTGAGAAGCTCTGATCACTTTCATTGTCTCTTGACAGCAGCGACGAAACACTCCTTCAACTCCAGCGATTCCCATGCCATCCACAAGGTCCCTGGTCAATCGAAACGGAACAGTTTCTGGTGTGGGCAGAGCTGTCCCTTCTTCAAATGCAACACCTATACACAAGACAAAAATTTAAAATGTAGTGCCATTTTACTAATTTCTGACTAATCAATCATGCAGAATTTTGGCTTATTTTATTATACAATAATTATTATTTTAACTATAAATTATTATAGTATACAATTCCTTGCTTACCGAGGTCAATATGAATGAGTTCAGCTGATATTTTGTCGATCAATATGTTCTGCCCATGTCTGTCACCCAGTCCAACAACATATCCAACTATGGAGAAGTCAGGTGAATATCAGGGCTTATAGAAACACATCAATAACTATAATGTCCTATACATTTTATCACACTATACGTATGACAATAACAGTTTAACTGCCAAACAGGCTACTTTTACCTATGGAAGAAGCTGCCACACTCCTGGTGTATGCTAGCTGCCGCTCAAACCACTGAGAAGGATTGGTAAAATTTTCCATGAAGAAGTGATGAAATACTGGCTGAAAATGCTGGCAGATTTTATTGTAGACAGCCAATTTGGTGACTTTGCTAACACCAGCATCCTGTAGCATATAGAAATAAAATTGACTAGAAACAAACTCATGAATATTCCTACCAACAGCTTCTTCCTACACGTGCTGTTAGGCCAGTCCTTGGGATGATATCTAGCATGAGCGCCTTGATTGGGAGCCTGTGGAGTACCGATGAGATAGGTACCGAGAGAGATGGTGCCCTCACACCACTCCACGATACCAGATCGCTGGGTAAGAGGTACCACCTGGAATAAACAAAAAGGCTAATACTGTTTGAACTAGATCTGTAAAAATACAGTACAATAAACATTTCAAAAGCTAACCCTGTAGGTACGGATTGATAAACGTCTGGCAGCAGTTGCTGGCTCTCTGGCTAGCAGTCTGTTGACTAGCACGAACACTTGCTGCATCACTGCATCCTGTCTCAGATCATCTTTACCCTTCACCAACTGCCTTCTTTTTCGTCCATCAGACCCAAGACAAGAGATCACCTTAGGCAGGTTGATCCCTCCACAAAGATTCATCCAGCTGTCAAAGTTTTCTATGCAAACAACTTTGTCATATTTACAAGAAGGATCCACCTGTGAGCAAAACAGAGCAAGAAACATGCAGTGTGTCAGTGTGACTTGTGCTTACTGGTAGGTCCATTGTGGGTATTGGTACTGATTTGACCTTGAGTTTCAGTAAAGGACAAGATGCTGGAAGCTTTATGGGAGCTGTGTGTGTGTGTGTGTGTGTGTGTGTGTGTGTGTGTGTGTGTGTGTGTGTGTGTGTGTGTGTGTTTGTGTGTGTGTTTGTGTGTGTGTTTGTGTGACAGAGAGAGATGGTCAGTAGCTACATAAATTTTGGTTGATACTACTAACATGTAACTTTGCGGTTTGCAGTCATGTCATGGTAAGCCAAATCAGTGTAAGCTTCACATAACTGAGAGACAGACGTTACCAGAGCACTCTTTTCTGACTTTAGCTTAGCAATGAGATTGCTGGCAGCTTTCACTTTGTCCTACAAGTACAATAATAATACGGTTAAATCGCATCCTCATCTACTTGTGTTCTAGAACATTTGAACAGCTAATAATGTGTATTCTTAAAACCGTTGAGACGCTTTAGTAAAATGTGTGGTCAAAACAGTGTTCTTTTGACCAAATTCATTTTATTCCGTACAATAAACAACAGCTGTCTGTTTCTGTTCACTTAAAATAACCAAGACAATTATTCCGGCATTGCGTATCAGTGTACGTTACGTGACTACCAAAGACATCTTAGGCAGTCTCTACCTCATCAACATTAGACTGCAATGGATCAGACATACTCCGGCGCAGTTTGCTGTGAGAACGAGCGTTTCGTGAGCCAGACACATATCCTGTCTGAGGGTACTCGTCATCCTTGCAGGCATTGCTGAGAGCCAGTATGATGTAGAGAGAATGGAAGGGATGGTCCATTGCAGTCTTGTAGATCATCTGCAACAAAAATCACAAAGATTTATTATTGAATGTTTGTGTAACTATGACAGCTATATCACCTCTTGTAGTATTTGCTGGAATGGGTCTGTGTCCAGAGCATGCGCACTTATTCTTGCAGCTAGCTGGTAGAGCAAGGGAAGGAATTTGCGACTCTCAATCTTAGACAATGCATCCTACATGACAGTGGTTGATAAATATACAGTGACAAAAATTTAGCACACACACCCTCATGATGTCGTTTATGTCAGCTTCAGTAGAGTTGTCAAACCACAAGCAACAGAGCCTGAACACACGCAAATCATGATCATCCTGTGAGTCGAAAAGGAAGAGAGAGAGAGAGAGAGAGAGAGAGAGAGTGAGAGTGAGAGAGAGAAACGGAATAAAGTAAGAGTGTCTAAATTATTAAAACAAAATTATACAGAAGAGACTCATTTGAAAAAAAAAAGAATTCTGATCACTTACTCCAGCTTGGAGGCACAAAATATAGTTGCTGAGTGCTTTTGTTAGAAAGCTGAACTTGTCATCCTCCATGGACTGTACAATATTCTCATCTTCTTGATTATAAACTCTCAAGGTACGTACACGCCTGTTGGGACAAAACACAACACAAAAACCAACATTCAAAAACATTGTTTATACCAGGAGTATATACACACAGTGCCCACTAGATTGTTGGTACCTTGCTGTTCCTTTGCCCGGAGTACCCTTGGTGAAATTTTCAAGCTCCATCTGTATAAATACATGTAATAAACATTGAATATTTGCTCTATATCATCTCTAGCTAGAGCAAATCAACAAAAACTGTACAGTATTGTATTTATACTGTACTATGCATATACCTTCGAGCTCTCTAGTTGCAATAGTTTCGATTGGAAATCAGGTGAGGACATTCGACGAGATATGATCTGGTATTGAGAATCAGCATAGCGTGCGAGAACAAAGTAGGCTTGTATCATCTGATGGTGGTTGCCATGGTGATGTTTGTCCTGCATCAAGACAGCCTAGTAGGAAGAAAGAGAGAGTAGATAGAGATGGATGGATGGATGGATGAAAAAGTAGATAGAAAGAAACAAATTGACTTTTTGTCACAAAGTTCTTTTACCTGTTCCAAGTAGTCCTCCATTATAGTGAGTGGATTCTCTGATCTGGAATCGTCCAGCCAACTACCGTACATACTGAGACCTGATATGTACACAGACTCAGCATTAGCAGGAATGGACAGCTGGAGAGAGAGAGAGAGAGAGAGAAAGAAAGAGAGAGAGAAACAGCTCATGTGAGGGTATGAGTGTGCAAGGCATCTGAAGTATTAAAAACTCAACTCTATTGGTAAAGCCTAGTTGATTTATAACAATAACAGCTGCACAGAATTTAAATGTGCATTAGCGACATTACTAACACTCTCTATGGTCTTGAGCAGGTTTTTCATGAGCAGCATTGCTAGCGATTGTTCTCCACTAGCCCAGGACAGCTTAGCCTCCTCCAGCAACCCTCTCCATCTGGTTGAGGAGGGAGGTCCGATGGACACTAGCCGTGAAGACAGACCAAACGATTGTGGCTGGTCATGCAAGTGCTTCAGAGCAAACAGAGCACCATTAGCAATCTGCAGCAAAATAATACCACACGAGTATTACAAGAGTGCACAAATCGAAACTTAAATAGATCAAAGTAAAAATAATGCAAACAAAATTTGAAAATTTTAAGAGGCTGCTGCATGTGCGCATTCACTTACCAGAAACTAAATCGAATTCATTTTACCTGAGCACTTGTTAATTTTTATTACCTGATATCTTTCAGCTTCTCTTGCTAGTTCAGCTTGAGAGAGCAGTGCATGGTTCAGACCATCATACAACACAGTGGAGTTACTGGACAGCTGTGTGGTGGACGGGAGAGAAGGAGATGGGCTCCTGCTGAGATGGTGTGTGACCTGCTTGAGAGCAGCATGGAGAGAGGAGCAGCGTAGAGCAAGCACCGTCTCCTTGTGCTGGTAGTCAGTGTCCATATACTGTAGCCTGTCTTGCCCAATTTTACCAAGAAGATCGGTTATCAAGCTATCAGTAGAGAGAGTAAAAAATACACTATAGTGAGATAATGCTTCAAATAATCAGTAAGTATGAACAACAATTGTTTGTGTTATAGTTATTGTGTATACTTTTGCAGTTACGGATCACTGTTTCAGCCGTGTGTACAGATCACAGTTTCACTGTTTCAGCTCCACACACTATTATTCCCTACCTATTAGATGATAGTGACTGGCCAACTTCCTCTAGCTCAACTAGAGCCTGTAGCTTAGAGAGACCTGGATAGATACTGCAGGCATTTTCCAACCCGTGGGAACATAGTGTACGAACAGCTTCCATTCTGCAAGATGGCAACACAATGAAGTTTACCACAACATGCATCAACTTCTTGACTTCTTGAGGTACCTAGCTGCTTTGAGTGCTGCCTCGAAAGATGACATTTTGCCCTCCTTGAGTGAAGACAAGCAAGTGTACAGTTGCTGATGGTATCCTCCTCCATCGCCAGGGCAAGATGACCTAACAAAATGAATGACACACAAGTAGTTCAATTTGATAAGCTGAGAGGATTTTGTTTTCGACCTACTCACCTTTCATCTTCATTGTCCCATACACTACACCTCCAGGCTGCCTCATAACGAAATTCAGCCAACTGTATAAAACAAAACTATTAATTCTGTAAGGAAACAACTTGCTGGTACCTCTTCTGTTTCTTGAGGACGTGTTTGACCACATCCCTTCATGTAGAAGTCAGCAACATGTGGAAGATTGAGGCTATGCAGTGCCTATAGCAGAAGAGACATCAAACAATGATTATGAGCTAGATGAATACCTGTAAAATTCCTGAATGGGAGTGTCCGCTTTCTGGAAGCTTCATTTGCCAGTTATGGGCACCTGAAGAGCAACGTACAACAGATAGCTGGCAAGCAAGGGCCTGTACTTCTTACTTAGAGCTTTTTCCCACTTGTTTTCATACTCGAACATCTTAGTGCGAATGTCATCTTGCACTGCGTATTGAAAACATGCTCCATACAGTCCATCCGGCTCTCCTATCTTGCTATAGACATCAAGCAACAGGCTCTGTACTTGACGGTTGTCTAGAGCTGTTGAAGATCGTGTTGAGGAAGGAGAAGAGGATGGTGAGGAAGTGATGGTGTCGGAATCTCTCAGTGATTCTCTCTCTTTGTCTCTCTGAGCACAGTGCCATATTTCAATGTAGAGCAGAGAAGTGAAATAAGCTGAGCACAGTTGGGCAGCACGGGCGATAGTTAGGAAGTCAAGATTCAGCCAGAAATTGTTGTCCCATGCAGAACTGTAGGAAAAGTAAATGTAAATGGATGGATGGATGGATGGATGGATGGATGGATGGATGGATGGATGGATGGATGGATGGATGGATGGATGGATGGATGGATGGATGGATGGATGGATGGATGGATGGATGGATGGATGGATGGAAAGTTAGATGAGCAAAATGAGACAAAAGTGTTTTTAATTTACCTTTTTGCTGTTCTGTTGGTAGTTCTGAGAAACATGATCATTCTTAGCATTGTACGAACCGACTCAGAAGGCACTTTGGCTGATAATGAGGTCACACCAGTCATAGCAGAGGAAAATGAAGATGAGGGTGAGTGAGATGAAGCAAAGGTGACAGTGGAGAAGAAATGCATGATCTGCCGAGAGAGAATGTCTCTATGTCCCTCTGGTCCAGTACTCAGAATGTGGTGTATGATCATTGGGAATATCTCCTCTGCTAGCTCAGCCTGAGACAAAGAAAGAGAGCATATGTGTGAATCTTCAGACTGCATATCCGTAAACAGGTTCAGTAATATTTTATTGGGAGCAGAGTACACACTAGCTTTGTACAGAGGACTATTTTTTTTTCATGAAACTGAGGCACACTAGTTTGCTTCAATAATACTTGCAAAGCTGAGAGAGGCACATTATCTTACTGTCTGTGCACTGAACTATCTTAGTGTAAATGAAGTTATAGTACCAACTAACGGATGTAAAAACACATTAATTTTTCTCATAGAGTCTATTACAGACCTGCAATACAACGATATTACTCTCAAAACATGATGTATCTTTGTTGGTATATTGTACCTTTACTAAGCACACTGGTTTCAGCAGTAACAGCACTTCATCTCTAACCCCTCCACTACCGAGGAGGGTGGTAACTAAATTGATGATCCACTCTTGGTGGGTGTGGCACTGTGGTCCTGGCACCCATACTGTGGTGGTGTCCATCAGCTGAGCAAAAGCTGATTGAGGAGGAGATGAGGGAGGAGGGCATGGTGATCCCTAGAGTGGAGAGGGAAGATTCCTTACTACCACAAAGTGAATTGTTCAGAAACTAACACTATACAACTCATGTAAGTAACATATTCAAGATTGTACCATAGGAAGCCTTATTTTCAAAGGCACCGCCAGTGGTATATTTCAGATATACCATGGAAAGTCACATGATTTCCTGTGGAATAACTAGATATTCCACGGTTTATCATGTGATTTCCTGTGGTATATCTGGATATTCCACGGGAAGTCACATGACTCCCACTGGGCAAAAAGGATCATAGAAATGATCTACCTTCCAGAGAGAAAAATAGGAAGGGGTGAGAGTTGCGAGTCAACCTCACCAGTAAACTATAAAGAGTGTGCAAGCTGCCCTTATTTATCCTATAGAAACCTACAGGCATCAGTGGGCATTGTGGTTGCCATGGTACAAGTCAGTTATACCATGCCTACCTGTGGTGTATCATGAATACACTCAGCAATAACCATTAATCCCTTGGGCTACGCCCTCGGGATTAATAGCTATTGCTTCGTGTATTCGTGATACACCACGGGTAGGCATGGTATAACGTATACTTATTATGCACTATTAATTGATTAATGACTGATAGCTGAATATTCTGATTGGTGCATTAATATTACCTTGCTTTTCTTTTTCTGTTGCTTGAATGGTTCCAGCAATGAGCACCATCTGCTTTCATCTCCTCCAGCTTCGTGCACAGCTCTGGCGAGAGCATCTGATCCTGCTTTAGTGGACAGCACTACCTTGAGACACTCAGCACTGGCGTGAACCACTTTGATACTAAGAGAGAGAGAGGGACAAAGTAAGATGGTACGAAACAAAGAACAAGATGAGCACTAGAAAAAAGCTTATTATTTGAATCCTGGAGCACATGGTAAGATTCCGAGTGCATTATGTGAAGGCAAATCCATGACAATTTATGATGCATATTTATTTCTACTACATAGCTTGACAGATATCTCTAACTCACCTTGGATCAGTAAGAAACTGGCAAAGCTTTTCCAATGCTCTGAAAGCATATGACGAGGATGGCTGCTTGCCAATAGAGATCACCTCTAAACAAATGTAACACTAGTTAATGCCAAAACAGACTTTGGTTTCTTATGCAACAGCATCACTGCAATGATCGTTTTTTGATAAAATTTATTCCAACGCAATAGTTACTATAATATTATCACTACTATTTAAAAAAATTCAATTGCATATTGCATATTCAATAGTCAATATTAATGTCTTGATAACTTTCGCACAGTTAGACCTGAAAACATATTAGTAGACATGCTATACTCCGCTATAATCAGAATAGTTTATGGTGCCTGGGAGAAAAAATGGTTCCCACTTCAAACGAATCACACTCTTTTGATCACTACAATAAGTGCAGGAAGTTTTAATAGGAAACATCTCTGACAACTCTCATAGCTTTTGCCAAGTCTCATGACCAGGCAGATTTGTGCCAATTTGTGTGAAACATGGTTGGGAGAATACCAGGAAAACCACAATCACTACTCACCTAGACTGCTATCAGGTATTGCAATGCAGGCGAGGTCAACACAGCCAATCTCTCCCAGGCACTTGCCAACTTCTGTTGCTATGGTGACATCAGTAGAGTCCCTGCTCCCTCCATCGAGGCTCTGTTGTGCTATTGTGATCAATGCTCTGATGAGCTCAATAACAGGACTGCAACTCTGGAGATCTGTGGAATATTGTGAAAATGTGACTGGCAAGTTAGTAGGAATCAAACTTTGTGTTAGACAATTATTAAAGTACTCCAAGAATTTCCCCCGCAACATGACTATAGACATAACGTTTTTGCTATGATGAAGCTAATAAACCGTAAAAAGATTATAAATACATAGCAATGAGCCTATAAACTATAAAAAGAAAAGAACAGAAGTACTCAACAATGCAATTTTGAGTGCTTTAATGTATGTGCAGTATGTTATAAGCATGTTAATCAGAGCACTATAGTAAAACAGCATTACAAGCATTAACATCTTTACAGTTTCAGTCAAATCTGTCTCAAAACTGTGGTGTTAAAGTTAAGTTTAGTGCATGAATATAGATTCTACAGCTATATAAGATTTAGCTTGCTTTTCAATTGTACAGCCATTAACGTTTGTTATTAATTATTGTTGTATTTATGATAACAACTATTACTACTACTATACTATGCAACAAAGCCATTGTATAAATTGTTCATTCAAGTTGTAGTCACTTCACATACATCCCAATGGCAGCAATCCGATTTCTTTTCCATTCGTCTCTAATACTGCTGATCGCAGTAATCAATGGCTGTGTGTCTGAATACTCGCAGTTGACTATCCAAGTGAGTGAATCAGGTCACGATAAGCTGTCGTGCCTTCAAGAGCCTCAGCATGCTTGTAAAACACTGGTATATGTGTTGAACCAGATGACCAACAGTACTTTCAATCCACTCGTGGTATCAGAAGTGTTCATCAATGTAACATACAACCAAACTATCGATCAAAAACTGTTTGAAGTCAATTTACATTTTCAATACATATACAAAGTAAGTGTGGTTGGGTGCAATAACGCCTTCATCATTTTCAAATATGCTGGGTCTTTTCTGCAAATATCACAACTCTCTGGTTATGCTCTACAGTGGTCATGGATTGAGTTAGGATTTACATGTACTGGCCGATCCAAAGTACGCAACGAACTAGATATTCCGCGAATCATTCTGTTATTCCTCAATACCCTTGAAGTTTATAAGTGCAATTTTATTTCAGTTACTTTGCGTTTCGATGAGTCCATTCAAGGACCAAGCATTGTCATCAGTGAGAACGTTTTTGGTAACAGCGAATTTTGTCAAATTCGTCATCACTAGTCCCGCAATAGTAGCAAACAATAGCTTTGAAAATTGTCGTGTTATTGAGAGTCCATTGCTCAGAATTCAAGCAAACAACAACTCTGTTAAAATTTTGAACAATTCTTTTACCAATTTAAGCACCAAGATTTCTACCTCAGCAATTTCCATCATTGGTACTACTGTGGGTATTTCAATTCAAAACAATTGATTCATTGGTAATTCAATGGGTTCTGTAACAATAGATGTTACTGTATCATACAGTGCAATAATAGAAGATGCTTGAACCTGGTGTATTATGGAAAGGAATAATTTTGAAAACAATTGCTTTCAACGAACCGAAAAACAAAACCCAATTCTTGTGGTCATCAAAGCTAATATTATCACGGATGCATGTCCGATGATGTTTTCTTACAATCACAACTCATTTGAGAACAATAAAAACACTCGTCTATTGAGTACTGACATTGAGAATAAGAACAACTTCACAGCTGTACACAACATCACTGATCTAACAATCTTGAACAATACCGGCACATCAGGACTTGTGACAATCGTAAACAATGACCCTCTTCACGGAATTGTTATTGTTTATATGACATCCCTTACTGTAGAATACAATACTGGTCGGTATAGAGAAGATACTAGTGACAGTCTTAAAGCGACCATTGTATATGTGAAAAATGTAAATCAGATTACAATTGGTGATTCAGCTTTTCAGAAAAATTTGGGAACTTCACTTGTGCTTGAAAATGAACAATTTTATAGCAAAAAACATGATCTGTGTGTCACGGGACGTCTTCTATTTGATGCTAACAGTGGAATATATGGAGGAGCAATGGGTTTGTACAGTGCGACCATCAATAGCTCATGTCATTCAATCATTTCATTTCAAAATAACTATGGTGTTTATGGTGGAGCCCTATATTTAGAAAACAGTCCTAGTCACTGTGTGTGCACAAACAAGTGTCTTACAACTTTAAAGTTTAACAACAATAGAGCCACAACCTCAGGCAATTCTGTGTATTTTGTATCTTCATTCAATTCAAATTTTGAATGCAAAAATTTTAGCAGAAAAGATGTTGGCTCAGCTGCAAGTAGCATCGTTCTGCATTCTGCTGATAGTTGCTGCCTCAGCATATTTTCAGGTCAGAATATCATAGTGAACATATCAATAACTGATCACTTCAATCAACCATCTCTTTGTACTGCTGGTGTTTCTATCTCTTGTGATGGACTGATTTACACATGCTTTAATCAACAAATCCAACTATCAGGACCAGATAGAGTTGTACTGGTTCAACCCCCTAACACAAGCTCATCAATCATCGATACAAATTTAGTCCTTCAGATACCAAATAACAACAATTCTCGAAACATTTCGCTGCGTCTTTCGTGTAGTAATTCAAATGCTAACATTACAATCATCCTCAATATAAGCAGCTGTCCATTAGGTTTCACTTATGATTCAAAATTGAATGTCTGCAAATTTGCTACGACAATTGAACAGACAATATGTTCAACTGTATTGGGAGCTGTTTGTGTGTCACATGGATACTGGTATGGCACAGTACATGATGAATACATAGTCGCTCGATGCAAGTATTCTGAGTGCAAGATGAACAATGTACCTTGCCCACTTGGATTAGAGAGTGGCAACAACTACTTCTTGCTAAATGGACCACAGTGCTTAAATGGAAGAGGAGGCGTGCTCTGTAGAACATGTCCTGAGCATTTCGTGTTCTCATTTCTCTCGATTCGTTGCATTCCCCAGGATAACTGTAATATATCAAAAGCTGTTTCAATCATATTTTTTGCACTAATCTTTCAGATTCTGATCACAATATTCCTTTTCTTGGTAGTCAGGTTCAAGCACAGTATTGGATGTGGCTTTCTTTATGGTCCAATGTTATTCCTGGCAGTGGTCAATCACATACCACTTGACGACTATTCAGAATACTCCACTTTGAGTACAGTTGTGTCCATCATTACTTCAGTAGCTTTGCTCAATCTTGAGCTGTTCGGTAGGATACCGTGGTGTTTCTTTGAATCCATTCCAAAGCTGTACAACTATTCTCTTCGTGTACTTGGTCCTCTTACAGTGCTCTTGGTTCTACTAGGCATCACTGCTCTTGCTCGTTGGTATCCAAAGTGTTCAGTTCCTAAGAAAATACGAATGCGAGCACTACCTCAAAGGGTTTTACAACGTTGCCATGTATCTCTTAGGTTGGCTTCACCTCTAAGAGCAATGTGCATTCTGATGATGCTATCATTTTGGTCTCTAGCTGATATTAGCATTAATATTCTAACACCTACTGTGCTTGAGACTCAACACTATTCAATGTACATGGTATCGATTCAACCTGATATCACCTTCTTTTCACCACAACACCTTCCATTAGCTATTCCTGCTCTCTTAGTGTTGCTGGTGGTGATTCTACCATTAGTGATCATACTGCTATCAGCTCCTTTCCTACAACGTGTGATCAATCTCTTCAAAATCAAGCCATTTCTTGATGAGTTTCAGTCTTGCTACAAGGACAAGTATCGCTGGTACTCTGGAGTGTACTTTGTAGTATGGATAGCCATCGTTGGCATACAAGGTTTACCAGATTCTCTGCTTTACACTCAAACCATATTTTTCATTTTATTGTGTGCTCAATTTCTGATCAAACCATACAAAAGTAAGTTACTCAATATCACTGATACACTACTCTTAGTTGATCTCAATTTTCTAATTGCTCTTTTGTGTAACAATACCAATCCTTTATCTTTCCATAAGTTTTCATCACTTCTTATTCATGCATTGATCATTGTACCAATTGTATGTGCTGTACTGTCTATTATTTGTTTGGTTTTAACCAAATATGGTGTGTATGACTGTCTTAAAGGTTTTTGGAGCAGAAGGAGGGAACAAGAGTTGCAGCAGCCACAAGATGCCGAACGTGAGTTAGAGCAGTCTCATCCTGAAGTCCAAGATGTGCGTGCTCCTGATGTCAGTTTTAATGTTGAAAGAGAACCACTCATTGCTTTTGTTGGCAATCAATAAATTGCCTAACCCCCCACGTCTTTCTGTAAAGTTAATTTTTTTCACACTGTTTCCTACTGTTTACTTTGCTAAAAACATTTGAATCTGCACAAAAAAACATCATCTTTTACTTTTTGGTTATTCGGGTCACACGGTAGTCCGTCCTTATGTAGAGATGGACGGAAAACAAGATGGCGGCTACAATGCATGTATTAGCATTCAAACACTGATATTTCACTTGGTGGTAAACTGTACATGTCTAAAGACACTAAGATCTGATCTCTGGTGTTGCCCAAACTGCACAGTAGCACAGAAGTGCTTGAAAACATTGCCAAGTGACGAATCTGGAATAGGTGAAAATCGAGTTTTGTCATCTTCCTTTTCTTCTTAAAGTCTTAACAGAGCAGTTCCCAGAACGAAACAGTCACAAAGCATTCGGACAAGTGCCTTTCGAACTTCATTTTTAGTGATGCGGCGATAATACTTCGACGATATCACGTTCCATTGTCAGCTAAGTGTTAGAGGTTATCTTATGATTGCATAATACGCACGTGACCAGTCACTCAAGTAGGACTATCGCTGAATAGCCAGCACATACTAGAGTCTTCTAAAAACTGGTCAGTAACTAACTAGTGTAGGAGTATTGTTCTGCTGCTTAAGAGTAGTGGAACAGGGCTTGTGTGTACAGATCTAGATCGAGCGAGAGTCTGGTGTCTTAAAAAAAAATCTAATAGCAGGAGTTGGGCTGGCTTGTATACAGAGCAACTTTAAAGATTCACTCTCTTTGGTGTATAGTAAATAATCTGGACCCACTGATTGTAATCAAGTGCATATGTACTCAAACATACAATATGAACCCATTGTTTAACCATGTTACTCCGTAGTCTAACAAACAACTCAACAGAATTTAGTATGCAATATTGCAATTTCATGTGGCTACCCAGCTCTGTACAGTTCCACTGGGGTTTCTTACATGAACATGTTGCACCACAACCCTTGTCACTCTTGCAGCCACACTTTATCAGTTCACTGCAGGCAGCAGAGGAGAGTGGCGGTGTGCACCACACTGACACCCAAGACAATTTCTCCTTATTCGATGTCCAACTGTACTCCTCTGGTGAGGGTGCTTGACATCGAATAAGGAGAATTTGTCTTGGGTGCCAGTGTGGTGCACACCGCCACTCTTCTCTGCAGAACTGATAAAATGTGGCTGCAAGAGTGTGTTCATGTAAGAAACCCCAGTGGAACTGTACAGAGCTGTGTAGCCACATGTAATTGCAATATTGCATACTAAATTCTGTTGAGTTGTTTCTTAAGACTACAGAGTAATTTGAAAATTTGCTGATAGTGCCAGGGCAACTTTTGATAATATTAAGATTTATTCTCCTATGTAAAGAATTCTTTCAGAAGTGTTACTTACCATGGAATTACTTGATATGTACTAGTAAATAAATATACAAAGTTTGGTGCCTTTATCTGCAACATTCCCAGAATTTCCGGTAATTTGCATTTGTGTATAGTTCAATATAGAATTTGCCGAAATGAAAATAGTAGCAGACGACAGTACAATTATCCTTTTGCACACATTGCATTTTGATGAGTACGTGCATTGCATAGCCGGCTTATTTGGTCATGAGTTCTTGTATCAAGTATGTCCTAATGTTATACAACTTGTTTTACATCAGCAGTTTATTCTTTTAAAACACTTATCTGAAAGCAGTTTGTGTTATTTGCAAGGAAATGCAGGAAATTGGTCAAATATGGTCATACAGAATTGACATCAAAAAGTGTGGAAACTCTCACAAGTATAGAGCAAAACAAGAGCAGCCTTCAAGGCGCTGATGCAATCAATCGTTACATAATTTCATGCAAGCAAGCACGTGCAGCACGTATGCACTGCAGGTGTATATAAACAATGAAAACTTTAGTGCATAACATCGGCAGCAATTGCACACTTAGAGATGTCTGCTGTTGTAATTTTCCTACTGGTTCTGCCAGTGGTCTCTCTATGCTGTGTTACTGACCAGAGGCTAATCTATGTGGACAGCAGCCAGACTGGTATAAACGACTCCTCCTGCTGGGAGGGAGGCTACTCCACTCCTTGCCTCTTCCTCAACTTGGCTCTCAAAGGAGCCCAGCACTATAACCACTCCATCACCATTCTCCTCCAACCAGGACAACACCAGCTGCACAATGGCAGTGAGACTGAGCTCAAGGACATGTCCCAGCTAGCCATTGTGGGTAATAGCAGTGAAGGTGAGCCTGTAGTCATCACGTGTCAGCCATTGACTGGTCTAGCATTCCTCCGGTCAACCAATATCACAATCAGTAACTTGAGTTTGATTAACTGTGGAAGAATACGAAGCGAACACAATAATGATTATAACCCGATCCGAGTAGCAATATTGTTTATTGGCTGCTCTTCAATAGAATTGAGCAATCTTCACGTTAATGAGTCTAGTGGCACTGGTGTTGCTGTTTATAATGCAATGGACAAAGTTAGCATTGACTCGTGTCAGTTCATGTACGGAGGAGGAGGAGGGTTAGTGATAGAGGCTAGCGAGGCCACCTCACAATCATTCTGTACTATAACTAACTCCACCTTCACTCACAACACTGCTAGTAGTGCAGCTGCTGGCCAGTGGATCAACCCGTGTGGCAGCACCACTAGAGGAGGAGGCATCTCAGTGGTATTCAGAGGAGAAGCAACCAACAACACTGTACAACTGGTCAATAGTGTACGTCTGAACAACAACAAAGCACTGTTTGGAGGTGGTCTGTATCTAGGCTTCCATGACAATGCCAGTGGTAATACTGTTACTGTAGATAATGTTGAGGTGACAGAGAATGAGGTGATAATAGAGAGGGATAGTCCAGCATATGTACGTTATGACTACTATAACTACACAGTTGAATCAGGAGGCACTCTTAACCACACACGTGCTGTGCATGACATCTGGGGCAGAAATATAATAGATCCTGATAAGATTCTAATAGAGTTTATTAATGGTCCAGCATTCACACTAGATCAACTGAGCACACTATCGTCACAGATACTGGCTAACTGTTCTGATAATTACACCAATCAAAGCTCACTTCTGTATATTCATCCACTTCAGTTTTCAGCCATCAGAGTTACAATACACTTCCGGCAATGTAGCCTATCAACTTCTTCTCCACCAACATTTTTAAGCCCTTCATCATGCAATACTTGTCGAACATCTGGGGTTGTCCTTCCTCGTACTCAACTAATGATCATAGTCGATCTTGTGTCCAAGGCAGAGGAGGAATACTGTGTGGCAATTGCAGTGAGGGATATGCTGTAGCCATTAATGATCCTGACCTCTCTTGCATCGAATGTGATTCCCCCTACTATGGAGTGGCCATATTCTTGTTTTTACAATTAGTGCCAGTTCTGATCATGCTAACACTGTTGGCAGTTCTTCACATCAAAATCACTGATGGTAGCTTTAGTGGGTTTGTACTGATTAGCCAAATGGTAACACTGCAATTTCCAGGACTAGGATATTCATCCTGGATACCTTCATGCTATGGGTCGGAATCTGACATGTTAATGAGAAAGAACCACTTGAGTATTCCTCTCACAGTGTACAGTATTTGGAACCTCAATTTCCTCAATCTTGATCCAGTTCCTTTCTGTATCCCCCACATAAACACAGCAGCCGGAGCTATTCTTCTTGAATACATCACAACTGCCTGTCCTCTGGTGTTTATTGTGGTGACATATACTTGGATCAAGTGCTACAATAATGGTTACAGGCTTGTTGTATACACCACTAGACCAGTCCATCAGCTACTGGCTCGCTTCTGGCAAAAGTTCAAAATACAGCCTTCATTAATTGATACTTATGCTGGCTTGATGCTACTATCATACATGCGCTTCTTAACCACTTCTGCTAAACTGCTCAAGTTCACTTTTGTTATTGATTATGATGGTTATTATTATCGTAGCGGAGTCTATAACTACACTCTAGCATTTTATTATGATGCTAACTTGAGCTACTTTGCTGGTCGTCATGCTGCATATGGTGTCCTGGCAATATTGTGTCTACTGGTATTTGTAGTTACTCCAACTATTGTTCTCTTATTCTATCATCTCAAATGCTTCCAGCGATGTCTGACAAGATGTAAGTTGGACAGGCCAGGTCTGCATGCACTGGTGGATGCTTATCAGGGCTGCTTCAAAAACAGTGCAACTGATGGCAATGAGAGAAGGTACTTTGCTGGACTACATCTCTTGTTTCGTTTCTGCTATGTCTTTTTTCTAATCACACCAGTTCCTGATTTTACTGTTTCAGTTGCGATATTTGAAATGTGCTTTAGTTTTATTATGGCAGCAGTGATTGCTATATTTCGACCATATAAAACGATTGTTCATAACTTCACTAATTTCATGTCAGTTTTTTTCTTGCTTGTGTATGTATCAGCAGGTTTAATAACAGTGACTAGCTCATACATTATTATATATATTATTATCATACTTGTATGCCTTCTATACATTCCACTGTTGGTTCTCTGTATCTATCTCACATACTGCCTGTTTAAGCCCTGTTTTGCACCAACTACGATTTGTAAGTGCAGGAAAAAGCAAAGTTCAGCCAATGATGAACCACCACCTGAAAACCAAGCTCCAACCGTTGAAGTTTCTGTCACTACTGTCTCACTGCATGACTACATAGCAGACGACCTATACGCTGATCGTGTACTCAATCCTGATGAATACAAGAAGCAGTAGAGAAACACTAGTCTCACTCCTTCAAGTAACTATTCGTTTGAATGTTTCTATGACCAGTAGATCTTGTGCAATAGTAAATAGTTGTGGTATGACTGTGTGAACTAGAACAATGTAGCTAATCTCTTCAGAGTGAGTTATTAATTTGTACATAATTATACATTGCAGTGTGTGATTATCAAATTTTACGTTTCTGTAGTTATAATTATTTCAACATTTGTCTCGAAATTGTCATAGTTTAAGTATACCTGTGTGAGTGTAGTAGACAGCTACTTTAACCCTTTAATTACTAAATTATCTTGCTGAAATTTTAACCTCGTAAATGCTGACCACTTCTCTTGTGAATATCTCGTGTGTCTTTTGTGCTACTGGTCTCAAATTTGCGTCCTTTTACGCCAGTGAGTAGCCACAATTGCCCACACTCAAGTCAGTCAATATGCCCCTCCCACTTCGAAAGTGAAGCCGATAAAGTGCAACGACCTCGTCAAATTTTGCTCAAAGTTAGTGCTTTGGGGCTGGATACTGAAAAGTACACACAACTAGCAGTGGTTTTGGTGAATGCAAAATGTAGTCCAGATCATAGAGAATGCACGAAAATGTGTTTCCGAGCACCCTGAAGCCATAAAATGTCCGAATTTTCTTGGCAGCCATTTTGTTTTTCTTGAAATGTTGTGAAATTTGCACTGAAGCCATAGAAATGCCGAAGCCAATACGTTTAGCGCAGGGGGCGTGCCGAAAACTGGTCAATTTTTTGCGTTTATTTGTATTCTTCAATTTGGCTCAATTTTGGGATATTTTAGCACTTTTTCATAAAGTTATGGTGTCTGAAGTATGTATGTCGCCAAAAGGCGACAATAGGGGTTAAAGGGTTAAGGTGGCGGTATACCGCTTTTATGAATATTAATGAGCGACTTTCTTTTATCTGCAGTTCGTGACAGAGCAACGCTAGCACTGTGAAACTCGCTCTGATGCATCAATGAGTGTGTCTCAATGTATACTGCAGCTTGAAACGTTGCACAATATTCTACACCAAGGAATAATCGACATCGTAAGGATACGCATTTTTCTAGCCAAAAATCTCTCCAGGCTAACCGTGCAGCAAAGGTTACCAGCTGGAATTCGACTCTTATAAACCATTTCTAGGTGCTGACGAAGAGTTTCTGCATTTACTTTTTCTGATTTTAAGAAAAACACTTTTACATTCTAAATCATGCCTGATTTTGCAGTGACGTCCATGTTTGTCGATGCATAGAACAGCTACATTCAGCGTGGGTCAACAAAACTCTTCGTCAGCACCTAGAAATGGTTTATAAGAGTCGAATTTCAGCTGGTAACCTTTGCTGCACGGTTAGCCTGGAGAGATTTTTGGCTAGAAAAATGCGTATCCTTACGATGTCGATTATTCCTAAATTATTCCTTGGTGTAGAATATTGTGCAACGTTTCAAGCTGCATTATACATTGAGACACACTCATTGATGCATCAGAGCGAGTTTCACGCTGCTAGCGTTGCTCTGTCACGAGCTGCAGATAAAAAGAAAGTCGCTCATTAATATTCATAAGAACCGGTATACCGCCACCTTAAGATGGATTAAAGGATTATTTTTAGTATCCTTGTATCGGAGGAACATTAAACTGTATAATGAAAAGAAGAAGCTACCGCGTCGATTAGAAAATCTTTGTCATTAGAATATTATTTTTCGTCGCCCATCCTTGCAATGATAATTAAAAGTGTGCATTTTGTTATTTTGTGTGGCAATAACAGAGAAGAGACTAACAAAGGATCAAAATTAATAATTATGCAATGAACAGGACAATAATTAATTAATTATGTGTTAGTCAATGTTAGGTAGGAGTGACTCATTAAACTGGATTTTTTGTGATTCCATAATGCATCAGTTATGGAATCACAAAAACACCAGATTAACCTGCGGAGTTATGAAGTTGAAGTTATGTGACTCACTACACAAGACAACGCAGCTTTGCCCCTAGACATCAATACAAACACTGTGGGTTTGAGTTGCATGCTTATGGATGCTAGCGCTGTTGTCTCACATCAACAGCTTATTTTTATACTGAAAGCACGTGGTGTCACTTAAAATACCAAACATACAAAGGAAACTGGACTAAACATGGTCAAAACTTGAGCTTGATAAGAGTTAACACTTAGTGAACGTGAGTCACACAAAGAAGAATTGTCACAAATAGACAATGGAGGCGACTGTACAGACTTACAGCTACTACTTCACAAGAGAATACTTGCCGCCATTAATCCTCTTCATCTTGTGCACAGCACTAACGACCCTTCTTATTCCGATACAACTTATGCTCAAAACAAGCTCCAGATTGAAAAGACATTTCAAGGCTCACTTTTGATAAAACATGTTTTCAGAATTATGCTGAATAAGCAGACAGACACAGCTGGAAAAGTGTTTTATACTATTGGACTATAAAGTTTCTGAAAGGTACAAGGTATTGATGCTGACTGTAGCAATCTCTCTGACAGGAGTTGGGGGAGCAGTCTTTTGGGACTACTTTGTATTTGAAGATTCATGCATTTGCAGCACTGATCCTAACTTGGCTTGCTTTCTTGCCTTTCCTAGCTTGACCACACCACGCTTGGACTGCTCTGACACAAGCTATTTGGAAATCAACAACATCACCTCCATCATCTGCTACAAGTATTCATTCGCACTAGGCTCAGCCACTGGTGGTGCTCTTGGTGTAGTAACAACTTATGCTTTAGTATTTATCATCAAAACTTTGCTACTTCTCAAAGTGTCTAATGGAAGTGAATGGACCAAGTGTCGTGCAGTGCTCACTGTAGCTATACAGATCACTATAGTAGTGACAATATTCAGCATAGCTATTCCAGTGTACACCTTTCTAGCACTGAATTCATATACCATCGAGAAGAAAATTATTAGAATTATGATAAGTGGATCCATTGTTTTTACAATAATATACAGCACAGTGCTCTTTCCTGGTGGTCGTTTGAAAAAATGAAAGACATTAACAAAGGTATTGAAGCAATACTGAATATGCGAACAATGGAGAATATAGACGAGTATGATGAACATATTATATGTGTCAGAAAAGTTCTTTAAAGATACGCCATTGTTTACTTCATGCTTAGTATTACTACTTGCAGTTCACTGACAAATAAATATCAAAGTTTTCTAACTGTTTTTGTTATTTTTACAATAATACCATTTGTTTCATAGTAGTCACTAAATCCAACCAATAAAAAAGTAATATTGATTCCTGCGATGCACGTCATGCAGTATAACTATGCGGTTTTTTTAAAAGAAGGTTAACTTCACTGTGCTGTACACAATACTAGTAGTGCATTCAGCTCACTTCGGTGTGAACACACACCTCCTTAAACGTGAGCCAATCTTCACATTTGATCACATTTGAGTTACACCCCTTTGGGGTCAATAGTCAATACACATGTGTAGGAATGGTGCATACCTACATGGCTTTTGGGTGTAGTAATCACTCTCCAAGTAACCCAGGCCTTGGATTATATAGCTTTATCACACGAAAGAAGGCAGCGCTGACCCCAAAGAGGTGTAACTCGCATGTGGAGCCTAGGCACGTCTACCAAGATCGCCTCGCGTTTAATGAGGTGATAATTCACACCAAAGTCATCTATAAACATTTAGAATAATTATAGTTCAATATAGAATTTGCTGAAATGAATTTCAACAGATGACAATGCACAGTACAATTATTATAAGTTAAAAGAGGATACAAAAGTATACTTATTGCACACATTGCATTTGATGAGTACATGCATTGCATAGCTGACTTATTTGGTCATGCGTTCTTGTATCAATTATGTCATAATGTTATGCAACTTGTTTATAATAGCAATTTATTCTTTATACCGAAAGTAGCTTACATCACAGTAAAATGTCAAAGAAAATGTATAGAAAGAGCTAAGTCAAATAATCAACAACTGACAGTACAGCCATACTGACAGCTAGCACTGAAAAAATTGCGCTCTTCACAAGAACAATGGAAGCAACAGGACAGACATACAGCTACTACTTCACTAGAGAGTTCTTGCCGCCATTAATCCTCTTTGTCTTGTAAACAGCACTATCGCTCCTTCTTATTCCAGTACAACTTATGCTCAATCGATGTCCTAGACTTAAAAGGTATTTTAAGACTCAATTCTTGATAAAGCAAATTTTCAACACTTTGTTGAATAAATCCACAGACAAGAATGGAAAAACGATTTACATTATAATGAAATACAGAGTTCCAGCGAGACACAAGGTCATGATGTTGGCTATGGCACTTTCTATGTTAGGAGCTGGAGGAGTGACATTTTGTGATATTTATCTATTTGAAGATTCATACATTTGCAGCACTGATCCAAATTTGGTTTGCTTTCCTGCATATCCTAATATAACCACTCCACGCTTGGACTGCTCTGACACAAGCTATTTGGAAGACAACAACATCACCTCCGTCATCTGCTACAGGCCTGTGTTCAAACTAGGCCAAGCCACTGGAGGTGCACTTGGTATAATAACAACGTATGTTCTCTACATTATGTTCATTACTGTGCTCCTTCTTAAAGTGTCTAATGGAAGCAGATTTACCAAGCGTCGTGCAGTGCTCACTATAGCTATACAGATCACTATAGTAGTGATAACACTAGTCACAGCTGTTTCAACATTATCTCTTCCAGCACCAATATCCGCTACCAATGAAAAACGAGTATTTTCATTCATGACATATGGATCTTTTTTGCTATAATATATTGTATAGTACCGTGCTCTTTCCTTGGTGGTCTTTTAAAAAAATAAACAGCAAAGAAGATGACAACAAGGAGAACGAAAAAGAAGAAGAAGATGAGGGCAATGGAGAGTATAGAAGAATAAGAGGAACTTCAATACCGATATGATTCACAGGTGGACTCTGTGATATTGTACATGTACTTTTGTCCGTTGTAGTCTTTGCTGCAATGTATTATGTCTCTTATAGTAGAATTAACCTGTTGCACAAAGTGCCTGTACCAATTCTCACATCTGCTATATCAGCAAGACCACAGTGACGCGTATGTAATGCATAGTTGTGTTTGATGATGTTTTATAAAAAGCAAGCGCATGCATGTCGTAAAATACATTATTATAAAGCAAATGGAGCTAATGTAAGTAGTGTATTAAGCTGTGCCATAAATAATAAACAAAGGAAAGAGGCAAAAACAAAATAAACAAGGAAATAAAAGAAAAAGGAGAAGAAGAAAAGAATAAATAGTGCACTAGGTATTGCACAGTTCGGGAAGAACATAGCCATCAGTCATCTGAGTGATAGATCTCCATTTAGTCCTGGATCCACGCAAGCATATCTTTACTGGCTATAGGCTGGTATTGACAGAGAGTCCATAATAATGTTCAGCCCGCACTGATGTAGGGATACATGGTCTAATATCTAGTCAATCATGTTACCATTTCCTTGTCGGTTTACATTGTGGACCAATGGTAAATTTCTTCATCCTACAACCTTTTGATTTCGATATAAATCTTTTAATTTCACTTTATTACACATAAAGATTCGTCTATGGTATTTTGAGTAATACACTTCATCTGGTCACGAGTGCCCACAGCAACTATGTCATAATGTTATGTAACTCGTTATTCATTAGCAGTTTATTCTATAATACTGAAAGTGGCAAGTGACTAAGGAACTGCAGGAAATATCGAATTTGAACAGCTAAGTAGACAGTAGCTACAACAGTTCAATGAGAGTGATCAGACGTGTGTATCCACTAAGAAGAATATCCATTATTATGAACAACCCAATGGACGTAGGACAAACGTACAGCTACTACTACACAAGAGAGTACTTGCCAACTCTGATCTTTTCTGTCTTGTGTGTGGCACTATCGCTACTTCTTATTCCAGTGCAACTCTTGCTCAAAGAAAGCCCTATACTAAAGCGCTATTTCAAGACAGAATTCTTCATAAAGCTTGTTTTCAGCACTATGCTGAACAAACACAGAGATAGAAATGGAAAAAAGGTTTATACTATATTGGACTATAAAGTTTCAATAAGATACAAAGTCATGATGTTGGCTGTAGCACTTTCTCTGATAGGAATTGCAGGAGGGTCGTTTTGGTACCACTTTTTATTTGAAAAATCTCATATTTGCAGCACTGATCCAGACTTGGCTTGCTTTCCTGCATATCCTAACATGACTACACCACGTTTGGACTGCTCTGACACGAGCTATTTGGAAGAGCGCAACATCACCTCCGTCATCTGCTACAGATATGCATACAATCTAACCAGAGCCATCGGATCTGGACTTGGTTTAATAGCAGTTAATGCTCTGTTTACTATCATCATCACTGTGCTTCTTCTCAAAGTGTCTAACGGAAGTGAATGGACCAAGTGTACTTTGTCGTGCAGTACTCACTGTAGCTATTCAGCTCACTATGGTAACAATACTGGAAGCATGCACAGCCCTTTTATCATACCTTACATTAAATAGCAAATTAGAAACTACACGATTGCTGTTTAGTATTATGATCAATAGTTGCCTGATTTATACACCAGTATACAGTGCAGTGCTCTTTCCATGGTGGTCTTTTAAAAAACATCGAGGAAGAAGAAAGTGAACAGGAGAGCAATGGAGAGTATAGAAGAGTAAGAGGAACATCAATACCAATATGAGTCAGAACACTTTTATTACACATTGCATCTTCGAACCTGATAACAGACAAACTTTTGACATTAATTTTATTCTTATTTGTGACATTGTTTATAGCAATTAACTGACCATTTTGTGATATCCTGTCACTACGATCAGCATGCAAACACAAGCAATTCCATTCCAAAACAAACACACAATGTGTCGGATTAGTACTGTAACTGATGTATATGTTAATAAAGCAAATATGCTACATCAACATTGATTCATAACCAACCTATGCTATAGACATCTGATAATACACTCAGTGCTAACATTATGCAGACATCTGAATAGTAGATGATACTAGGATGATGGAAGCTACTCTTGCTGTAGTGAGTGCATTTCTGACAGTGTGTGTTGTTAGTGAGTTCACTCCTGTTGTCTACGAGATCACATCAACTTCACAATGTGATCAGCAGATACAATTCGACTATGATCAATGGTTGATGAATTCTCTACAGATAGTCCATCAGCAGCTACCTCCTCCAGGATGCAACCCTCCTCGAACATGTAGAGATGTTCTTCGCTGCAACTCATCTGCCTCCTCAGGCTACTACCAGATCCAGGCTGCCAATGGCCCAGCTGTGCAGGTCTACTGTGACATGGAGGGGACTAACTGTGGAGGAGAGGGAGGCTGGATAAGAGTGGCTCATCTCAACGTGACTGACCCATCCAGTCAGTGTCCTGATGGCTCCAGACTAGTGACTGCTAACAATGTGAGGTTCTGTACTAGAGATACCAGCAGTGCTGGATGTCGAATCATCGCAAGTGAATCATTTGGACTGTCTTACTCTCAAGTTTGTGGTTATGCTCGAGGATATTCCTATCGTTCTCCAGGAGCATTTGAAACGGGCCTAATGTGTTACTCAGTGGTAACTATGTTGATGGTGTCTCGATAACCTATGGCACACCACCTACTCACATATGGACCTATGCTGCTGGATTTGTTGAGGGTGACAACTCTCCAGCAAATTTATTCAACTGTCCATGCAACGCTATGATAGATGTGAACATTCTTCCTGGGTTTGTGGGCAGTGACTACTACTGTGAGGCTGGTTCTCTTCGCGAAGAACCGATTTGGTACACTAACGACACTCTTTGGGATGGTATGCAGTGTGGAGGAGTGGAGGGTCCTTGCTGTAACCACACTGGACTGCCCTGGTTCCACAAGAACTTATCAATTTCGACCGCTGCCACTATCACTACACGTGTCTGTATGAACGAAGACATCACAACTAATGTAGATCTTGGTATTGAACAGTTTGAACTCTACGTTCAATAAACTTACTTGCGAAATATTTTTCGTGACTAATGGACCTATTTGTATGTGTTTTGTGTAAAGTAAGTTGTTTTATTTATTATCCATACATGTAGTTGTTGGTCTTAGGTATGTTAGAGCTGACTGATAAAAGTAGTGTGTATTCCTTGAGTGGTCAATTGCTATCGTAAATTTAATATCAAACTGCTAAAATGCTTGGGACAAACACTACACTTATAATAAAATCCAACATTTGGGACTTTCGACAGAGTGGTTGAAGAGTGTGGGGTAGTTTTAGACCATAATTTTGGAGGGTACATAAATTATCCATAGAAGGTGTGGTCACTATGTAATAATAAGCTAGAATAAGTGACATTACATACACAGTACTCAATCTAGAGCATAAAACTTTAACAGCACAACAACGAGCAAGTGAAATTACTGTTAAATCTTTTGGAAAATTTTACAAAAACAACCACAGGTCATCTATAATGATGCTTGCAAGTATGAGAAGGATGTTTTTGCAATCGCCAGCCAAGAGTTTTATATTTCATGCTATTTATTTTTCATTGAAAACCACTTGTAATGTTATTTTGTTGCATATCGAAAATACAAAATTGGCTAACTGCCAAAAACAGGATTGCACTGAAAAACATGGTCATTAATTACAGTATTCATAGAGCACAGTGAGCAATAATATATAACAGTCAACACAGAGAGACTACACTTCAGGTTGAACAAGTTTTTGTGGGACTGAGAACTTCTACTACTACTACAAGACAATGAAGGTGACTGGACAGACGTACAGCTACTACTTCACTAGAGAGTACTTACCGCCATCCATCTTCTTTATCTTGTGCATAATTGTAACGCTCCTTCTTATTCCTGTACAGCTTTTACTCAAACGTAGCCCTATATTGAAACGCCATTTCAAGGCAGACTTCTTAATAAAGCATGTTTTCAGTTCAGTGCTGAATAAACAGAGAAACAGAAATGGGAAAACAGTTTATACTATATTGGATTACAAAGTTCCAAAGAGCTACAAGGTCATAATGCTGGCTATAGCGCTTTCTCTGATAGGAGTTGCAGGAAAGACGTTTTGGAATGTCTACTTATTTGAAAAATCCTACATTTGCGGCACTGATCCAAAATTGGCTTGTTTTCCTGCACAACCAAATCTGACTACTCCACGCTTGGACTGCTCTGACATAGCCTATTTGGAAGACAACAACATCACCTCCATCATCTGCTACAGATATATATACAATCTAAGTGGCGCAACTGGAGCTGCACTTGGTATAATAGTGATTGATGCTCTGTTTATTATTATTGGTACTGTGATACTTCTCAAACTCTCTAACGGAAGTGAATGGATCAAATGTCGTGCAGTCCTCACTGTATCTTTTCAGATCACTATAGTAGCACTGATAGCTGTTTACATAGCTGTTCTAGCGTATGTGTTTCCAACTACAGGAAATTACACTATAGAAATTCAAGTTTTGTTCATCACAGAAAACGCATTTACTCTTTATACAATACTATACAGCACAGTGCTCTTTCCATGGTGGTCCTTTAAAAAGATGAAAGACAAAAAAGAAGATGGTGATGATGAAGGGAGTAATGGAGAGTATAGAAGAGTGACAGGAACATCAATACCGATATGAGTCAGAGAAGATCCCTAAAGCTTTGCATGATACAGTGTAGGTAGCTATAGATTTCTGACAATGATTCAAGTCACTTTATTGGTCATATTTTGTGTTACAAAGACAGCTTGTAAGCTACAAACTGCTTTTTCATTTTTCTTGCATATACCTCCACTTTTAGAACATTTTGTCAATTACATTTCCAGCTCATTTTGTGTACAATACTAGTAGTGAATTTGTTTATGTTACAACATTATACAATTTTTAGTCATAACATCAGTAACCACACCACGAGTGTATTCAAACATGCGTGAAAGTTTACATTGCAGTTGCATTCGTTTGAAAACTAGTAATTTACAAACTCTTCTAATAAACATCAACCATTGCAGGCTGTATAGCATCGTAGTGAGTGGGCTCGTTGGTCATGTTGAAACAGCAGACATGAGAGTTGATACAGAAACTTCAGTTTTTACATAAAACGTGGTACATTGCAGTAAAAAAAGGACAGACAAGTCTATACACAAAGTATAATGATATTCACAACGTGTGGGCGAATGGTAAACCGCCACCAGATAAGAAGTAGTTGTAAGTTTAAGTTTGACAGTTTAGCTAATACGATTAGAAGGTCTCTCGCTAATACTTAGACGCAATGGAGACACTGTACTACAGCTACTACCACCATTGGAATGTTTCGCAATTGATCATCCTCCTTGGCAATTATTGGTCTCTGCCACATGTCCTCAAAAAAATTCAGACAATGCTTTACTCCTGGATTAACACCTATTGTAGAACCGGTGTTCAGTTTTATGCTGAAAAGTTACACAGGCAAAAAAATAAACTCGATACTGAATTACAAAGTTCCAGAGAAACACTTGCTTGGACTGCTGATCATAGTGCTCAATCTGTTTCAAGTTGCATTTTCACAATTTTTGGATAACTTCTTTTTCGAAGAAACACATGGTTTCACCGCTGATAAAACTCTTGACTGCTTTCCCAGTAATGCAGCACTAGATACTCAGCGCTTGGACTGTTCCAACACAAGTTATTTGATGTATAACAACATTACCTCCGTCATCTACTACAGGCTTGTGCTCAATCTAGGTACAGCTACTGGGTCTGCACTTACAACAACTGCTCTGGTCATTTATTTACTCACTTTGCTTATTCTCAAAGTATCAAATGGAAAATGTAACCACATATCATGCCGTGCATTGTCAACTATTTCAATAAAGATTTTTTTAGCAATAGTAATAATTTCTGCTACTATTGTTTTATCGATTTATCAACACGAGACAACTTCTACTCGAATAAAAAGAGCAATAGTGATCATGAGGAACTTCATCATAGGTTATACAATATTGTACAGTACTTTATTCTTTCCATGGTGCCAGTTCGAACAGATTGAAGAAGACAAGGGTGAAAGGGAACCGTTGATAGTGAAGACACTATAAGACTATGCGGCACTATTCAATACTACAAGTTTTGACTGTCTGCTACAAGTTATGTTAACAAACATAACATTACTATAACTAATATTATTTTTAGTTCATGCTTACAATATCTTTGATTATTCATTGCTATAATTATTTGTAGATGTTGATCTATAAAGCTACTCGTTGGTACAAGGCATTTCTGTTCTCTAATGTGTTACAACTGCTTGGGATTGGATTAATGCAATTTTGGGATAACTTCTTATTAGAAGAATCTCGTATTTGTACCACTGATCCAAACCTGGCTTGCTTTCCCTCTAATCCTATGCTGTCTACTCCACGCTTGGACTGCTCCAACACAAGTTTTATAGAGAAAAACAAAATCACATCCTTCAGCTGCTATCGTTTTGTATTCAAACTATATACAGTGCTTTTAATCTAGAGGAGCCACTTTTTATTCCCAGAGTTGTGTGCGTAGTTAGTCCACACAACTTTCTACATAGCCCTTTCTATTGCATTAATGCAGATTGCAACTATGAGCATGAGAAAATGCAAGACACACGATGCTCTACAGCTCTCTCCCATTGAAGCTAATACAATAGCGCCATGTTTGTGACATCACCGTAATTAGTAAGACGTCACGACGAACCACACCTACGACACAGCAGCCACAGTCTAGCGTCACAACGAGGCTTGGCGGTTATTATTCCTCGAGCTTAGCTAATATCTATGCTGTAGAAGCACGCTTAAGAACGGGCAAGCGCAAAACACAGCTTTTGATCGGCGCCATTCTTGCCGCTCGACAGTTAGCGGCGCAGCGCACGCAGAACACGTAATCGATAAACGCTCATATTGGATGAATATCATTATAACACGGCAGAGAATCGAAGTCACAGCTAAAGTTGGTGTTCTCGCTGTCCGCGTTTGCGCATGGATGAACGTATCGCGCTAGTTTAAAAACTAGTGAAAACTACAAGTATCTGGCTATCCAGAGATCAAGTGGTTTTTCTTAACTCGCAAAGATGTCCAAATTTCACTCTTAACACTTTTATCACCAAAAATCGCCAATTTCTGGTACATTTAGGGCTCATAATTCACTATGCTTGGAAGTTAAGCTCTCTAACTTGCTGAGATTAAAACTGAATAGTCATTCAAGCAGACTGCAAAGGGAATTTTCTTAACTCAGCTCCATACTATTTTCCTGCTCTAAACACATTTTTTCATAATTGCAAACCAATGCCTGGTACACAAGCAGCAACAACTTTACTGTCAACTACCATAATCAGTCCAGATTTTCCACACACACTACGGAATGATGTGTGAACACTCATAGCAAATTTCAGTCCAATAGCAACTATAGTTACTTTTTCTGAACACAAAACATACTTGTTAACCACAAAACACAAAAGTGGCTCCTCTAGATTAAAAGCACTGTAGGTCCAGCCACTGGGTCTGCAGTTGGTATAGTTACAACCACTGCTTTCATCATAAAGTACATCGTCCTGTACTTTCTCCTTAAAATTTCCAAAGGAACAAGTGGCTCGAAATGTCAAAAATACTCAAATATAGCTATGCAACTTATTATAGCACTAGTGACAATACTGTTAACCAGTCTCACAATATACTTGCGCTATGCGATATCGTACTCACTTTTCGAACTGCTCAATGCTATCAGATACCTACCAATAGGGTATATCATAGCAAGCAACATTATCTTTGTTCCCTGCATGGTACAAATTCGAAAGTGATGAGAGCAGTCAAGAAGACCAGTACAAAGACATAACGTCATCAATAAAAATTAATGATTACAAACCAATACAACAGGATGATGATTATTAGTGATCATTTTTATAACTAGATAAATGCACTATGTGTGTAAAATGTTTATATAACAGTATGTTATAACAGTAAATGTTTATTTATATAAACACAACAGTACATTTATATAGTTTAAAATGATAAAAGTAGTGATAGAGAACCCAAGCCTCAGGGACTTCCCCTAGATAGGACTTTATCATGTAGCATGATTTAACAATCTTATAAGCCTGCAAGGAAACTTAGAATATTGCACAATCCACATTGTGCTGCTTTCTTAGTACACTAGCAAGCTACTTCATCAATGACTTTTGGCTCTAAGAGAACAAAAGGCATCAATAAGTACATGTAAGGCTAAAGTACGCTCTTCTTGAAGCACACAGAATAGCGCTTCATTAAACACAGCCATAATAACCAGAAAGTGACGTAGGTAGTATTGCAAACGCTATACAGAGAAATCAGGAATATCGTAGATTCATGACTTGCAAGTACCGTACGTAAACAGGATTTTTCTTCTCACTGAGTCTCGTTCTCACCACTGAAATGATCACGAACAGACACAATTCATTGAGTGATGGTTCGTTCATAAATTATATTTAACACAACAGAAATAATCATTTCATGCACTGCATGTACACACCAATACTAAAACTGTACAATGTGATAATTATTGCGGAAGTTCCAGAAGCGCAAAATATTTGGAGGTGTGCTAAGAGCACGTGTTTTAAATGAGAACACGTCTACAGCTCTGTTCTATGATTCACAGGACTTTCGCGTTTGGCTGTTGGCTGACTATCACGAAGAAATAAAGCACTTGAAGGCTCAGTACGCATTTCAGCGACGAGGTGATGAAAAATAGGTGGCGCCAAATTTAGAAGAAATACGGTACACTCAAGTTATGTACACAGTAGTGCTGCACATAATACATGTAGTACTACAAGTGGTATGTCAATTAAAAAGGCATCTACTGATAAGCTGAAATAACTACAATGTAGGCAGTCTCACATCACGTGTTCAAGCAGTGAAGCTCGATGGACATCACAGACTGTCAAACATACAGCTGTTACTCTAACCTACAGGAGAAGCCAGTAACAATCTTGCTACTAATATTTGGAGTCACTGGCGTAGCTGTTGCACCATTCTTACTGTTCCATGGAAGACACACCAAATTCACCAAGTTAGCAAAATTCCATCGTCTCTTTACCAGATATGTGACTGAGCCAGCAATGGAACACTTCTTCAGCAGTATCCTGAAACACCACATTGATGAAAACGGTGAAAAGGTGTATATAGTCCTGAACTACAAAGCCCCTCGTGAATACACAGTTCAGTTGTTCATGTATATGATTCAGTTAACAGGACTTGCATTAGCTCAGTTCTGGGATGACTTCCTACTCGAAGAATCTTACACATGTAGCCCTAATCCAAGCATTGCCTGTTTTCGAACACTTACACATCCTGTCATATACAACCAACGCCTGAACTGCTCTGACACAAACTATTTGAGAGAGAACAACATCACTTCCGTCATCTGCTACAGGTTCGTGCTCAACCTAGCCACAGCCACTGGGTCAGCTCTAGGCTTAGTAACAACCACTGCTTTGATTGTCTACATCATTACCCTGCTTCTTCTCAAAGTTTCTAAAGGAATATCCAAGAAATGGTGGAGCTATCTGACCACAATACTGATACAGATTATTCTAGTGATACTAACCATCACACTGACTGTGTTCCTGTGCATCTATCACGCAAAAATAACTTCCACTTATCTGTCAGAGTTTAATGTAATCACAAAGGACTGCATTATAGGTTTTATTATAACAACAAGCATATACAGGTTTCCATGGTACCACTTTAAAAAGATAGAAAATGACAACGAGAGAGTTAAAATATGAAACTATATACGTAACTGTAAATGAACAGAATTATCGATATCATTTATTTTGTGTTGCTGAACATGCTACATGTAACTTATGCACACATGTGAATACTGCAGTTTGGAATTACGATTAAAGTTCAAATACCATAAACGTAATTATTGTGGCGTGCGAACTGTGCTTTATAAATAAATTTCACGTTTTTGGGTGTTGTCCTGTATAAAAGCGATTGGTTAAAATTGGCAAATTTCACGATCAAACAGCACTCGCTAAATTCAAAAATTAAGCTACCGCGAAGTTTTCTATGTTTACGGAACAGTTTGCAGTTACAACAATAATACTCATGCAATAAGTCTGTAACATAATATCTGTTTATGATGCATAACAAAACATTTTTCTGTTCACAAACATAAACCAATCAATGTTTGTGATATTAATGACATCTACAGCTACACAAATTACATCACAAAAACATCAATTACATTCGGAGCAGTCATTATTTGTACACAGCTGTGGCAATTGGAGCATAGATATTATGATTGCAGAACTTAAACCTGCAATTTATGGATAATTATACCAACCCACACGGTCATTCACTTCAGCCAGATGGCAAACATCATATATAATCAATCTAACTTGGCACACAGATAGCTATACTAGTGTACTACAAAGCCCACATAATAGGCGTTCGTGCCAACATGTATGGTGATCAACCAAGAACTAATAAATATTCTAAGGTCACTATTTCTAGCTCACTTTCCAGTCAAACTAACTTCTGTCTCACAACTGCTGGTAGTTGTTTATGGCTATCAGCCACGTAGCCAACGGCAAGTTCTCAAGGAACAAAAGTGCAAGTTTGAAGAATAGCTATTTGAATTCTAGCACTAGGCAGCACAATTTTAATGACGTCATAATTATTTGCTGACTCAGCTTGACGGCGAAAAAGGTGGTGCTAAAAAGGGAACGGTTTGGTTCAGAATTTCTATGCGCCGTTGTTTAGTCCTTTATAACTACTAACAAAACAGAAAATGATTTTTCGAATTACGGACCCTATCTTGGTGCTGTATAAGCGTAGTCCAAGGCTTGAGTTTTTTTTTTACTGTTTTGTGCTTTCCCAGCACATACACGAAGTACAAAGCTAGTAATGATATTCACAACTGTGAAACGATATTCACAATCGCAAATTGATATTCAAAAGTGCAGACCGCCTTATGAATATTAAACATCTCTCATCTCTTTAGTTATTGCTCATCGGAAATTTGACTTGCTCTAAACTGGCAGTTTGTGTAAGTTGCAATTTTTTGCAAAGTGCAGCACACTAGCTATTCCAAACTAGCACTGTTTTTCCTGGCATTTCAAAGTTTACGACCATGTCCTAAACTCCAAGCTGGCCACTCCCACTTCGGAACTGAAGCCACTTAAGTGTTGCAGCCTCATCATTTTTCAGCTAATTCTGGTCTTCATTTAGCCCTGGTGACTGATATAAACTTGGTGGTGTCCAGGTGAACAAACATGCAGGACAGTTTAGACAATATTCTGTGCCAGAGTATGCATTTCCGGGCACCCTGAAGCCATAAAAATGTCGATAGTGGCGAGGGCACCTCTGCCCTTCAAACACCGGGTTAACAGGGGGGCACCCCTTCAAAATTCCCCCGTTCTATATGTTTTAGTGGGGAGGGCGTGACGAAAAAAGTGATTTTTTTCAGGTAAAGTTGTCTTTTGCAATTCAACTTTATTTGAGCACTTTGACACAATTTATGAGGACTACAGTAGGTGGAGTCGAATATGTGCAACAAAAGGGATTAAAGGGTTAAGGTGCCCTAGTACAGTGAATATGATTAATAGTGCATGTTTCATGTAAAGGCTTCTGTGTAAACAGGACATTACAGCCCTGGATAGCTAGCACATCTCCTGGGATTCAGAAACTCATCTGCTGGATATCTCAAGAGGTAATTTAGTAGATGTATTATGTAAGAGAGTAGTCAGTATAGGAAGGTAGGCAGTCATGCAGGAAGGGGAGATGATTTTGATACATAAAGATGTATGAGTAATTATAGATTGGCATGGACTGGATAGCTTGAACATTAAGGAATGTCAGGAGCTTTTTCATGCCTATAACTAGGCCATTCTTTGTTCAATTCTTATCAGACTTGAACTACTGTTTCTTCAGGCTATCCTCTTTATGTAAGCATAGGCTTATACAGGTCGAACAATGTACACAGAAATCCAAGCTACGAAGCGAAGCGACCAGGTTGACACGTTTTTATAATTATTTCAAGAAGACACTTCCTCTGGCTTGCTGGATGTTTAGAACAACTACATAGCTAACTTTTCAGAGCAAGTCGCCTCTCTAGGAGCTTGTTGCAGCCTGTGGTGAAAATGATGCAATATCATTGAAGAATCCATGTGGAAGGGTGGTGTGGCCTGTGGTTTGTCCTGTAGCTGTAGTTATAACAACATTATAGAGTCTAGCTGGGCAAGAATGCAATAACACTTGTGTAACTAAAAGAAAATTAAAAGATTTCTATCAAATCAAAAGGTGTAGAGTTGTGAAATCTACTACTAGTCCACAATGTAAGCTAACAAGGAACAAGCACAGAATGGTAACACGATTGACATACTAAATACTAACTGACCATAGATCCCTTTTTTACATCAGTGGCTGTAGTGGTTGAATATATCTAGTTCAGCTATTTGTTGTTAACTGATACCTGACGTGCATTCAGCTTGTGACAAAATAATATTGATCTTATGTACAGCCACTGATGTAGGAATCTATGGTCAGTTAGCAAATCAATCGTGTTACTATTCCATGCTTGTTTGTTAGTTTACGTTGTGGACTAGTAGTAGATTTCACAACCCTACATCCTTTTGATTTGATAGAAATCTTTTAATTTTCTTGTTTGTGTCCTTTTTTCTTTTTCAGTGAAGTGCAGTTCAATGTCATGCATGTACTAAGCCGTCTTTGTTTCCACCATTGGCTTAGTTTTCCTGTTGTTGATGGTCTTTTCTTTATTATTAACAATTATTTTTAAACTCGTTATAAAAAATAATTGTTATGCTCAGCACGCCTATGGTGCATACGAGCCCCGCCCACACTTGTTTGTAGACCTCTACGGCGGTTATAATTATCAGGCAAGCGTAGAATGGTGATCCTATACGAGCTTAGTTCTTCGAAGACTCCAGACAGATATGTATTGTCCGTAATCCATACAGCGCAGAGATACTCAAGTTTTGGTCACGTGTGCTAACCATTGCTTGGTCACGTGCGTATTGCGCAATCACAATAATGGCGTCTAACACTTAGCTGACAATGGATCACGATCGAGAAATCGCAGAATTTATATCGCCGTTTCGCTAAAAACAAAGTTCAAAAGGAACCTGCCAGGAGAATTTCACAAATGTTTGTGGGTGTTTTGGTCCCAGCACTGCTTGCACAAAGGCGCTAGGCGTGCTGAAGAAAGAAGAAGAAAACGAAGATGATGGGGCGAGATGTAAGACGGGGCGTTGCCAGATAGCAGATCCAAGTGTCTTTGGACGTATAAAATTCATCACCAGGAGAAACACAAGCGTTTGAACGCTAATACATTGTATGTAGCCGCCATTTTATTTTTCCGTTCAACCCTACATGGGGAGGCACTACCGTGCCTCCCTAATTATTGCTGCATGAATATAACTATTTTGATTGTGAATATCGACGTCCTTAGCAACACATTGTGCAGTATATCTTTGAAACCAAACAGAATTCTCCACTCTAATGCTGGATTATTACTTATGAGCCTTTAATCAACACATTATATAAATTAATAAAAATCTAAGGGGTGAATTTAAACTCCTGTCATACCTTAATGATGTATTATGTTATGCGCAAACCGTGGATCGGGACAATCCGTAGATTGAGCTGCTCAAACCATGGATCCAAGCTTTGCGCGGGCAATTCAAGGATTTTACAACTTATGCGCAATCCTTGGAATGCGGAACTTAACACTCATGTGTTCAGTTGGATATGTGCTGTTAGCCTTGCTGCAAGGCTGTGCAGGTCTCTTCTTTAAATTTGCAAACAGAAGACTTGTATCGCCTGCCACAGCGGTAGCATGGGTTTAAGTTTGGCGGTGGACCACGTGGCGTAGACTTGTGTTGTCCGGCATCAGCACCATAAACAAATTGTACTTCAGCACCTTGTTTTGACTGCAACTGCATGGTGTCCTTCCTCACTGATTCCATTAACACAGTGAGGTAGTAAGCCTTCTTGTCAGGTTAGGTTCACTCATCAGTCTCTGCTGCATTGCTCCAGTGTCTGAAATGCGTTTATTAGGCTAGCTTTAAGGGTGCGCGGTCATTATTAACCCTTTAAGGCCTTTAGCAGCTTTAGGCGCCATAATTGACTCCACCTACTCTAGACGTCACAAAAAGTGCTCTAGAAGGTCAAATGAAGTTTAATTGCAAAAGATGACTTTATCTGAAAAAAACCCACTGTTTTTAGGTGCGCCCTCCCCACTAAAACGTACAGCACGGGGGGGATTTTAAAGGGGGTATCCCCCCGTTAACCTGGGGTTTGAAGGGGCGGAGCCCCCTCACCACTTTTGGCATTTTTAAGGCTTCAGGATGCCCAGAAATGCATACTTGGGCATAAAATATGGTCTAAACTATGCTGTTTGCTCACCTGGACACCACCAGGTTTTTGTATCAGTCACCAGGGCTAAACGAAGACCAAAATTGGCTGGAAAATGACGAGGTCGCAGCACTTAAGCAGCTTCAGTTCCGAAGTGGGAGTGGCCAACTCAGAGTTTAGTACATGGTTGTAAACTTTGATATGCCAGGAAAAACAGTGCTAGTTTGGAACAGCTAGTGTACTGCATGTTGTAGAAAATCGCAAGACAAACAGTCAGTTTAGAGCAAGTCGAATTTTCGTCAAAATAATTCAGGCCCTAAAGAGTTAATATTCATTAGGCGGCGCGGTTGCTATGGGCCAGATTTCTAGATGTAAAGCAGCTACGAACGCATCGCTAGCTGCATAACAACACGACTGGAAGTACTGCTTGTATACCAAGTTTTAGCAAGATAGCTCACCGGGAAGGACCGCCAGAGGCGCGACAAAAAACACGCCTACTTGTCTGAAAAACTTTTTAGCAGAGCAGCTGAAACCACGTTTCTGTGGCTGTCTCGACACGAGGAATCCAGTAACGGAGAGCTTTTGGCAGTACAGCAGCGAAAAACAGTACTTAAGTAACTTATCTTGGCTGTTGAGTACGCAATTCAAAAAAACTCTCCGTTACAGTGTTGGCCACGTGTAGGTGACGATCTTGGCGCTGTATGAACGTACTCCAATGCTTCATGCTCGAGTTTTATACTGTTTTGTGCTTTCCCAGCACGTACACGAAGTACAGCATACTACAAAGCGCCAAATGATATTCACAACCTTGTGACAATATTCAGATTCTAGAATTACATTGAGCTGTAGTATAAAGTACTTCAAATACTCCTATCTCAGGAAATCCTACTTGAGTAGATGTGGTCTGCCAATAATTATAGTAAAGTATACTTATGAGTGTAGTAAAACTAAAGATAAGACATTCTGTGGTAATTTCAAATAAACAGTTATTGTAATAGTTAGACAAAGACCAGATTTGTCATTATTTTTTGCTAAATCTTGTCCACTGACTGGCTTGGCTGACTAGCAACGCAGCAAAACTCAATTGGGTACATGGGTGGATGAACTGTGAATACTTTTTAATTGGTTATGCATGTAAATAATTATACAGCTAATATTTATTGATGTGAAATTTTACAGTTTATGAATTTCAGTTTACTACAGTTTGTTAAACAATGGGGACTTTGATGTCCTGTCCAGACTACAGCATCATTCAATTTCAAGCAATCCTTCTAATAATAGTAGTGATCATTGCCACCACATTCAGTGTATTTATGTCACCTACTATAAACAGAACAATCTGGAACTGTATCAAAAGAATATGGAACAAAGAGTTCTGGGACAAACAACGACTTCAAGATAAAATTGATTCACTTGTAGAACGTGTATTTGATAGAATCTTGGAAATACACTGCATTCAAGGAGAAAGAAAAGTGTATAAGGTACTGAAGTACAAAGCTCCTCATTTCTACATTGGTATAATGCTTTATACTTTTAACTGCTTGATCATCAGTGCAATATCAGAGTTTTGGAATCAATTTTTGTTTGAAGAATCTAATATTTGCACAAATGATGAATACACCTGCTGCTATGACGCAAACCAAGTCTACCCTCAACGCTTAGATTGCTCCAACTCAAGTTATCTGAAGACAAATAACGTCACTTCGATTATCTGCTACAAGTTTGCATTCAGACTAGGCACAGCCACTGGGTCAACACTTGGCTTGGTAACATCTTGTGTTCTGGGCTTACTCATCATTACTAGGTGTCTCCTTAAGATTTCGAAAGGAACAAGAGTAACAATTCGGCGAGCAGCGCTTACTTTACTGGTCCAAATCTGTCTGTTACTGCTAGTAGTCGTGGTTACATTGTTGATATATTATTATAGAAATACATCACATGGTGGCGCTATATTTTATGGATTACTAGGTAAAGATCTAATGATTGCTTATGTGGGTGGCGTCCTATTCAACTACATCGTCTTTTTTCCTTGGTGGAAATTTGAAAAGATACAGGAAAATCAAGATTACAAAAACATACAGAATGATACTAATCCTTAAACTCTTAATACATGACATAACACTGTACATTGTGTGTATTCAATTGCTAATTTTTTTGATTTAGAAAAATAATGTCTAAGAAATGTTTGATTTGCACATTCTGTATTTCTTATAAAAAATTCGGTCCAAAAAATAATTTTCGACTTGTTTGCCCAATAAAATAATTTTTTGAGATAATTATTGCGGAAGTTCCAGAAGCGCAGAATATTTGGAGGTGTGCTAAGCGCACGTGTTTTAAATGAGAACACGTCTACAGCTCTGTTCTAAGATGTACAGGACTCATGCTGGCCAACTACGACAAAGAACTAAAGCACCTGCCAAAATTTGGAGGCTCAGTACGCATTTCAGCGACAAGGTGACGAAAAAAGGAGGAACAAATTTTTAGAAAAAATGCGGTACACACAAGTTATGTACACAGCAGTACTGCACATAATAACATAATACATGTAGTACAAGTGGTCATCGACCAAAAAGGCAAGCTGAAATAACTACAAAGTAGACAGTCTCACACATCACGTGTTAAAACAGTGAAGCTCGATGGATATCACAGACTGTCAAACATACAGCTGCTACTCTAACCTACAGGAGAAGCCAGTAACGCTCTTGCTACTAATATTTGGAGTCACTGGTGTAGCTGTTGCACCATTCTCACTGTTCCATGGAAGACACACCAAATTCATCAAGTTAGCAAAATTCCACCGTCTCTTCACCAGATATGTGACTGAACCAGCGATGGAACACTTCTTCAGCAGTATCCTGAAACACCACATTGATGAAAATGGTGAAAAGGTGTATATAGTCCTGAACTACAAAGCCCCTCATGAATACACAGTTCAGTTGTTCATGTACATGATTCAGTTAACAGGACTTGCATTAGCTCAGTTCTGGGATGACTTCCTAGTCGAAGAATCTTACACATGCAGCCCTAATCCAAGCATTGCCTGTTTTCGAACACCTACACATCCTGTCATATACAACCAACGCTTGAACTGCTCTGACACAAACTATTTGAGAGACAACAACATCACTTCCGTCATCTGCTACATGTTCATGCTCAACCTAGCCACAGCCACTGGGTCAGCTCTCGGCTTAGTAACAACCACTGCTTTGATTGTCTACATCATTACCCTGCTTCTTCTCAAAGTTTCTAAAGGAATACGCAAGAAATGGTGGAGCTATCTGACCACAATACTGATACAGATTATTCTAGTGATACTAACCATCACACTGACTGTGTTTCTGTGCATCTATCACGCAAAAATATCCTCCACTTCTCTGTCAGAGTTTAATGTAATCACAAAGGACTGCATCATAGGATTTACTGTACACAAACATAAACCAATCAATGTTAGTGTTATCAATGACATCTACCTCTACACAACTTGCATCACAAAAGTTAATTCCACTGGAAATGCCCAACATTCCAATTGATGTTTACCATTATTTTGCATACACCAAACACAATATTATGACAGATTGCTGTTTTTGGTCTTCGGATGCAATGTATCATCCCAATACAATAGCCTAAGAATGCTTGTAAAACTATTCTGATTGCTTTTTGTCACATTCTGATTTTACTTCAATTTGAGCCCATCTCTTGCTAGAAAATTCCATATCACTGTTACATGCATAACTAGGAGTTACGAATACGCATGAATGCCTCGCGCTGAGTTTATTAAGTAGTTATAATTGACCAGCTAGTGGGCTCGACAGCAGACGGCCGGCAGGTACAGATACGGGCTTACAGCGAGCTAGCTTCCTGTTTTCGGCCTCGTGGACTCGTGTCAGACATCCTAAGAGTCAATGCCGGTTCCGTGTATTGTTAGTAGTAGTACTGCTGATGGCGTACCTTGCTTCTTTAGTGGCGTTAGACTCAGGCCACTGCTCTTTGTTTTCTCTTCCCGAGCTGAGCTAGCCACTTGGCTCTGTCAGGAGTAGACTCTGGGATCTAATCCGCCATGGTCTCAGTCCACCGTTAAGTTCTTATCTCATACTGACATAACCGGGTCCAGCGCCGGATCCCCGTGACCCCGCAGTATAATACATAGTATGAACCCTCGCCGTAACCCTGATTAGCATTCCTAAGCGTGTACGCAAGGAACCACATACATAAAAAATAGAATAATAATAAAATAATGGTAAAAAAATTAAATAAAAAAACTAAATAAAAAACATTGTTCCCAGGCGTCATGGGAACATCGTTTTTAACCCTTTTAGGCCGATTATTTGCCTCGCGCTAAGGCGCTCGGCAATTAGCTGGCAAGCAGCAGAGTGGCGATCTGCAAAATCCAATGATTGTGGTCATGTTTGTTTTTAGTAACATCCATATATTGTGACGTATGTGGATGTAATAACTACCACACCTCTACTAATAAATTAACCTCGCCCAGGACGCATGCTTCAGCCAAAAGAGCCTTCTTTTCCATTTGCGAAGCATCCGTGTGTTGGCGCTGTCATTTGGAGCATCACCGTGGTCTTATTCTATGTTTAATAACAGCATTAATCAAAAATCATACGTTAGTGCAATACGGTGCTTACTGCTTGGCTGTGGTGTGCTGCAACCTTCTGTCTGATCACGATCAGTCTCAGCAGTACTCTCCGTTTGTATACTAGTGGTAGCCATGGTACCGCGTTCACCACAGACACTAGCTCAATCATGTGCGCTCGCCAGCGCAATTTATTAGAGGCGCAGTTAAAATACTCCATATATGGATTATAGTTCTTGTAATTATGGCAACTGCTATTTTTAGAACACCCACCATGTTTCAATTTGGCATGCTGCCTTGTTTAGTGTTTACCCAATGTGATCCTGCTAGAAGGTAACAACATCCTGGTGATTGTGAGTATAATGACATACCCACTACAGGAATGTTGTTCTTTGTTGTACAACTAACATGCAAGATATTTACTGGTGTTACCAAGTCAACATGCCTGATGCAGCATATAAGGCAATGATTTGTCAGCTTCATATCATAGAAGTGGCTACAATGGAAACATTAGTCTGTCCATATCCTTTCGTTATCTTCTTCTTTGACACACTACTAGGATTGGTGCTTTACTGCTTGCTTACTCTAAGCAGCATAATACTTCCTTGCTTTCTATGCTGCAAAGACACTAAACTAGGAAAATGGATTATCAACTGCACTGAAACCGTTGTGGAACACGTTTTTGACAAAGTTCTGAAAAGACATACAAATGAAAAAGGTGAAAAGATTTATATTGTACTAAACTACGAAGCCCCTAAGGCAGTATACACAACCATACTATCTGCTCTTCTGATTCAAATGGTCGCTGTAGCAGCTGTGCAATTCTGTGACGACTTTTTCATTGAGGAGTCTCACGGTTGCAGCACAAGAGGGTTGATCTGCTGCTACAATACAGATCTATGGTCTGGACAATATATAAACTGCTCCAACAATGACAACAACAACTCAGAAGTCACCTGCTACAGGTTTGTGTCAAAGCTAGGCAATGCCACTGGATCTGCACTCGGTGTGGTAACAACCACTGCTCTGATCGTCTACCTTATCACTATAGTCCTGTTAAAAGTTTCCGATGGAAAAAGAGGATTAGGACGTCGAAGATGTTGCACTATAATTATACAAATCTCTGTAGCGTTATTGACATTTTTTCTTACTGGCTTATTTTGCGGGTTAAAATATGCATCGTATTTTTCACATACAAAAAAGATTAATGCGATTTCTGAGATATTACCTACAGGCATTATAATATTCGTGTACATCGTCTTCTTTCCTTGGTACAAATTTGAAAAAGTAGATGATGATGACGATGACGACACCGAAGATGACGACAATGAAGATGCCGATAATGATGAACATGAATTTGCAGCGTAGATCTACACAGTTGGAACTCTCTTCAATAACTATTGTGATAGTCTTCTTAGTACATTAGTCATTCGTTCTCGTCTGTAGTCATGATTTTGTATCACATTTATTACTTACATTTGTAACATGTTTATTGCAATTAAGTTGATTACTATTACTTTTCACAAAATTAATTGCTGATGCTATGTTGCAAAATAGAAAACACAATAACTGTGAAAGAAAACATTTCCTGTGATAAAAAACATCCATCCATCTTAGCATTGTTGGCAGTATAAATCAACAAATTGTGATGTTAAAAACATGCTGACGTGTCCTGCAAAATTATTGTGCAACAATATAATCTATGTTCCCAGTCAGGCTGTACAGCAATTACTCTACACACTATATACCATCCCAGGAGAAGATCCAGGATAGCACATAGAGGCTAACAAGAAAGGAGCGTCGAACTCCAATAGTCCCCATACAACTAGTGTTTCAGAGAAGTACTTCAGACTGTAGAACAGGTTTTTTCCTTATAAGGCAGCCAAGTTGCCAAAAATGCTAGTTTTATGAGGACTGTTGGAGTTCGATGCTCTTTTCTCATTATGTGCTCCTGAAAGGGGGAATAAGAAGTGGTACACAAAGCGTGCAACGAAATTTTTGCTAAAAAATATTCATGAGTATGTGTTTTTGCACAATTTTCTTATTTGCAATTGTCTCTATAGCCTGCCATGCTTGTTCATTGGAAGGTGAAAGTGAGTGCTGTATATAATAGTTAGAGAGAGCATATCAGAGGATCTACGTCATTTAGAATCCCAAACGCTGTTGGTATAATAATACCGTCCAAGAATAGCAATGGTGCTATGGTAACAGTGCAAGAGCTTCTACATCACATAGCTGATTTAGACAATAGCAACAGCACACAGAAACGACATGAATCATGAGCAATGACACGCAAGCGCTATAAAAATTATTCAGTAGAACTCTGCGCACAAAACAGTAATCTGTGTGGCGGGATTCCTTTATGAGAATAGAGACCTGCAGCTACACAACCTAATTGGTCAACAGCGATGGTCTAGAAGTAGTAGTTGTACACCTATATAATTTCTTTACCAGCCATTTTTGTAGCCATTAATGCACACATGCCGTGTACAGTTCAGTGGTATGACAGAAAAATTTCCCTTCAAGAATTCGCCTTTGCGACTCTCTAAAGTATGTAAACCAGGAGCCTATAGGGAAGGAGCGTTCAACTGTGAATAATAAAATCTAAAGTCAGCCGCTCGCACTGGCAATATAAGATGGCGATCATGGCTCTGGCTGAACGCTTACTCGTTTTAGCTGGAGACGGGCAGGGTGATGCGTGGATGAATGTATAGGTGGGAAATAGCGAGCCACAGCAAGAAAGCCCAAGTCCCAAGTAGCAACAGCACACGGCAGCAAACTTAAAACTTCGATAATATTACTATAGCGAATACGGCAGTTGAACGCCCCTTCCCCTTGTAAGCTCATGGTAAAATTAATGTTAGAAAATGTCAGTTACAATCACCATAATATGTACTTAAGTAAAAGAACATTATGTTCACACTTTATTATCAGAATCATCTAATTTCTTTTTCTTGCATCTAATCTCCTCGTTTCCAAAATCTTCAATACTACTATCGTGTTGAGGTGACCTTTCGCTCCATTTAGGCACATTAACCAGAATAGCTGCAGCCATGTAGCAGGTTTCTGCTAAATGTTGATTACCGTAGGTGAGCGCTGTAATAGCTGGGACCTTCTCTTTCAATTTCTGGCACCAGATAATATTTTCGGCTCTTTCATATCCATAAGCTTCAAGATGCTGCTTCCAGCTATCTCCTTCCCCAATCACTGCATTCGTTAACTCATAACAAAATCCACAATAAAACGAACATACACGGTCACTCTCTTCATCACTATAATCATCATTTTCTGTTCTAACAATGGACCTTACAGCCACTTTGAGTCCAAGTGAAGCAGCAGCTAACATCACCATACGATCAGATCCCTTCAGTACAATCTTGGGGTCTTTTGATTTTTCAAAAACATATGAATGTTGACAGGCAAAACCAAGGACACCACCTTCACGTAGGAAATGTGGCTGACCTAGTGCTGCCTTGAGATTTTGGTAGAATGGAGTGGTAGTAACATTCAATGAAGCAACTGGATTAAGCTGGTCACAATGGTAGAGGTTGTAGGTTAAAGTCACACGATAGCCATTGGTCACTGGAAGTATTTCGTGTTCCACATCACTGAAGAATGCTGCCCACTGAATGACAGGATCACTAGTTGGTGAGGACCAGTCATAAGTAACCTCTTGACCTTGGTGTCTAGTAACAAGTGATCCTCCAGTGAACTGTGAAGGTAAACACACAACCAGGCTACCAAACATGTTACCTCCACGAGGAGTGTCAACATGAGCCTTGAAGCACCCAGTAGGACCACTGTACACATTCATCTTGTACAACTCAGCTCGAACTGATATTGAGAACATCTGGAACTAACGACACACGAACTTCTCCAATAATTCCACAGTCTGAAAGATGAAAAGAAGTAAAGAACTTTTCTGGTTCTAATGCATAAGCATCTCTGTAACTCTTGTCAGTAACTGTTTCCTTTCCTTTTCCAAAACTAGCAACACTAGAGGATTCAATAAGCTTGAGAATATCAGCATCTTGCAAACCAGGAAAAACAAAAGTATTCCATTCTCCAACTTTGTTGAGATAAGCAACTTGTACTTTAGAAGGTGTTAGAATACTACCACCACAGGTAAATCGTTCAGTAGCTATCTCTCCCAAAGACTTCACAATCTGAGACTTGGCCATCTCCACTAAAGATTGTCCTTCAGCCATCATCTGATTCACTATAGAAAAACTCCTAACAGCACGCCTCAATACTTTCCGCAACGTAGCAGATATTGTAAGTATATGAATCCAGAGCATTGAAGATGCACACTTAAATAGAATATTGTAATATACTGACTCAGCAATAGCACAATTAGTATTGTCTAGTGCAGTGCTGTTGTGTTGTCTATTGTTTGTGTATTGTGTGTCAGTGCTCCACTGTGCTGTTTCTTATTGCGCAATAGAGAGAAGGTGGTCACACAGCACAAACAGTTCATTGTAGTACCATGCATAGGTGGCATCTCTCTTTCAGCAAGCAGGGAGGCAAGGTTTTTATAGAAAACTGAAGCATGTCTCAGAAGCACAGGAACAAATGAAGCTCTCTCAACCTCAAGCACTCTCTGTTCATACATTCTGCGTTTCTCATTTTCGTGCTTCTGGTATGTGGCAGTAATGGAAGAGGTCTTATTAGAGTCAGCATGTGAGTTAAAACTCTGACATCAATGAAGGTCCTTTCGTACCGCCCAGCCCAGAATCCATTCACTGCAACATCGAGTCAAGCACCTTCATATGAGTTAGCTGAAGCTCCAACCAAAGGGGAGATAAATGGAATGGGCTGCAGGAGGTCTAGTTCTATCCTTACATCCCTACAGACTTCAGTGAGAAGACGGGCAATAAGATCACTGATCTCCTTATGCCTAATAGATTGAAAACCACCCCTTGGGCATGAGAGGGCATGACTAACAGAAAAGGGTTACCACACACACAAGAGAGGGGAGTGTTCAACAGAGACCAACCATACCTCAAAGCAAGGGTGTCAAGGAAAGCTCTCCAGTGTAAGCTGAATCTAAATTCTTCAATCGGTAGACAGGTAAGCCACATAGAAGCTCCCTTTTCACTCACTAGAATATGTTCTTTAGCATCTCAACAGAGAGAGACTCCTTTAGAGTAGCAACTTCAGCAGACATACAGGTTTTCTTCCTTGATTTCTCTTGTCGTTTGATGGACAACTATTCCTCAAGAATCGAACTGATGTACTTGGGAGCATGACATACAATCTGGTCAGAGAGGGGCTGACAGATTTTCACAGCCAACTCATCTGTGCACCCTTGGAGATACATTCTAAAATTTTCAAATCTATGAAGTCATCAGAGGTCTGTTCTGATAAAAACATACACTCTGGTTACATGCTGCATTGCTTGTAATAACAGCATGGCTGATCACAAACAATATTCATTGCTCTAGTACCTATAATACACAGAGGATATCTCTGGAATTCAACTTAGCTAGTTTAGTGTAGCACAATGGCAGCATTCTATTAAAACCTTAGTGTTATGGTCATCCTCAAGTTCTTGCCAGCTATTATTGCCAACTTAACAATTTCACAGCTATAACATGCCTACTGGTGGTATGTCACGAATACACGAAGCAATCCCGAGGGCGTAGGTGAAGAGCCCTGTAGTGAGCACCTTATATGCACAGCTAGCACATTAACGCTAGTGGGACTTTGAACGAGTAATAACAAAACAATTAGTGAATGGCTCCTCGTGTAACATTAGATTTGTCCGCACTCAATTCCGGTCTCGTTGTTATTGATAGACCACTCGGGCGTACCCCAAGTGGTCTTATCAATAACAACAAGAACGGAAGCTCGTGCGTACAAATCCAATGTTACACGCGGAGCGTTCTATAGTAACAGACCATTACGTCTTTGCGAGTTTGAATAATTCGCGATGTTATAGCACTCACACTCAACTTAGCCAAGACTGAATGTGAGTGCAATGGAAAAGTCGGTTGCCCTCGACCGTTGCTCAGGCAACTCGACTTTGCCGCGGTCATTTATGTCGGTTAATGCCTGTTGAACTGTCCCAGGGACGAACCTATCATTAGCGCTATTATTGCATATTATCATTATTAATCACCGTTGATTCATGACGCACATTGAAATAAACATTCAGAGAGAGCTCGAGAGCAGTGAGTGAATCGGTGTGCATCGCGAGATCGATAGCGATCAAAGCCTACTCTGGAAGAGAATCCGGCAGTTTTACATGGTCCTTCGAACCGGATTACCTGTAGGAGTTGCAAGACGCAAGGAAGCAGTCTCCTAGATCCAAGTGGGCTCCGAATAGAATTCTCCACGTGTCTCGTGAGTTTATGTTTGTACACACACTTTTGCACTGAGTTCGGATAATGTGCGACTATCGAACTGAAACAACAGAAACAACCGTCGACGCCGACGCAAAAATGAAACCCGCCAGCCTCGACGCTGCAGAATTGAAAACTAAGAAGGCTTCGAGGAAAGGGCATCGATCCTCAGCTACGAAAATGATTAATCAGGTAGACCCAGCGATAGCGGCAGTGAACGCACCGAAGTTGAAGCAGTTGAGAGCACAACTGACGACTAAATCCAAGCTGCTTAGCGGTCTAGATGCTGAAATCATTGCACACATTGCTGACGATGAAATAGAAGCAGAGGTCGAGCAAACTGATCAAGTACAAGAGAAGATCAGTTTAGCTTTGTATCGTATAGAAGAAGCACTAGAGGAGATCGCGGTCGTAATTAAATGGCGCAGAATGCAACGGTCGCCACTCCCACCACAACCTTTCGAATATGAAGACGTGAGTAACCTACAGGATTCATCAACCCCACCACCTGAAGATGAGGTTACTGACAACTCTACAATACCAGCTATGAATTCTGACGATCCCTTAACTGCGCCAGTTGCCCTTCATGATCCCTTAACTGCGCCAGCTACCTCTCACGTTCCCTTAACTGTGCCAGTTGCCCTTCATGATCCCTTAACTGCGCCAGCTACCTCTCACGTTCCCTTAACTGCGCCAGTTGCCCTTCATGATCCCTTAACTGCGCCAGTTGCCCTTCATGATCCCTTAACTGCGCCAGCTACCTCTCACGTTCCCTTAACTGCGCCAGTTGCCCTTCATGATCCCTTAACTGCGCCAGTTGCCCTTCATGATCCCTTAACTGCGCCAGTTACCTCTCACGATTACTTAACTGCGCCAGTTGCCACTTATGATCCTCTAACTGTGCCGGTTCCAAGTCCTAGACACGTTCACTGGATCTTACCAGGTGCTAGTGCAGCTTACACTCCTCCGAACGCTCTGGACACACCAGGTGCTGTTGCGTATACTTCGCCAACCTCGCCAATTACAGCTACTACCCTGGTTCATCCCACTACACTCAGTACGTTTCCGATTTGGCATGACCCTTCGTTCATTTATCCTGGTGTCACTTCTTCTCTCTCTTATCCTGGTCATGCTCCTCTATCAACTCACTCTGGTGTACCTAGTCATGTTCCTTCATCGACTTACTCTGGTGTACACAGCCATGTCTCTCCATCAACTCACTCTGGTGTACCTATCCACGCCTCTCCGTCGACTCACTCTGGTGCACCTATCCACGCCTCTTTGTCGACTCACTTTGGTGTACCTAGTCATGTTCCTTCATCGACTTACTCTGGTGTACACAGCCATGTCTCTCCATCAACTTACTCTGGTGCACCTATCCACGCCTCTTTGTCGACTCACTCTGGTGTACCTAGTCATGTTCCTTCATCGACTTACTCTGGTGTACACAGCCATGTCTCTCCATCAACTTACTCTGGTGTACCTATCCACGCCTCTCCGTCGACTCACTCTGGTGTACCTATCCACGCCTCTCCGTCGACTCACTCTGGTGTACCTATCCACGCCTCTCCGTCGACTCACTCTGGTGCACCTATCCACGCCTCTTTGTCGACTCACTCTGGTGTACCTATCCATGACTCTCCGTCGACTTACTCTGGTGCACACAGTCATGTTTCTCCGTCGACTCACTCTGGTGTACCTATCCATGCCTCTCCGTCGACTCACTCCGGTGCACACAGTTTTGTTCCCCTGTCGACTCACACTGGTGTCACCAGTTTGGTAACTCACCCTGACGCCGTTGATCATGCTTATCCTGGTACCGTAATTCATGCTCCTACCACTTTACCAGACAGAGTCAAGTTACCTAAACTTTCATTACCACACTTCAACGGCAACCTCATGAAGTGGACTAGCTTCTGGGATTCGTTCGACTCTGCAGTACACACTAATGATCGTTTACCAGAAGTTGACAAATTCAACCACCTAAGATCCTTACTTGAAGGAACTGCACGCGACGCTATCTCAGGCATGAGTATGACAGCCTCAAATTACAAGGAAGCTGTCGAAATATTAAAGAAACGGTTCGGGAACAGACAACTGATTATTTCGAAGCACATGGATGCGCTGCTACATGTTAGTGCGGTGACATCTGATGGACACCTACGAGAGTTGCAACGCTTATACGATCAATCGGAAGCCAACATTCGAAGTCTAAAAGCACTGGGAGTCGAATCAGGATCTTATGGAGCCATGCTCTCATCAGTCCTTTTGAACAAGTTGCCCCCTGAATTACGGTTGGTCGTCAGTCGCAAGATCTCTGCAGACAAGTTAGACATGGACAACCTTCTTGAGACTTTCGAACTTGAGTTAAGTGCACGTGAAAGAGCAAACAGCTCCATACCACACTCTCATCCTCGCCATAGGCAACAAGAACGTACACCAACTTCTGCCTTTCCTGCTAATGTTAATGATTCTACCAAGTGTATCTTCTGTCAGCAGTCTCATCCATCAACGAATTGCAGAGTTGTCACTGACATAAACAAGCGAAAGAAGATACTCCGCGAGAGTAGTCGTTGTTACAACTGTTTGAGGAAGGGTCACGTCTCACGTCTTTGCCGCTCTGCAGCCAAATGCAAACTCTGTCAAGGGAGACATCACACCACAATTTGTGAGAAGAACAGTACACCTGCAACTGACCAACCGGGCAAATCACCACTGAACCCAAAGGCTCAACCATACTCCCCAGGGTCAAGTAGCAGCACACCAACCACCACTAATTTCTGCTCCGCCAAAAGAAGAGGAATCTTATTGCAGACTGCCCTAACTAAGATACACAATTTGTCACGGCCAAGATCTGCTATCAAACTGCGTGTTCTTTTTGATACAGGAAGTCAAAGATCTTACCTAACGGAGCGTGCTATGAAGTTACTTAAGTTGAAAGCTACTGACACACAGACTCTATCAATTGCCACCTTTGGAGCAAAAAGAGGACAGGACAGAATCTGCCCTATTGTTTCTGTCGGTATGCGTCTCAGGGAGCGATCTACCATGAACCTTACCCTGTATGTTGTACCCTCTATTTGTGAGCCGATCACCTGCCAGTCAATTGACACTTCTATCACTGCTAATGAACAGTTAATGACTCTTGATCTAGCTGACCCAACTGACGGTACTTCTGATCTTCCTATTGACCTGCTGATTGGCTGCGATTATTACTGGGATCTAGTCACAGGAGATATCTGTCGCACTGGAACCGGACCCACAGCGATTCACACCAAGCTAGGGTGGGTACTTTCTGGACCGACGGTCACCTCTGAATCTTCTATCACTCACACAGCAATCACTCATCAGCTACAGGTCGATTGTCAACTCATGAACGATGAACCACTAGAAGATCAACTACGTGCCTTTTGGGAAATTGAATCGTTTGGAATTAGTCAGCAAGAAAACGCATGTTCTCTGTACGAGCAGTTTACTAAGTCAGTGTCATTGCAAGACGGTCGCTATCAAGTTTGTCTTCCATGGAAAGAATTTCACAAACCTTTGGCTGACAATTAACTACCAACTAAGTTTGAAAAGACTCAAAGGACTACTCAAACGATTGAGACACGATCCTAAGATAATGGAAGAGTATGACATGATCATCAAGGAACAACTCAACAAGGGAATTATTGAGTCAGTCAATCCAGAAGACAAGACAGCTGAGCCAGTTCACTATCTTCCTCACCATGGCGTAGTCCGTTCAGACAAGCTAACCACGAAACTAAGAGTGGTCTATGATGCTTCAGCGAAAGACTCAGGGCCGTCGTTGAATGAGTGCTTGTACAAGGGTCCAAAATTTTACCAGATTATTTTTGATATTTTACTCCGGTTCAGATTCTACCCAATTGCCTTGACCGCCGATGTGGAGAAGGCTTTCCTGATGATCCAGATGGATGAAAGAGATCGTGACGCTCTACGCTTCTTCTGGGTGGACGACATTACCAAGGAAGAGCCAGAGATACGAATCTACCGATTCACACGAGTAATGTTCGGCATATCTTCAAGTCCATTTTTACTCAATGCTACCATCAAGTATCACCTTGACAAATACCTTGATTCAGACAGAGCAGTAGTAGAATGTTTGCAACGATCGACTTATGTTGATGATGTCATCACTGGTGCTAACACTGAAACAGACGCCCTAATGATATACAATCAGTCGAAGGCTATCTTCAGAGAGGGAGGTTTTAACCTCAGGAAGTTCCAGACAAACAGCCCCACATTGCAGAAGAAAATTAATATCGCGGAAGGCACTTCCGTCACAGAAAGATCTGGTGAATTCAGCACTGTGTCCCCAGAGATGAAGGTCCTTGGAGTGACATGGAATCATGTCACTGATGAATTGGTATTTGATCCCTCAGATCTGGCCTTGGTAGGGGAAAAATTGCTACCAACTAAGAGGAATGCTGTGAGTCTGATTGGGCGATTTTACGACCCTCTTGGATACTTATCTCCTATTACTATCAGATTTAAAGTATTTTTCCAGAAACTGTGCAAAGCCAAACTTGAATGGGACAGTGAGCTACCAGCATGCGAGTTACTCAGAGAGTGGAAGACACTACTAGCCGATCTCAAAATTGCTAACCCTGTTTCAATTCCTCGATGTTACATTTCCAGTGGTGATGTATCACTCAACAACTACAAGCTGTACGGGTTTTGTGACGCTTCCAACCACGCCTACGCCGCGGTTATTTACCTTGTAGTCGAAGCAGAGATCTACACCGAAGTGAAGCTCCTCGCCTCCAAGACAAGAGTGGCTCCAGTCCAGACTCAAACCATTCCAAGGTTGGAACTACTTTCAGCACTACTTCTCTCCAGACTCATCACAACAGTGATGAAGGCCCTTTCGTGCACGATACCTTAGCTAGCACTACAGAGGTGCTATACGGACTCGCTAGTATCATTGTTTTGGATCCAGGGCACAGAGAAAGAGTGGAGACCATTTGTGAACAACCGAGTGCGAGAGATTCGATCCTTGATCAACCCAGAAAACTGGAGGCATTGCCCAGGCTCGTCAAATCCTGCAGACCTTCCATCTAGAGGTGCAAGTGCTGTGGAACTGTCAGAAAACAAACTCTGGTGGAATGGACCACCCTGGCTGGCGGCAGGCGCAGAACCCCATGATACCAACAAAACGATGCCCACTGAATGTGAAGTTGAGTTGAAAAGAAAAATACATGGCATGGTCTCAGTGGAGGTCAATTCTAACAAGGACGTTGAATCTATCATGGACCCGTTAAGGTACAGCTCAATGTTGAAGCTACTCAGAGTCACAGCAACAGTCGTAAGAGCAGTCAGAAAGTTCAAGGGGAAGTGGTCTGAGGGTGAGGAAGGGGCGAAGCAGAGGGAAGCAGAATGCCTCTGGATTGTCAGTGCCCAGAAGAGGTTACCGGACAAGGGGAGCCTGATGAAACAGCTAAACACCTTCAGAGATGAGCAGGGAGTATGGCGTTGTGCAGGAAGGCTCGGGAACACTGATTTACAGCCATCAGCAAAGAGCCCAATCCTTCTTCCTAAGAACCACTGGTTCACCACACTTGTAATTCGCTCAGCTCACCAGCGCGTGCTTCATGATGGTGTGAAGGAGACTTTGACGGAAGTCAGAACCAAGTACTGGATACCACATGGAAGAAGCACGGTTATAAAGACCATACATAGCTGTGTCACATGCAGACGTTACGAAGGCTTGCCGTACAAGACCCCAGCACCACCTCCACTTCCAAAGTGCCGAGTAGAAGAAGCCCCTGCTTTTAGCTACACAGGTGTAGATTTTGCTGGACCTATACTGATTCGTGTATCTAAGTCGCAGTCTGCCAAAGCCTGGATAGCACTGTTCACATGTTACGTCACGCAAGCTATTCACCTAGCTGGAGGCTGTGACCGATCAGTTAACACCTACCTTCCTTCGCTGCCTGAAGAGATTTGTGGCTCGAAGAGGATTACCAAAGCAGTTTATCTCCGACAATGGGAAAACTTTCAAGTCCACAGCGAAGTACCTCGAGACAGTTGTGAAGGATAAAACAGTTCAGGCTTATCTATCAGGACTTAGCATAACCTGGCAATTCAACGTGGAGTTGGCGCCCTGGTGGGGTGGAGCCTTTGAACGTCTTGTGAAGTCAACTAAGCGCTGCTTAAGGAAACAGGTGGGAAGAGCTAATTTCTCACTAGATGAGCTAATCACCAGCCTAGCTGAGATTGAGGCAGTGATCAACTCTCGACCATTGTCATATGTCTCTAGCGACGACCTTGAAGAGCCCATCACTCCGTCGCATTTGATCACTGGACACCGAATACTCAACTTACCAGATGATCTGAACCATCTCATCGACTTCAAGGATGAAGACTTTTCTCTCACTCGCAACCAAGCTACCGCCCGTGTGAAGCATCTGAACAATGTTTTGAACCAGTTTTGGAAGAGATGGCGCACGGAATATTTGAGTGAATTACGGGAGGTACACGCACACACAGCAAAGAAACGTTACCGAGGAGAGAAGACAAAGGTCTCTATTGGACAAGTAGTCATCGTCAAGGATGAACACCTACCACGAGGACTATGGAAGCTCGGTTTCATTCAGCGACTACTAACCGGGAAGGATGGAAAAACGAGGGCCGCCATTGTCCGAGTAGTTTCCAGAGATCGTCAACACACGACACTGAATCGACCGATACAGTTACTGTACCCGCTGGAATTGCATTGCGATTCATCAGAAATTGAAACTAAATCCGACATTGCTGAGGATTCCTTGCCTGAACTTCCTGAAGAACAAGAACTAACTTCTAGACCAAGAAGAGCAGCTGCTAAAATAGCTGACGAACTGAGAAAGAAATGGATCGAAGCTGAGATGGAAGTCGAAGATGATATGAAACTGGACTGACTGTATCACACTCATAATCATGCATTGCTCATTTTATCTATCATTGTATCACTTAGGTTGACCATGCCTTGCTGGTCAACGGCGGGAGTGTTGAACTGTCCCAGGGACGAACCTATCATTAGCGCTATTATTGCATATTATCATTATTAATCACCGTTGATTCATGACGCACATTGAAATAAACATTCAGAGAGAGCTCGAGAGCAGTGAGTGAATCGGTGTGCATCGCGAGATCGATAGCGATCAAAGCCTACTCTGGAAGAGAATCCGGCAGTTTTACAATGCCCTCGTGTGAGGCCAATAACTAATACTTATATCTATATGCTGCCTTCACATCAAGAGGACAAGCAAGATTCTACAGATAATATTCTCAACAAATCCTGAAAAAAACAAACAGAAATAAACATGGAGGTGAATCCTATTAGGGAGGCAAGGTAGTGACTCCCTATGTAGGGTTGAACGAGAAAACAAGATGGCGGCTACATACAATGTATTAGCGTTCAAACGCTGATATTTCGCCTGGTTATGAACTTTATACGTCCAGAGACACTTAGATCTCAGACATCATAATAGACATCAGGTTGCTCATGAGACGTGTACATGCACAGACTTTTCCAAGAATCAACAGATAAAGACAACGTCAAGCAACTGTGTTGAATGAGTGAGTGTGACAGAAATTGAAGCTAGCGTGCTCTATTCAGACTTCGCTGTGTGTGTGAGGCGCTATCTACTCAACGTCTTCTTCGTTGACTTAGACGCCACAAGCAATATCTATGACACTGTTGATAGTAACAGTAGAGCAGCTACAGTGCCACTGCTATCTTCTGTTCATCCATGAAATATTTCTAATAGTAACAGTTTACAATTCAAACCTTTGTACTAGTTGCATGCCCTCCCACTGCTTCGCGGCTTGATATGCCCTTGATAAAAGTTTTTGTGCCACTTTCCTGCTAAACAATTACTTCTTACTACTAAATGAGATTAATACTATTGGAGGTTTATATTACTTTCTCAATACTAGAGTTACATATAAGTACTATGAATATTGTTTTGTAATCAAGCATCATACTGTCCACCCCTTATTTATTGTGTTGGGCAAAACACATAAGGGGTGGATACTTATCTTTGCAGCTGACCGTAAGACTCCACTGATTTTTGATCTACCCAAGACCAAAGCATCTCATAGGAATTTACCAAAGGAGACAATGGAATACAGTTACTATGCTCATTGGCAGTTCCCAGTATATTTCTTCTTTGAAGTTACACCGCTTTCTCTAGGTTTGTACTCAGCATGTTTTGGACTAATGACTTTGTGCTTCAGTTTCTGCAACAAATCCAATGAACGCTTTATTCAATGGATGGTAGAGAAAGCCTTTAACTTTATGCTAAAGAAACAAACTGGCAGTGATGGAAAAAAATCTTACCGTATATTAAGCTACAAAGTTCCCAATGGATACATCTATCTGCTCTTCTTCACTATAATCAATCTGTTTGTAGTTGGACTCATAACGTTTTGGGATGAATATCTGTTAGACAAATCCCATATTTGCACCACAGATCCACAATTTGCTTGCTTTCCCATTTTCCCTAATATGGACACTCCAAAATTGGACTGCTCTAACACAAGCTATTTGAAAAATAACGAAATCGATTCTGTCGTCTGCTTCAACTTTGTATTCAGACTAGGCTCAGCCACTGGATCTGCTCTTGGTACAATATCAACTACTGTTCTGATCATTTGCCCAATACAACTGATTCTTCTCAAAGTATCTAACGGAAGCGAATGGAATAAGCGTCGTGTAATCTCTACTGTAGCCATACAGATCTTCACGGTAATAACAACACTAGTGATTGGTTTTGGTCACTCATTCTTAGAATTTCAAATTTCCTCTACAAAAGAAGAAAACCTGATAACAATTCTAACAAATACACTTGTAGTACTTACAATCATAATGGGCACCATATCTTTCTCAATGACTTATTGCGCAAAGGCTTACGAGCAAAGAAAACAGAGAAGAATAGAGCACAAAGAACAGAAGAATGACTCTGATAATAATGAAGAGCATGAACAGCATAAAGAATATAACAAATTAGCGTATGAAGAGCGAGAAAAAATTAATATGAATAGGAGTGTGAAAAGAGATTGTTGAGTATGATAATTTTATATCTAGCAAACTGTACCAGTAAATAGTTTTTTTAAGATGACGGACTATTTTGTTTGGTCGGTATAAAAAATATTTTACTAAGAACCTGCTTCCCTTCTGTGAGTTTGCTCACTGCTTGCTGTTATGTGTACTTGTTTCTTAAAATCTACCAGTCCTTGCAAGCAGTGTGTGCTCACTTATACGCCCAAGGATATAATATGTGTTGTGGTGGAGTAATGAGTGCATGATCCACCGGCATTGATGTGTTTCATGGGTGACATCAAGCTTGTATACCACATGACAGCATGAATCTATACAGTGAAGTATAGTGTGGTACTGTATGACTGTAACTCTATGACTTTGGGAAATAAGGACACATTTATAACTTTTCTTAGATTTGAACAAGGCAACGCATGCCTAGGTGAAGACAACTTAGTGTCATCAAAGTGAAGCAGTAAACGCACCATGATGTGGTGCAAGGGAAAGTAGCACTCTGGATGCAATGCACATTCAGAACCAATTCAACCTATCAGCACTCTGAATCAAGGCACATTCACCACAAACCACATTCAAATGTGTATTCATGAACAGAGGAGGTAGGACATGAGTCATAATTACATCACATTGGAATGCATGTATTGATAATCACGTACTGACCAGCTACCACGCCCCCGCATGCCCCAAAGTGGAGGCTGCTTTTGTACGCTCGCTGGCTACTGATGCCGTTAACTTTCAGTGATCTTCAAGCTGATCGAGGTAGTACAGGACGTCTTTCCTGCTGTGACAGTTTATAGTCTTCCTTCTCTGCTTTGGATGTTTTGCCAGTTCACAGGCTTCTACTCAACATAAAAGGTAATTGACTATGTTCCCTATGTCCTAAAACTACCAGCACACAAACATGCTAAGTTGATAAAATCGTTGCATGATTCAAGTTGGCCATTTTCCTCAACCATCAGAACACAAAAACTATGTTTTCTCAATCTAGAAGTTGATCAGCTGTTACATACCCATGCCCTGCCTCCTCTAATTCATGAACAAAATCGGCAGTGGGTGTGGCCTTGAGCACATGGCATGTGGCTAGCTGTAAAGAAGACGACTGAAATCAATTGACGTAGATCTCAAGACGTTCAATACCAATCCTCTCATTGCCAATGGCTTCATCTAGACATAGACGTACCGTAATGGCGGCAATAGTGCTTGCTGTGCTCTTCTTGAACCAAGGCAGTATAGAGTGACTACAACAAGGTCCCTCCTCCCCTTCACACTGCATACCATCCCATAGAGGGTCATTAGTGCACCATGATCCTCTGTACATAGCACTGTTGAACCAGCAAGCTACCCGAAACAGTGCAAAATATACAAATAGTGTGTGATAAACAACGCTTAGTTTGCTGCCTAGTGTGCAGTGGTGCCATGTTTTTTTACACCCGCCCACACACAAGGTAAGTACGCAAATTTGGATATCACGCTACATCAAAGAGAATTATTCATATCATAGTTTTAAATGTTTTTACTACTTTTACTGTTTATACACTACCACTATTACACATTAGGATCACTTGTACATTAGTAACATAAACTAAACAACAAGACTGAAGCTAATTTAAAGTCAAATGGCTATAAAGATGGTGTCCAGAAAGAGCTACTCATAGCCATGATGTGTGTACACGATAAGAAGCAGCTCAAGCTCAAGTGTCAAACAGTAGTGGTTCTCTTGCCAACAATACTGGAGAGACTGATGAATCACGACCATCATGAGATGGAAACTCCAGCACAAACCGATGTTCTCCTCTACTTGAGCCATAAACTATTGATGGTGGGGATCCTGGAGGAGGTATGTCCTCTTCATCGTCCTCTTCTGCTGCAACCTGAGACACTTCAATACACTCCAGTCTGTCTTTAAATCCAAGCTTTCTCTTGATCTTTTTAAAATCAAGGTTCCACCAGAGGTGTATTGCCATAGTGACTAGACAGACAACAAAGGACAGGCAAACAGAGACAATGGTTGCTATTTGATACTGCTTGAACCTTAGATAAGCAGCAGCCAGACTAACAGTGCTCAGGAGAAATATGTTGAGGAGATAGAATACTTCAAGTGTGCTCAGATAAATCTTCTTATACACACCTTTCGTGAAAGACCAAAATATGAAAATACCCGCTACAACAGTAGTAATGATGCAACTATTGATGGCAGCAAATTTTCCTGAAGTAAAGGAAAATGTCACAGTGAGAGTTAGTCGTACCATTAAAGTCACTCCTGTCCAGAATCGAAATTTATCTTTGTAAGGACCTCCATAAGCGTCTAACAGTGGCTTGAACTTTGCCACGGGATTCCACCTGTGAAGTGGGATACACTTGTCACTGTATCTCTCTAGCAGAGGAGCACACAACACTAAAACAGGATAAGCCAGTCCAACGACCAGGACACAACAGGAGATGGCTACCAGAATAAGGTGTTTAAAACTGCCATAATCAATGTTCCCATCTACACTCCACACTGTCAGTATACTGTCATTGCATGGCAACTGAAAAATGGAAAGAGCATTAGTGACTGTGAGTAGGATTTTAGTGTAGGACATGAAAAACAGTGTAGCTAGTGCTGGGACAGCATGAGAGCCACACAACCTGCATAGCCACACAGAGTAGTGGCAGCCCACAATAATACCACCCATGAGAAGGAACAGGTAAGCAGGAAAGGCAAACTGTAGCCAAGTGTTCCAGTAGCCATCTAGTCCATCAAACAAGCACACTTCAATACCCAGTTCAAGGTTAAGACACCATAGCTCGGACACCATAGCAACGGGCCTCAGGTTTCTAAATCGCGTAGATCCTCGGACTCGCTGTCTAACTATTAAGTAGTAGCCACATAGAATGAGTATACTGCTGAAAACATGCACTGATGGGTAACAGATGGCACTGAAAAGAAGTTGTGTACAACTGCTTTGTAGTATGTAGTAGCTACATGCAATGCTTTTAAGTATACTGCTGAAAACATGCACTGATGGGTAACAGATGGCACTGAAAAGAAGTTGTGTACAACTGCTTTGTAGTATTTTGAGTCTACTAATCTGAAATACTGTAATTTGATTGGTCAACAGTGTGACTATAATTCCTGTAGAGTCACGGTAGCGAAGCTCCATGTGTACGCTCAGGCATTCAGACATAAGCAAAGAATGGAGTGTGTGTTTGCTGTAATGGGCTCGTTTCTTACAGCTTTGGAGACAAAGGACACTGTATTAGTCCAGAGACGCTCACTAAAAGTACGGAATGCTAACTGAACAGTGCTGAACGATGATGTTCCAGGTAGTATTATGGTGCTATGGTGATACTCGTTCGCAGGTCACTCGCCATATTGCCACAAGCTCCACCCTAGACTGGCGCTCCTCCCCGCTGCTAGCTCGAGCGCGGCGACCATCGATCGATCTGGTCGATCTTTTCTCGGCGACGCTTGCTGGTTGCAGATCAGTATTATTGCTGTTCGTCCTACGTCTAACTAGAAGATATGTTTATGTTAAATCAGCTAGTTCGCCGAACAGACAGAGCAGTCAGCATCGTGCGCTAGTCAGACATGTTGACTTCAACAACTTGCAAGTGTGTACAAACAGGTAACCACTTGTCCAATCGGATCCAAGCGGTTTAGAAACCCTCGGCCCGCTGGAACAGTGTTCTCGCTACGCTCGGACATCATAGCAACGGGCCTCAGGTTTGTAAATCGCGTAGATCCTCGGACTCGCTGTTTAACTATTAAGTAGTAGCCACATGGAATGAGTATACTGCTGAAAACATGCACTAATGGGTAACAGATGGCACTGAAAGGAAGTTGTGTACAACTACTATGTAGTATGTAGTAGCTACATGTAATGCTCTTAACTATGCTGCTAGAACATGCATTGCCGAGTAACAAACAATGACATTGTAAGGATATAGCTATACTAACTCTACAACTAAGAAAATGGTAAAAACAGCATGCACCTATGAGTGTTTGGCTGGCTGTGGTCTTGCAGACCCAGTCTACTCATTAGCAAAACAAAATCTATGCTTGCAGCACTTGTCCTGCTTCACGGCAGCTGTTTATTAATGGTTTAGCCAGATCCATGCTTAAGGCGTGTCCGCACTGGCATTCCAATGCACATTGAACCGCATTCAATGTGGTTTGGCTCCGTCCGCACTGCGCATAAATGCACGCAAATTTTCGGATGCGGATACAATGCGTATTCGTCCCAATCCACTTTCATAATTGCTTTCAAGTCGATCGTAACTGAATTGAGTTTGGGTGTGGCCTCGATCACATGGCTTGCTTTGTGAAGACAGCTAACTTGAGCACTGACTAAGACCGCCCTAGCATGCGCTGGAAGTAAAACAAGTGTAGGACCCATCAGGCTAGCGCTGGTACGTGACTAGGTTAGTTTTTTAGCTTTGCGCAAACAGTTGCTTACGTCATATGACGTGATCGACGCCAGCAACTGGCTCGATTCTGCTTGATCTTGTTCCAGTGCGGACGTGCTCGATGCGGCTTGAATCAGTTTAATCCGAATCAGAGTCAATGCGAATTGAAACCACTTTGTAGTGCGGACACAGCTTAAGTTCCTTCATTGCACAATCCACAGATTGAACAGGCAATCCATTGAAAATCGTGCAAAGTGTGGATCCATGCTTTGCACAGCACAATCCCAAGATTGTCTTGATCCACGGTTTAAACACAACATATAAGTAGGTTTTGTAACACTCAGAGCTCCCTGGAAAAGGGAACAATGTGTTAACTATTGACAAATACTAATACTCTGTATTGACACTCAGACATTGTGTTGTTATGTAATCTTATGTAATCGCCTCATGCATAATCTCTTGTGATTCAGAAAGAACCAATAGTAATTTTCTGCTAAAACCTAACAGGATATGAGCCCAGGTGCTCTCCTCTGCGCTGCTACTTGTATTGACTCGTGCTGATTCATCTCATCTTGCCTGATGGCTGAAGTAAGAAGTACTATAGTTCCTCTGAACGAGAAAAACTATCCAACATGGAAAGTACAATGTCGAATGGCGCTTGTCAAGGAAGGTCAGTGGGGAATCGTTGATAGATCTGACAAAAATCCAGGTGGATCACAAGCTGAAAATAAACGAAAGTATTTTCCGAGGAGAGAGCGTTAGCAACGATTGTGTTGTCCGTAGAGCCTAGTCTACTGTATCTCATTGGTGATCCTAAGAATGCAGAGAAGTATAGAAGACACTTCAAGATCACTTTCAAAAGAAGACATGGGCCACCAGACTAGAGGCGAGACGGAGGCTATTAGGGAGGCACGGTAGTGCCTCCCTATGTAGGGTTGAGCGAGAAAACAAGATGGTGGCTACATACAATGTATTAGCGTTCAAACGCTGATAATTCGCCTGGTGACGAATTGTATACGTCAAAAGACACCTAAATCTGCTCTCTGGCGTTGCCCCATCTTACAGTAGCAAGGAGATCGCTCAAAATTGTTACTAAAGTGACGAACCTGGAAACAGTCAAAATCGAGTTTCGTCATCTTCGTTTTCTTCTTCTTTCTTCTTTCTTTCTTCAGCGCGTCTAGCGCCTTTACGCGAGCAATGCCGAGACCAAAACACCCACGAACAGTCGTGAAATTCTTCTGGCAGGTGCCTTTTGAACTTAGTTTTTAGCGAAACGGCAATATAAAATCTGTGATTTCTCGATCGTGATCCATTGTCAGCTAAGTGGTAGACGCCATTATTGTGATTGCGCAATACGCACGTGACCAAGTGGTGGTTAGCGCACGTGACCAGGGACTAGCTTGAGTATATCGCCGCACCGTATGGATCACGGGGAACACATAGTTTGTCTGGAGTCTTCGAAGAACGGTAAGCTCGTATAGGATCACCATTCTGCACTTGCCAGATAATTTCAACCGCTGTACAGGTCTACAAGCAAGTATGGGCGGGGCTAGTATCCACTGCATGCATGCGTAGGTGAGCTGATACAATGATTATTTTTAGCTACAAATTTAAAATTCTTAATAATAAAGAAAAGCCATTAGCAACAGGAACACTAAACCAATGGTGGAAGCAAAGACAGCTCAGTACGTGCATGATATTAAACTGCACTTCACTGAAAAAGAAAAAAAGACACAAACAAGAAAATGAAAAGATTTCTATCGAAATCTTTAGGATGTAGGGTTGTCAAATCTACCACTGGTCCACAATGTTAACTAACAAGGAACAAGCATGGAATGGTAACACGATTGACTTGCTAACAGACCATAGATCCCTACATCTGTGGCTGTACATAAGATCAATATTTTTTCACAAGCTGAATGCACGTTAGGTGTCAGTCAGCAGCAACTAGCTGAACTAGCTATAGCCAACCACAGCAGCCACTGATGTAGGGATCTATGGTCTGTTCGCAAGTCAATCGTGTTACGATTCCATGCTTGTTTCTTGTTAGTTAACATTGTGGACCAGTGGTAGATTTCACAACCCTACATCCTTTTGATTTCGATAGAAATCTTTTTATTTTCTTTACTCGCTACGCTTGAAAGAAGGTGATCCAGTATAGCAACACATAAAGAGAATGACTGAGATATTCAAAGAGCTTGCCGTCATTGACGCTCCAGCATCTGACGAAGATAAAGTAGTACACCTAGTTGCTAGTTTGCCAGACAGCTATGGCATGCTAGTTACAGCACTGGAGGAAAACTCTGAGACTGTACCAAAGCTCGACATGGTCACAGAAAGACTTCTACACGAGGAACAAAAGATGAAAGAAAGAGGTGAGGCTGCGGGCGATGACCAAAAGTTGTTTTCTGCAAATCGACGCCAAAAAAATTAATAAAGACCTGCCACTTTTGCCGGAAACCTGGTCAAATAAAACGTGATTGCTGGAAACTAGCTCAGTTGCAAGCTGTTAAAGGAGCAGGAAAGAAAGGCAAACATTCAGTCAACAAGGCGGCAAACAAACGAAAGGGTAGTGAGGAGTCAAGTGATAGCGACGAAGAAGCCTTGGTTGTTGGTTACACTCTTGCACTCTTGCAGCAAATTCTAAGAATCACTGGATTGTAGATTCAGGAGCCAAGTGCCATAATTATGTGCAACAACAAATCCCTCTTCAGTGACCTGACCACTTTGAGAAAGCAACAAGAGATAGCACTAGGAGATGGGCGTGTACTTGAAGCCATCGCTGAGGGAACCGTGCCGCTGCAGATGCAACTGCCAGATGGAAGGAAACCTGTTTAGTGTCTCCAGAGCTTCAGAAACAGGAAAGATAGTAACTTTCGATGACTCTGGATGCGAGATCACTAATGCTGAGTGGTGGAAAGTGCATTGCTAGTAGTTCAAAGACAGGAGATCTATATTTCCTCAATCTCAGTAAGGATCACCAATCTCTGAACGTATCCGCTGACAAGAACAAGGAGAGACTATGGCACAGACGCTACGGTCACCTTAGTGAGCATGGTCTTCACAAGCTAGCCAAGAAGGAGATGGTCGACAACTTCAACTATGACACAAGCAACATGATTGGATTCTGTGAAGCTTGCATCGGAGGCAAGCACCATCGAAGTCCTTTCAACCACAGTGATCGAATGGCAAGTAAGCGTCTAGAACTAGTCCACACAGATTTATGTGGAAAGATGGGTGCAAAGTCGATTGGTGGAGCTGAATACTTCATCACTTTTACGGATGACAAAACTCGCTACTCGTGGGTGTATCCACTGAAAACCAAGGATCAAGCTTTTGGCTGTTTTCTAGAATGGAAAGCTGAAGTTAAAAGAAGCAGTGGAAAGAAATTGAGGACCCTACGCTCAGACAATGGAGGCGAATACACGTCAACAAGGTTCGAAACCTTTCTAAAACCCAAGGGAATACGTCATGAACTTCTGGCATACTGCCATGTAAGCTGGTGGTAGTGCAATGTCAGTCTTCCTAGACCTGGCGAAGGCCTTCGACTCCATCTCTCATAGCAGAATTATCAAGGCCCTGGGCGATCCCAATGTTTCCGGTCTACTCCTGTCTTGGTTCAACTCCTACCTTTCGGATCGCCGTCAATTCGTTGCTCTCAACGGGGCTTCCTCCGAACTTGCTGCTGTTTCCTCTGGAGTGCCTCAAGGCCCCATTCTCGGCCCTATACTCACCTTCAACGGCATCTTCGACCTTTTCCTCTCTTCTGATTCTCTTCTGACAGGCTATGCCGATGATGTTACCTATTCCAAGGTCATAATGAATGACAATGACTTTAACAAGGTCAACTCTGACCTGAGTGTGATCACTGACTGGTTACTGAGCCAGAACCTTAGTCTGAACATTGGCAAAGTGAAGTGTATGCTGGTCTCCCGTAAGAAATCAAGGTCCACTCTCCCTAAAACAACCAGAGGATTGAGCAGGTCAGCTCGTTTAAGTTACTTGGGGTCACTGTCACCCAGGACCTCTCCTGGAGTGCGCACATTGGCAAAATATGCTCTAAAGCAAAGAGGACAATTGGGTTGCTCTATTGATTGTTTGGTAAAGCAGGTCCTACTATCTTGGGTCATTTGTATAAGGTCTTCGTCAGACCTATGCTCGATCATTCTTCTGCTATCTGGGACCCCAGTCATGAAGTCCACAGTCGCTCTCTTGAAAGAGTTCAAAATTTTGCAGCCAGGGTAGCTATTTTATCTCTGTTCACACCAAGCCAACTGCCAGCATAGATGTCTACACTAGATAGGTATGCAAGCCAAACTCCTCAACTTGCAGTTCTGCCAAGGTATTATATAATTCCTAAGACTATAAGTACTGTTGACAATTATAGTTGCTTATAAATTAACAGTCTTAGGCACATACAAACTCATTTTTGTGTGAATTTTTCTAAATGAAAATGTGGCCTCCAAATTGCTAAAAATTGCAACTAAATTAGCAGTTTAATTTCAAATTTTTTTCTGGGGAGGACCCCAGACCCCACTGGTTTTTTAGATAACTTGTCGCCTCATTACAAAAATCCTGCCTACACCCCTGACTAGAACCAGTGAAAACAGACAGAAACAACTACTCATACACAACTACAAATACAAGCAGCAACTCTTTCAAAATAATAATTAGTTTCTCCCCTCTCTCCTCCTTCGCTCTCCCCTCCCTTCTCCCTCCCCCTCCTTCTTTACACAAACATGTTCTACTTATTCGTACTCTCTCTCACCTGCCCACTCAAATCAATTCATTCACTCACAATCAGTGACGAAACTTCATGTTGTCAAACTAGCAATGCAGTACATCAGCTACTGTCACAATACGATTGAGAGTACCCAGGAGATGTCCATTATTTCTGCCAAGGCTTACATAAATCTATACCAATGATGCTGTACTGTACTATGACACAGCAGCTCATGGACCTACCAAGATCTACATTTTAAGCAGTATAACTATGCTCAATATTGCGTACAGCTAAAGCATTGCACAGTTAGTCAGTTATGCACACATACGTAATTATTGAGACAGTGAAGAATAAGAGTAAGTTATAACAGAATCCTACTGATAACTAGTAGAATGTTTACAAGAACCTAATGATGAGGAATACCAAAGAATGAGAACGCAATATGTGTTGGTGTTTAAGGTAGAGTGCGATAGGAGGAGATGTCAGTGAGTTCATGTTTCAAACAGTAGTGGTTCTCTTGCTAACACTACTGGAGAGGAAGACTCATTCTCGTCATGAGGATGGGGAAACTCTAGTACAAACTGATGCTCTCCTCTACGTGTGCCATACACTATTGATGGTGGGGATCCTGGAGGAGATCTGTCTGCTGCTACTTGGTTCATTGCTCTGTACTCATCTGGTCTGTCTCTAAACCCTAGCTTTCTCTTCATCCTTTTAAAATCAAAGTTCTGCCAGATGTACATTGCTATAGTAACCAGAGAGACAACTAGTGACAAGCAAATGGACACAATGGTTGCTAGTTGATAATCTAACTTGAGAAATTCTAAAAACAGAATAACAATGCTTAATAGAATTGCGTTAAGAAGAAAAAATGCCTCAAGTGCGCCAAGATATTTTTCTTTGTACACACAATCTGTTAAAGACCACAGTACAAGAACACTAACAAACATGGCAGTGATAGAGACACTGAAAATAGATGAAAAGGAAGATGTCACAGTGAGAGTTAGTCGTACAATCAGAGTCACTCCTGTCCAGAATCGATACTTGTCTTTGTAAGGTCCTCCATAAGCATCCAACAGTGGCTTGAACCTTGCCACAGGATTCCATCTGTGCTGTGGGATACACTTGTGACTGTATCTCTCCAGCAGAGGAGCACACAACACTAAAACAGGATAAGCCAGTCCAATAACCAGCACACCACAGGAGAAGGCTATCAGAATAAGGTGTTTACCACTGCCATACTCAATGTTTCCATCTACACTCCACACTATCAGTATACTGTCATTGCACGGAATTTGAAGTTGGGACATGGAAAGAGCATTAGTGGCTGTGTGTACGATTTTTGTATATGGGATAAAAACTAATGTAGCTAGTGCTGGGACAGCACGAGAGCCACACAACCTGCAAAACCACACAGAGTAGCGGCAGCCCACAATAATACCACCCATGAGTAGGAACAGGTAAGCAGGAAAGACAAACTGTTGCCAAGTGTTCCAGTAGCCATCCAGTCCATCAAACAAGCACACTTCAATACCCAGGTCAAGGTTCAGCCATGAGATGAACTGGCTGACTACTGGAATACTACCATTTGGAAAGAAGAAAGCTTCATTGAGCTTCACCATATTTGCGTAGAACAGGAGTCCATTTATATTTCCGACAGAGACACTCAAGTTGAGGAACATCAACATAGCCACCAACACTATGCCAGCGAGGGCAAATACCGGCAACAAGAAAAGATACCAGTTAGAGCAAGTACCACAGCGATTGGATCCTAGCATGATACTAAGGTGAGACTGGCATTGTCCACAGAGTATACCTGTTCTATTGCCTATACATTGACGATCTGGTGCCATGATGTCAAATGAGACATTGGATCGATTGCAGTAGTCAAAAGGACAATTAGTAGTACCAGTTATACACTGAGTGTTGTTGATATAGGCGAACCAACTGTTGCCTGATCTAAGAAACTCGACGCTTGTGGTAGATAAATTGCATTGGACATTGCTAGCACTCAAGAACTGCTCGCAGTGACACTGTCCTAAAATCTTAGTAAAGCCAATTGGGCACTCCATGATGTCAACTCCAATAGACAAACCCCAGCCCGGTAGTCCACTATCCACTCTGATATCAACCAGTGCTGTTGCTGAGGAAGTGTTCTGCAGGAGAATGTGGAGCTGAAAACAGTTTTTATTGAAGCTTTGACCATAAGAACGAACAAGTGTTGCATGTTGAGTACTGACCTGCACAACACCAGGACTAGTACCGCCATAGTATCCTACTGTAGCTATTGATGTGTTGATCTCCAGTCCTGGATATGATTGCATGTGATGCTGGGTCCTATCAGAGCAATCTGGTAAGCCACTATTGTTACAGAAGCAGACCATGATGGGGTCAGAGGCCATGGAGGAGAGTCTGTCAGTGTTAGTGAAATGAAAGAATTTCTTGAGAGGAGTATCAAAGTACCACGAGGTTTCATTGGGATGTCCCACATGTGGTACATTATCACAACCCATGAGTACTGCACCATACATATCACTTCCTCCATTTCTTGCTCTGTTGCCTGAGAAGTTTACTGAGCCAGAATAAACTGAGATTGTGCAATCTGTTTGATGATCCACTGCATATGTTGAAGACTGTAAAAGAATTGCTCCACCACGTTCATCAGCAATGTTGTTGTACAGACACAACTCGCCATCAACTAAAATGCTGGCTTGCATTGAGAGTGTGATACCTGCTCCCTCTGTGTTTCTGTTATTCTGTATCACATTTCGACCAAAGAATTCAGCGTTGCTTGCGATTAGAGTGATTCCAGTCATATTGTTATTCGATATCACACAGTTTTTAAAAAAATTACCAATAATAAATGAGCCCTTACAAAAGAATAAAATGACAGAGTTACCTCCTGTGTTGTTCGAGAAGGTACAGTTTGCGATATAAGTGTCTGCTTCGAGCACAGACAAAATGACCGACACATTGTGACTGCTCTCAAACTTGCAGTCACATATTTGCATTGATTGAGTGTCTGACATCCTTTTCACGTAAAAGCCAGCTAAATGCAAATTTGCAAATTTCATTCTATTGTCCCTTAATGTAACAGCAGAGTCCCCAGAACTGATAATAGACACTCCATAGTCTGAATATGTCATGCCAGTATGCACAATAGTTGACCTCAGCAAGTTAAAAGTAGTTTGCAAATCTGAAATGGCTCCAAAGAATATATCATTAATGGAATGACCATAATTATCAATAAAATCTGTGTTGATAATATTAACAAGTAGCGTTGCTTCAGTAACATCAAAATACATTCCACCGCCTACTGCAGCTGTATTTTGTGACAAGATCAAATGCTCAAAAAACAGTTTAAACGATCCCCCATATGCATTGAACATTATACCGCCTCCATTGCCATTGGTACGACACTTGGTTATATTCGAGTATGATAAGTTTAGTCGGTAGTTTCCTTGAGAATTGAACGGTCCATTGTATGAAAAATCTATTGCGCTGTAATGATACTCCCAAAATTCTTGGCTGATATTGAATGCTGTTGAATTATAGAAAGAACAGTTTGTGATCACTATAGGATTACTACAGTGATTAAAAGTAAAGTAAAAAAATTTTAATAAAAAACTGAAAAGTGTAGGGATGACTCTTAAAAAAGGAAGGGAACAAGATGGGATGATGCTTGCAATAGTAAAGGAACAAGATGGAATAATGCTTGCAAATGTAAAAGTCCCAAGTATCCCTACATCAGCGGCTTGCTGCGACAACGTGCTACTGACAAATGCGGAATCCTCTTCAAATACCTTTTATAACCGTCAAGTACTTCATCGGACTGCGTCCTCCAAACACAGCTACCTGCAGCTTATTTAAAACTGTCAACTACTTCATCGGACTGCGTCCTCCTAAACACAGATGCATCTAGTTATATACAACCGTCAATTACTTCATCGGACTGCGTCCTCCAAATACAGAAACCTCTAGTTATTCACAACCGTCAATTACTCCATCGGACTGCGTCCTCCTTCAAGCCGCTGATGTAGGGATACTTGGGACTTTTACATTTGCAAGCATTATTCCATCTTGTTCCTTTACTATTGCAAGCATCATCCCATCTTGTTCCCTTCCTTTTTTAAGAGTCATCCCTACACTTTTCAGTTTTTTATTAAAATTTTTTTACTTTACTTGTTCCCGTTACTTTTTTGATCACTATCAGTTTGAACTTATTGATAGTATTCTATGTTAGATGTTATTTCATTTTTACAAATCTGTGAGGAGTATATATAGATACTAGTCTAGCAGAGATGTGAATGTGCACAGCCTCTTGAGAGTAAGGAGTGTGGTTTAAATGTTTAATATTACCAATCACAAGAATAATCATTCATTGAAAGGTTTAAAATAGTTAAAGAGGTTGAGGACGCAGACAGCATAATTTCAAGTCCAGGTATGATTTGACAACATGATACTTGTTAGTATTGTAATGGATGAAGAAGAGACTAGCACTAGTACTGACAATTCATAATGCTGCGGGCCTAAACAGTAGGAGCACGCCCAGTAGAATCTTGTTGAAGTCAATATCACACTCACAGAGGCTTCTAGTCCTTTGCAACTTACGCTGCGTGGTGTAGGAACCTTACTGTGCGTAGAATCTTGCTGCCGGTAAGCAGGCTAGACACTCAAGTTGTTCACGTCTGTGTAAGTCAGCTTTAACCCGCCATCTGAAGCGTTAACGAACAGATCAGTGTTATTTAGGGTATAGTACTGGTTTAGACACATTTTCATACCTCTGGCTTGCGCGCTGAAGCGTCCAGAGCAGAGACAAAACGCAGTAGCGAGATAGCTGCAAAACCGATGTGGGCGGAGTTAATGATTGGGAAGCGACAAGAGGGTTAATTAATGAAGTCGCTAGTCCAAAACGGTCCAAAAACCATGTTTTTCAAGGATTACTCGCTTCTGGTAGTGTTTGATGCCTATCTAAGAAGTAAGTGCACTAACCCTGATATATACACATGCGATGGTGCAGGTTTGGTAGTGATTCGTTCACTCATGACAGCGCTATGCTTGTCAAAGAAGAAGAAGAAGAAGAAGAAGAAAGAAGATGAACAATTCGCGTGGGCGGCGATTTCAGTTTACCACTTTAGAAACGTCTGCCAGCTTCGCCAAAGGTATTTTCTTGCTCAGAACAATCGCCTGATCAATCCTAGATGTCTAGAATCTCGAGAAACGCTATAACAGCGAAGATCTGCAAATTCTCTCTGTCTTGATTTTCGTCGTCAAGCAAGCAGTCCTGGCGACTTTAATAGACGTCCTACAAGCGCTCACACTTCAGAGTCACTTAGAGATAGTTAAAATGCAGTATAGATGTATAATAATAGAGATATGTGCGAAAACCCATTTTCAACATGAGTAGCCGCCATCTTAATTCGAGGTCATCCCTACATATCATTGCCGATCGGCAATGATAATACTTAGTCCACATCCCATCATGTGTTGTATTGAATTCTTGAGAAAGAGAATATTCGTGACCCGAGAAAAGGAAAATACTCCATTCTGATAGTCTCTTCCGTCTCTTCCACAGTTGACTACTGTAAGACTTTCAACCGTAATATTATGAGAACTATCAAAGATGAACAATCCTCTCCCTCTGGTGCAGTTGATAATTACTGTAGACTGGGACACGTGACCGAAGATGGCGCCACGCTGCTGTCGATGCGGTCCTGGAAGTTGCAAGAACTGTGCCTGCGTTAGGGACCAGAAGCCTTGTATTGACTGTCGACCGTCTCTGAGTGGAAACTGCTCGAACATGAGCGCCCAGCTTTCCTGCTCCCAGTCGCTAATGCAGGACACCCAAGACCTGCCCCCGACGCCGTCACTGGTGCCTTCGCCCTCGTCTACCAATGACGAGTTACTACCTGACCCGGTCTGTCTGCCGCCTCCATTGCCTTTGGCCGCTCCCTTGTTCTCTTGGGGTGAGTGTGAGACCTCCCTGTTCATGCAGAAGTTGGAGGAAGCATTTGAAGAAGTTATGCATTGGAGAAGAAATTTATTCCCAGTTCCTCTGGGAAATGCTGGTAAAAAATTTGTCCTGGAACTCAGTAGGCTCTTCAGGGCTTACGCTGGTGGCTCTGCCTTGGAATCAGTGGCCATGAAAGCCTGTCTTGTGATGCCCCTACTCCTTCTGCAAAAACCCTTCCGTTCCTCAAAGGATAAGGACCATATTGCCATTTTACAACGGCGCCTTGATTCTTGGAAGAGTGGTGATCTGCTCTCGCTACTCTCTGAAGGTCGCGCTCTGCAACTGCGTCTCCCCAAACCTGCCCATTCTACTGACTCCCAGCAAGAGAAAGCTGCTCGTTCATTTGCCTCGCTGATGTTCCAGGGCAAGATCTCTGCAGCAATTGATCTTCTTTCGCGGAAAGGGAGGGCTGGAATCCTACGTTCTGGGGACTCAGTGGAGGGTGGTGAGCAGGGACCAATCCTAGTGTCTGATGCACTGAAAGCAAAACACCCTCCAGCGAACCCGGCTCTCTCTCATGCTCTAATTGATTACCCTGATAGCTTCCCGACAGTTCCACCAGTGGTGTTTGACCAGATAACTGGAGGGTCCATCCGCCAAGCTGCTTTACGAACAAAAGGTGCTCATGGCCCCTCAGGAATGGATGCTCACAGTTGGAGAAGACTCTGTACCTCCTTTAAAGCTGCATCTGATGAGTTATGCAATTCTTTGGCTTTGGTTGCACGGCGACTCTGTACCAACTTTGTACACCCTGCTGGAATTGCCCCCTTCTTGGCTTGTAGGCTGATTGCCCTTGATAAATCTCCTGGTATCCGCCCAATAGGTATTTGTGAGGTGCCGAGAAGAATCATTGCAAAAGCCATTCTTTTTGTGACCAAAGATGATGTTGTGGATGCAGCCGGCTCCACCCAGATGTGTGCAGGGCAATTGGCTGGAATTGAGGCGGCGGTTCATGCGGTGCGTAGCATCTTCTCCAATGCTGAGACAGAAGCCATCTTAATGGTTGATGCTTCCAATGCTTTTAATTCCATGAATAGAACTGTGGCACTTCACAACGTGAGAATACTCTGTCCTTCCCTTGCTACCGTTTTAATTAACACGTATAGAGGCGCTGCAGAACTCTTCATGGACAGTCAAACAATTCTTTCAAAAGAGGGTACAACGCAGGGTGACCCACTTTCAATGCCATTTTATGCCCTTGCCACGGTCCCCTTGATTGATATGCTGAAACAGCTAAATGATGCTCTCCAAGTGTGGTATGCCGACGATGCGGCTGCAGCGGGAAAACTTACGGTGCTGAAAAGCTGGTGGGATGATCTGCTTCAACTTGGTCCTGCCTTTGGCTACTTCGTGAATGCAAAAAAGTCCTGGCTGGTGACCAAAGAGGAACATCTGGATGATGCGAAATTCTTGTTCCAAGATTCCAACCTGAACATTACAGCTGAAGGGAGACCTTATTTGGGAGCTGCAATTGGCTCTGTTAACTTTGTCAAGCAGTGGCTCTTGAATAAGGTTAGAGAGTGGGAAGAGCAACTGCTAACACTGGCTGAGTTTGCAAGATCTCAACCGCATGCATCTTATGCTGCTTTCATTCACGGGTACACACACAAGTTCACCTACTTGTGCAGAACTAATCCTGATATAGACCAACTTCTGGAACCCATTGAAAAGATCATTCGTACCCTTCTCATCCCCACCTGGACTGGCCAGGATGCACCCAATGATGTTGTTCGCTCTCTGTTTGCCCTGCCTGTTCGACTCGGAGGTCTGGGGATCAGTAATCTGACAGTGTCTGCTTCCTTTGAATACACCTCCTCCTTGGAAATATCGGCTGCTCTATCTCAGGCAATTGTTGACCAACAACCGGAGTACACCTATGAAATCTACGAGGACCAGTGCCTTGCAAAAGACTCTGTCAAGCTTGGAAGACGTAAACGTGCTAGTGATTTGGCCTCATCTCTAAAGTCTGCCTTACCTCCTACTCTTCTGAAAGCCATGGAGTTAGCCCAAGAAAAGGGATCTTCAAGTTGGTTATCTGCCCTTCCCTTAGAACAATATGGTCTGACCCTCCACAAAGGAGCTTTCCGGGATGCCCTTGCTCTCAGATATGGTTGGACTCCTGCCAACCTACCTACGCATTGTGCCTGTGGGGCTGGTATGTCTGTAGGACATGCTCTCTCTTGCCCCAAGGGTGGCCTGCCAATTGCCAGACACAATGAGGTTAGAGATACTGTAGCTGGCTGGTTGGGCGAAGTCTGTAACAACACTACGGTGGAACCAACCCTGCAACCAATCGCTGGTGAAGTCCTCCACCATGCTACTGCGATTGCTGAGGAGGGCGCGCGACTGGACATTGCTACAGATGGTTTTTGGGGAGGTCCCTTCGAAAGGGCGTTTTTTGATGTCTGCGTGTTCAATCCCTACGCTCCTTCAAACTCCAGTCAATCCCTTGCTGCCACCTACCGGAAACATGAGAAACGAAAGAGCCGTGCTTACGAACAGAGAGTACGTGAAATTGAGCACGGTTCCTTCACCCCCTTAATCATGTCTGCCACTGGTGGAGTTGGTGCTGCGGCAAACGTTTGCTATAAGAGACTTGCATCCCTACTGTCAGTAAAGTGGAACATGCCCTACTCCTGCTCTCTTGCCTGGATCAGGTGTAAACTCTCCTTCTCCTTGTTACGATCATCGATCCAGTGTTTGAGAGGCTCCAGGTCATCTCCTCACACTCCTATGCATCCCTGCCATCTTGTGGCTTTCCATGAGTCTGGGATCACTGCTACCGGTCGGCACTAAAACTATCATTTTGAACCTAACCTATTGTATATGCTTCTATTTCCTACTTTGTATCATCACTTGGAATGTATAACATTAAAAAAAAACAAAAAAAAAAATTACTGTAGACTGCATCACAGTCTCCTCAGCTCCTTTTATTGGCCACTGACCTTGTCCTTTCAGAGTCAGATTATACACATTGCTTATATTTACATGCGCCTCTCTATCATAGCTGTGATTTCCTTCCAAGAAAATGATGGTGGTGTTAGAGGTGAAGTAGCGGCCAGGCTGGGAGATGTAGTAGGAGAGGTTGTGGCATATCTGGTGTGGAGGACATGACTGCTCATGACCAGCATCATCAGCTGTGACATAGTAGACATCAGTGCTTGTAAAGGCAGAGACAGGTACAGTCAACAACAGCAGAAACACTAGTAGTGTTGCCATCAGCTGGTGATGCTGTTCAGTTAGTTATACAAGCGATGTTCTGAGTTTAAGACTGAGAGTCAGGCTTTATTTAATGTAATAGAATGCGGCTACATTAAGTATGCTACAAAAACAACAAAGTCATGCATTGATGGGTAACAGATGGCACTGAAAGGAAGTTGTGTACAACTATGTAGTAGCCAAATGGAATGCTCTTAAAGGGTAACTAAAGTGACTTTCTCATGTTCCATTTTATTGCATTTTCAAGTTAATTAAAAATTCAAAAAAAAATGCAAGCTAGCTCTCAAACAGTCCCAGAGTTACAGCAAGCTAAAAATGCATGTACTCCCATGTACAATTAAGTGGGCGTGTCAGTTAATGATGCAGGGGGAGGTCAACGAGAGGTTTACCAATGCAATTACACTGCGGTCATGACTTGATACAGTAACTCACAGTCATTGCTTTAGTTGAGATGCTAGTGATGGTACATGTGTGTGTATACAACAGTTTGGTTGCTGTGATCTGGGATTGCTAGTGTTCTCTGCATACTATACCACGATGTGCATTTTCTGTACGTATGCTTCCATCAGAAAAAAAGAATACCTGATCATTTCAAAAACTAAATAGCAATCACTTATCTTAATTTCTGTTAATGCACTAACTGTAGGCTGCACTAGCAATCACAAACCATGTAACCAAACTGTTATAATAGACACATGTACCATCACAACTAAAACAATGACTGTGAGTTACTGTCGCAACATGAAGTTCATTGCAGAGTGCATACAATAGCTGAAGTTACATTATTAGCTGGCAGAGCTTTATCTTCTAAACAGGCAGATTTTTATTCATGAGCATTAATGTTGGCTTGTTAAAAAGACTTTTATGCTACCAGTTTATTTTCTAGCTCCAGTGAAGCGAAATACAGCATTGATTGGTAGCAAAACTTGGCTCCACAAAATACTTGCTGCCAATCATTGGCTATTAGTGTATTTTAGTTTGTCTGCCTCAGCACTTACTGAAATAGCCTGGTATCATCTTTGTATGTTTGTTGTTTTTATTGCTGCAACAAGGTCCTGACCACAGTGTAATTGCATTGGTAAACCACTTGTTGACCCCCCCCCCCCCTGCGCATCTACATCATTAACCCTGTAAGCCTTAATGACGCATAATATATCATAATTGACTCCATCTACTCTAGACATCATAAATATAGTAGAGGCCCTGACTAAGATTTGTATGCATTTAATATAGGAGATGATAACTCAACTGTTTTTAGGTCCAAGGAATAAGATGTAATAATGTGCCAAATTGTCTATCCGCTGCGAAATAGCTGAAAATGACCACGCCCTTTTATCACCAGTGTCACTAACAATAATTGCTCTATCTTCTTAACCATTTTAGTAACCTACTTTCTAGCAACTGTTCTAAGGTAATATGACCCTAAGTAATGTATTGGGATGTGTGCCAAAACCAATATTTACTGCAAGAAAAACAGCTACAGCTTTTTAGAAATGCATTAACATTTCTTTTAAAGAGTTTAATAAGATTCTGTTGGTTTGAAAACAGTACAAGTACATGGTATTACCAACAAAAAGAGACAATTTAATAACTTGAGGAGTCACTTAAAATATAAACTTAGGCAGTATTTAAAAATGATGTTCACAAAAAAATAAGTTATGGGTTTTTGCAGGATTCACCTCCTTTACACTTGCAGTATTTGCAACACTTGATTCCAGCTACCCTGCAGTGACATGTCCATTCTTGTGGGCACATTTACCACATGTACAAGGATCAGGAAGGTCTTCAGGCTTGAAGGTAACAATACCAGGAACCATTAAATTTTCTCTGTGAAACCATACAACTCAGTGTTCATTTCTAAACCATCTTCAAGTGGGGCTTGTATCCACAGCTGTTGTTGATAATATGCCCTTTGAATATGCTTTTTGCATTGGCTGATGTGCAGGGAATTTTCTCAAAAGTCCATTTTGAGGGAATTGCTATTAAAAGCAGCAAGATGCAAGTCATCAAATGTTTACAAGTCTTTTGTTGGCTTGAGACACCTTACTACAGCACTGGGGACAAGCTTGCAAGGTGTCTCCCTGCACTCCATGCTCTGACTGGATGTGATACAACTAGCAAGATTTCTATGAATCATGCACCAATGAAAGCTATCCACAACAATTTAACACTGATACTGAACTTTACTCTTATACAAAACGTCTGTAACAACTCAGAGTTGATACAGAAGGCAGAAAATTTTCTAGTAAGGCGTCTCAAGCCAACAGAAGACTTGGAAACATTTGATGACTTGCATCTTGCTGCTTTTAATAGCAATTCTCTCAAAAATGGACTTTGAGGAAATTCCCTGCACGTCAGCCAATGCAAGAAAGCATATTCAAAGGGCATATTATCAACAACAGCTGTGGATACAAGCCCCACTTGAAGATGGTTTAGAAATAAACACTGAGTTGTATGGTTTCGCAAAGAAAATTTGTTTGTTCCTGGTATTGTTACTTCCAAGCCTGAAGACCTTCCTGATCCTTGTACATGTGGTAAATGTGCCCACAAGAATGGATATGTTCTTGCAGGGTAGCTGGAATCAAGTGTTGCAAATACTGCAAGTGTAAAGGAGGTGAATCCTGCAAAAACCCATAACTTATTTTTTTGTGAACATCAATTTTAAATACTGCCCAAGTTTATATTTAAGTGACTCCTCAAGTTATTAAATTGTCTCTTTTGTTGGCAATACAATGTACTTATACTGTATTTAAACCAACAGAATCTTAAAATATTAAACTCCTAAAAATATCATTAAAAGATCATTTTTGTGGTCGCTTTGCTCTTTCCATTTTGATCTTACTTCCCGCCATCTCGTGGCTAGCTCGGCTAGACACACACAAGCGCTACAGACAGAGATAATTACACACATCACTAGCACACTATAATTGTCCTTCTGTCTCAAAAAATATTCATCACAAGTCAGTAACTGTTTCCTTTCCATTTCCGAAAACAGCAACACTAGAGGATTCAATAAGCTTGAAAATATCAGCATCTTGCAAACCAGGAAAAGCAACTCCATTCCATTGTCCATCTCTGTTAAGATAAGTAACTTGTATTTTAGAAGGTGTTGTAAAGCACCTCCACAGGTAAATCGTTCAGAAGATAACTGTCCAAGGATCGTATAAATTCAGCGTTAGCTATATCTGCCAAAGAATTTACTGTTTCACTGCTAGCCATTAGTCTTGTGGTGATAAAGTAAAATATACAAGTAAAAATAAGTTCATGTTTACAGTGATAGTGGTGGGCGATGCAAACTCTCAATACTAAACTTTAGTTTGTTCTCTTAGCTCTACATAACTAATTCTTACACTCTGTCTATACTTCTTAGATAGATAATAACAGTTTCAGTAATTGATTACTAAGCTGTATCAAAATTGTCATTTTTGATATCGTCCACCATCAGTCAATAGTGTGAGACTGACTGTGAGATGAAAGAATTCTTGACAAATGATTATCAAAGAATTAGAGTAAGCTATTCAGAAAGCTGCTTGCTGGCTTCAAATATTGCATGTCGCAATTATAAGAAAACTTGCTGAGAAATCTGTGGTCAAGTACATTGCTCTGGGAGAGCCAAGAGCAGTGCTGTGGTCATTGCTTATAGAGCTTTTTAATAATCAATGTCCTGTGGTACTAGTGGGCCTCAATTCAGCACCTATAGTGCATGACTATCACAGGATTTTGTAGCTAAGTGTACATATACAACAAGACAGCGGCAATTAAATTCCCACCGCATTGTCATACGGTGCCATCCATACGGTGTGCATTGAGAGTAGCAACACTATTCATAGTACTTCCTTGAATAGCATGTACACATTTTAATGTTAGGATCACACTGTATCATTGTATTGTAACACATCTGCACACAAGAAATCTATGTAGAGCTACTTTTGACTTTAATCCTTATGAGCACATTGAAATTAGCTGCTACAGTTATAATAATGTTCAACTACACACTGTCAATGACAGTTAATAGTCTTATTCAGCATCTTCATTTCCTTTTTTTTCTCTTTCCTTCATTTTCTTTGTTGTATTCGTTTTCTTTCGTTTTGCTGCTCTCTTTGATGTTGGTTCACTTTGTCCATTGGCACATTCTTCACCGATAATATGTAGAGGTGACCTATCGCTCCATGTAGGTACAGTAACTAAAATAGCTGCAGCCATGTACAAAGTCTCTGTACCATCGCATTCATGTTCGGGGCCAAAATCAGGAGCTGCAAAACCTGGTACTTTCTGCTTAAATTCCTGGCACCAGATGATACCTTCAGCATTTTTATATCCATGACGATAAAACCACTTCTTCCAGGAATATATTTCATGTCCAATAAATCCATAGTTCGGATCCTTGTTCGCCATCTCATAGTGAAACTGGCAATGAAACAAACATTCCTGTATGTCATAATTATCGTCAAAGTCCTTAGCACTAACAATGGACTTCACTTCTACTTCGAGACCAAGTGAAGTAGCAGCTAACATCACCATACGATCAGATCCCTTCAGTAGTATCTTGGGGTCTTCTGACTCTCCAAACTCTTCAAAAACATATGAATGTTGACAGGCAAAACCAAGGACACCACCTTCACGTAGGAAATGTGGCTGACCTAGTGCTGCCTTGAGATTTTGGTACAATGGAGTGGTAGTAACATCCAATGAAGGAACTGGATTAAGCTGGTCACAATGGTAGAGGTTGTAGGTTAAAGTCACACGATAGCCATTGGTAACTGGAAGTATTTCGTGTTCCACATCACTGAAGAATGCTGCCCACTGAATGACAGGATCACTAGTTGGTGAGGACCAGTAACCTCTTGACCTTGGTGTCTAGTAACAAGTGATCCTCCAGTGAACTGTGAAGGTAAACACACAACCAGACTACCAAACATGTCACCTCCACGAGGAGTGTCAACATGAGCCTTGAAGCATCCAGTAGGACCACTGTACACATTCATTTTATACAACTCAGCTCGAATATTGAGAACATCTGGAACTAACGACACACATACTTCTCCTAGAATGCCACAGTCTGAAAGCTGAAATGAAGTAAAGAACTTTTCCGGCTCTAATGCATAAGCATCTCTGTAACTCTTGTCAGTAACTGTTTCCTTTCCTTTTCCAAAGCTAGCAACACTAGAGGATTCAATAAGCTTGAGAATATCAGCATCTTGCAAACCAGGAAAAGCAACAGTATTCCATTGTCCAACTTTGTTGAGATAAGCAGCTTGTACTTTAGAAGGTGTTAAAATGCTACCACCACAGGTAAATCGTTCAGTAGCTATCTCTCCCAAAGACTTCACAATCTGAGAATTGGCCATCTCCTCTAAAGATCGTCCTTCAGCCATCTTCTGATTCACTAAAGAAAAACTCCTAACAGCACACCTCAATACTTTTCCGCAACGTAGCAACTGCATATTGTAAATCCAGAGTCTAAATAACATGTTGAACAGCACTGAAGATGCACACTTAAATAGAATACTGTAGTGCTGACTCAGCAATAGCACAATTTCATAATTAGTATTGTCTAGTGCAGTGCTGTTGTGTTGTCTATTGTTTGTGTATTGTGTGTCAGTGCTCCACTGTGCTGTTTCTTATTGTAACAGTAATGGACCATCTCAGCACTTGTTCATTTCTGCTGACAGATGGTAAAACCCCCAGAATAGCTGAATTCCAGGAATTCCCAAGTATTATTGGTTGACACAGAAAGACTAAGTGCATGGGTGGGGCCCGTGTTACAGCAACACTGACATACAGCTAACTGCATACAAAATTAGTACACATACTCATACTCTTCGATAAGTGGAGCAAATGCGCCTTGATAACCGTCAGTCCAGCATAGAACATGGAACATCTCGATCACACATATCGGGCTGGCGTGCACTTTTTGAGCATGCGTGTTTACACCAAAACCACGTACATACACTCGATCATGGCGTGTACTACCGTAGTACTAAAGCATGTTTACTTTGGCAGCTGCTTTTCATTGTTCCTGTCCTGTCTGTCTATTTTACTGAGCAATAGAAGAGGCAGGCTATATAGCATGTGACAGTTCTACGAGCGACGACTCCAACAACTGCCCAAAGTGGAGTACCAGTGATTCAGACTCGAGTGTAGAACTGAAGCCAAGAGTGAAGAAGCGTAGGTATGTTACACACATGCCAGTAATTGTAATGCCAATAACGTCTTGTCATCATAGATTGACTGATAGCCCGATTGATGAACTGAGTGATAATGTTATAGACTGCAACAGCATCAAGTAATTCTGAGCAAACATATTGGTAGTGTGTGGTCAGTAATAATGTAATTTGTAATTTTGGTCTACAGAGTAGAAGCTGTGGGTAGTACCTCGTTTCAACCTATAGTCGTCTGATGAATGCGCTTCAGATCTAGAAGAACTTAACGATATAAGAATAAACATTAAAAGGGAGAACACAGATGGTGACAGCCAAGATGAGGAGGAGAGCCAAAAGTAACAGTTTACTTAGCGCTATCTATAGGCTCGTCAATTTTGCAAAACTGAATCGTGAATCAATGCGCATTTGTCCCGTACAGTAGCACCATGAATTCACCTTTAAAACCCTCTAATATTAATTTGGTAACAATCACAAATTGCAGTCATAATTAAGCGAAAGAACTGAAGCAGTATTCAACATCTATATTAATGAGACATCAAGTCAGTATCACTATGCTCACAAACAGATGCTTTATCATTAGAATCATCTAATTTCGTCTAATCTCTTCATTTAGGCATATCACCAGAATAGCTGCAGCCATGTAGCAGGTTTCTGCCGAAGGTTCATTACTATAGGTGGGCGCTGTAATAGTACCATCTCCTTAAATGTTTAGCACAAGAGAATAGTTTCAGCACTTCTGTATCCATTGTCTTTAAAAACAGCTTTCAGTTATTTCCCTATCCTATTACTGCATCAGTTGCCCAACCCATGATACATGCAATTACATGATTTCCATCGGTATACACAATAATAATAATATTGTGTTACTTTCTGTCCAACATCAAAGGCACCACCAGGACTCTATGATTTCACAAGTGTAATAATTATTGAACGAACAATAAATTGCATGTAGCATGCGTCGCCAACACAAGTCACCCAAGCACTTTGTAAGCTTGATGTCGTCCAGGAAGCAACATTTAATGTTGGTGAGTCGTACTTTACAGGCACTTGACCATGCCCTCATTCCATAAATCACGTAAAGTACTCTTCCCCAACATTAAGTTATAGCATTGTGGTGCATTAGTGAGGTAGTGCAGACAGTCTGGCAAATGTGCACAGTGAACTCAGTGGAAAAATCATAGACTTCATCATCAAAATATCTCTGCCGCCATGCCACCAGTGACGGCTGATTACAGCCTTATTCACATGTATGGTGAATTACTCCAAGATTGCAAGTTGTTCTCAACTTCTGGAGTTAGCATAGGCACAATACAGGCAGTTCTAAGGAATCTGCTTTTGAATATTCATGAGGTTCATAAACCTTATTTCATAAATGAATTTCATCTGGTCAGTGAACTCAGGCCACACACTGCCTCCATAAAAATGATCGATGACGTATTGCCAACCTCCTCTAGTTCATTGCATTCATGCACGTGTTCATGATAGTCACATGAAATCTTGTACAAACATAATACCAGACTTGACTGACAGATGTTGACAGATAGAGCCAGGTTTGACAAGCACTTGGCTCTATCTGTGCCAGGTGCACAGATAGAGCCAAGCGCTTCATCCACACCTGGTGCAGGTGTGAATGTGTGGAGCCAGGTGCAGATGCTTCATCCACACCTGGTGTGGTTTCATCCACACCAGGTGTGGTTTCATTCACACCAGGTGTGGATGAAACCGGCTGTGTTGAATTGGCAATTAATCGCATTCCATGCTTAGAGTATGTACAATATATCATTGATCAAAGTATGTCAAACAAAGACGATGAAAGATACCAAACATGCCAAAATTATAATATAATTTTTTATTAATCACATTATTATTAGAACAAATTATGATCAAATAATTGTTGTCTGACAACACAGCGTCTATTCCTATTATTTCCTAAGATTGCTCAATACCACATCATGCCATGTTCACCCACGCAAATCCATCATTTTGTGTTCAACGTCTAGATCATTCTTGTCCTTTAGCTGCCAGAATCACTATGCTATGAATCATCGGATTGTTTAAGTTCCTAGTCGACAAAATACACGAGATGAGTGTCTATAGTGCCTTCAAGGATGGATGAGAATTTAATGGTAGCATTCACTGATCAATCTGCACGAATCGAACTTAGTTAAATCAATCAAACTTAGTCCTAGCCTTGACATTCTTTACGCACATACTAAGAACGTTCCGGTTTCAAAATTCTTAATTCCAAAATAATGTGTAGGCTATTTCATATTCGAGCAAACAGATGACCAAGATAATTTGAGTGTTTTTTTTTGCTTTTAAAAAACAGCAAATGAAAGTTCACTCTTCAGACTCGCCCTTTCGCTTGGAGAGTGGTGTGAGCAAAGCATTACATTCATGTCCAGCTTTATGTGTGCATTTTAAAAACAATAATCTGTCTATTTGCATGCTTCCATGGTTCCACTGCTTTTAGTGCACCACTGTTTGAATCTGTGCACCTTTGGAGATACATTCTAAAATATTTAAATCTATGAAGTGATGTAAAGCACACCTGTGCAAGGTTGTGTGATTGTGTGGTTTCTGGTTACATATGGTTGTGTGGTTTCTGGAACATGGACATGGTTGTGTGGTTGTGTAGTCACACAAGTTGTGTGGTTGTGTAGTCACACAAGTTGTGTGGTTTCTGGTTACATGCTGCAATGCTTGTAATAACTGATCACAAACACTCTAGTACCTATAATACACAGTGGATATCTCTGGAATTCAACTTAGCTAGTTTATTGTAACACAATGCCAGCGTTCTGTTATAGCTATAGTGTTATGGTCATCCTCAAGATTCTACCAGCTATACTTGTTTCCATCACAATTTCACTAAGTTGCGTTATACCTATATGCTGTCAGAACATCAAGAGGACAAGCAATATTCGCAAAATAGCTGAAAGTGCTACAGAAATCATTCTCGGCAAAATTCTGAAAAAACGCAGAAATGAAGAAGGAGATGAATCCTATATTGTATTCAACTACAAAGCTCCTAATACACACGTATTCATACTGTTCTCAATATTGATTCAGTTGATTAGTATTGCTATGATTCAGTTCTGGGATACGTTCCTACTAAGTGACACTTTTGGCTGCACACCAAATGGCTTTGCCTGTTGCTACAGTTTAAATACAACATTTAATCAACCCTTGGACTGCCACAACACAAGCTACTTAAAAGAAAACAACATCAATTTCATCATTTGTTACAGATATGTTTTCAGACTAGGAGCAGCCACTGGGTCAGCACTTGGTACAGTAACAACCACTGTTATATTGTTACTGGTCATTACTTGGATTCTTCTGAAGTGTTCCAAGGGAGCCAACCGAACAGTGCGTAGACGATGGTGTACCGCAATCACGCAAGTTATAATGATATTGACAACCATAGCTGTTACTGGTATACTGATCTATTTGGAGTTGGAAACACATCTATTAACACCTTCCAGTGTGATTAATGCTATCGGTAAAGTCTATCCTACAGGAGCAATAATATGTCTTTACATGTTCCACTTTCAATGGTGGCTATTTGAAAAGATTGCTGATGACAATAATCAGACACCATAAAATTGTGTGCAAGCTTGTGATGTACTTTATAATAAAGTTGAATGTTAAATCTCGCACTGTGTGTATTGATAAGGTACAATGTTAAATCATGCACAAGAAGAGGACACAACATAAGTTATAGAAGTATATTGTACATGTATACTGTATTCCAGTTTGTATGCTATTGATTTTGAGAATTAAATATTGTTTATCAAGTCAATCATTCATAAAACAAGACATACCATAATATTACATAATATTATTATTAATTTTTATTCTTCTCAATTACGGAAAAGTACATAACAAGCATTCAATGGTGTGAATATACTCAAAACTGTGCACACATGTGAGCTGAATACATAATAGTTAGAGAGTGCATCCGAGGATCTACGCGATTTAGAAGCCCGAGAGCCGTTGCTATATAGCGTCCGAGCGTAGAGTAAGCCACCAATATTCGGCCACCATCTATTATCGGCCACTCGTTCGTACACTTGCAAATACGCTACACAGATCAAACTTGACCTACGTATAGACACACACTACCTCTGCCTGCATTGCAAATATGCAGCTCGTAACTGCTTCTTTGTCTACTGTGGAGACGAAGAAAGTGGGTAGCCGAAAACATCGATGTTCGGCAAAAGCAATCTATTATCGGCCACCAGTCCTAGTGACTGATAGACGAATAGGGCGGGATTGCAAGTCAGTACTGCAAACACCTTTATCCATCAGCATTACAACGAGCTACAATTGAAAAGCTCTCGTCTTGCCGTCCGGGTAATTTTCTTTTCCAAAGACCCCGGGGTCGAGCAATCTATGTTCGGCAACTCATGATATTGTTTCAGTGCAATTTATGCTCAAAGAAAACACGATTGCAATACAGAAACACGTCGGCTGAGTAGAGCCATCTCATGTCTATCACAATCACCAAAATTCAGTAACTCTGCGATCGTCTCTTGATCGCACAAGCTGCAAACAGCCAAAATAGTGGGCGTGGCTTCCAAGGAGTAACCCAGTGCTTGTAAAACAAAAAATAAACCGAGCATTCCAGAAGTTAAATTTGATTCTAAGCCTCTTTGTCGGCACTCGCAAAGTAGTTTAGCGCTGATCAATGACTGCACTCGTGATGGATATGGACAGTGCTTGCTGATTTGAGGACTTCTCTATAAAATTACTATCCATTACTAATGCAGTCACTGATCAGCGCTAAACTACTTTGCGAGTGCAGAAAAAGAGGCTTAGAATCAAATTTGACTTCTGGAATGCTCGGTTTACTTTTTGTTTTACAAACACTGGGTTGCTCCTTGGAAGCCACGCCCACTATTTTGGCTGTTTGCAGCTTGTGCGACCAAGAGACGATCGCAGGGTTACTGAATTTTGGTGATTGTGATAGACATGAGATGGCTCTACTCAGCCGACGTGTTTCTGTATCGCAATTGTGTTTTCTTTGAGCATAAATTGCACTGAAACAATATCATGAGTTGCCGAACATAGATTGCTCGACCCCGGGGTCTTTGGAAAAGAAAATTACCCGGACGGCAAGACGAGAGCTTTTCAATTGTAGCTCGTTGTAATGCTGATGGATAAAGGTGTTTGCAGTACTGACTTGCAATCCCGCCCTATTCGTCTATCAGTCACTAGGACTGGTGGCCGATAATAGATTGCTTTTGCCGAACATCGATTTTTTCGGCTACTCACTTTCTTCGTCTCCACAGTAGACAAAGAAGCAGTTACGAGCTGCATATTTGCAATGCAGGCAGAGGAAGTGTGTGTCTATACGTAGGTCAAGTTTGATCTGTGTAGCGTATTTGCAAGTGTACGAACGAGTGGCCGATAATAGATGGTGGCCGAATATTGGTGGCTTACTCTAGCGAGGGCGCTATGGTAACGGCGCGAGGGCTTCTACATCGCGTAGATCCGATTGGATGCGCTGTCTAACTGATTTAGACCATAGCAACAGCAACCAGAAACGACGCGAACGACGAGCAAGGACACGCGTGCGTTGTAAAAATTATTCAGTAGAACTCCGCGCACAGAACCGTAATCTGCGCCGTGTGGTGGGATTCCATTATGAGGTCGCAGCAGTAGCGGGATTCCATTATGAGATTTATAGACCTGCAGCTACGCAACCTGATTGGTCAACAGCGCTTAGCTATGGTCTAATGCAAGTTATGTGCCCGGTCTCTGAGGCAGTACGGGACATATTTATCCCAATCGCCGAAGAGACTGGGAGTTAAAGGGTAACTGAAGTGATTTTTTCATGTTGCATTTTTCAATAGATACTAGTTTATAGACAATGTAAAAAAGTTTTAGCAAGCTAGCTTAAACAGTCCCAGTAGATAGTGCTATAAAACTTGTATAGCTACTGTGCAACATTGCTGAGGTATTTTTCTTCCTTTTCCCCGGAAACTTTCAACAGGATCATAGTAATGAGGTAGACAATCAGAGCAGAGGTTGTTACTATACCGAGTGCAGATCGAGTATAGCATTGCCTAGATGAAACACGAACCTGTAACTGAGTAATCGCCGTCATCACAATTATTGTTTATAATACGTCCAAACAACCCTATTGTACTGCATTCATAAGATTCCTCAATGAAGAAGTCATCGCAGAATTGTACAGCTGTAACAGGAACCATTTGAATCAGTAGAGTAGACAGCAAAGTTGTGAATACTATCTTAGGAGCTTTATATTTCAACACAGTATAAATCCTTTCACCAACGCTGTTTTCATGTCATTCCAAAGCATTGTCAAAACATGTTCCACGACAGGAACATGAGTTCCATATTATTATTTACAAAAATATGGAACTCGTTTTCTGACATTTTTCCAACTGGTGATATAATAACCCTCTTTTATTTCCTTGTTAAAATTTGAGAGAAGTACGAGTACGTACAATAGCACTATAATTTGCAATATCAGAAATCATGAGAAGCCATAAAAAAAGCCCAAGCACAATGAGCGCAGGCTCTATTAGCTCTATGAGGGTTCCTATATCGTATCATACTGTTGGCCGAGGTCTCTAACTGGCTTAGGGTAAACCGAATATCGCATTATTTTTGCAGACAATACAGTAAAATCTGCCTAATCCTGTCCCCTTGAATCAAGTTAAAGTGGCTGAATTAAGCAGATGGCTGCATTACACATCAAGTGAAATTTATTGCACGACTTTGCTGGACATGTAACACCTACAGCAAATTATGCGATTATTTCGAAATTCTGTGGCACAAAAAGCTTTAAAGCTACTCACTGTTGACTGAAGACTGTAGCAAAGTCATCTGGTGACTCTGGTCATTGGTTTGTCAATTGCTACATTGTAAGTACGTGAGCCGTTCCCAACTATTAACAACAATTCGCTAATTAAGAGGTGAAATTTCCTGTTTGGCTGCCACGAGGTTTTACATGATACAGATGAACGCTCGTGTTTATTAGTCGCTTGAAATCATTTTGAACAGGTGTCGATCACGACACTAGTATTACTCAAGTGACCGCTAGCTCATGTTTCACTGTATTAAATTTTGTGGATGATCTTGCTTTGGCGAAAATCTCAGAATACATGGAAGTTGGCTTTAGCTCTGGCGTTCAAACACAAAATTTGTTTTCGCCTCTAACTCTCGAAATCTATAGGTCGCAAAAATAAACTATGGACTGGCAACAATCATTGCAACCCAACATTCGATGCTGCACAATGTTTTGTGAAGAACATGGCCAAAACTCACATGTACTGGTTTCTGCATCTTACTACACCTTGGTGACACTCTGTCTTGCCTTCTACCGTCATTGCTTTCGTATCTGCCAGTGGCTCTCTGATGATACAATCACAAGCTCAAGCCTCACATCATGTGTTCTTGTCAAGAGCGCATAATGAGAGTGAGATTTTTCGCACCATATTTCTCGATGTGTAGGGGTAGCAGGTCTATAATAAACGAGAAGCTTCAAGCCAAGGACGTTAACGAGGGCTGGACTGAGCGATTTTCGCTATTATCCTCGAATCACGAGTTATCGTCGATGAATGGAAATTTTTGTGTAGTGACCCACATTTTAACAGCCATAAAATACCTATAGGAGCAAATTTTCAAAAAACGCTCAGTCCAGCCCTCCGCAAGTTGTTCAGCTACAAGTAGGTACTAGTGACTAAAAACAGTTTGCTACACAGCATGAAAAATCTTGTGCGAAAATTCTGAATTTTATCTACGCCATTGGCGTGTATTGTGTAGTACTGTGAGCCCAGCCCTTATAATGATATTCACAATGCGTGGGCGAAAGGGAACCCGCCACCTTAAGTAGTAAAAGGTGTAGGAAGAGGATTCCACATTTTGTCACTTGCATGTTGTCGCAGCAAGCCGCTGATTTAGGGATACTTGGGACTTTTACATTTGCAGGCATTAGTTCCTACACTTTTGCAAGCATCATCCCATCTTGTTCCTTTCAAGGCTCAAAATATGGCGTCGATGATGTCATCCAATATAAAATAATAGCATCCCATTGATTTTCTACTAGTTGAATTTTCGACCACTTATCTCATTGACTATATCTACCACAAATATGTATCAAGTGAGGCCTGACCACAACAACAGATGATAACACTACTAGAACCAGTGAACCAGACAGACAACAAGTTTGACCTGATACAAGAAGCAACTCTTTCAAATAATCATTCGTTTCTCCCCCTCTCCTCCTTCGCTCTCCCCTCCCTTCTCCCTACCTCTCCTTCTTTACACAAGCATGCCCTACAGTACGTACTCATCTGCACTCTCTTTCACCTGCCCACTCAGATCAATTCATTCACTCACAATCAGTGACGAAACTTCATGTTGTCAAACTAGCAATGCAGTACATCAGCTACTGTCACAAGTAAGATTGAGAGTACCCAGGATATGTCCATAGTTTTCGCCAAGGCTCTACCAATGATGCTGTACTGTACTATGACACAGTAACTCATGGACCTACTAAGATCTGCATTTTCAGCATTATATACTCATTCTTGCGTACAGCTAAAGCATTGCACAGCTATGCACACATAATTATAGAGATAATGAAGAAATAAGAGTAAGTTATGACAGAATCCTACTGATACTAGCCTAGTAGAATGTTTACAAGAACCTAATGATGATGAAAAGGAATGAGAATGCATTATGCGCTGGTGTTTAAGGTAGAGTGTGATAGGAGGGGATGTCAGTGAGTTCATGTTTCAAACAGTAGTGGTTCTCTTGCTAACAGCACTGGAGAGGAAGACTCATTCTCTTCATGAGGATGGGGAAACTCTAGTACAAACTGATGCTGTCCTCTATGTGAGCCATACACTATCGATGGTGGGGATCCTGGAGGAGATGATCGATGGTGGGGATCTGCTGCCACTTGGCTGTACTCATCTGGTCTGTCTCTAAACCATAGCTTCCTCTTCATCCTTTTAAGATCAAAGTTCCGCCTTATGTACATTGCCATAGTAACAAGAGAGACAACTAGTGACAAGCAAATGGACACAATGGTTGCTATTTGATAATCTATCTTGAGAAAATCTAAAAAAAGAATAACAATGCTTAATAGAATTGCGTTAAGAAGAAAAAATGCCTCAAGTGCGCCAAGATATTTTTCTTTGTACACACAATCTGTTAAAGACCAAAGTACAAGAATACTAACAAACATGGCAGTGATAGAGACACTGAAAATAGATGAAAAGGAAGATGCCACAGTGAGAGTTAGTCGCACCATCAGAGTCACTCCGGTCCAGAATCGATACTTGTCTTTGTAAGGTCCTCCATAAGCATCCAACAGTGGCTTGAACCTTGCCACAGGATTCCATCTGTGCTGTGGGATACACTTGTCACTGTATCTCTCCAGCAGAGGAGCACACAACACTAAAACAGGATAAGCCAGTCCAATGACCAGGACACCACAAGAGAAGACCACCAAAACAAGGTGCTTATGACTACCATATTCAATGTTTCCATCTACACTCCACACTATCAGTATACTGTTATTGCATGGAATATGAAGTTGGGACATGGAAAGAGCATTAGTGGCTGTGACTACGATTTTTGTATATGGGATAAAAACTAATGTAGCTAGTGTTGGGACAGCACGAGAGCCACACAACCTGCAAAACCACACAGAGTAGCGGCAACCCACAATAATACCACCCATGAGCAGGAACAGGTAAGCAGGAAAGGCAAACTGTAGCCAAGTGTTCCAGTAGCCATCCAGTCCATCAAACAAACACACTTCAATACCCAGTTCAAGATTAAGCCATGAGATGAACTGGCTCACTACAGGAACACTACCATTAGGGAAGAAGAAAGCTTCATTGAGCTTCACCATATTTGCATAGAAAAGTAGTCCATTTATATTTCCGACAGAGACACTCAAGTTGAGGAACATCAACACAGCCACCAACACTATGCCAGCGAGGGCAAATACCGGCAACAAGAAAAGATACCAGTTAGAGCAAGTACCACAGCGATTGGATCCTAGCATGATACTAAGGTGAGACTGGCATTGTCCACAGAGTATACCTGTTCTATTGCCTAAACACTGACGATCTGGTGCCATGATGTCAAATGAGACATTGGATCGATTGCAGTAGTCAGAAGGACAATTAGTAGTACCAGTTATACACTGAGTGTTGTTGATGTAGCCAAACCAACTGTTGCCTGATCTAAGAAAGTCGACACTTGTGGTAGATAAATTGCATTGGACATTGCTAGCACTCAAGAACTGCTCGCAGTGACACTGTCCTGAAATCTTAGTAAAGCCAATTGGGCACTCCATGATGTCAACTCCAATAGACAAACCCCAGCCCGGTAGTCCACTATCCACACTGATATCAACCAGTGCTGTTGCTGAGGAAGTGTTCCGCAGGAGAATGTGGAGCTGAAAACAGTTTTTATTGACGCTTTGACCATAAGAACGAACAAGTGTTGCATGTTGAGTACTGACCTGCACAACACCAGGACTAGTACCGCCATAGTATCCTACTGTAGCTATTGATGTGTTGATCTCTAGTCCTGGATATGATTTGTAATGCTGGGTCCTATCAGAGCAATCTGGTAAGCCACTATTGTTACAGAAGCAGACCATGATGGGGTCAGAGGCCATGGAGGAGAGTCTGTCAGTGTTAGTGAAATGAAAATATTTGCTGAGAGGAGTGTCAAAGTACCACGAGGTTTCATTGGGTTGTCCCACATGTGGTACATAAACACAACCCATGAGTACTGCACCATAGATGTCACTTCCTCCTTTTCTTGCTCTGTTGCCTGAGAACTTTATTGTGCCATAAATACCTGTACTACCTTGATAAACTGTGATTGTGCATTCTGTTTGATGATCCACTGCATAATATATTGAAGACTGTAAAAGAATTGCTCCACCACGTTCATCAGCAGTGTTGTTGTACAGACACAGCTCACCAAAAACTGCAATGCTGGCTTGCATTGATAGTGTGATACCTGCTCCCTCTGTGTTTCTGTTATTCTGTATCACATTTCGACCATAGAATACAGCGTTACTTGCGATTAGAGTGATTCCAGTCATATTGTTATTCGATATCACACAGTTTTCAAAAGAATTACCAACAATAAATGAGCCCTTACAAAAGAATACAATGACAGAGTTACCTCCTGTGTTGTTCGAGAAGATACAGTTTGCGATATGAGTGTCTGCTTCAACCACAGACAAAATGACTGACACATTGTGACTGCTCTCAAACTGGCAGTAGGATATTTCCAATAATTGATTACCTATCATCCTTTTCATATAAAAGCCAGCTAAATGTAAATTTGCAAATTTCATTCTAGTGTCCTCTATTGAAACATCGGTGTCCCCATAACTGATAATAGACACTCCATAGTCTGAATATGTCATGCCAGTATGCACAATAGTTGACCTCGTCAAAAAAAAAGTAATTTGTGAATTTAAAGAGCCGCTAAAGCTTATATCATTAATGGAATGACCATAATTATCAATAAAATCTGTGTTGATAATATTAACAAACAGCGTTGAATATAAAACATTAAAATACATTCCACCACCTACTGCAGCTGTATTTTGTGACAATACCAAATGCTCAAAAAACAGTTCAAACGATCCAATAGATGCTCGGAACACTATACCGCCTCCATTGCCATTGGTACGACACTTGGTTATATTCGAGTATGATAAGTCTAGTTGGTAGTTTCTTTCCAAAGTGAATGGTTCACTGTATGACAAAACTATTACACTGGTATTACGATTCCCCGAAAATTCTTGGCTGATATTCAATGCTGTTGAATTATAGAAAGAGCAGTTTGTGATCACTATAGGATTTTTACAGTGATAAATACTTAGTCCACATCCCATCATGTGTTGTATTGAATTCTTGAGAAAAAGAACATTCTCGACCAAAGAAAAGGAAAATACTCCATTCTGATTGTCTCTTCCACAGTTGACTACTGTAAGACTTTCAACCGTAATATTATGAGACCTATCAAAGATGAACAATCCTCTCCCTCTGGTGCAGTTGATAATTACTGTAGACTGCATCACAGTCACCTCAGCTCCTTTTATCGGCCACTCACCTTGTCCTTTCAGAGTCAGATTATACACATGGCTTATAAATACATGCAACTCTCTATCATAGCTGTGATTTCCTTCCAAGAAGATGATGGTGGTGTTAGAGGTGAAGTAGCGGCCAGGCTGGGAGATGTAGTAGGAGAGGTTGTGGCATATCTGGTGTGGAGGACATGACTGCTCATGACCAGCATCATCAGCTATGACATAGTAGACATCAGTGCTTGTAAAGGCAGAGACAGGTACAGTCAACAACAGCAGAAACACTAGTAGTGTTGCCATCAGCTGGTGATGCTGCTCAGTTAGTTATACAAGCGATTGTCTGAGTTTAAGGCTGAGAGTCAGGCTTTATTTAATGTAGTAGAATGCGGCTAAATTAAGTATGCTACAAAAACAACAAAGTCATCCATTGATGGGTAACAGATGGCACTGAAAGGAAGTTGTGTACAACTATGTAGTAGCCAAATGGAATGTGAATTTTTCATGTTCCATTTTATAGCATTTTTCAATAGATACTACTTCATAGATTATATATAAAAATTTGCAAGCTAGCTCTCAAACAGTCCCAGAGTTACAGCAAGCTAAAAATGCATGTATACTCCCAGTTAAGTGGGCGCATCAGTTAATGATGTAGATGGGGGTCAACGAGTGGTTTACCAATGCAATTACACTGTGGTCAGGACCTTGTTGCAGCAATAAACAACAAACATGCAAAGATGATACCAGGCTATTTCAGTAAGTGCTGAGGCAGACAAACTAAAATACAATAGAAATAGCCAATGCTTGGCAACAAGTATTTTGTGGAGCCAAGTTTTGCTACCGATCAATGCTGTATTTCGCTTCACTGGAGCTAGAAAATAAACTGGTAGCATAAAAATCTGTTTAACAAGCCAACTTTAATGCTCATGAATAAAAATCTGCCTGTTTAGAAGATAAAGCTCTGCCAGCTAATAATGTAACTTCAGCTATTGTATGCACTCTGCAATGAACTTCATGTCGCGACAGTAACTCACAGTCATTGTTTTAGTTCAGATGCTAGTGATGGTACATGTGTGTGTATACAACAGTTTGGTTGCTGTGATCTGGGATTGCTAGTGTTCTCTGCATACTATACCACGATGTGCATTTTCTGTACGTATGCTTCCATCAGAAAAAAAAGAATACCAGATCATTTCAAAAAATAAATAGCAATCACTTATCTTAATTTCTGTTAATACACTAACCGTAGGCTGCACTAGCAATCTCAAACCATGTAACCAAACTGTTATAAAAGACACATGTACCATCACAACTAAACAATGACTGTGAGTTACTGTCGCAACTTGAAGTTCATTGCAGAGTGCATACAATAGCATTATTAGCTGGCAGAGCTTTATCTTCTAAACAGGCAGATTTTTATACTTGAGCATTAATGTTAGCTTGTTAAAAAGATTTTTATGCTACCAGTTTATTTTCTAGCTCCAGTGAAGCATTGATTGGTAGCAAAACTTGGCTCCACAAAATACTTGCTGCCAAAACATTGGCTATCTCTATCGTATTTTTAGTTTGTCTGCCTCAGCACTTACTAAAATAGCCTGGTACATCTTTGCATGTTTGTTGTTTATTGCTGCAACAAGGTCCTGACCACAGTGTAATTGCATTGGTAAACCACTCGTTGACCCCCTCATCTACATCGTTAACCCTGTAAGCCCAGTAAACCTTAATGATGCATATATCATAATTGACTCAATCTACTCTAGACATCATAAATATAGTAGAAGCCCTGACTAAGATTTGTATGCATTTAATATAGGAGAGGATAACTCAACTGTTTTGAGGGTAATTTGACCCCAAGGAATAAGATGCGATATGTGCCAAATTGTCTATCCGCTGTGAAATACCTGAAAATGACCACGCCCTTTTATCACCAGTGTCACTAACAATAATTGCTCTATCTTCTTAACCATTAATAACCTACTTTCTAGCAACTGTTCTAAGGTAATATGACCTTGAGTAATGTATTGGGATGTGTGCCAAAACCAATATTTACTGCAAAAAAAACGGCTACAGCTTTTTCAAAAATGCATTAACATTTCTTTTAAAGAGTTTAATAAGATTCTGTTGGTTTGAAAACAGTACAAGTACATGGTATTACCAACAAAAGAGACAATTTAATAACTTGGGGAGTCACTTAAATATAAACTTGGGCAGTATTTAAAATTGATGTTCACAAAAAAATAAGTTATGGGTTTTTGCAGGATTCACCTCCTTTACACTTGCAGTATTTGCAACACTTGATTCCAGCTACCCTGCAGCGACATATCCATTCTTGTGGGCACATTTACCACATGTACAAGGATCAGGAAGGTCTTCAGGCTTGGAGGTAACAATACCAGGAACCATTAAATTTTCTTTGTAAAACCATACAACTCAGTGTTCATTTCTAAACCATCTTTAAGTGGGCTTATATCCACAGCTGTTGTTGATAATATGCCCTTTGAATATGCTTTCTTGCATTGGCTGACGTGCAGGGAATTTTCTCAAAGTCCATTTGAGGGAATTACTATTAAAAGCAGCAAGACACAAGTCATCAAATGTTTCCAAGTCTTTTGTTGGCTTGAGACACCTTACTACAGCACTGGGGACAAGCTTGCAAGGTGTCTCCCTGCACTCCATGCTCTGACTGGATGTGATACAACTAGCAAGATTTCAACGAAGCATGCAGCAATGAAAGCAATCCACAACAATTTAACACTGATACAGAATTTTAAGTCTTTAACAACTCAGAGTTGACAGAGAGCATGAAACAGGCAGCAGAAATTATCTAGTAAGGTGTCTCAAGCCAACAAAAGACTTGGAAACATTTGATGACTTGTGTCTTGCTGCTGTTAATAGCAATTCCCTCAAAATGGACTTTGAGAAAATTCCCTGCACTTCAGCCAAAGCAAGAAAGCATATTCAAAGGGCATAATTATTATCAACAACAGCTGTGGATACAAGCCCCCACTTTAAGATGGTTTAGAAATGAACGCTGAGTTGTATGGTTTCACAAAGAAAATTTAATGGTTCCTGGTATTGTTACCCCCCCAGCCTGAAGACCTTCCGGATCCTTGTACATGTGGTAAATGTGCCCACAAGAATGGATATGTCACTGCAGGGTAGCTGGAATCAAGTGTTGCAAATACTGCAAGTATTAAGGAGGTGAATCCTGCAAAAACCCATAACTTAGTTTTTGAGAACATCATTTTTAAATAAGTAAATTAACCTAAACAGTTGAGTTATCCTCTCCTAAATTAAATGCATACAAACCTTAATTGGTCAAAACAACTGTTCATGGCGGTGCTCTCGAGCTTTGATGCTCTGATAGAGGAATCCCACTTCTTGTGTAGCTCATTCATGTATGTGTACAACAGTGGGCAACATAATGCAAAAAGATTACATAAGTTTTTTGTCTAGTACTATAGCTGTTGATTGAATGTAATTCCTTTCGTGCACTAGGCCAGGAAGTTTTATCTCAAATAATTTGTAAAGTTCTTGTGTTGAGTTCCAGGTCATTATGGTCATTTGGTAAACTCATTATTACGCCCAGTGCTATAGCGTTGTCTACAGTGGAATCGATCTTATAGCATCCAATATATTGAAGTTATAATTATTCATCATAAGCAAGCAGTACCAATAATGGTAATCGTAGTATATTTTATTGGACTAGGATTGTTTCAAGCTAACACCATTCAGTTTGGACTGGATCAGTTACTAGAGGCTCCCACACCAAAACTGATTGCTTTCATCCACTGGTACTACTGGGCTCAGAATGTTGGCAGTTTGAAAGTCACTGTTTACATTGTAAATTGTTAAATTGAACTGTTTGTTTTCATCATCTTGTACATGCATAAACTATTTGAATAGTCTAGTCACCATCTCCATTATCCAGTACTCATAACATATTAGCATACTGTTGAAGCTCATTGCATGCTAAAGATCTTTCACCAAGAAGCTGTGTGGTTCTTTAATATTAGTGCTCCTATCTTGTTGTGAGGCAGAAATGACTGTTATTGTAGAAGTTTGACAATCTGATTAAGAGAATATAAAGTCAACATTGTTACTAAGACTGTTCTTTTAGTTTCAGTTATTGGACTATAATAACAACATACCGTTTCTTACTCATTGGATACGAAGATGATACAGTTTCAGATCAATATGAAGCTACGTGGTTCTCTACTAGTGATCGTCTGTTGTCTGGTGGTGGAGTTTTGTAATTTGCCTCAAAAAGATTATGAGATCTTGGGAATGCATTTAAATGTCAGAGTGGTAGCTCTTGCTACTCAAGGATTATCGTTCCTGCTGTATCCACTCGTGGGTCATCTGACAGAAGTCCACCTGACCAGGTATCGTAGCCTGAAATGGTCCTTTGGTATACTCATTTTTGCTTTATGTGTTATCAGTGTTTATATTGGAATCGATCTAGCAGCATCAAATATATGGAAAATAGTAATCTTTCATCACAAACAAACAGGGTTTGTGTGGATTACAATATATATAGTCTTTGCCATTGGACTAGGATTGTTTCAAGCTAATGCCATTCAGTTTGGACTGGATCAGTTACTAGAGGCTCCCACACCAAAACTGATTTCTTTCATCCACTGGTACTACTGGGCTCAGAATGTTGGCAGACTGATAATGTTCTATGCTACAATTAGTGATTTTATTCTTACAGAAGAAATAGATTTGATTGCTAATGCTACTAAAAGTAGATCAATTTCCAAAGATTTATGTACAACATTTATATTTATGCCATTGCTCATCACAGCAATCATTATTCTAGCAGCAATTTTGATCAGGTTTTACACTGCAAAGAAGCACTTGTACATACAGAAAGCAGGTCTCAATCCATTCAAGAATATCTACAAAGTGCTCAAGTACTCTTGGAAGCACAAGGTCCCTGAGCATCGTAGTGCCTTCACCTACTGGGAGGAGGATATTCCACACCGTATTGACCTGGGGAAGAACAAGTATGGAGGACCATTCACCAATGAGGAGGTGGAGGACACCAAGACATTTCTACGCATTCTACCACTCCTCCTGTGTCTGTTTGGATACCATCTAGCAGGAGATGGCTACTCTGCTCCAGAACAGCTCCAGAGGACCAGCTGTCCTTCACTGCCAGTACTGCTACTGATAATAATAAACCCATTTCATTTGAGCACTCTTGTTGCAGTGGTTGGTATACCACTGTATCGACTGGTGATTGTGAAAGTGATTCCAAGACTGAAGAACGTTCGAATGCTGACAAAAATGTGGATCGGTCTGTACCTCTCACTACTTCAAGTAGTCTTGTATATCATAGTGGTTGTTAACCATGACACCACATACTGGCAGCAACATCACAGTGCCTTTCCATCTTCAGCAGTACATACCACAACTCGAATGTGTCTAATAATTCGCATGGGTTGTGACTACAATTATAGTTTTCAAAATAGGCACTGTCAGCAGTATAATGACCCAGTTGACAACACCTACCTGTGGCTTATCATTCCTCAGCTCCTCAATGGTCTCTCTTCTCTGCTTGTGTCTATGACAGTGTTTGAGTTCATCTGTGCCCAGGCTCCTCGCACTACCCAGGGGCTGCTCATTGGTATGTGGTATGCCACCTTCAGCATCAGGTACTTAGCAGTTGGTATTCTAGACAATCTCATCATTGAGAGGAGGTCCTGGCTGATCTATGAAGGAGTGAAGGGGTTTCTGATCCTGGTGTCTCTGGTGCTGTTCTCGTGTGTGTCCAGATGCTACCGCTACCGACAGCGAGACGAGATAGTCAATGTGCAGGGAATGATTGAAGATGTTCACGAGAGGTGGTTAGACCAGGAGGAGGAGTATGAGCAAGAACGTGAAGCAATAAATCGAAACCTATTTTCAAACAGCACTGTTGCACTTTCTTCATCAGATCGTTCTTAGAGTATTTATAGTTATCTTGCACACAATAATAAGGATTGAGCGCAAGAATATTATGCAGTCGTTGTGGTCATGTTTAGTAAATGTGTATTGTTAAGCTGTATCCATGCATTGTGATTATCATGGCTAATGACACTAAGTGTCTCATCTATTTTTTAGTTTGAACAATCTTGCAGTAAACAGAAGCCAGTGTGTATATAGTGATCTTTGAATGTTTGCATTTAAAAAAGCACATAAAAATCCCATTTAAGAACATTTGAACCAAACTCTATGATGAGAGTAGTTTATAAATTTGTCTTTTGTTTATATTAGACTACCTTACATAAATTGGGTTTTCGGTTTCATGTTACTTTTGAAAACATATCTCTGTGTGCCTTGAACACAGTATCAAACATGTACATAACCCTATTTATGCCCAATACTTTTTAAATTATAGTGTACCAATTTAATGAGTGAGTATCTGTTTTAGATCAGACATTCAATAATTTAATTTACGCATTAAAGCTTGTGTCTTTTATTTGAGAGGTGTTTACACAATGGGCTTCCTTGCTTCATTTGATATTATAGGTTCGATAACAACTAAGGAAAACGATACCCGACGTGAAAAGCCCAAGGGCGTCTATTCGGTTTCCAAGGTGTTCTAAATCCGACGGTTTGTCGTCTGGCCTGTTTAGACTACAGTTTATTCGAAGTAGTAGAGAGCCCAGAGAAGTCGCCAGAGGTGAAGGGAAGTGCTTTGTTGAACGACAGCTGTATAATTGTGCATTAATTTTTATAAGACACCATGTTTTGTGGTTATTAAGTACGTAGTTAATTAAAAGTTTGCTATGAACTTTACAGCGTACACCACGAGATTTCGCACGGTCACTACAATATTTAGACACCCTAATCAAACTCTTTAGCTGTGGTCTAATGTGACATGACCATGCTATTGTTGACCAGTCATAAATGGTTTTAATAGTTGGCTTCCAAGTGGGATGTGTGCTTCTTTCCACAAACGGATTGTGGAAACAATAGTTTATGATTACACTAGTCTCCTTCGGTAAAATCATCTCTTCTCACAACATGTTTACTGACCTTGTATGCCGTCTACAAGCAGTTCAACATGAAGCTACGTGGTTCTCTGCTAGTCATTGTCTGTTGTCTGGTTGTGGAATCCATTAATTTTTCTCAGAAGAAATATACGCTTCTTTTGGCAGATATAAGAAGTAGTCTGTACCTACTAGCTGGACAAGGAGTACTGTTCTTATTTTATCCACTCTTGGGTCACCTGACCGATGTCTACCTGACCAGGTATGGTAGCATGAAATGGTCCTTTGGTATACTCAGTGTCACAGTAGGTGTATTCATAATTTATGGTGGAATTGACCTCACAGCATTGAGTATTTAGAAGTTAAAAGTCTTTCATCATAAGCAAACGATTGTGATATGGATCATATTATTCACAAGAAAATTAAAAAGATTTCTATCGAAATCAAAAGGATGTAGGGTTGTGAAATCTAACACTGGTCAACAATGTAAACTAACAAGGAACAAGCATGGAATGGTAACACGATTGACTTGCTAACAGACCATAGATCCCTACATCAGTGGCTGTACATAAGCTGTCACAAGCTGAATGCACGTCAGGTGTCAGTCAACAGCAACAAGCTAAGCTGAACTAGCTATAGTCAACTACAGCAGCCACTGATGTAGGGATCTATGGTCTGTTAGCAAGTCAATCGTGTTACCATTCCATGCTTGTTCCTTGTTAGTTTACATTGTTGACCAGTGGTAGATTTCACAACCCTACATCCTTTTGATTTCGATAGAAATCTTTTTAATTTTCTTGTTTGTGTCCTTTTTTCTTTTTCAGTGAAGTATAGTTCAATATCATGTAATTACTGTGCCATCTTTGTTTCCATCATTGGTTTGGTTTTCCTGCTGTTGATGGCTTTTCTTTATTATTTACAATTTTAAACTTGTAGCTAAATAATTCTTATGCTGTAGATATCAGCTCGCCTACGCATGCATGAATACAGTGCATACGAGCCCCGCCCACACTTGTTTACGGCGGTTATAATTATCTGGCAAGACAGAATGGTGATTCTGCGCTTGCTAGCTTACCGTTCTTCGAAGACTCCAGACAAATATGTGTTCTCCGTGATCTATACGGCGTGGTGATACCCAAGCTTGTGCTTGGTCACGTGCGCTAACCACAGCTTGGTCACATGCGTATTGCGCAATTACTATAATTATTAATGGAGTCTAACACTTAGCTGACAATGGATCACAATCGAGAAATCGCGGAATTTATATCGCCATTTCGCTAAAAACTAAGTTCAAAAGGCACATGCCAGGAGAATTTCACGACTGTTCGTGGGTGTTTTGGTCTCGGCACTGCTCACGTAAAGGTGCTAGGCGAGTGGAAGAAAGAAAGAAGAAGAAGAAGAAAGAAGAAAACGAAGATGACGAAACTCAATTTTCACCGTTTCCAGGTTCGTCACTTTAGTAACAATCTCGAGCAATCTCCTTGCTACTGTAAGATGGGGCAACGCCAGATAGCAGATTTAAGTGTCTTTGGACGTATAAAATTCATCACCAGGCGAAATATCAGCGTTTGAACGCTAATACATTGTATGTAGCCGCCATCTTGTTTTCTAGTTCAACCCTACATAGGGAGACACTACCGTGTCTCCCTAATAAGCTATAATATTGGACTGGGATTGTTTCAAGCTAACACAATTCAGTTTGGACTGGATCAGTTACTAGAGGCGCCCACACCAAAACTGATTGCTTTCATCCACTGGTACTACTGGGCTCAGAATGTTGGCAGTTTAGTTTTAGGGAGGCACGGTAGTGCCTCCCTATGTAGGGTTGAACGAGAAAACAAGATGGCGGCTACATACAATGTATTAGCGTTCAAACGTTGATATTTCGCCTGGTCATGAATTGTATACGTCAAAAGACACTTAAATCTGCTCTCTGGCGTTGCCCCATCTTACAGTAGCAAGGAGATTGCTCGAAGTTGTTACTAAAGTGACGAACCTGGAAACGGTGAAAATCCAGTTTCGTCATCTTCGTTTTCTTCTTCTTTCTTTCTTTCTTCAGCGCGCCTAGCGCCTTTACGCGAGCAATGCCGAGACCAAAACACTCATGAACAGTCATGAAATTCTCCTGGCAGGTGCCTTTTGAACTTAGTTTTTAGCGAAACGTCGATATAAATTCCGCGATTTCTCGATCGTGATCCATTGTCAGCTAAGTATTAGACGCCATTGATGTGATTGCGCAATACGCACGTGACCAAGCAGTGGTTAGCGCACGTGACCAAACACTAGCTTGAGCATCGCCGCGCGCCTTATGGATCACGGAGAACACATACATGTACATGTATTTGTCTGGAGTCTTCGAAGAACGGTAAGCTCGTATAGGATCACCATTCTGCGCTTGCCAGATAATTACGACCGCCGTACATGTCTACAAACAATTGTGGGCGGGGCTCGTATCCACTGCATGCATGCATGTGTAGACGAGCTGATATATACAGCATAACAATTATTATTAGCTACAAGTTTAAAATTCTTAATAATAATAAAGAAAAGCCACCAACAACAGGAAAACTAAATCAATGGTGGAAACAAAGACAGCTCAGTACGTGCATGACATTGAACTGCACTTCGCTGAAAAAGAAAAAAGGACACAAACAAGAAATTAAAAAGATTTCTATCGAAATCAAAAGGATGTAGGGTTGTGAAATCTACCACTGGTCCACAATGTAAACTAACAAGGAACAAGCATGGAATGGTAACACGATTGACTTGCTAACAGACCATAGATCCCTACATCAGTGGCTGCTGTGGTTGGTTATAGCTAGTTCAGCTAATTGCTGTTGACTGACACCTAACGTGCATTCAGCTTGTGACAAAATATTGATCTTATGTACAGCCACTGATGTAGGGATCTATGGTCTGTTAGCAAGTCAATCGTGTTACCATTCCATGCTTGTTCCTTGTTAGTTTACATTGTGGACCAGTGGTAGATTTCACAACCCTACATACTTTTGATTTCGATAGAAATCTTTTTAATTTCTTTTGTTCTATGTTTTAGGCAGTGGAATTGCAATCTCAAGGGACATTGAAGTTATCACAAATGGTTCTATTAGTCGAGCTAATTTTAAACATTTGGACAAGTCAGTTACTATTCTAGTGTCTATGGTAGCAACTGTTTTTCTCACAGCAACACTGATTATGGTATGTGCGAAGAAGAAGCACTTGTACACTCACAAAGCAGGTCTTAATCCTTTCAAGAATATCTACAAGGTGCTAAAGTACTCCTGGAAGCACAAGGTCCCTGAGCATCGTAGTGCCTTCACCTACTGGGAGGAGGATATTCCACGCCGTATTGACCTAGGCAAAAACAAGTATGGAGGACCATTCACCAATGAAGAGGTGGAGGACACCGAGACATTCTTACGCATCCTACCACTCCTCCTGTGTCTGTTTGGATACCATCTAGCAGGAGATGGCTACTCTGCTCCAGAACAGCTCCAGAGGACCAGCTGTCCTGTACTGATACTGATTGTGATTAATCCACTCCACATGAGCACTCTTGTTGCAGTGGTTGGTATACCACTGTATCGACTGGTGATTGTAAAAGTGATTCCAAGACTGAAGAATGTTCGAATGCTGACAAAAATGTGGATCGGTCTGTGCCTCTCACTACTCCAAGTAGTGCTGTACATCATAGTGGTTGTTAACCATCGTCAGTTTCAGCTACAACCCATTCCTTTTAAGAAACATTCTCCGAGTAAAATGTGTTATATTATCCGTACTGGTTGCACTTTTATTATACACTTACATAAGTGGCACTGTCAGCAGTACAATGACCCAGTTGACAACACCTACCTGTGGCTCATCATTCCCCAGGTCTTCAATGGTCTCTCTTCTCTGCTTGTATCCATGACAGTGTTTGAGTTCATCTGTGCTCAGGCTCCTCACACTACTCAAGGGCTGCTCATTGGTCTATGGTATGCCACCTTCAGCATCAGGTACTTGGTTGTCAGCATTACAGACAGTATCATTATTGAGAGGAGGTCCTGGCTGATCTATGAAGGAGTGAAAGGATTTCTGATCCTGGTGTCTCTGGTGCTGTTCTCATGCGTGTCAAAACGCTACCGCTACCGACAGCGAGATGAGATAGTCAATGTGCAGAGGATGATTGAGGACACTCATGAGAGGTGGTTAGACCAGGAGGAGGAGTATGAGCAAGAACGTGAAACATTTCACAAGGCTTTCAGCTCATATGAATCTATTGCAGTATCACTTTGATCTTAAGCTGTACGTTGCATCTTCATGTAGTGTTATCTGAACTGATTGTGTTTACTTGTATGTAGATATAACATTGTGTACAGTAGTCATAAGCCTACATTCCATAGTAGATAGAATGATTGTTTTGCAGTTTTTGTTGCTTCTAATGTAGCGCGTTAAACAACAAATTCAGTTTAACCAGTATTCAACATGAAGCTACGTGGTTCTCTGCTAGTCATTGTCTGTTGTCTGGTAGTGGAAGTTTGCAACTTAAGTCTGAAAGAATATATAAGTGCTGGAGTAGTGCTTGAAGCCAGAATACTGGCCTTTGCTTTTGAAGGAGTACTATTTATGCTCTATCCACTCGTGGGTCACCTGACAGACGTTTACTTGACCAGGTATCGTAGCCTGAAATGGTCCCTTGGTATCCTTCTTATCACCACCAGTTCACTCCTCATATATTTAATAACTGATATTGCACTATCTGGTATCGGGAAGATAGGAATTATTTACCACTCACAAGTAGATGTACCATTTTATTGCATAGTTAGTATACTACTCTTCATTGGACTGGCATTGTTTCTAGCTAATGCCATTCAGTTTGGACTGTGCAAACTGCCACCCACGCATTTCGAATGAACTGTGCAATATGCCTCAAATGCAAGCGCTGCATAATACAGCGCGGCAAATGTGATTTTTAGCGGGATTTGTTGAGACCACGAGGAAACAGCTGGCAGACCACAAAGTCTCGTCTCATGGCATCCTACATTCATGGTGAGAAATAAACTGATTATAGCTAGTCTATAGTAAGGACATCAATTATCACAATAATAATCATTGAAGAGCAATGGGTAACAAGAAAAATAAAAGATACCACAGAAATCAACACCGTTTTACTTTCCAAAGAAGGCGGCAAACTTTGAAAAGTGCTAGCGAAAGTATACCAGTTGAAAATCGTGAGCCGACTGTGGAAGTTAGTGGGAGTAGCGTGGCAATAGATGGATCAAGAATCATCAATATGTCACTGTTATAGAGAAGTACATTAGTGAACTGTCTCGGCACATTGTATGTTGCAACAGTGCTGGGAATGTAATGCTTACAGCAGAGAAAAGAGATGGCCTAGCTTCAATAATAAGCACCCAGTGTTCCACCTGCAGATACAAAGTTGACTCAGAGACGTCGCCAAAAGTTAGTGGTATGACAGGATACAGCAGGTGGGGAGTGAATTTAGTAGCAGTCAGGGGTCACATGAGCACTGGTGGTGGGCACTCAACACTGTGTCTTATCTTCGAGTTCCGGTGATGGCTCGGAAAAACTTCATGACAACTGAACGAACCATTGGTAAGTGGTGGCGAGAGATGTTTTAACAGTCGATGATAGAAGCAGGAGGCAAGCAGGAGAAAGAAATGCCTGGAGACTATCATGATGGTGTCCCTGCATAACAGTAATAGTTGATGGTGGGTGGAGCAAGAGATCGCATCGCCGCTCATATAATGCAAAGTCTGGTGTCGGGATCATCATTGGTCAAAAGACAAAGAAAATCCTCCATAATGAGTGTCAAGAACAAGTATTGTGCTAGTTGTGCGGCAGGATCTTCTTGTGGCAAACATCACTGCTACAAAAACTGGGATGAGTCTTCCTCAGCCATGGAGAGAGAGGCTATCCTTGAAGGCTTTCAACAATCTGAACGAGTACATGGTCTCCGCTACACATCCTTTGTTGGCGATGGTGATAGCTCGGTATATCCTACTCTACTGCAGGAAGTACCTAACTATGCACGAGCTATTAGGAGTGTGCGAACCATGCCTGTAAGTGTTACATAACAAGCCTAGAAAAATTGGTGCAAATGAATCCAAGCTGCAAAGGCAAGGGAGGTTGACGCTTAAAATGCGGAAAAAGCTTGCGAGTGCAGCAAGATGTGCCATCAAGATGCGTAGCAAGGAGGACGATCGACGCAAAGCTGTCAAATTGCTGGAGAAGGATCTTAAAATGGTCCATACCATTGTTTCGGCATTCACAATGGATGCAGTACTGATTTTGTATGTGGGCTGACATCGTCAGTAGCAGTGAGTGGCAATGATGAGGTCAATGATGAAGAAGCACTTGAACATGTTGAGGGTAAGTGGATAGCACTATGGGATATGTGTATAGTTAAATATATTGTAGATGTGGCAATTGAGCAAGAGAGAGTCTGGGAAGAGACAATGGATGATACTCCTGCTACTGAGGACGATGCACGCAACGGTGGTGTAGAACCTGTTCAGGTTAACACAAAACTTCTTCTTGACATAGAGGTGTTAGTCAGTCGACTTGTAGCAAAGGCTAGCCAATTAATTGGAAACTTTACCACCAACCTAGCCGAGAACTGGATGAGCATCAGGTGTAAGCTTGAGGGAGGAAAGGTCATCAATCGATCTCAGAGTGGCTCTTGGGCGTTTCGTGTATGGGTGCTGGCCTCAGAGAAAACTTAGGGTCAACATGGGGACCACAGACATGGATGGAAGCAACAGGATCAACTCCCAATTCGATCTTGGTAAAGACAGCTGAAACTATGGCCGAAAAGTGTGAAAAAGATGGAAAGAGAAAGACGACAGAGAAGGCGAAAGAGACTCGTAGAAAGAGCAAGTATGCATGTACAGATTCGTCAGTTAAAGTGAGAAGATCTTACAGCAGGCACGACGGAGAAATTGAACCAGATGATATATGTGATGACATCAGTCCTGAGCATCTGAAGCAGCTTAGTGAGAGCTTCTCAATTGTACTAACCTGCTCTTTGCTCATATGAGCAAAGAGCAGGTTAGTACAACACAGAGTGAACCATTGATGTGGAGAGAGGAGAGAAGGAAGAGAGTCACTGCATCAAAAGTAGGAGGAATTCAGTGCAAAGATGAGGAAGAAGAGGAAGAATACGAAGAGGGCCAAGAAGGTGAAAGAAATGCTTTATACTCACTTCACTGGTACATGTAGTGCAGCAACAAGATATGGCACCATGATGGAAAAGGAAGCACTTAATTAATACGTGGCACATCAACAGCATAATGGTCACCCTGGTTTAGCAGTAGAACCTGTCGGACTCTGCATAAGCAATGAAAATCCATGGTTAGCTGCATCTCCAGACAGTGTTGTTCACGATCCAGTGTCAGTACCTCCAATGGCGCTTGCAGAGATCATAAACCCATACTCAGCAAGGGACAAGACAGTGTTGAAATTTGGGAGAAAACCTTCTTCTTGCCTGAAAGTTCAAGAAAAATTTTATGATACATGTCGGCTCAAACATGGACACGACTATTACTACCAAGTGCAGTGTCAGCTTTATTGTACAGACATGGAGTGGTGTGACTTTATAGTCAAGACAGAGAAGGATATACACATCGAACGTATTGGCAGAGACAGACAATGGCGGAACTCACAAATGGACAAATCCAGTCAGTTCTACTTTAATGCTCTTCTTCCTGAGCTGAGCTGGCCTGTCCTAGACACAAGAAAGGAGGAATCAGGGAACCTCATCTTTAAGGAAACAACTCACTTGCTTTCAGTCCTAAGCCTCACACCTATTTATTTACTCATTGAGCTTCTAGTTAGACTCGTATACATGTAGCCCTTACTGAAAGCTCACATGTATTTAATTGTGCAATGATCGGCTATGATTATAATTATTATCACCATAAGTTGACATAAAATAACAATATTCACAACGCATAGGTTGTGTGGGCGAAAGGGTACCCGCCACCTCAAGAAGGCAAGCCAAACTCCTCAACTTGCAGTTCTGCCAAGGCATTATACAATTCCTAAGACTATAAGTACTGTTGACAATTATAGTTGCTTATAACTTAACAGTCTTAGGCACATACAAACTCATTTTTGTGTGAATTTTTCTATTTTAAAAATGACAATGTGGCCTCCAAATTGCTAAAATTGCAACTAAATCAGCAGTTTAATTTCAATTTTTTTTTCTGGGAAAGACTCCAGACCCCCACTGGTTTTTAGATAACTTGCCGCCTCATTACAAAAATCCTGCCTACGCCCCTGACTAGAACCAGTGAAAACAGACAGAAACAACTACTCATACACAACTACAAATACAAGCAGCAACTCTTTCAAAATAATAATTAGTTTCTTCCCCCTCTCCTCCTTCGCTCTCCCCTCCCTTCTCCCTCCCCTCCTTCTTTGCACAAACATGCTCAACTTATTCGCACTCTCTTTCACCTGCCCACTCAAATCAATTCATTTTCACTCACAATCAGTGACGAAACTTCATGTTGTCAAACTAGCAATGCAGTACGTCAGCTACTGTCACAATACGATTGAGAGTACCCAGGAGATGTCCATTATTTCTGCCAAGGCTTACATAAATCTATACCAATGATGCTGTACTGTACTATGACACAGCAGCTCATGGACCTACCAAGACGTACATTTTCAGCAGTATAATTATGCTCATTATTGCGTACAGGTAAAGCATTGCACAGTTAGTCAGTTATGCACACATACGTAATTATTGAGACAATGAAGTAAGTTAAAACAGAGTCCTACTGATAACTAGTAGAATGTTTACAAGAACCTAATGATGAGGAATACCAAAGAATGAGAATGCATTATGTGCTGGTGTTTAAGGTAGAGTGCGATAGGAGGAGATGTCAGTGAGTTCATGTATCAAACAGTAGTGGTTCTCTTGCTAACAGTACTGGAGAGGAAGACTCATTCTCGTCATGAGGATGGGGAAACTGCAGTACAAACTGATGCTCTCCTCTACGTGTGCCATACACTATTGATGGTGGGGATCCTGGATGAGATCTGTCTGCTGCTAATTGGTTCATTGCTCTGTACTCATCTGGTCTGTCTCTAAACCCTAGCTTTCTCTTCATCCGTTTGAGATCAAAGTTCCGCCAGATGTACATTGCCATAGTAACAAGACAGACAACTAGTGACAAGCAAATGGACACAATGGTTGCTATTTGATAATCTATCTTGAGAATATCTAAAAAAAGAATAACAATGCTTAATAGAATTGCGTTAAGAAGAAAAAATGCCTCAAGTGCACCAAGATATTTTTCTTTGTACACACAATCTGTTAAAGACCACAGTACAAGAATACTAACAACGATGGCAGTGATAGAGACACTGATAATACTGGATGAAAAGGAAGATGTCACAGTGAGAGTTAGTCGTACAATCAGAGTCACTCCTGTCCAGAATCGATACTTGTCTTTGTAAGGTCCTCCATAAGCATCCAACAGTGGCTTGAACCTAGCCACAGGATTCCATCTGTGCTGTGGGATACACTTGTGACTGTATCTCTCCAGCAGAGGAGCACACAACACTAAAACAGGATAAGCCAGTCCAATGACAAGGACACCACTGGAGAAGACTATCAGAACAAGGTGTTTACCACTACCATACTCAATGTTTCCATCTACACTCCACACTATCAGTATACTGTCACCACATGGAATTTGAAGTTGGGACATGGAAAGAGCATTAGTGGCTGTGAGTATGATTTTTGTATATGGAATAAAAACTAATGTAGCTAGTGTTGGGACAGCACGAGAGCCACACAACCTGCAAAACCACACAGAGTAGCGACAGCCCACAATAATACCACCCATGAGAAGGTACAGGTAAGCAGGAAAGGCAAACTGTAGCCAAGTGTTCCAGTAGCCATCCAGTCCATCAAACAAGCACACTTCAATACCCAGGTCAAGGTTCAGCCATGAGATAAACTGGCTCACTACTGGAACACTACCATTTGGAAAGAAGAAAGCTTCATTGAGCCTCACCATATTTGCGTAGAACAGGAGTCCATTAATATTTCCGACAGAGACACTCAAGTTGAGGAACATCAACATAGCCACCAACACTATGCCAGCGAGGGCAAATACCGGCAACAAGAAAAGATACCAGTTAGAGCAAGTACCACAGCGATTGGATCCTAGCATGATACTAAGGTGAGACTGGCATTGTCCACAGAGTATACCTGTTCTATTGCCTATACATTGACGATCTGGTGCCATGATGTCAAATGAGACATTGGATTGATTGCAGTAGTCAAAAGGACAATTGGTAGTACCAGTTATACACTGAGTGTTGTTGATGTAGGCAAACCAACTGTTGCCTGATCTAAGAAACTCGATGATTGTGGTAGATAAATTGCATTGGACATTGCTAGCACTCAAGAACTGCTCGCAGTGACACTGTCCTGAAATCTTAGTAAAGCCAATTGGGCACTCCATGATGTCAACTCCAATAGACAAACCCCAGCCCGGTAGTCCACGATCCACTCTGATATCAACCAGTGCTGTTGCTGAGGAAGTGTTCTGCAGGAGAATGTGGAGCTGAAAACAGTTTTTATTTACGCTTTGACCATAGGAACGAACAAGTGTTGCATGTTGAGCACTGACCTGCAGAACACCAGGACTAGTACCGCCATAGTATCCTACTGTAGCTATTGATGTGTTGATCTCTAGTCCTGGATATGATTGCATGTGATGCTGGGTCCTATCAGAGCAATCTGGTAAGCCACTATTGTTACAGAAGCAGACCATGATGGGGTCAGAGGCCATGGAGGAGAGTCTGTCAGTGTTAGTGAAATGAAAGTATTTACTGAGAGGAGTGTCAAAGTACCACGAGGTTTCATTGGGATGTCCCACATGTGGTACAGAATTACAACCCATGAGTACTGCACCATATATGTCATTTCCTCCTTTTCTTGCTCTGTTGCCAGAGAAGTTTATTGTGCCATGACCAACATTTATTGTGCATTCTGTTTGATGATCCACTGCATATATTGAAGACTGTAAAAGAATTGCTCCACCGCGTTCATCAGCAGTGTTGTTGTACAGACACAGCTCACCATAAACTGCAATGCTGGCTTGCATTGATAGTGTGATGCCTGCTCCCTCTGTGTTTCTGTTATTCTGTATCACGTTTCGACCTATGAATGTAACCTTACTTGCGATTAGAGTGATTCCAGTCATATTATTAAATGATATGACACAGTTTTCAAAAGAAATACCATCACTAAATGAGCCCTTAAAAAAGAATACAATGACAGAGTTACCTCCTGTGTTGTTCGAGAAGGTACAGTTTACGATATAAGAGGGTGTTTCAAGCACTGACAAAATGACTGACACATTGTGACTGCTCTCAAACTGACAACCATATATTTGCACTAAATGAAAGGCTGACATCCCTTTCATGTAAAAGCCAGCTAAATGTAAATTTGCAAATTTCATTCTAGTGTCCCTTAATGTAACAGCAGTGTCCCCATCACTGATAATAGACACTCCATAGTCTGAATATGTCATGCCAGTATGCACAATAGTTGACTTCAGCAAGAGAAAAGTAATAAGTGAAATTGAAGAGTCTTGTAAGCTTATATCATTAATGGAATGACCGTAATTATCAATGAAATCTGTGTTGGTAATATTAACAAGTAGCTTTGAACCAGTAACACCAAAATACATTCCACCGCCTACTGCAGCTGTATTTTGTGACAATACCAAATGCTCAAAAAACAGTTCAAACCATCCAAGATATGCATGGAACCCTATACCGCCTCCATAGCCATTGGTACGACACTTGGTTATATTCGAGTATGATAAGTCTAGTTGGTAGTTTCCTTCATCGAAAATCAATGTTTCATCATATGCAAAGACAATTGTGCTGCTATTATGAGGGTCTTGGATGATATTCAATGCCGTTGAATTATAGAAAGAACAGTTTGTGATCTTTATAGGATTTTTACAGTCATAAATAACTAGTCCACATCCCATCATGTGTTGTATTGAATTCTTGAGAAAGAGAACATTCGTGACCAAAGAAAAGGAAAACATTCCATTACGATCGTCTCTTCCACAGTTGACTACTGTAAGACTTTCAACCGTAATATTATGAGAACTATCAAAGATGAACGATCCTCTCCCTCTGGTGCAGTTGATAATTACTGTAGACTGCATCACAGTCTCCTCAGCTCCTTTTATCGGCCATTGACCTTGTCCTTTCAGAGTCAGATTATACACATGGCTTATTAGGGAGGCACGGTAGTGCCTCCCTATGTAGGGTTGAACGAGAAAACAAGATGGCGGCTACATACAATGTATTAGCGTTCAAACGCTGATATTTCGCCTGGTCATGAATTGTATACGTCAAAAGACACTTAAATCTGCTCTCTGGCGTTGCCCCATATTACAGTAGCAAGGAGATTGCTCGAAGTTGTTGCTAAAGTGACGAACCTGGAAACGGTGAAAATCGTGTTTCGTCATCTTCGTTTTCTTCTTTCTTCTTTCTTTCTTTCTTTCTTTCTTTCTTCAGCGCGCCTAGCGCCTTTACGCGAGCAATGCCGAGACCAAAACACCCATGAACAGTCATGAAATTCTCCTGGCAGGTGCCTTTTGAACTTAGTTTTTAGCGAAACGTCGATATAAATTCCGCGATTTCTCGATTGTGATCCATTGTCAGCTAAGTGTTAGACGCCATTGATGCGATTGCGCAATACGCACGTGACCAAGCAGTGGTTAGCGCACGTGACCAAGCACTAGCTTGAGTATCGCCGCGCGCCTTATGGATCACGGAGAACACATACATGTACATGTATTTGTCTGGAGTCTTCGAAGAACGGTAAGCTCGTATAGGATCACCATTCTACGCTTGCCAGATAATTACAACCGCCGTACATGTCTACAAACAATTGTGGGCGGGGCTCGTATCCACTGCATGCATGTGTAGGCGAGCTGAAATGTACAGCATAACAATTATTATTAGCTACAAGTTTAAAATTCTTAATAATAAAGAAAAGCCACCAACAACAGGAAAACTAAACCAATGGTGGAAACAAAGACAGCTCAGTACGTGCATGATATTGAACTGCACTTCGCTGAAAAAGAAAAAAAGGACACAAACAAGAAAATTAAAAAGATTTCTATCGAAATCAAAAGGATGTAGGGTTGTGAAATCTACCACTGGTCCACAATGTAAACTAACAAGGAACAAGCATGGAATGGTAACACGATTGACTTGCTAACAGACCATAGATCCCTACATCAGTGGCTGTACATAAGATCAATATTTTGTCACAAGCTGAATGCACGTTAGGTGTCAGTCAACAGCAACTAGCTGAACTAGCTATAACCAACCACAGCAGCCACTGATGTAGGGATCTATGGTCTGTTAGCAAGTCAATCGTGTTACCATTCCATGCTTGTTCCTTGTTAGTTTACATTGTGGACCAGTGGTAGATTTCACAACCCTACATCCTTTTGATTTCGATAGAAATCTTTTTAATTTTCTAGATACATGCACCTCTCTATCATAGCTGTGATTTCCTTCCAAGAAGATGATGGTGGTGTTAGAGGTGAAGTAGCGGCCAGGCTGGGAGATGTAGTAGGAGAGGTTGTGGCATATCTGGTGTGGAGGACATGACTGCTCATGACCAGCATCATCAGCTATGACATAGTAGACATCAGTGCTTGTGAAGGCAGAGACAGGTACAGTCAACAACAGCAGAAACACTAGTAGTGTTGCCATCAGCTGGTGATGCTGTTCAGTTAGTTATACAAGCTATGTTCTGAGTTTAAGACTGAGAGTCAGGCTTTAGTTTATTCTTAAGTTAATGTAGCGGAATGTGGCTACATAAGTATGCTACTAAAACAACACTGTGAGAAAGTGGTGTACAACTCTGAAGCCACATGGAATGAGTATACTGCTGAAAACATGCACTGATGGGCACTGAAAGGAAGTTGTGTACAACTACTATGTAGTATGTAATAGCCACATGATTTTAAGGGGACGGTTACTAGTCTGCCTAATTAAATTATTCATAAAATAATACTAAATCATAGTGTGGAGACAAAAAGGCGGAATTAGGCCAAAGCCGATCGATTTAGGACGACGCTGAAACATTCCATTATAGCCATTTATCGGGAATGTTTCAGAAATAAGATGCTGCTACAAATATTCTTTCCAATATAGATCTCGCCCTAGAGTTTATCCTTAAGAAGCGTTTGGTGAGTACTTCGCTTCTTGCCTTAGCACGCTCGTCAAGAAATTTGGTGCAGAAAAACCGAGTTTTATAGCGATCAACTTTGACGCAATTCCGGCTTATTCTACTGTAGCAGTTATTGGCCTGGACTAATTTTTATACATAGATTAGTCGATGGTGCATTCAATACAACTTATCTTAACTTTATTGCGCTTTTTGTCTCCACACTATGATTTAGTATTATTATTATTTTAATGAATGTTTAATTTTCTTCATTTATAATTAATTTTTTTAAGTAAGCTGCTGAAAATATGCACTGATGGGCACTGAAAGGAAGTTGTGTACAACTACTATGTAGTATTTAATAGCCACATGCAATGTTCTTAAGTATGCTGCTGAAAACATGCACTGATGGGTAACAGATGGCACTGAAAGGAAGTCGTGTACAACTACTATGTAGTATTTAGAGTCTACTAATTGAAATACTGTAATTTGATTGGTAAAGAGCGCAATTCTATTTCCTATAGAGTCATGGTAGCGAAGCTCTATGTGTACCCTCAGGCATTCAGACATATGTGTGTTTTCTGGAATGGGCTCGCTTCTTACAGCTTCAAAGCCAAAGGACACTGTATTAGTCTAGAGATGCTCACTAAAAGTACGGAATGCTAACTAAACAGTGCTGAACACTGATGTTCCAGGTAGTATTATGGTGTTACTCGTTCGCAGGTCACTCGCCATATTGCCACAAGCTCCACCCTAGTCTGGCGCTCCTCCCCTGCCATGCTGCTAGCTCGAGTGCGGCGACCATCGATCGATCTGGTCGATCTTTTCTCGGCGACGCTTGCTGGTTGCAGGTCAGTTGTACTGCTGTTCGTCCTACATCTAACTAGAAGATATGTTTATGTTAAATCAGCTAGTTCGCCGAACTGACAGAGCAGTCAGCATCGTGCGCTAGTCAGACATGCTGACTTCAATGACTTGCAAGTGTGTACAAACAGGTAACCTAGTAGACTCTAAATAAGTTAGACAGCTCGTCTAATCGGATCCACGTGGTTTTGAAACCCTCAGCCCGCTGGAATATTGTCCTCACTACGCTCAGACACCATAGCAAAGGGCCTCAGGTTTCTAAATCGCGTAGATCCTCGGACTCGCTGTCTAACTATTATGTAGTAGCCACATGGAATGAGTATACTGCTGAAAACATGCACTGATGGGTAACAGATGGCACTGAAAGGAAGTCGTGTACAACTACTATGTAGTATGTAGTAGCTACATACAATGCTTTTAAGTATACTGCTGAAAACATGCACTGAGGTAACAGATGGCACTGAAAAGAAGTTGTGTACAACTGCTATGTAGTATTTTGAGTCTACTAATCTGAAATACTGTAATTTGATTGGTCAACACAGTGTGACTATAATTCCTGTAGAGTCACGGTAGCGAAGCTCCATGTGTACCCTCAGGTGTTCAGACATAAACAAAGAATGAAGTGTGTGTTTGCTGTAATGGGCTCGTTTCTTACAGCTTTGGAGACAAAGGACACTGTATTAGTCCAGAGACGCTCACTAAAAGTACGGAATGCTAACTAAACAGTGCTGAACGATGATGTTCCAGGTAGTATTATGGTGTTATGGTGATACTCGTTTGCAGGTCACTCGCCATATTTCCACAAGCTCCACCCTAAACTGGCGCTCCTCCCTGCTGCTAGCTCGAGCGCGGCGGCGACCATCGATCGATCTGGTCGATCTTTCCTCGGCGACGCTTGCTGGTTGCAGATCAGTAGTACTGCCGTTCGTCCTACGTCTAACTAGAAGTTAGAGTATAGCTCAATGTTATTGACCAATCAGATTTATTAGATCCGAGGATCTATTTGCTGTAGAGACCATCCGCGAACGGATAGAGTCTATCTGCGAACAGATAGAGTCCTTCCGCGAACAGATAGACCACAGTTTGCTTAGTGAAAGTGCATTCATAACAAGCCATAACATTGTTATTACAAGCACACGTGATGTGAGGCTTTGTACACGTGTGAGCGTGAGTGAGTTCCAGAAGCTAACTTTTGCCAGTGTTTTGTTGCGTCAGAAAGCCACTAGCAGACGCTAACGCGATGGCGGAAGGACGATAGGAGACGAGACAGAGTACCAGCAAGGTGTAACAAGACATGGAAAGCCGTTTAGCGACGTACTCTAGCTAAACTCGACTGTGTTTTCCCATCGCTGAAGTAAGGCCGTGTTCTTTACAAAACATTTGCGCAGCGTCGAAAATTCTTGTTGGATAGCAACGGTTGCTATACTCTAAGCCGGTTAGAGACCTCGGCCAACGGGATCTACACGGTATAGAAACCCTCGCGTCGCCATAGAACCCTCGCGCTACGCGCTCGTGTTCTATATGGCTTCCTCGGGTTTCTATACCGTGTAGATCCCTAGGCCTCGGTCTCTAACCTATACATATGTTTATGTTAAATCAGCTAGTTCGCCGAACAGACAGAGCAGTCAACATCGTGCGCTAGTCAGACATGTTGACTTCAATGACCTGCAAGTGTGTACAAACAGGTAACCTAGTAGACTTTAAATAAGTTGTAGACAGCTCGTCCAATCAGATCCACGCGGTTTAGAAACCCTCGGCCCGCAGGAATAGTGTCTTTGCTACGTACTCGGACACCATAGCAAAGGGCCTCGGGTTTTTAAATCGCGTAGATCCTCTGACTCACTGTCTAACTTATCTAGTAGCCACATGGAATGAGTATACTGCTGAAAACATGCACTGATGGGTAACAGATGGCACTGAAAGGAGGTTGTGTACAACTACTATGTAGTATGTAATAGCCACATGCAATTTTCTTAAGTATGCTGCTGAAAACACGCACTGATGGGTAACAGATGCACTGAAAGGAAATTGTGTACAACTACTTGCAATGCTCTCATAAGTATGTTGCTGAAAACATGCACTGATGGGTAACAGATAGCACTGAAAAGAAGTTGTGTACAACTACTATGTAGTATGTAGTAGCCACATGCAATGCTCTTAAGTATGCTACTAGAACATGCATTGCCGAGTAACTGACATTGTAAGGAAATAGCTATATAAATTCTATAACTAAAAATAGCATGTACCCATGAGTGTTTGGCTGGCTGTGGTCTTGCAGACCCGGTCTTCTAATTAGCAGCACAAAATCTATACTTGTCCTGCTTCACGACAGAAATAACAGCTGTTTATTGATGGTTTAGCCAGATCTGTGCTTGGGATTGTGCTGCGCAATCTATAGATTGAACAGGCAATCCATCGAAAATCGTGCAAAGTGTGGATCCATGCTTTGCACAGCACAATCCCAAGATTGTCTCGATCCACGGTTTAAATACAACATTATAATAAGTAGGTTTTGTAACATTCAGAGCTCCCTGGAAAAAAGAACAATGAGCATGGGCGGCAATTTTTAAAATGTCCTTCATGTATCTTTGAGCTCAGAAAAATCACCTGATTAATCCTAAGATGGATGAAATTCTGAGAGACACAAAGGTCTGAAACGTCTGCTTGAGTGTTGCTATCTTGATTACATCAAGCAAACTATGTCATTGACTTATTCCAATGGAAGCACCTGAGCACATGAAAAGGCTAAGATTGTTAAAACTAGCTAAAATTCGATATAGCGAAGATACAGGCGATATGTTGCTTCAGCCAATCCTAAATAGTGATCATCCCTACATACAGCAGTAGGTGTATGTGTGTGTCCATGTGCATGGCTGCCAATGAAGACAACTTTTAGAAGTACAACTTTGTTGATCTTCGACATAGGCAGCTAATATTGTCTGGAACAAGACCATTAGACATCGGACCAGGAGGAAACTTGGCTTCGATTTTGGCGAAATACTGTACATTGTTCGAGCAATGGCTCGGTAACGATATGAAGTGGCTGATACCTAGACAACCAGACAGAATTATCAGAAAACAATTCTAGGGCACATGCAGGCAAGCAGTGTTCTCATAAACATTCAAGTGGAGCAGGGACAAAAGCCAAAATTTAGCGCTTTTGGATACAGTCTGAATCTTTGATTTTAAACACAAAATAACCCCAAATTAGAGCATACCACGTGACCTCCAGCCAATCAGATCGCTCAAGACGTGTCACCTGCCGGCGCATTATATCGGTTAATGCATACTTTTCTGTGCATTAAGTTTTTAATGCACACTTTGAGGCACATGATGGATCACAAGCTGTCAGATCAGTACCAGCATCATCGACCAGCTTCAGTAACCTCTCACCATCACTAGTAATAGTCCCAAACTGACTATTGAAGTCCTCAAGAACGTTTGCAACTTCATCAGGTGGAGGAAAGCCTTTGGGTATCAATTCTAGTTTGCCATGACTTCCCATAACCATGACATTAGCATAGTCTGCGTTGCTTCGAACTGTAGTTGACCTATGCACAGAGCAATCCTGTTAGCAAGCTTGCCCCACAGATCAACTACCGTAAATCTGGAAATTTTCAGCGTCAAAATATTTAACGCGGATTGGTTTTTTACCAATGAGCAATGTTTTTTACCAATGTGTCGTTAGCTTGGGTGCGCAATCTGTGCACCCAAGCTAACGACGAAAATAAAAAATTTATTAGATGCACCGAAAATTTAATACAACAACATTTGGATACGCGAAACTGTCCAAATCTACCGGCGGTATGCTCCAGACGCAATCTGTGCTCATGTGTCAGGTCACACTCGGCCACCATGAGAGAGGAAGAGGCCAGAGCAGACCATATCTCCAGTTGACTCCCTGTCAGCTGAACCTGGTCTATGAGAGCAGCATGTGACAGTGACTCTTGGTCCTCCATGAGCTGATCAATGGTGGCTGTTTCTCCGTACTCGTGTAAGAAAGAGAATACAGTAATGTTCTTGACCCACTCCAGACTGTCCAAGTCTTCGTCTGTACGACAAGAACTACCACTGTATTCAGATCCCATGCTATCATATGAAACAACACTCCCATCCTCCCCATTGCTCTCCTCGATACTATCTTCCTCTTCATTGTTCTCTCCCTCCTCTTCTTTTTCTCCTTCTTCCTGGTTCTCTTCCCTCTCCTTTTATTCTCCCTACTCCTCTCTTCCCTGGTCCTTCTCTTCCTCTTGAACATACTCCAATTCTATGCTCCTTGCCATTGCAATTCCCTCCTCCTTCTCTTCAAAGCTAAATACAGGCCGTGACTTGGCTGTTTGTCCGACCACCTTCTCCATTATCTTTCTTTCTCATGGATTCGGCTAAAGCTTCTAACTTTGTCTTCAACTGACCGATCATACCATCACACGTTATATGCTGCAGCTGGACCTCATCGACCTTGAGCGCTAGTCTGCTTTGAATTGAAGAAGTACCTTGCTCCTCTTCTTCTCGTTTTATTATGATGGTTGTTAGTCCACTCTCCAGCGCATGAGGAGGACTACTCACACTGATTGGTTTCTCACATTTACACACGCTCTTCAGCTTTTCAGTAACTCTGCACAGTCTCTTCTCAACAGCATGTAAGCTATTCCATCATGCGTTTATAACTGCATAATACACTGCAAAGTGCTATCTAACTATTTACATAGTGCATAATCTTGAGAATTCAAGTGGTGTAGCACCACGAGAACACTGCAGTCAAGTGTTTCTGTAGTACTTCTACTTTCTGACTTGAGGCATTGTAGAGTAGCATGCATTTTAACTTCATCCCACAAGTACGATATATCATACCACAGCATTCAAACTTCTAAAGATAAGAGAAGATAACTAGGTGACTATAGATCTTTCATAAAATTTCTGTAACTATAAGACACTGAAGAAAAAAAAAAAAAAAACACATGATGAACACATGGCATGTGGCTAGCTGTAAAGAAGACGACCCTAATCTACGCTAGGCTGAAGAAAAGTGTAACAAGTAATAGTCATAATGCATAATAATATAACTTTGTAGCATCACCAGATCCCACATCCGGTCACGACTCCAGCTCTCATCTGATTGGTCAACCCGAGAACTAACATTACCTAATTTGGTAGTTTACCAGATAGGTCGAACTAATGTTATCCATGTGCTGTGTTGTATCTGCTATTTATGTCAAGTCCTAAATGTGCTGGCCTCAGTCGTATCGGACATACAATCAATACTAACAACGATTCAATTGTCATATCGGCAACTCAGTCCCCAGACTTAGCCACGGTCAGAACAGTTGTCTCTGAAATTTCTCGGCCCGTGTGTGACTACGCCAAAAGTTCATCAAAGCAGACACTTAAAACAAAGTGTGCATGTATTTGTATGCACACTTTGTGTGCATGTATTTGTAAGCTACTTCAACTCGAGTACAAAGCAGGATCATTCTGAAATTGACTTGAAATTATTTGACGTAGATCTCAAGGCGTTCAATACATTGCCAATGGCTTCATCTAGACAAAGACGTACTCTGATGGTGGCGGTAGTGCTTGCTGTGCTCTTCTAGAACCAAGGCAGTATAGGGTGACTACAACAAGGTCCCTCCTCCCCTTCACACTACATACCATCCCATAGAGGGTCATTAGTGCACCATGATCCTGACTGTGTGGTTCCAGTCTCACAATAGTAGTCACTACCAACAAACGTAGGTGGTTGAACACCTGGTTCAGTATTGCAGGGACATCCATATTTACTGTTGGATACTGATGCTCCAGCAGCATAGGTCCATATGTGAGTAGGTGGAGTACCATGGATTATCGAGACACCATCAACATAGTTACCACTGAGTGAAGCAGTTCGGGAATCGGGACATCCCAGTTGGATTCGCAAAAGCATCTTGATCACCTTGTGATGCATACGCACGAGCATACCCACACACTTGTGAGTACATACCAAACAATTATAGGTAGTATCGTGGTAGCTTTTTGCCGTAGCACAGAAACAATAATCAATTGATAAGACGTTTCGATCCGAGGATCTTCATCAGTTATAAAAACAAAATAAGACACTAAACTTAAATAACAATCTTCCAGGTGGTGTGGCATGAGGTGTGCATGTGACGAGTATGTTGAGATGTATGTGTGCACAGGAGAAATGTCATACAACAGATAAAAAACACAACAACAAAAAAATGAATAACACTATTAATTTAATGAACCACAATAAACAAACTACATTGAGGAGAGACGCCAAACAGTGTCAAGTTGGTAGCCTTGGTCTAAATTTAGAGTCTAGTCAGTTCTCTTGATGTAGAGTGCTTCTTTAACTTTTCTCTTTGTCCAATTTGGCTCATTTGTCAATACCTCTGCGTTATCCCACAGTATTTTGCGATTCGTCAGTTTAGCATGTACTGCTAGACCATTGTTAGGGTCTTTGTTTTTAACTGATCTCTTGTGTTCTGACAATCTCAATTTGAGATTCCTTCCAGTCTCGCCAATGTATGCCGCACCGCATTCACATGGAACTCTATAGACCACTCCTTTGATGTTGTCTTTGGTAGGTCTCTCTTTTACTGTCGTCAAACATCTACCGATCGTCAGGTTAGATTTGAAAACTGCTCTTATATTAAGGGGCTTGATCATTTTTTCAACCTTTTCGCTCGAACCTTTAACGTAAGGTAGGCAAAGCGTCTTGGGTCTTTCATCATCTAGAAGAGGATTTGTCCTTGGTCTTGTTTGTTTATTTAGTGTGCTGTGTACTACTCGAGGTGGGTAGCCATTGGAAACGAAGACATCTTTAAGGTGGCTGAACTCTTTTTGCTTAAATTGTGCACTACAAATAGTCTCTGCTCTGTGTCTTAGGCATGAGATAATGCCTGTCTTGATTCGTGGGTGATGGTGAGAGTTGTAGTGTAAGTAGCGGTCAGTGTGTGTTATTTTTCTATAAACCGATGTGGTTAGGGTTTGTTTGTCTTTTGTGACCATTACATCCAGGAATGGAAGCTGTCTGTTTTTTTCAGTCTCCATCGTAAATTCGATTGAGTCGTTCAGGCTGTTTAGATGTCTATGAAAGATATCGAGACATTCTAGGTTGTGCTGCCAAATTACAAATGTATCATCAACGTAACGGAACCAGAGTTTGGGCTTGTCAGTAGCAAGGCAAATTGCCTTTTGTTCAAAAGCTTCCATATAAAGGTTAGCTATAATGGGTGACAAAGGGGAACCCATTGGAGAACCTTCAGTCTGCTCCCAATAAGATTGTCGATATTGGAAATAGGTGGATCTTAGGCATTTTTGTACTAACTCACAGACAGAAGTAGCTGATAGAGTAGTGCGTTCGATCAGTGTATCATCATTTTGTACTTTTTCTGCTATAATAACTAGAGCATCGTCAATTGGGATCTGTGTAAAAAGGCTCTTAACATCGAAGCTGACTAAAAGGTCATTGTCGGTGATAGTAACTTTCTGCAAACGTTGGACAAAGTGCCCTGAGTTACGGATATAAGAGTCTGATTGACCTGCTAAGGGTGCAAGAATTCTGGATAGTTCTTTTGCAACCGCATAGTACGGCGAACCAATTGTTGAAACTATTGGGCGGAGGGGAATTCCCTCTTTGTGTACTTTTGGCAAACCGTAGAGCTGTGGGGCGTGGCTTTGTGAAGGAGCTAGTCGACGTTTGAGGTCAGTGTCAAGCTCTCCCTTCTTTGCTAACTGGCTAAGACTTTTAGTCAGGTGTCGTTCAAGTTTGCTCGTCGGGTCTTTATCAATCAGTGAGTATTTACTTCTGTCTGAAAGGACATCGTTAATTTTTTGATCGTATGTGGACGAATCGAGAACTACTGTAGCTTTGCCTTTGTCAGCTCGAAGAATGACAATAGAGCTGTCTTTTTTAAGCGATCTAAGTGCTTTGCGTTGGCCTGCGGTGAGGTTAGGCTGAGGGGGTTTAGCCTGTGTCATGTAGCAGCTCCTTACTATTCTTCTCAGTTCTGTAGCTTCTTCACCAACAAGACGCTTAGCTAAAACCTCCGTGCTCGCGACTATGTCATCGATCTGTAGGTCTTTGGGGGAGAGGCTGAAGTTTAAGCCTAATGCCAAAACCTGTTCTTCTGAACGATCTATCACCCTTTCACTCAGGTTTATAACAGTTGTTGTTTGTTTGTAACCTGAGGGTCTGTCTTGCTTGGTTGGTAAGAGCTCCGCTAGTTTGTGTATTTGTCTGTCTTTTACATTATTGTACACTACAGCAGCCCGTTGACTTGCCCATTGCTTTATTCTGACTAAAGTGTCGTCGTTAATCAAAGAGGTCAGCGAATGCTCAACAGTTAGAAATCAATCTCTACTCTATTACATACCAAACGTTTGAAATATCATTGAACAACATCCGTCAATGCAAGCACTGGTATCTCTGACGCAAAACCTCTTATTGTTAGCTGTCTGTAATGTGAAGCCAGCCGGACATTGACTGGAAGGATCAGTCATGTTGAGATGAGCTATTTTCATCCAGCCTCCCTCTCCTCCACATCCTTCCTCCATACTAGTAGTAGAGACGACCTGGGGTGCAGATGAACTATTAACAGCTGAAGTATTGATAGCTGAACTGTTGGCTGCCTGGATCTGTTCTGAAGAGGCAGATGATTCGTCATTGAAGAAAGATATTTCTGACTACTCGGTCCAGGCAGTGGTAGCAGTTGCTTGACTTTTTCTAATGTTTCCATTAAGTGTTGATCATTTACAATTACAATCTCCTGACCACACTGTGAAGTTGACAGAAGTTTTGTAGACAACAGGAGTGACTGTAGCACTCGATGTACAAAAATTACATTCAGACAGCACACTGCAGCAAGAGTAGTTCGCATCCTCATTGTCTTGTTTACTGACTACAACTATTCAGTATGGAAGAAGCTTAAAAACAACCAAGTCACAAACAACATAACAATGAATGTTTGCAGGTGTTTTTGAACAACACAGTATGTAGTTGCAACATCAACATAATACCGTATAGCCGGTTTTTTTCGCTGGCCAAATATTTCGTTAGCCAAATTTTGGCTGGGTCTAATTTTCGTCACAGAGCCACGTCACAAAACATTTTAAATAGGCAAAACGAATTTTTCGAAATCTAATTTTCGACACGCACCAGCCGTTCGAAAATTAAATCTACATGAAAATAACCGGCTATACGGTACAGCTATTCATTCAACAGCAGCTGATATACTGTGCACTGTTAACTATATTTCAACTACTAACTATGTTGGAATGACAGCACCAAGGTGCTGATGCCTCGGTATAGTAATAAAACTAAAAGTTATAAAAACATACACAAATATCCACAAACACAACTATCTACCATTCTACAAACATGGCAACAGCTGCAGATGCATGTATATGTTACGGACCGATTTACAACCGTTGGCCGGTTTTAAAGCTGGCCAGCCTGTTTCAAAGCTGGCTAGCCCGTTTTAAAGCCGGCAAGCAATTTAACTGCGCGATATACGCAGTAGTGTATCTGCGCAATATAGACGATCAAGCGTATGGATATGCAATGCTACATGTTGTCGATGCAGCTGAGTGAGTACCATTAGATCGCTACACGCAGCTTAGGCTAGTATAGAGTTCTCACTGCTAGCGACGATCCGTGATGGAAGATTCGTTCAACTCGTTCTTGACCGAACGCTTTCTTCCTGACACCAAACTGAGGAGTCATTCGTGCTGGAAAGAAGTATTCGTGTACTAATATTTGTGTACCGAACATTTTCTTGCACTGTAGGTGATGACTCTTGCACTAATGAGGAAGAATCCCAACACAAATTCACAAGCACTGTAGTCTAGCATGCATCATACGTTAAAATTAACATGAAGTTGACAAAGAAAGCACGGTGGTGCATCATGGCTGTGCAAAGATGTACACGTAGAGTAAGCATGATGTGCCAGAGAGCCTATGGAACTAGCTAGAATGCCACTTCTATAAAATAAGTACAAATAATAATGCTAATGTATCATGCCGCGGTTTTAAAACGGGCTAACACGCTAACGTCGTTCTAAATCGGGCCAGTCGGATTTAAAACGGGCCAGCCCATTTCAAAGCCGGCGGCCCGTTTTAAAACGGTCCGGGTTGCAAAATGGTCCGTAACATATACATCATCTCAGTTCTTTGTGCTTTAGTTATGCAATCAGAAGCCAATCAATTCAACTGGGCGTGTCTGCAATGTTCAATACAGCACAGGCATACTGAACAAGAGCGAAATTTCTCTGGACCGGCACTGCTATCTGGTAGTGAAATTCTAACCTATGAGCTTCTAGGTAGTCAACTAACTGTTATAATAATGCAGATTCTCAAGACAGAAGCAATGCGGTTCTCTCTAATGACTATCGGTTGATGAGCTCCCACAGAAAATGAGTTACTTAATCATTAACTTCCTTTTGGATTCTAGACTGTCAGTCAAGATTTGCATAGCACTACTGTTCCTACTCATTCCGCTCGTGGGTTATGCACCTAACCAGCTATCGTAGTCTGAGATGGTCATTACCAATCAAATTGTTTAGAAGGGGAAATCACTCAGTCATGTACTTGAATAGAGATGTATGGATTTTGTTTGACATACCGTATAGCCGGTTATTTTCGACTGGATTTAATTTTCGATCACCGACTGCCGTTCGAAAATTAAATCCACGAAAATTTGAACCATACCAAAAATTTTCTCGTGCAGACACATGCGAACAGATCGAGGCTAGAGCCCACTTCCAACGCTTCTTACCAGAATCTGACGGTAGCAGCGAGCAGCGATAGCAGTAAAACTGAACGCCAAGCGCCACTGTTAGAGAAGTGTCTGCCATGCGCACTGCTGCACGCGAGAGACTAATCGCACGATAAGCGAAACTGGACACCGCGGTACAGCAACTTATCTTCGACTCTGTGGTTCCATTTAACAATCATAAAACGTGGCTGGACGGTGGTTTAACGACTATATACAGTTCTCCAACAATTCGACGCCCGACTCGTCGACGCCATAGAGTTTAGCGAAGGGTAACAAATTTTTTAGCCTGGATTTTATTTTCGAACGGCGAGTGAGTATCGAAAATTAGATCCAATCTAAAATTTTACTAACGAAATATTTGACCATCGAAAATAACCGGCTATACGGTACATTACATGATGCTGTGACTGTGCAACTGTTTTGGGGGCAATGTCCTGATAACTTGTACTTTTCAGTGTTCGTACCAGGCTCTCCTAACTATGACTCAAAGGGCTGGATTGCAGAAATCAATCAGCTGAGAGTGAGTCACTGATAAATTGTCACATGATGATGTTATGTCAGTATCACTGGATGATAAAGTTTACAACTGTAAACTTTTTTCAATAAAAAAAGAAACAAGTAATAATTCATTTTAACAAAAATGCAAGAGATTTAGGGTTGGTACATGATTCGAAATAATATAACCAGTATAAAGTATGATTTCGACTTACCTGGTGGCAACATAGCACTGTTGTACTAGCAAGCTACCTGAAACAACACAAAAAAAACAAATAGTGTGTGATAAATGGTACTAAGTTGCTGCCCAGTGTGCAGTGGTGCCATGTTTTTATACCCGCCCACGCACCAGGTAAGTACGCAAATTTGGATATCTCGCTACATCAAAGAGAATTATTCATATCATACTTTTAAATGTTTACTACTCGTACTATATATACACTACCACTAATACACATTAGGATCACTTGTACATTACTAGTAACATAAACTCAACAACAAGACTGAAGCTAATATAAAGTCAAATGGCTAGAAAGATGGTGTCCAGAAAGAGCTACTCATAGCCATGATGTGTGTACACAATAAGAAGCAGCTCAAGCTCAAGTGTCAAACAGTAGTGGTTCTCTTGCCAACAATACTGGAGAGACTGAATCACGATCATCATGAGATTGAAACTCCAGCACAAACCGATGTTCTCCTCTACTTGAGCCATAAACAATTGACGGTGGGGATCCTGGAGGAGGCCTGTCCTCTTCATCGTCCTCTTCTGCAGTTACCTGAGGCACTTCAATATACTCCAGTTTGTCTTTAAATCCAAGCTTTCTCTTGATCTTTTTAAAATCAAGGTTCCACCAGAGGTGTATTGCCATAGTGACAAGACAGACAACAAAGGACAGGCAAACAGAGACAATGGTTGTTATTTGATAATGCTTTAACCTTAGAGAAGCAGTAGCCAGACTAACAGTGCTCAGGAGAAATAAGTTGAGAAGATAAAAGACTTCAAGTGTGCTCAGATAAATCTTCTTATACACACCTTTAGTGAAAGACCAAAATATGAAAATACCAGCTACAACGGTAATGATGATGCAACTATTGATGGCCACCACTTTTCTTGAAGTAAAGGAAAATGTCACAGTGAGAGTTAGTCGTACCATTAAAGTCACTCCTGTCCAGAATCGAAATTTGTCTTTGTAAGGACCTCGATAAGCGTCTAACAGTGGCTTGAAATTTGCCACGGGATTCCACCTGTGTAGTGGGATACACTTGTCACTGTATCTCTCTAGCAGAGGAGCACACAACACTAAAACTGGATAAGCCAGTACAATGACCAGGACACAACAGGAGATGGCTACCAGAACAAGGTGTTTAAAACTGCCATAATCAATGTTCCCATCAACACTCCATACTATCAGTATACTGTCATTGCATGGCAACTGAAACATGGAAAGAGCATTAGTGACTGTGAGTAGGATTTTAGTGTAGGACATGAAAAACAGTGTAGCTAGTGCTGGGACAGCATGAGAGCCACACAACCTGCATAGCCACACAGAGTAGCGGCAGCCCACAATAATACCGCCCATGAGCAGGAACAGGTAAGCAGGAAAGGCAAACTGTAGCCAAGTGTTCCAGTAGCCATCCAGTCCATCAAACAAACACACTTCAATACCCAGTTCAAGATTAAGCCATGAGATGAACTGGCTCACCACTGGAATACTACCATTAGGGAAGAAGAAAGCTTCATTGAGCTTCACCATGTTAGCGTAGAACAGGAGTCCATTGATAGTTCCGACAGAGACACTCAAGTTGAGGAACATCAACATAGCCACCAACACTATGCCAGCGAGGGCAAATACCGGCAACAAGAAAAGATACCAGTTAGAGCAAGTACCGCAGCGATTGGATCCCAGCATGATACTAAGGTGAGACTGGCATTGTCCACAGAGTATACCTGTTCTATTGCCCATACATTGACGATCAGGTGCCATCATGTCAAATGAGACATTGGATTGATTGCAGTAGTCAAAAGGACAATTAGTAGTACCAGTTATACACTGAGTGTTGTTGATGTAGGCAAACCAACTGTTGCCTGATCTAAGAAACTCGACGCTTGTGGTAGATAAATTGCATTGGACATTGCTAGCACTCAAGAACTGCTCGCAGTGACACTGTCCTGAAATCTTAGTAAAGCCAATTGGGCATTCCATCATGTCAACTCCAATGGACAAATCCCAGCCCGGTAGTCCCCTATCCACTCTGATATCAACCAGTGCTGTTGCTGAGGAAGTGTTCTGCAGGAGAATGTGGAGCTGAAAACAGTTTTTATTGAAGCTTTGACCATAGGAACGAACAAGTGTTGCATGTTGAGTACTGACCTGCACAACACCAGGACTAGTACCGCCATAGTATCCTACTGTAGCTATTGATGTGTTGATCTCTAGTCCTGGATATGATTGCATGTGATGCTGGGTCCTATCAGAGCAATCTGGTAAGCCACTATTGTTACAGAAGCAGACCATGATGGGGTCAGAGGTCATGGAGGAGAGTCCATCAGTGTTAGTGAAATGAAAGTGTTTACTGAGAGGAGTGTCAAAGTACCACGAGGTTTCATTGGGTTGTCCCACATGTGGTACATCACTACAACCCATGAGTACTGCACCATACACATCACTTCCTCCTTTTCTTGCTCTGTTGCCTGAGAAGTTTATTGTGCCATAAAAAAATAAGATTGTGCATTTTTTTTGAAGATCCACTGCATATAGTGAAGATTGTAAAAGAATTGCTCCACCACGTTCATCAGCAGTGTTGTTGTACAGACACAGCTCGCCATAAACTGCAATGCTGGCTTGCATTGATAGTGTGATACCTGCTCCCTCTGTGTTTCTGTTATTCTGTATCACATTTCGACCATTGAATTCAATCGTACTTGCGATTAGAGTGATTCCAGTCATATTATTATTTGATATCACACAGTTTTTAAAAGAATTATCTTCACCAAGTAAAGCATTACAAAAGAATACAATGACAGAGTTACCTCCTGTGTTGTTTGAGAAGATACAGTTTTCGATACGAGTGTCTACTTCAACTACAGACAAAATTACTGACACATTGTGACTGTTCTCAAACTGACAATCAATTATATGCATTTTATTATTGTCGGACATTCTTTTCATGTAAAAGCCAGCTAAATGTAAATTTGCAAATTTCATTCTAGTGTGCCGTAATATAACAAAGATTTCCCCATAACTGACAATAGACACTCCATAGTCTGAATACATCGTGCCAGTATGCACAATAGTTGACATCAGCAAGATAAAAGCAATATGTGAAAATGAAGAACCTTCAACGCTTATATCATTAATGGAATGACCATAGTTATCAATGAAATCTGTGTTGGTAATATTAACAAGTATCACTGACCAAGAAACACCAAAATACATTCCACCGCCTACTGCAGCTGTATTTTGTGACAATACCAAACTGTCAAAAAACAGTATGAACGATCCATGCAATGCATTGAACCCTATACCGCCTCCATTGCCATTGGTATGACATTTGGTTATATTCGAGTATGATAAGTCTAGTTCGTGAATGCCTTCAGAACTGAATGATCCATCGTATGACAAGACTATTACACTGCTGTAATGATATTCCTGGCTGATATTCAATGCTGTTGAATTATAGAAAGAGCAGTTTGTGATCACTACAGGATTTTCACAGAGATGAATACTTAGTCCACATCCCATCATGTGTTGTATTGAATTCTTGAGAAAGAGAACATTCGTGACCAAAGAAAAGGAAAATACTCCAATACGATAGCCTCTTCCACAGTTGACTACTGTAAGACTTTCAACCGTAATATTATGAGACCTATCAAAGATGAACAATCCTCTCCCTCTGGTGCAGTTGATAATTACTGTAGACTGCATCACAGTCTCCTCAGCTCCTTTTATCGGCCATTGACCTTGTCCTTTCAGAGTCAAATTATACACATGGCTTATTGATACATGCACCTCTCTATCATAGCTGTGATTTCCTTCCAAGAAGATGATGGTGGTGTTAGAGGTGAAATAGCGGCCAGGCTGGGAGATGTAGTAGGAGAGGTTGTGGCATATCTGGTGTGGAGGACATGACTGCTCATGACCAGCATCATCAGCTATGACATAGTAGACATCAGTGCTTGTAAAGGCAGAGACAGGTACAGTCAACAACAGCAGAAACACTAGTAGTGTTGCCATCAGCTGGTGATGCTGTTCAGTTAGTTATACAAGCGATTTTCTGAGTTTAAGACTGAGAGTCAGGCTTTAGTTAATTCCTAAGTTTATGTAGCGGAATGCAGCTACATTAAGTATGCTACTAAAACAACATTGTGAGAAAGTGGTGTACAACTCTGAAGCGAGTATACTGCTGAAAAAATGCACAGATGGGTAACAGATGGCACTGAAAGGAAGTTGTGTACAACTACTACGTAGTATTTAGAGTCTACTATTTAGAAATACTGTGGTCAACAGTGCGACTCTAATTCCTATAGAGTCACGGTAGCGAAGCTCTATGTGTACCCTCAGGCATTCAGACATAAGCAAAGAATGGAGTGTGTGTTTTCAGTAATGGGCTCGTTTCTTACAGCTTCAAAGTCAAAGGACACTGTATTAGTCCAGAGACGCTCACTAAAAGTACGGAATACTAACTAAACAGTGCTGAACGCTGATGTTCGAGGTAGTATTCTGGTGTTACTCGTTCGCAGGTCACTCGCCATATTGCCACAAGCTCCACCCTAGTCTGGCGTTCCTCCCCTGCCATGCTGCTAGCTCGAGCGCGGCGACCGTCGATCGAACTGGTCAATCTTTTCTCGGCGACGCTTGCTGTTTGCAGGTCAGTAGTACTGCCGTTCGTCCTACATCTAACTAGAAGATTTGTTTATGTTAAATCAGCTAGTTCGCCGAACAGACAGAGCAGTCAGCATCGTGCGCTAGTCAGACATGTTGACTTCAATGACTTGCAAGTGTGTACAAACAGGTAACCTAGTAGACTCTAAATAAGTTAGACAGCTCGTCCAATCGGATCCACGCAGTTTAGAAACCCTCGGCCCGCTGGAATAGTGTCCTCGCTACACTCGGACACCATAGCAACAGGCCTCAGGTTTCTAAATAGCGTAGATCCTCGGACTCGCTGTCTAACTATTATGTAGTAGCCACATGGAATGAGTATACTGCTGAAACATGCACTGATGGGTAACAGATGGCACTGAAAGGAAGTTGTGTACAACTACTATGTAGTATGTAGTAGCCACATGGAATGCTCTTAAGTATGCTGCATGCACTGATGGGTAACATATGGTACTGAAAACATGCACTGATGGGTAACATATGGTACTGAAAACATGCACTGATGGGTAACTGAAAAGAAGTTGTGTACAACTACTATGTAGTAGCAATGCTCTTTAGTATGCTACTAGAACATGCATTGCCGAGTAACTGACATTGTAAGGAAATAGTTATATCAACTCTATAACTAAATGAAGCACCAAAGGTGCAGATGCCTCAGTGGAAGGCAACCGTTTTACATACACAGCAACAAACTGCAGCTGTTGTACCTTTCTGTACAGCAATCACAATGCAGTATAATAGTTATGCAATCAGAAGCTAACCACTAATTCAACTGGGCGTGTCTATTTGTTCAGGGCATGCACAGCACATACAACGAGCGAGATAGCGTCCATAGCTTGCTTACACAATTTCTTTAGACATATGATGTAACCTATCAGCTCTAGGCAGTCAACTGTAGATAGTTTTGTCTACGGAGAACTCTAGATCGCCATGAACGGCCATCGATCGCGAGGTAAGCAAAGCTATGCCATAACTCTAGAACGCAGGTCTGCCGTGCTGTTCTGAAGTAAAGGCGAACTCACTAGCTGTAAGGCAGCCAGCAATAGACAATTTTGTCTTTACATCAGCAACTAGATCGCCAGCCGGCGATCGCGAGGTAAGCAATCACGCTATAACTCACGAACAGAGCCTTATAACCAAAATCCTTACAATTCATTTTCAAGCAAATATCGACTTTAGCTTGTGTTGCACGTTTCAGCGCCTAGTTTTCAGCGAGCGACGAGAAATCCTGCCGACAGACAGATACATACACAGATACACAAACCGACTACCGTATGCCCCGTGGCTCCGCCCACCGAGGCATAAAAATAGCATGCACCCATGACTGTTTGGCTGGCTGTGGTTTTGCAGACCCAGTCTTCTCATTAGCAGCACAAAATCTATGTTTGCAGTGCTTGTCCTGCTTCACGACAGAAATAACAGCTGTTTATTGATGGTTTAGCCAGATCCATGCTTAGTTCCCTCATTGCGCAATCCATAGATTGAACAGGCAATCCATGGAAAATCGTGCAAAGTGTGGATCCATGCTTTGCACAGCACAATCTCAAGATTGTCTTGATCCACGGTTTACACACAAAATAATAATAAGTAGGTTTTGTAATACTCAGAGCTCCCTGGAAAAAAGAACAATGAGCAAGGGCGGCAATTTTGATTTATTATTTTATAAATGTCTTTCAGGTATCTTTGAGTTCAGAAAAATCACCTGATCAATCCTAAGATGGATGAAATTTTGAGAGACACAAAGATCTAAAACGTCTGTGTAGTGTATTAGCTACAACCCGTATCGCAACATTGTACCAAAGTATCTTGGATCCGAACTGAACCAACAACACACTTACAATGCATTTATACACACAGAGGAGCTACATGATATGACAGGAGTTTGTGACTTTACAATGACAGGAGTTTTGTGACTTTACAATGAGTTTACAAGACAAACAATGGTTCAGTCAGAACGGAGCCAGACACTACACTTTCCTCCCTGGGGAATAAAAGTCTGTTCTTTTCCGAATTGTTAGGGGATAGCGTCTCTCGGGCACAATGGTTGCATCTGGTTGGGAAACTGGGAGAGAGACTGAAGTAGCATTGTCAGTGAGCTCAGTATTATCAGGAAGAGTAGGTGTGATAGGGGTCACTGCCGCTGTATTAGTATCACGAGGAATGACAGAAGGAAAAACAGGCATAGACTGAGTGGATTCTTGGTCACCGAAACGGAGTGGCTCAGGAGATCTATGGGCTCTACCAGTTGGCTGTCTCCAGAGTGAAAGTCAAAGTCAAATGGACAATCTGGCACTCCCAATAGCTGATCAATGTGTCTTCGCCATAACTTATCTCCAACTTGAACCCGGTAGGATAGAGGTCCTTGTCTGTCTATGATGGTGCCAGTCAACCATTTAACACCAGGGCGATAGTTCCGAGCCAGCACACGCTGCCCGATGACAAACTGACGCATGTGAGCATGGTGGTCATGGTAGTCTTTTTGTTCAGCCTGTTTCTTCAGAACCGTGTCTTTCAACACCTCAGGATACAAAAGATCCAGACGCGTCCTTACTGATCGCAGCAAAAATAGAGAGGCTGGCGTTTCACCTGTGGTACAATGAGGTGTAGTCCTATACGAGAGTAGGAAGGACATGAGTTGTTGGTCAAATGAAGCTGATGGATGATCTGAATTCTTCATAGCTTTCTTGAAGGTCTTGACGAAATGCTCAGCTAAGCCATTGGAGGAAGGATGGCATGGTGCACTCGTGATGTGTTTTACACCATTGCTTTTAAGGAAAGATGAGATCTCGTCAGATGTGAACTGAGGGCCGTTATCAGACACCAATTGAACAGGTAGCCCATAGGTAACAAATAAACCTCTCACTTTCTTGATGGTTGCTGCAGAGGTGGTTGAACTCATTTCGATGGCATCAGCCCACTTTGAATGGGCATCCACCAGTATCAAGAACTGGCGTCCCCTCACGGGACCAGCAAAGTCCACATGGATTCTTTCCCAGGGTCGTGAGGGCCATATCCAAGGATGGAGAGGTGCAGAGGGGGGATTTGCTCTGTTTTCCTGACAATGCTTGCATTGTTTTGCTAGCTTCTCGATCTCTTCATTCATTTTGGGCCACCACACATGACTGCGCGCCAGTGACTTCATATGAACAATCCCCGGATGCCCCTGATGTAGCTCTAGTAGAACTTGTAGTTGCAGTTTCTTAGGCACAATCACTCTTACACCCCACGTAATACACCCATGGACGACAGACAATTCAGTGCTTCGTGAATAGTAGGGTTTCAAATCTTCTGATGGACAAGTGCTAGGCCAGTCCTTCTGTGTCAACCGTAGTAGTCTTCCTAACACTGGGTCATTCCTGGTAGCAGTTCTCAGCTTGTCTGATGTTAGAGGTAGTCCTTCAATTTGTCTTATTGGGAAAATCTCCACATCATCATCATCATCATCTACGTCCTGTGAGAGGAAACAAATAGAGTTACAAAAATAGTAGATAGGTAGACTTGATGATCGACTGGTTGAGGTTGAAGATACAGGAAGTCGAGAGAGTCCATCAGCATTGCTATGTTTATCTGTGGGTCGGAACTCAATTTTGTAGCGATATGCAGCAAGTGTCAGAGCCAAACGTTGAAGTCTGGCTGCAGCCAACTGAGGGATACCTGTCTTGGGTCCTAAAATGAAAAGTAGAGGCTTATGATCTGTTATCAATGTGAATGGTTTCCCATACAGATACTGATGAAATTTGCTGACACCGAATACTAGTGCCAGTGCCTCTTTCTCCAGCTGCGCATAGTTTCTCTCAGCAGGTGTTAATGTTCGAGAAGCATATGCAATGGGATGCTCAGACCCATCAGAAAATTCATGCGAGATGACAGCTCCAATCCCATAGGCAGAGGCATCTGCAGCCAACCGCACAGGTAAATTCAGATCAAAATGGGCCAGAACAGGAGTAGAAACCAGTTTTGTTTAGCTTGCTGAAAAGCCTCATCACATTCAGCAGTCCATTCCCATTTTATGTCATGACGCAAGAGCCGTTTCAGCGGAGACAGAAGTGTAGACAGGTTTGGGATGAACCTGGAATAATACTGTACCAGCCCTATAAGAATGAACGCAACTGCTTCTTGTTTTCAGGCTTAGGTGCTTTCTGGATAGCTTCAATCTTGTTTTGAATCGTATGCAACCCCTCTTTGTCAATGCGATGGCCCAGATATTCAACCGAGTCTTGAAGGAATGAGCACTTCTTTCGGTTGATCTTCACACCATGGTTCTGTAATCTCTTCAAACATCTATATAGCACTGAACATGAGAGATGCCCTGCAGAATAGAGTCCATTGTTCTCTGGAACAATGCCGGCACTGATGCAATGCCAAAGGGTAGTCTCGTGTACTGGTAAAGACCCTGATGTGTTGTGATGGTGACGTATTTCCTAGAACCAGAATTCAGTGCCATCTGCTGGTATGCCCCGGTGAGATCGATTTTTGAGAATCTTTCCCCACCTGCAAGAGAGGCAAACAAATCATCTAACTTAGGAAGAGGATACTGGTCTATCTGTAGGGCAGGATTAACCGTCACTTTATAGTCACCACAAATTCGGATCTGTCCATCTGCCTTCGGAACTGGTACAATTGGTGCCGCCCACTCGCTGTAGTCGACCTTCTCCAGCACCCCTTGTGACTCCAGACGATCCAGTTCTCTACTGATAGGTTCCTTGAGAGCATAAGGCACTGATCTTGGCTTGAGGAGAACTGGTCGAGTTCCATCCTTCACATGGAGTTTGGCTTGGAAATGTTTCATCAGACCCAAATCTTCTCCAAACACCTCGCGATATCTCTGAAGCAGTTCTTGTACACGAACACTTCCACCATCTAATTTGGTCAAGCCAATGCTTTTCCAATCCAACTGTATATGCTTCAACCAATCTCTACCGAGCAGAGTTGGCCCCGTGCCTGAGACAACAAGTAATGGTAAAGTGCAGCACTGTTTACCATACCTAACTTCAGCCATCAACTCGCCTAATACTTTCAGCGGTTCACCAGAATAAGTTCTTAAGGCGTATCCGCACTACAAAGCGGTTTCAATTCGCATTGGCTCTGATTTAGATCAAACTGATTCAAGCCGCATCGAGCACGTCCGCACTAGAACAAGATCAAGCAGAATCGAGCCAGTTGCTGGCGTCGATCACGTCATGTGACGTAAGCGACAGTTTGCTGAAAGCTAAAGAAACTAGCCTAGTCACGTACCAGCGCAAGCCTGATGTGTCCTACGCCTTGTTTTACTTCCAGCGCACACTAGGCGGTCTTAGTCAGCGCTCAAGTTAGCTGTCTTCACAAAGCACGCCACGTGATTGAGGCCACACCCAGACTCAATTCAGTTACGATCGACTTGAAACCACATATGAAAGTGGATTGGGACGAATACGCATTGAATCTGGATCTAATCCGGTTCGAGAATTTACGGATAGTGCGGACGAAGCCAAACCGCACTGAATGCGGTTTCAATGCGCATTAGAACGCCAGTGCGGATACGCCTTTAGTAACACCCCTGTCTGCTTCAAAGAGGCTTGCAGAAACAATCGTTGCAACGTCTGTTCTGACATAATGGACACGGCAGCTCCAGTGTCTAACTCCATCGTGAGCTCTCGATTGTTCACTAACACAACAACGGTGATAGGTTTCCCAGACAACCGCTTCGAATTCTCTTCGTCCACCGCTTTGATAAACAGTGGTTCACCGTTATCTGCGTCTTCGTCCTCAGCATCTATCACCTGGACCTTTCCTCCATCACAACGCTTACCACGAGCTCTGCATACTCTCGCAATGTGGCCTCTTTTCTTACAATAATGACAGACAGCGTCTTTCATTATTGTAAGAAACGGTAACAACCTGTAGTTGGAGAATCAAGAAGAGTAACAACCTGTAGTCAACGGTAACAACCTGTAGTTGGAGCAACCTGTAACAACCTGTAGTCAACGGTAACAACCTGTAGTTGGAGCAACGGTAACAACCTGTAACAACCTGTAGTTGGTAACAACTTGTAGTTGGAGCAACGGTAACAACCTGTAACAACCTGTAGTTGGTAACAACCTGTAGTTGGAGCAACGGTAACAACCTGTAGTTGGAGCAACCTGTAACAACCTGTAGTCAACGGTCAACGGTAGTCAACGGTAGTCAACGGTAACAACCTGTAGTTGGAGCACCTCGCTGCCCATCTTTCCTCTGATGGCGAATCACTTGGATGGGCTGCGAATCATTTCCTCTCAATAATTTAGTATTTCTCTCAGCTGCTTCTATTCCTTGAGCTATCTGCACGGCATCTTTCAAATCAAGATTCTTTTCAGACAGCAACTTCTTTTTGGTTCCCTCGTCCAGCAAACCACACACTAGTTTGTCACGTAGGGCTTGGTTCAGAAACGTTCCAAAACCACAGTGAATACTGAGTCTCCAGAGTTCCGCAAGGAATTCCGTCACGCTCTCGCCGGGCAACTGGCTTCTCCGGTAGAAGTTATACCGTTCGGCTATTTCCACCTTGAGCGGCTCGAAATGCACCTTCAGTTTATCAGTTATTTCTTTCAGCGTCTTCGTAGCCGGTTTCGCTGGCGCAAATAAGTCGACCAGTCTCTTGTACGTTTCTCTCCCAATCATGGTCAGGAATGCAGCGACTTGTGTGCCGTCCTTGATACCATTGGCGTCGAAGTAAAGCTCCATCCTCTCGAGGTAGGTAGTTATAGACTCCTGGTCTGGGTTGAATTCCCCAACAGTACCAATGATTCTGGCAGCCATCGAATCCTAAGACTAGAAAGAAACCAAGAGAGAATGCGGAGAAAACAAAAAAGGATGCAACAGCTCGCCTTTAGCAGCCCAGTAACCAGGGCAAGATCTTTGCCAAACAAAAGGTCAGCACAACACCAGCCAACTGCTGGACTCTGTCCCCCCGGCTAGCCGAGGGCGTCGGAGCTCCTGGACAGCCGACTGGTTTAGTGCCGAGAGTAGTGCTGCTGCCACAGTAGCAGGTTCGGATGATCCTCGTCGCCAAATTGTAGTGTATTAGCTACAACCCGTATCGCAACAGTGTACCAAAGTATCTTGGATCCGAACTGAACCAACAACACACTTACAATGCATTTATACACACAGAGGAGCTACATGATATGACAGGAGTTTGTGACTTTACAATGACAGGAGTTTTGTGACTTTACAATGAGTTTACAAGACAAACAATGGTTCAGTCAGAACGGAGCCAGACACTACAGTCTGCTTGAGAGTTGCTATCTTGATTACATCATGCAAACAATGTCATTGACTTATTCCAATGGAAGCACCTGAGCACATGAAAAGGCTAAGATTGTTAAAACCAGCTAAAATTCGATATGTGTTGGAAGATACTGATGCTCCAGTAGCATAGGTCCATATGTGAGTAGGTGGAGTGCCATAGGTTATCGAGACACCATCAACATAGTTACCACTGAGTGAAGCAGTTCTGGCCATCTCAGTAGGATTCGCAAAAGCATCCGGATCGCCTTGTGATGCATACGCACGAGCATACCCGCACACTTGCGAGTACATACCAAATGTTTGAAATATCATTGAACAACATCAGTCAATGCAAGCACTGGTATCTCTGACGCAAAACCTCTTATTGTTAGCAGTTTGTAACGTGAAGCCAGCCGGACATTGACTGGAAGGATCAGTCATGTTGAGATGAGCTATTTTCATCCAGCCTCCCTCTCCTCCACAGCCTTCCACCATACTAGTGCAAACCTGCACAGTTGAAGTTGCTACTGAACTATTAACAGCTGAACTATTGGCGGCTTGGATCTGATCTACAGAGGCAGATGAGCTATTCGACAATGAAGAAAGATTTTTCTGACTAGTCGGTCCAGGCAGTCGTAGCAGTTGCTTGACTTTTTCCAACGTTTCCATCAAGTGTTGATTATTTTCAATTTCAATCTCCTGACAACACTGTGAAGTTGACGTGGTTTCGTAGACAACAGGAGTGACTGTAGCACTCGCTGCACAAAGAATAACACTAATACAGCACACTGCAGCAAGAGTAGCTTGCATCCTCATCATCAACAACCAAGAGACCAACAACCAAGTCACAAACAACAAAACAATGATGGGTTGCAAGTGTTTTTGACCAACGCAGTATGTAGTTGCAGCATAAACATAATACCGTATTTCTTCTAAAAAATTCGGCGCAAAATAAATAATTTCAGATTTGCTTGCCCAATATTTGGAGGTAATTGTGGCAGAAGTTCCAGAAGCGCCGAAAAATTGGAGGTGTGGCGACGAGCGTGTGTTTGAACGAGAACGCGTCTACAGCTCTTTTCCATGAAGTACAGGACTTTTCACGTCGGGCTGTTGGCTTATTGTGATGAAGAACCAAAGCGCTTGCCGAAATTTAGAGGTTTTCTACGCATTTCAGCGACAACGTGCCGAAAATAAGGGGTGCCGAATCTTTAGAAGAATTACGGTACAGCTGTTCATTCAACAGCAGCTGATATACCATGCTCTGCTAATAATTATATTTCAGCTATCTATGTTGGAATTATAGGAAGCAGCCTACATGAGCTTGATTGTACGTGTTTATAACCATGAGATGATGGCTGCCGATCAATAGTCGTAGTTTTGTTTCATTCTCTCTCGGTTGATTTTACCTGGTGAAAAGCCAATAGAAATGTTGAAAAAGCAAAACTACGACTATCGATCAGCAAACATCTTCGAACCGGTCAACAAGAGTGCCCCTGGGCGAGCTGAAACATGCATCGATACAATATCTTGCTTAAATGAACTCATTAAATCAACAAAGAAACAAAGTGTTTTCAATGCTGCCTTTTCTCAATGAGCACTTGAGCCATCGTAGAGTAGTATGTATTTAACCATCAACAGTAGGTATCGTTCATCCCGCATGTACGATATATCATACCACAGCATTCAAATTTATAATGATAAAGCACCAAAGGTGCAGATGTCTCGGTCAGTAGCATGTATGCTAGCATGCAATTAGCAGATGCATATGACAGCATGTATGCATGAATGCAGTAGATCCATGGAAGCATCAAAACAGTATCATGGAACCATGCAAGCAGCAGAACTATGGAAGAATACAAGCAGCAGAACCATAGTAGCATGCAAGCAGCAGAACCATGGTAGCATGAAAGCAGCAGAACTATGGGAGCATGGAAGCAGCAGAATCATGGAAGCATGCAAGCAGCAGAACTATGGAAGCATGCAAGCGGCAGTAGAACTGAAGCATGCAAGCAGCAGAACCATGGAAGAATGCAAGCAGCAGAACCATGGATTGTAGTATCATAGAGTACTACATGTAGCTAAAATGCATTGTACAAGCTGTTGTAATAAAAATACAAAATGTTTACTGAAGACTTGCATAGACTGTATCAACGCTTGCTAGCTCAGGCTAACTCGACGAGCTAGATGAGTCTGAAGTCGCTTTCGTTCGCTAGTTTCATTGCTGCTTATGGAGTAGTGTGAGCTGCACTGTCACAGATCAAGCGCGATGTAGCCAGTTGTGGACAGTATTGTCTCTGAAGGAAACCCAAACGCGAGCAACGGCAGTCCAGGCGAGCAAATCACGCCATAACTCGAAAACAAAGCCTTTAATCGCAATTCTGCCAAATTTGTTTTTCATAAAATACTGAGATCTACCTGTGTTGCTAATTTTAGCGCTTAGTAGCAAGCGATTGCTGAGATACGCATTGCGAACACACACACACACACACACAAACGAACAGACTACTGTATGCCTACGTGGCTCCGCCCACCTCGGCATAATAGAGAAGATAACTAGGTCATCATAGATATTTTACAGATCTATAGTTTGATTGCCCTTAACTCAATCAGATACACTTTTCTTGGCCTAAACACATCTGCTATTTGGCAAATTGATCACCTGTCACTTGATCCTTGATAACCTTGACAGCAACTCAAAGAACTTCTTCAGAGCTTTCATGCACATTGTATAATGATGTGTGGACACTTTCAGCAAGAAGCTATAGTTACTATTTTATGATAGAAACATTATTGTTATCAAAACCACAACACAACGAATGGCTTCCCTAAGCTGCCATTAGGTAGCAGTAACATATTTAGGGTTGGAACGAAAACGAAATGGCGGCTACACTGACTGAAAACGAGTTAATCGTGTATTTCTCAAGCTTTCATGGTATTTAGACACCTGATGGTGACAGGTAAATGCTTGCAATGAGTCCATTAAGACCATCAAGAAAACAATTGCCAGGAGGCAAAGGAACGCCGTATGGGCATTTCAAGTAAATTCTAACCTTCTGAGGCTTCTTAAGAGACTTTTAGCAACAACAGAAATGACGTCTAAGGTGGTAAACCAGAGTTCACGTGGTGACCAGTTTGTTCATCAGAGCCTAGTGCAGTGGTGAGCGAACTAAACCTACACAGAACCTAAGCTACCTATGACCAACAGTGCACCTGATATACCTCTTTAAACCTAAAATGCTGCCAGAAACGAGTATTTCCAGAAAAACAGCAATTTTGGGCTGCAATATAATGCTATTCTATGAATTCTGTTCGAACTCCGTTACTAGGTTATGCCTACTCATGCATGCCCATGAAAGCAATTGTTCTAATACAAGCGCACCTTAGTACAAATTGTTTGAACACTAGTGCTGCAAGTGTGTGTCGCCACAGCACTAGCTGCTTGCTGCAAGTGTGTGTCGCCACAGCACTAGCTGCTTGCTGCAAGTGTGTGTCACCACAGCACTAGCTGATTGCTGCAAGTGTGTGCCTGTGGAGTGTTCACAGCAGATGACGGTGAGCAGATCTTCACTGATCATTGCTTTTCTTGGCTTTGAAGTAGGCTAGCCTACTGCTTATAGCTTTTTAGAAGCTAATGACTGAGTACAGTGAAGATACAATGGTGAGCAAAGTGTACCCCAAAACACTGTCTTCACTCTTCACACTCTACTACAACTGTAAACTTTTTTCAGTAAAAAAGAAAAGAAACAAGTCATTTTAACAAAAATGCAAGAGATTAAGGGTTGGCAGATGATTCGAAAGACTAATTAGGGAGGCACGGTAGTGCCTCCCTATGTAGGGTTGAACGAGAAAACAAGATGGCGGCTACATACAATGTATTAGCGTTCAAACGCTGATATTTCGCCTGGTGATGAATTTTATACGTCCAAAGACACTTAAATCTGCAATCTGGCGTTGCCCCATCTTACAGTAGCAAGGAGATTGCTCGAGATTGTTACTAAAGTGGCGAACCTGGAAACGGTGAAAATCGAGTTTCGTCATCTTCGTTTTCTTCTTCTTCTTCTTTCTTCTTTCTTCAACTCGCCTAGCGCCTTTACGCGAGCAGTGCCGAGACCAAAACACCCACGAACAGTCGTGAAATTCTCCTGGCATGTGCCTTTTGAACTTAGTTTTTAACGAAACGGCAATATAAATTCCGCGATTTCTCGATCGTGATCCATTGTCAGCTAAGTGTTAGACGCCATTAATAATTATAGTGATTGCGCAATACGCACGTGACCAAGCTGTGGTTAGCGCACGTGACCAAGCACAAGCTTGAGTATCGCCATGCACGCCGTATAGATCACGGAGAACACATATTTGTCTGGAGTCTTTGAAGAACGGTAGGCTAGCAAGCGCAGAATCACCAATCTCTCTTGCCAGATAATTATAACCGCCGTAAACAAGTGTGGGCGGGGCTCGTATGCACTGTCTTAGCTTCATGCATGCGTAGGCGAGCTGATATCTGCATTATAATAGCTACAGGTTTAAAATTGTTAATAATTAAGAAAAGCCATCAGCAACAGGAAAACCAATTAACCAATGGTGGAAACAAAGATGGCACAGTAATTGCATGATATTGAACTGCACTTCACTGAAAAAGAAAAAAAGGACACAAACAAGAAAATTAAAAAGATTTCTATCGAAATCATAAGGATGTAGGGTTGTGAAATCTACCACTGGTCAACAATGTAAACTAACAAGGAGCAAGCATGGAATGGTAACACGATTGACTTGCTAACAGACCATAGATCCCTACATCAGTGGCTGTACATAAGCTGTCACAAGCTGAATGCACGTCAGGTGTCAGTCAACAGTAAATAGCCGAACTAGCTATAGCCAACCGCAGCAGCCACTGATGTAGGGATCTATGGTCTGTTAGCAAGTCAATCGTGTTACCATTCCATGCTTGCTCCTTGTTAGTTTACATTGTTGACCAGTGGTAGATTTCACAACCCTACATCCTTATGATTTCGATAGAAATCTTTTTAATTTTCTTTATTATAACCAGTATAAACTATGATTTTGACTTACCTGGTGGCAACATAGCACTGCTGTACCAGCAAGCTAACCGAAAACAGCGCAAAAGATACAAATAGTGTGTGATGAACGACACTTAGTTTGCTGCCTAGTGTGAAGTGGTGCCATGTTTTTACACCCGCCCACGCACCAGGTAAGTACGCAAATTTGGATATCTCGCTACATCAAAGAGAATTATTCATATCATAGTTTAAAATGTTTTTACTACTCGTACTGTATATATTCACTACCACTATTACACATTAGAATCACTTGTGCATTAACAGTAAAATAAACTCAACAACAAGACTGAAGCTAATATAAAGTCAAATGGCTAGAAAGATGGTGTCCAGAAAGAGCTACTCATAGCCATGATGTGTGTACATGATAAGAAGCAGCTCAAGCTCAAGTGTCAAACAGTAGTGGTTCTCTTGCCAACAATACTGGAGAGACTGAATCACGACCATCATGAGATTGAAACTCCAGCACAAACCGATGTTCTCCTCTACTTGAGCCATAAACAATTGATGGTGGGGATCCTGGAGGAGGTCTGTCCTCTTCATCGTCCTCTTCTGCAGTTACCTGAGGCACTTCAATATACTCCGGTCTGTCTTTAAATCCAAGCTTTCTCTTGATCTTTTTAAAATCAAGGTTCCACCAGAGGTGTATTGCCATAGTGACAAGACAGACAACAAAGGACAGGCAAACAGAGACTATGGTTGCTATTTGATAATGCTTGAACCTTAGAGAAGCAGTAGCCAGACTAACAGTGCTCAGGAGAAATATGTTGAGAAAATAAAAGACTTCAAGTGTGCTCAGATAAATCTTCTTATACACACCTTTCGTGAAAGACCAAAATATGAAAATACCAGCTACAACGGTAATGATGATGCAACTATTGATGGCAGCCAATTTTCCTGAAGTAAAGGAAAATGTCACAGTGAGAGTTAGTCGTACCATTAAAGTCACTCCTGTCCAGAATCGAAATTTGTCTTTGTAAGGACCTCCATAAGCGTCTAACAGTGGCTTGAACTTTGCCACGGGATTCCACCTGTGTAGTGGGATACACTTGTCACTGTATCTCTCCAGCAGTGGAGCACACAACACTAAAACAGGATAAGCCAGTCCAATGACCAGGACACAACAGGAGATGGCTACCAGCACAAGGTGTTTAAATCTGCCATAATCAATGTTCCCATCTACACTCCACACTAACAGTATACTGTCATTGCATGGCAACTGAAACATGGAAAGAGCATTAGTGACTGTGAGTAGGATTTTAGTGTAGGACATGAAAAACAGTGTAGCTAGTGCTGGGACAGCATGAGAGCCACACAACCTGCATAGCCACACAGAGTAGCGGCAGCCCACGATAATACCACCTATGAGCAGGAACAGGTAAGCAGGAAAGGCAAACTGTAGCCAAGTGTTCCAGTAGCCATCCAGTCCATCAAACAAACACACTTCAATACCCAGTTCAAGATTAAGCCATGAGATGAACTGGCTCACCACTGGAATACTACCATTAGGGAAGAAGAAAGCTTCATTGAGCTTCACCATGTTAGCGTAGAACAGGAGTCCATTGATAGTTCCGACAGAGACACTCAAGTTGAGGAACATCAACATAGCCACCAACACTATGCCAGCGAGGGCAAATACCGGCAACAAGAAAAGATACCAGTTAGAGCAAGTACCACAGCGATTGGATCCTAGCATGATACTAAGGTGAGACTGGCATTGTCCACAGAGTATACCTGTTCTATTGCCCATACATTGACGATCAGGTGCCATCATGTCAAATGAGACATTGGATTGATTGCAGTAGTCAAAAGGACAATTAGTAGTACCAGTTATACACTGAGTGTTGTTGATGTAGGCAAACCAACTGTTGCCTGATCTAAGAAACTCGACGCTTGTGGTAGATAAATTGCATTGGACATTGCTAGCACTCAAGAACTGCTCGCAGTGACACTGTTCTGAAATCTTAGTAAAGCCAATTGGGCACTCCCTGATGTCAACTCCAATAGACAAACCCCAGCCTGGTAGTCCACTATCCACTCTGATATCAACCAGTGCTGTTGCTGAGGAAGTGTTCTGCAGGAGAACGTGGAGCTGAAAACAGTTTTTATTGATGCTTTGACCATAAGAACGAACTAGTGTTGCATGTTGAGTACTGACCTGCACAACACCAGGACTAGTACCGCCATAGTATCCTACTGTAGCTATTGATGTGTTGATCTCTAGTCCTGGATATGATTGCACGTGATGCTGGGTCCTATCAGAGCAATCTGGTAAGCCACTATTGTTACAGAAGCAGACCATGATGGGGTCAGAGGCCATGGAGGAGAGTCTGTCAATGTTAGTGAAATGAAAGTGTTTACTGAGAGGAGTGTCAAAGTACCACGAGGTTTCATTGGGTTGTCCCACATGTGGTACATCACTACAACCCATGAGTACTGCACCATACACATCACTTCCTCCTTTTCTTGCTATGTTGCCTGAGAAGTTTATTGTGCCAGATTTAACTGTGATTGTGCATTCCTTTTGATAATCCACTGCATTTTTTTTTTTTATTGAAGACTGTAAAAGAATTGCTCCACCACGTTCATCAGCAGTGTTGTTGTACAGACACAGCTCGCCAACAACTACAATGCTGGCTTGCATTGATAGTGTGATACCTGCTCCCTCTGTGTTCCTGTTATTCTGTATCACATTTCGACCATAGAATGTAACGTTACTCGCGATTAGTGTGATTCCAGTCATATTATTATTTGATAACACACAGTTTTCAAAAGAATAATCACTAAGTACGGCATTACAAAAGAATACAATGACAGAGTTACCTCCTGTGTTGTTCGAGAAGATACAGTTTTCGATACGAGTGGCTGCTTTAAACACAGACAAAATGACTGACACATTGTGACTGCTCTGAAACTGGCAGTCATATAATCGAAAGGACATCCCTTCCACGAGAAAGCCAGCAAAATGTAAATTTGCAAATTTCATTCTAGTGTCCTCTAATATAACAGTAGTCTCCCCATCATTGAAAATAGACACTCCATAGTCTGAATATGTCATGCCAGTATGCACAATAGTTGACCTCAGCAAGTTAAACGTAAGTGAACCTGAACCAATAAAGCCTATATCATTAATGTAATGACCATAATTATCAATGAAATCTGTGTTGATAATATTAACAAGTAGCGTTGATTCGGTAACATCAAAATCCATTCCACCAGCTACTGCAGCTGTATTTTGTGACAAGACCAAATGCTCAAAAAACAGTTCAAACGATCCACCTAATGCAATGAACCCTATACCGCCTTCATTGCCATTGGTATGACACTTGGTTATATTTGAGTATGATAAGTCTAGTTGGTAGTTTCCTTCAGAACTGGATGGTCCATAGTATGAAAAGTATATTACGCTGCTACATATATTATAAAAATACTCGTTATATATGTCTTGGCTGATATTCAATGCTGTTGAATTATAGAAAGAACAGTTTGTGATCACTATAGGATTATTACAGAAATATAAAGTTAGTCCACATCCCATTATGTGTTGTATTGAATTCTTGAGAAAGATAACATTCTTGACAAAAGAAAAGGAAAACACTCCATTATGATCGTCTCCTCCACAGTTGACTACTGTAAGACTTTCAACCGTAATATTATGAGACCTATCAAAGACGAATCCTCCTCTCCCTCTGGTGCAGTTGATAATTACTATAGACTGCATCACAGTCTCCTCAGCTCCTTTTATCGGCCACTGACCTTGTCCTTTCAGAGTCAGATTATACACATGGCTTATATTTACATGCACCTCTCTATCATAGCTGTGATTTCCTTCCAAGAAGATGATGGTGGTGTTAGAGGTGAAGTAGTGGCCAGGCTGGGAGATGTAGTAGGAGAGGTTGTGGCATATCTGGTGTGGAGGACATGACTGCTCATGACCAGCATCATCAGCTATGACATAGTAGACATCAGTGCTTGTAAAGGCAGAGACAGGTACAGTCAACAACAGCAGAAACACTAGTAGTGTTGCCATCAGCTGGTGATGCTGTTCAGTTAGTTATACAAGCGATTTTCTGAGTCTCAGACTGAGAGTCAGGCTTTAGTTAATTCCTAAGTTTATGTAGCGGAATGCAGCTACATTAAGTATGCTACTAAAACAACACTGAGAAAGTGGTGTACAACTCTGAAGCCACATGGAATGAGTATACTACTGAAAACATGTATTGATGGGTAACAGATGGCACTGAAAACATGCACAGATGGGTAACAGATGGCACTGAAAGGAAGTTGTGTACAACTACTATGTAGTATGTAGTAGCCACATGGAATGATTTTAAAGGGATGGTTACCAGATTGCCTAATTCAAAATATTTAAAAATAATACTAAATCATAGTGTGGAGACAAAAAGCACTTAAACCTAAGATAAGTTGTATTGAATGCACCATCGATTAATCAAAGTATAAAATAGTCCAGGCCAACAAGTGCTAAAGTAGAATAAGCCGGAATTAGGTCAAAGCCGATCACTTTAAAAAGACGCTGAAACATGCCATTATAGCCATTTATTGCGAATGTTTCAGAAACAAGATGCTGCTATTCTTTCCAGTATAGATCCCGCCCTAGAGTTTATCCTTACTAAGCGTTTGGTGAGTACTTCGCTTCTTGCCTTAGCACCAAGAAATTTGGTGCAGAAAAACCGAGTTTTATAGCGATCGGCTTGGCGTAAGTCCGGCTTATTCTGCTGTAGCAGTTATTGGCCTGGACTATTTTATACATAGATTTGTCGATGGTGCATTCAATACAACTTATCTTAGTTTTATAGCGCTTTTTCTCTCCACACTATGATTTAGTATTATATATGAATTTTTAATGTTTTTATTTATAATTAATTTTTTTAAGTATGCTGCTGAAAACACGCACTGATGGGAAGTTGTGTACAACTACTATGATGTATTTAATAGCCACATGCAATGCTCTTAAGTATGCTGCTGAAAACACGCACTGATGGGTAACAGATGGCACTGAAAGGAAGTTGTGTACAACTACTATGTAGTATTTAGAGTCTACTAATTTGAAATACTGTAATTTGATTGGTCAACAGTGTGACTCTAATTCCTGTAGAGACACGGTAGCGAAGCTCTGTGTACCCTCAGGCATTCAGACATAGGCAAAGAATGGAGTGTGTTTCCTGTAATGGGCTCGGCTTTGGAGTCAAAGGACACTATTAGTCCAGAGGCGCTCACTAAAAGTACGGAATGCTAACTAAACAGCGCTGAACGCTGATGTTCTAGGTAGTATTATGGTGTTACTCGTTCGCAGGTCACTCGCCATATTGCCACAAGCTCCACCCTAGTCTGGCGCTCCTCCCCTGCCATGCTGCTAGCTCGAGCGCGGCGACCATCGATCGATCTGGTCGATCTTTTCTCGGCAACGCTTGCTGGTTGCAGGTCAGTAGTACTGCCGTTCGTCCTACATCTAACTAGAAGATTTGTTTATGTTAAATCAGCTAGTTCGTCGAACAGACAGAGCAGTCAGCATCGTGCGCTAGTCAGACATGTTGACTTCAATGACTTGCAAGTGTGTACAAACAGGTAACCTAGTAGACTCTAAATAAGTTAGACAGCTCGTCCAATCGGATCCACGCGATTTAGAAACCCTCGGCCCGCTGGAATAGTGTCCCGCTACGCTCGAACACCATAGAAACAGGCCTCAGGTTTCTAAATCGCGTAGATCCTCGGACTCGCTGTCTAACTATATGTAGTAGCCACATGGAATGAGTATACTGCTGAAAACACACACTGATGGGTAACAGATGGCACTGAAAGAAAATTGTGTACAGCTACTTGCAATGCTCTCATAAGTATGTTGCTGAAAACATGCACTGATGGGTAACAGATGGCACTGAAAGGAGGTTGTGTACAACTACTATGTAGTATGTAGCAGCCACATGCAATGCTCTTAAGTATGTTGCTAGAACATGCATTGCCGAGTAACTGACAATGACATTGTAAGGAAATAGCTATATCAACTCTATAACCAAAAAATAGCATGCACCCATGACTGTTTGGCTGGCTGCGGTCTTGCAGACACAGTCTTCTCATTAGCAGCACAAAATCTATGTTTGCAGCACTTGTCCTGCTTTGTAACACTCAGAGCTCCCTGGAAATTTTTTTAATGTCTTTCGTGTATCTTTGAGCTCAAAAAAATCACCTGATCAATCCTAAGATGGATGAAATTCTGAGAGACACAAAGATCTGAAACGTCTGCTTGAGTGTTGCTATCTTGATTACGTCAAGCAACAATGTCATTGACTTATTCCAATGGAAGCACCTGAGCACATAAAAAAAGCTAAGATTATTAAAAAAACTAGCTAAAATTCGATATAGCGAAGATACAGGCGATATATGTTTTCAACCAATCCTAATAGTGATCATCCCAACATACAGCAGTAGGTGCATGTGTGTTCATGTGCATGGTGTAATATCGTGAACCCTTGACAATGTCATGAACTCTGACAGGCACATGCAACTATTTTTGATATGTAATTGTAAACATGGTATTGTATTCGTGCTGGTCACCCTGTCTGTCACCCTGTCTCTACTTGTATTTTGTGTTACTACTTAAACCTTGATCTTGTTTTGTATCATGAGTTCTGTGCTGGTTGAAATAATACTTTGAATCTATGACACTTGTTTTGGCGACGAGGATAAACCAATGTCTGTGATAGCTGGTGCAATCGGAGAGTTCAACCCAGCGGATGGAGACTGGTCCTCCTATACAGAGAGTCTACAACAGTTCTTCATTGCTAATGATGTGCTGGATTCCAATAGACAGCGTGCTATGTTGCTGAGCGTGTGTGGAGCTGGTACTTACACGCTCATTCGCAGTCTGGTAACTCCCAACAAACCGGCAGACTACTCCTTCAAACAGCTAGTTGAACTGGTTGATATCTATTACAACCCAAAGCCCTCAGTGACGGTTCAGCGACATAAGTTCTACACTCGTGTGCAGCAACCTGGAGAGAGCGTGGCGGCGTTTGTGGCCGAGCTGAGGCGGCTGTCCGAACATTGTGAATTTGGTACGACCCTGGATGTTATGATTCGCGACAGAGTGGTGTGTGGAGTGCACGACCCCCGTGTGCAGCGTCGTCTCCTGGCGGAACCAACACTCACCTTCGAAGATGCTTTCAAGATCGTACAATCGATGGAATTAGCCTCCAAGGACCTCGACGCATTACATCAGCCCAGTGAATCTCCTGTTCATAAAATCAAGACTGGTCCGTCTGAAAAGCATCATGGTCGTAGTACGTCTTGTTATCGCTGTGGGGGAAAGCATCGTGAAGCTTCGTGCCGATTCAAAGACGTGGAGTGTTTCAAGTGTGGGGGTGTGTCGTGGACATGCCAGACGACAAGAACAGATGCCGAAGGCTCCTGACCAGGCTAATTGTTTGGATGACAAAGATGAAGAAGTTGAGGAGGAAGCTTACGCGATATTCAACGTTAACCTACCGACAAAGAAGAAACCATCTTTGGAGCCTCTGCGAGTGACTGTTTTGGCGGATGGGCGGACTCTAGAGTTGGAGGTTGATACAGGGGCTTCTGTGTCGATTATTAATGAAAGCGGTTATGTGCAGGAACACATCTATTGCGGATTAGCAGCGCGCCTACGGATACTTTCAGTAGTCCGTTCACGTCGCGCAATGTGCACGTGAGCTCGCTAAAGAACAGCATGCACAAGTAAGTACAAGAACTGTATTATAGCTGCTTTCTAGCGTTATTCACAAGTTCTCTGATCTTCTCAGCTAGATGATTGGCTGCGTAAGTTGGCTGAAGTAAAATGCCTTGCTGACGGACCGGTACAGCAGCCAGATGCTGTGTGTTGCTCCGGAGTACGGTGAGTGTCCCTAGCCCTGAGCATTGTCCGAGTGGTGGTGTGTGTTGTTCAACGGGTGTGAGTGTTTGTTGTACTGGTATGAATGTGTGTTGTTGGACTGGCGCGAGTGCTTGTTGAACTTATTCGGTTTGTTGTGCTGAAGCAATTGATGTAAGCACCTTTGGAGTTTGCTGGAGAGTTTGTTTGAGGATCACTGTTTCTTTGGGGTTTGCACATCTATGGGTAATAGATAAATTGACCGATTATGTGTTTATGAATGATCTACCTTAGTGTTGATCCCTTGGTATGTCGACCTGGTTTTTTTGTAGTTGGCTTAAAGCGTAGCTGTGTTTCGTTTTTCTTATTAGGTGGTACTTTAGTTTGATTTGAAAACGGTGTGATGGTTGTGGATGTTTGTGTTGCTTTAAGCTTAATCAACATGTTGTCTAACTGAGCATTGAGATGTGGCACCAATGGCAGTGACTCTTCTGGCAGTGTCTTGACAATAGCTGTAAGATCCCTAAGCCTTGACACGCAAGAGTCTATACTTGTGTCTGTAAAATTAACTATAAATTATTATTAGCCATTGATGTTTGTGTGCATGTGTCATTGCTCACCGATAGATGGGGTTGTTTGGTGTGATGGTTGTGCTACTTGCAATGTAGTGATCTTAGTGCTTGTGGTGCTGCTTTCCTGGCTAAGTGAAGAGTGTAGCCTATGAAGATGCTTACAGAGATGACCATTCTGATAATCATAACAGGAACAGGTGTACATGTGGCGACACAGGTCTTTGCAATCAGCACACTTGATACTGCAGGTGGTGGCCAAGCACAATTCTGTTAGCTTGATTATTGTGTAAGACATTGATGTTTCTGAAGAACTTTGAATCAGCCACTTAGCACCATCTTCAACTGTCTATGTAAAAATATTTAATTATTATTTTTTAATTAGCTGGGCTGCCATCTTACCGATATAGTGGTCAGTGGTAACTGTAGTCCAGACTTGTGGCGATCACCTTCCTTCATAGCCTTTCGATTGCTACGCAGGCCTAGCATCTTTTGCTGTCTGGTTAGAAACATGTCCTCTTCTATTTTCATAAGAGTCTGGAGGAGGTAATCTACCCTCCTATTGAACTTTCCACCAAGGTATGATGGGTTATTCTTCAGTTTATTGTGAAAGCTACACATAGAAAGTGATAAAATTCAGACAGAGAGCTAATAGTAGCTAACCTCTCCAGGCAGGTAGAGTAGAGTCTAAGTATTGTCTTATAATCTTACTTACCTGCTCTGTTAGCATAGTATGCCTTGAAGTAGGTGATGAATTTGGTCTCTTTGTGCTCCCACATAGTAATGAAAGAATCCATCATACTTTGAAAGCCACTACAATCTTCTTCTTGAAGTAGAAGATGCAGTGTCTGGTATATTTGGAGTTGATTCTGTGTGTCTTTTACTGACTTGAGGTGCCTGCGCCAGTTTCTAGTATTAGTAAAAGAAGTTATAAATGCAGTTATCCACTTTGTTCTGTGTGTTTGCACTAAGAAGCCAAGGTTGAACTCTGTTAGCGCGTGTCTGCCTGTAGCCAGATCGATGCGAGTCAGGCTCGTGCTAGCAGTTCAAGGCCGTGTTAATACCGATAACATGAGCGCTTCTTGGCTTTCTATGGTACTAGAATGCTTGGAGAGTGGGTTCTATAGCAAACCCTGTATTTTTCATTGTATAACCTATAATTTATTTGTTATTAGGGAGTGGGTAGCATGGCTTTCGAGATATCCCCTTTTGTATCAATCAATCAGTTCACAAGATAAGAGGGGATGTAAACATTAATCAGTTTCCCTTTTTAGTTATGGTTGCAAATGTTCTAGTAGTGCAGTAATTATTGTACATGTAACTCACTGGTCAACATGCCAGTGACACAGTAGGTGCTTGATGTGCCCTCGAAAGACCTTTTCTGCTGCAGACCAGCCTGTATTGTCTGAATAAGTACTTTACTGACTAACTGACTATTACAAATCATGTGTACAACACTCACCGTCATCTGTCATTATAACTTGTACTCTGCAATCATCAGCTCGGTCTTTTACAGCTTGTAGGAATGTCTCTATTACTATGGCATCTTCTCGGTCTGATATGCACCAGGCAATTGGATTACCTACATGTATAAGGTATGCAGTAACAATACTGTTGATATGCTTATTCCATTATTGCCGTCACATTTTAACATTGATATTTCGGCTTAACCTCGCAAACATAGGCTCCAACTGTCCCAAAACGTCCGGGGAATTACAGGCTATGTCCCACATGAACAATGCTTTGTCTCGCTACATAACTTAATCATTAAGACGAGGAAAACTAGCAAAATAACTTCAGAAATGTGTTCCTGAGCACAGTAAATAGCTTCATAACAGTGTGTAAGCTAAGCTCGAGCTTAGCACAGCATGCTACTCCATTTGTAGGCAGGGTGCAATGCGATGTTTAATGATAAAAGCGTGTCTTTAGCTAATCAATATGTGATTATGTCGTCGTATGCATGACATCATTGAATTACAGCGGTTTTCCTGCTTCTTGCAATAGCGTATAGCGTCACCTCATGCACTAATGTGTGAAGGCATTGTTATCTTATTCACTCGAATGAGGATGATCAAAGACTTCACACATTAGTACATGAGGTGACGCTCTACGGTCTACTCTTTACTATTGCAAGAAGTAGGAAAACTGCTGTAATGTCCCTGATAAGGATTTGAGGCTATGCGTCAATTGTTGGGTTTGTTATTCTAACCTTCACCAAACTCATCCGGAACAAGTAGTGTGATCAACTTGAATCGATAGGCGTTGGTATTGTGTGTTGAATCGATACATACAACTGAATCAGAAAAAGTAGAAAACAACTCCATCTGGAATTTTGTTGGCACGACTAGCAGGTATGAATCAGCAGACAGCTGTGGCAGTGTAGAAACAATCTTGTCTTGTGGTTTGTAGAGAAGAATAGGATCATATTCCTCTTGCCTAAACTCTTGAACGAGGTAATCAACAGATATGGCATCTTCTTGGTGCCTTGTTGCTGTGAGATGGCATACTTTTCGTCGCAAGTTCAGCAAATCTCTTCTAGTCACGAAATGCTTCCTTTGCACCTGCTCTGAAAACTTGTCACGTCTTTGTCTGCTTCCAATTTCCTCACGAATATCTGTAAAGAGGGTACTAGATTAGAGAAGTTGTTTGTTTTCAACTTCGAAACTTTCTTTCCACTAAAATGATGCTTAAATAAGCATCATTTGGCTTAAAGCACAATGGCATGGTCGATAATGGTCTTTGTGTACTTGTGCTCAACTTGTGCTCCGTAGAAGTCACCAGAGGCGAATGACAGCGCGTTCCTGAAAGACGGCAGTGTAATCTTGTGTGCGTTTTTCGACGACGCCATCTTGTTGCTACGGTGTTGCTATGTGACGTCACTTCCTGGAAAATATACGTATTTCCTATGGTATACGAGATATAACCACCGAGCGGCGCCTTTGATCTTACGGTCGCCTGGGCTACAAACCCAGGAAAAATCCAGGTACCGCTTGTCAAAAAATGAAGACTCACTATTAATTTTATTTTAGCTTACTGGCCTTATCCTGCCCCTAAATGAGACTGTTTGTTTACAAGAATTATTACTAGGCATTTGAGTTAAATTAAATAATGTGTTTCGCAACATACCATCCAAAATTCTCTCAATTGGTATTCCATCCTGTAGTTTCAAGGACATTGTCTCTTTGACAGAGGTCGGGAGAGGAAGATGCTTAGACTCACTGATACCCAACTCATGGTTTGTGTGTGTGGCGATGTATGTGACTTCTACTAATCCATGGTGTACTGTTGCATATATTCGTGAAATACAGTAGTTGTTCATCTTTTTTGATTTTGGTGGCTTCCTTGTTTCTTTTGTTTTTCTTGTGGTCCATTTGTTAGGCCGATAGCTATCATCTCGGCAACACGAGAAGTAGTATTGTGTGCCTGTAGAGATTATTTTATAATTTATACCAGGAGCACATGAACAGAAGAAGCGTGCAACTGTGAACCGCGCGTTAGTGCCAACAGTGTATAATTAGATTCACAGATGTGTGCTCAGAACTTCCATATTTGGAAGTTTTTGTGCTTCATTAAATATGCGTGACGTAGTTCTGTGCACGTGCTACATAATAGATCTAAGTGCGGCAAGAGAGGATGGCGCGAACCCCTGAGTCGCCCTCGACGTCTTAGTCAGGCCAGCTCCAAGAGAAAGCTGATCATGCTGTCTCCCCGGCGGATTCGTTTACAACAAGTAAAGAACTTGCCCGTGAGGAGCGCAATGAAAGCTGAGATGACCGTATTCGAGCTGAGCAACACCAGGCGCGCTCGCTGTCGTAAACTTACCAAGTAATGCGCGTTAAATAGATATGACGTACGTTCATACCTAGGTAAAGCGGAAGTACGTCATTAATTATTAAAGTGTTGGCACTAAAGTTGCACGCTCCTTCTGTTCATGTGCTCCTGTTTATACATGTATAGTTAAGCAGTTTTGTTGTGAATTTTACCTTTGGTCTCACTTGCTTGGCTGGATGAATCCTCCTTGGTCTCACTTGCTTGGCTGCATGACTCCTCCTTGGTCTCACTTGCTTGGCATGACTCCTCCTTGGTCTCACTTGTTGTACATTTAGTCATCTTGCCGTCAGTAGTTTTTATGTAATGTGTGTATGTCAATTCTTCCTCTTTCTCTTTCCAGGAAAAGAATTCACTCTCAGAGGTGAATTCAAGACTTTGGATCTCTAAAAATATTGATTATTAATGTTATTGTACGTAGTAGTACTATACACCTCACCAAATTCATCGTTATGTTTTTCTTGGCAGTGTTTGATAAGGCTTTGCACATTGTAAAATCCTGCGATATCTTCACATTCTTCATAAGGACACTTGAACCGCCCTTCTTTCGTTTCTCTTCTTCCATGAAACTTCGCTATATGTGCTTTCAAGGTATCTTTCCTGGTGAATGTGTGACTGCAGTCATCACAAACAAATGGTTTCTTGTCCTGAGGTTGCTGTTCGACTAGTTGCTCAATGGATTGCTTGTGTATATTGACCCAGTGTCGTTTCAAGTCATGATACCGTGTGTAACTTCGAGCACAGGAATCAAATGGGCAAGAATAGCGATCACTACAGTCTGACATACTGTTCCCGCGCGATATACCGCGTACCGGCTGTATAATTTCATATTTCGCGCGTACGTTAAACAAGACGGATGGTATCCGGAGGTGCGCTGTTAGTCCGCATGAGATGTATTCCTGCACATAACCGCTTTCGAAAGGAATAAGAGAAGGAATAGCGGAAAGAAAACCGCTTATAGAAGGAGAAGAAACCACAATACAGACGCTTCAGAGTACGGTGATAAGCAGTTTGGATCAAATACTGACGAGTGATGAAGAAACTGAGCAAGACTGAACACTTGTTACGAAGTGAGCAACTTTCTAATCGTCAACTTATTTCTCTACCATGTGCATGTAAATCACGTTACCATGGATGTGTACTGTAGATACAGGTATATAGGTTCCTAATGCATTATTTGTGTGTTGCAAATAACAAAATCACAGATAGCAATAAGCTATTGTATAGCAAGTTCTTCAGACATAATTAACAGGTGTGCATTCTTTATAAAACATTTAAATTTATCATCTTCATTATTCAATTTTTAACAATAGAATGTTCCTAGGATATTTATGCGTGTGTGTTCTTGATTACTGTTCCTTGTACATTGTTATAACCATTTAAATCCAACATTGTCAGTACATATGTGTGTATGTAACACTGGCTTGCGCTTATTACTTACTTGATCAAGTAGAGACATCAGATTGCGCCATGCACATACATTACTAATGTAATAAAGACTACACACATGCGGCTCACTTGATTTCACTAGAAGGTGCTTCAGCTCACACTGGGACGATCGGAGAATGGATCGAAGGCATCTCAGTCCCTCAACAGACGGTGAAGAGGAGGATGTGGAGACTGTATTGGAAGAGGGGCTGTCCTTGTGGTGCCATAGTGACAGAAACCGTTCGATCTCCTAAATCCAAAACAAAATTGTCATGACAAGCTTAATGTCGAGATTACAACCCACAATAATGCCCTACAGCTAGTGATATAATTTAAGTTTAAGAATCGACCAATCCGATGATACACTATTCAACTTTGCTGCTTACACAAATGCTGCGTACAACTGGAATAAAACGGCGTTCTATTCGAGCAACAAAGTTGCTTTGAATTCGCCTGACACACTGCGCGAGTTTGTTGTAAGCAACAATGCTTGGCTGCGCGCAACAAAGTTACCTAGTTAATCATGGTCTATATATAGCAGCTTGCTAATCGTGAAGTCATGCTAATACTATAATTTATGCTTTCCTCTTTGTAATTATACTAATACATGTGAACTCCTACTCAGTGTACTGGTACCTCAGCCAAGCTCAGTTCACCAGTTGCCTCTCTTATCTCTCTCCATCGTTCTGATAGTTTAGTGAAGGGCTCCTGAGAGGGGAATGGATCCAGCAGAGAAGCATTTTCTATCAGGTCAGGTGACTGGCAGTGATCCATCAGATACTCTAACAACCCAAGCACCTAGAGATGGAGAGAGGGAGAGAGGGAGAGAGGGAGAGAGGGAGAGAGGGAGAGAGGGAGAGAGGGAGAGAGGGAGAGAGGGAGAGAGGGAGAGAGGGAGAGAGGGAGAGAGGGAGGGAGGGAGGGAGGGAGGGAGAGATTATCAGAAACACGATCATAACTGAAAGACATCAGTTGCTGCAAATCAGCACATAGAAGCTTAGCACAGATAGATATGAAGGTCACAAAGCACCAAAAATTCCAAAGTATCTCTAAAGATCAAGAATGATCAGTTATACACGACTAGTACTTATCATTGTACATAACTTTATCAAAATAATTTAAACAGCACACTCAACAGTAGTCATCTACATGTTGTATAAGGTAGATAAGATGGTGGTAGGCAAACACAATGTCACAATACAATATGTCTCACCTGTCTACCTAGCGGTGATGAGCGTTGAGCAAAGGGAACCATTGTGGACACAATACTATGAAGATGACCACCAAGCACCTATACAAATAAGAGGACAAAGATAAAATTAACATCCAAAGTCACATTGGAACCCTTCTAATCCGGACACCCTTGCGGACCCACAAAATTATAGTGCCCTGACCATGATGATGTCCTGATTTCAGGAATGGTATAACATTTTAAAGTAATTTTATTCGGGATTATATGAAATGTATGCATTACAACGAGTCCTCATTTGAGGGGTGTCCTCATTTGAGGGGTTTCACTAAACTTCTGAGGAGCTAGGCTAGTGTCAGAAACATGAGCTTACTTGAGGGCAATGTTCAATAGCTGCTTTACACAGTGTGTGTAATGTAGCACAGCATGGTGGGAATAGTTCTGCTAGCTCCAGCTGGTCCATCTTGTGGTTGTTAATGATCCTGATCACACTGTGGACAATGTCCATTACCACGAATCGCACTGTTCCTGCTAGACCGGTTTTTAACTCCTGACAAACCAGGTTAACAAACAGACTATAGGCAAGGAACAGCCGTTTTCGCTCAAAGATTCTATGAGTTGAAAGCAGTCGAAGATTGAGACTGAGCAGAATGTTCTGAATAGTATCCTGGAGAGAAAGAGACAAAAAATCAACAATACATTACAAAATGAATAATAAAATTATTTTCAAATTATTTCAATCTATTATTAAACAAGTAATACAGCTACACTAAGATGTAAAGAAAGAAAGAACCAAATAATATAAAGAATTTATGCACAGTAGAATCTTGATTATAAAATATTTCAACCACTTATGGCAGTGCATTGCGAGATTTAAAGCATGAGAGCGCGGTCAATAATGGTCTCGAACAGTGACAATGGACTCGCCTTCGGCTCATGCATGCGTTCTCGACTGTTATTGGGACGTCCGAGTGCTTTGAGTCGAGCAATGCACTGCCAAGAGTAGTCTAAATGCTCATCGCGTGGCCTCTGCACTCTTGTGCTAGGCTGGCGCCGACGAGCAACAGAAAAGTGTGATTTATGCAATTTAATGCCATGGCACACTATCTGAAAAGGAAGAAGACCAGTTAGCCCATTATTAGCTTGAGATGACAGAGATGGGATCCAGGTTAAGTCATGAGACAGTCATGTGCTAAAAGAAAATAAAAAAGATTTCTATCGAAATCAAAAGGATGTAGGGTTGTGAAATCTACCACTGGTTCACAATGTATACTAACAAGGAACAAGCATGGAATGGTAACACAATTGACTTGCTAACAGACCATAGATCCCTACATCAGTGGCTGCTGTGGTTGGCAATAGCTAGTTCAGCTAGTGCTGTTGCTAGTGGTGTGGTCGACCTACTTGTTGACTACTGACACCTGACGTGCATTCAGCTTGTGTACAGCCACTGATGTAGGGATCTATGGTCTGTTAGCAAGTCAATTGTGTTACCATTCCATGCTTGTTCCTTGTTAGTATACATTGTGAACCAGTGGTAGATTTCACAACCCTACATCCTTTTGATTTCGATAGAAATCTTTTTTATTTTCTTGTTTGTGTCCTTTTTCTTTTTCAGTGAAACGCAGTTCAATATCATGCGGCACGTACTGAGCCGTCTTTGTTTCCATCATTGGTTTAGTTTTCCTGTTGCTGATGGCTTTTCTTTATTATTAAGAATTTAAACTTGTAGCCAGCTTGTAGCTAAAAATATTTGTTACTCAGCTCGCCTACGCATGCATGCATGCAGTGGATACGAGCCCCGCCCACACTTGCTTGTAGACCTGTACGGCGGTTGAAATTATCTGGCAAGCGCAGAATGGTGATCCTATAGCTTGCCGTTCTTCGAAGACTCCATACAGATATGTGTTCTCCGTGAACCATACGGCGTGGAGATACTCAAGCTAGTGCTTGGTCACGTGCCCTAACCACTGCTTGGTCACGTGCGTATTGCGCAATCACATTAATGGCGTCTAACACTTAGCTGACAATGGATCACGATCGAGAAATCGCGGAATTTATATCGCCGTTACGCTAACAACAATGTCCAAAAGGCACATGCCAGGAGAATTTCACGACTGTTCGTGGGTGTTTTGGTTTCGGCACTGCTCGCGTAAAGGCGCTAGGCGAGTGGAAGAAAGAAAGAAAGAAAGAAAGAAAACGAAGATGACGAAAGTCGATTTTCACCGTTTTCAGGTTCGTCACTTTAGTAACAATTTCAAGCAATCTCCTTGCTACTGTACGATGGGGCAACGCCAGATAGCAGATTTAAGTGTCTTTTGACGTATAAAATTCATCACCAGGCGAAATATCAGCGTTTGAACGCTAATACATTGTATGTTGCCGCCATCTTTTTTTCTCGTTCAACCCTACATAGGGAGGCACTACCGTGCCTCCCTAATAGTAGATAAAGTACCTCGTAAGCATCCATTTAACGATATGAAAGCAGGTTGGGCATGGGTTACCTTCACAACAACTAACTGAATAACAAAACAAAGTGACAGTCATTGGGCGATAGTGAGCATATAACAGTGTATGTTACCATAATCAATCAGGAGTATTGGAGTATTGAACAAAGAGATGCATACATCCAGTATCCAGATAAGGTCTGGTACAAACTTCAGCATCATGTGCAGACCACACTCTTGCTTTCAATGGCAAGGATGATGTTACTTACAAACTTGTTCAAAAATAATTACAGATACATCAGAAATTACTATTTCTTTTATCCAGTTTTGGGTCACATCCCAGTTCCTCCTTTACTACAGCGGCAAGGTTAAGTTTTCAGCTTGAAATCAATTTTTTCCAACAAAGATTCTAAAAACTATTCTTGGGTCATTTGTACAGAGCCAAGAGCGCAGCGAACAGCAATGGCTGTCCAAACTCGACAATTTTAGCAATCTCTCAAAGTTGCTTGACTGTTTTGAAGCTGATGATGATAGCACTGGTGATGCAGCAGCCCATCCTGCTACTACTGATACTAGTACTACAACTACTCCAGCACATAACATATCTATGCTGAAACATTCAGGTATGTATTGCAATTTATTTATAATTATAATTATACTTCATAATAACAATAATGCTACTTGGACAGGAAATACACTAGTGAAAACGACTACGAGGACGAAGATCAGGTCTTTATCTGTGAACGAGAAACTTTTTACAACTTGATGACTGAACTGAATAAGGAATGCAGTTCCCTCGGCGTATCCCATGGCATACTCTCTGTCATTCGGGTATAAATTAGACATTTTTAAATGCTAATAAATGGTTTATCACTATTACTATACAACATAGATTGGTCATGTGTTGCGTGTAGAATTTCAGTGTCGGAAATTTAAGATGAAGCAATGGTGGGCTAGCTCAAGAGTGTTTGGTGGCCGCTATTTGATCAACCAAAAAGTCGGTTTTGTAAAATTGTAACTAGAATTCGAAGAGGATGGTTAATAGTTCTTTAATAACTCACTTTAGCTTACTCACTTTATGTTCAGGTTAGTACATGCATTTACTTGTTCTGGGATCATCCCTAGCCACTACATTCATTTTGTAGATTTATCAGGCATTGGAAAAGTTGGAAAATGGTATATTCAATCTGGTAGGTGGGTGATATTGCTTTTATAATTATGTACAACTAATGGTTTACAAGTCAATGAAGTACATTGAAGTCGAGCAGTCTTGGAACCAATTTGTCTTTCACCAAAGCAGCTGATGATGTAAAAAACTTCCAAATCACACAACAGCTGGAGAGGTTAGTAGTTTATTAGCAGTATATATAATTTTACTGATTCTAGACCACACTTGTGGGAAGTATCATCCCTGCTGACACGGTGCATCTGCATGCTGAAACGTATCACACTGCAAGCCGAGAATGCAGACAAAGCGAGACCGATATGCGATTATGCCAGCTTAGTTATCCAAGAATCCAGAAATCAAGGAGTGACGGCTGGTGCACTTATGACCGGCTATGTCATCAACATGCAGCTGCCAAGCCAGACCGGCCCTGGGCAACACAAGATGGCTCCATTCACGCTGCAACAATCCTAGCCTCAAGGTCAGGAATCGGCACACACTGCCGCCTCTGCACAGAGTCAGACCAACTGGTGCAAGAATGTGCATTAGCCTCAATCCTAAACCAGAACCAACCAGACCGCTTTGCACAACACAATCAAGCTGCCTATCGTCGACCCTTGCCTGCTCCGGCAAACATGACCCGTCCTATCTGCAACTCCTGGAATAGAGGGAAGTGCGCAATGTGTCTCTGTGCAGCTATAGGCACATCTGTGCCACATGCCAGGAGGGTCAACAACAAGCTAAGGACTGTGCGCACACCCCGATGGACAGCATCTTCCATCGACCTCCTCCACCCCCACGTCATGGCATCAGGGCGTAAGGGACCTCACATAATCTAACCCAAAGGACCAATACTCACAGCCGACTCCAGGTTGCAGCGGCATTGTCTGCATATACTAACTGCTGCTGACTTACTATGCATGATTCGCTGAATTTGCTTATTCTACTGTCAATTCATTTCCTGCTGCTATAATTCCTAATGGTGCGTCTTTGATTATAGCTAATGCGTGTGCATGAATTTGCCATTATCATTGTAAAATAGACTGTATAAGGGCAGCAGGAGCGAGCTTCGTATCTTCTTCATTCCTACTGACATTCATCAGTGACTTGATCGTAGTCATGTTGAGTATCAAGCGTTTGGTATTCTCATCCAATAACCATCAGCAGCACATAATCATGCAGAACATGCATAACTGTATCATTGTAATCAGATCATGTAAATGTCATTCTTATAGTCAGAAACATTGTGTTATTATGACCTGAACATGTACACAGCAATTCGAACATGTCTAATCATTCTTGTATATTTCATCAATTGTGATAAAAATTATTAGTCCAGTCCATACATAGATTTGGTTTATACTGGGTACCACAGTGCGATGTCTCGTAAGATGTTATCAAGTGAATCATCAGAATTTCTTCCATATCTCTCTCTCCACACAAATCTATCCAAATATCCTGATCCTGGCAAATGGCTCTGGTGGCAACCCTTCATCCGCTTGAACTTAATCTTAACCCTATTCCAATATGACTCTATAATGGTTGGTGTGTACACAGGTTCGGCAGTCAATAAACTCTACCGAATGATTGACAGTCCTGTGGCCTGCAACATTTGGGAGCTGTGTGACCCCATTGTATGCTGCCCACATGTCTGACCATATTGTTGTACCTGTAAGTATTTGAAGTAGTCAATGTTGTAATAAGTATAGGTTAGAGACCGAGGCCAAGGGATCTACGCGGTATAGAAACCCGAGGAAGCCATATAGAACACGAGCGCGTAGCGCGAGGGTTCTATGGCGACGCGAGGGTTTCTATACCGCGTAGATCCCGTTGGCCGAGGTCTCTAACCGGCTTAGAGTATAGCAACCGTTGCTATCCAACAAGGAATTTTCGACGCTGCGCAAATGTTTTGTAAAGAACACGGCCTTACTTCAGCGATGGGAAAACACAGTCGAGTTTAGCTAGAGTACGTCGCTAAACGGCTTTCCATGTCTTGTTACACCTTGCTGGTACTCTGTCTCGTCTCCTACCGTCCTTCCGCCATCGCTTTAGCGTCTGCTAGTGGCTTTCTGACGCAACAAAAAGTTAGTTTCTGGAACTCACTCACGCTCACACGTGTACAAGCCTCACATCACGTTGTTTTTGCAATAACAATTTTTATGGCTTGTTATGAATGCACTCTCACTAAGCAAACTGTGGTCTATCTGTTCGCGGAAGGACTCTATCTGTTCGCGGATGGACTCTATCCGTTCGCGGATGGTCTCTACAGCAAATAGATCCTCGGATCTAGTAAATCTGATTGGTCAATAACATTGAGCTATACTCTAATGTTTGTTATTATTATACCTGGATGTACGTGGTCCCTTATTATGGGTAGTAACGTTGCTGCATCCCTTGTTTGGACAATTTGCATGTATCCTGTAGCCGGTGTTGTGGAGGTATCACACATGCCGAACACCCACACCTCTTGTGAAGTAGCCCTTCAACGATAGTACTAAAGTTAAAATTAATAGTAAAGCGCTACTGAATGTCTTTGTATATATTTTCCCGGTGTTTACTTTATAACTTATTTGGTTTACCTTAGGTTTATGGCGAAACAGTGACTCATCGATGTCAACCACTATGCCCTGACCAACCAACTTGATCTGAGGGTCAACATTTACAAGTCTATAGCTACATACTTCTCTTAGCCATTGATACACCTTCCAAGAATGGTGACAATTAATCAGCAAATTTTTATTAAAATTATTTTCTTACTTGTATTGCTATGGTGTTAGAGACTTAGGCTTCCTCCTCAGCATCAAAAACTGGATACTGCCTAGCCCACCAGTAAATCAGTATCAGCTACTTCTGCAGTGGCAACCTTGATTTGTCGAAGAAACTTCCTTCTCTGAGGCTTATGCTCTTTCGGCATGATGGGCAGCGCCACTGACACCCATCAGAGATGTCTCTTCTAGTCTGGAGGATAACAGCTGTGCCGCAAGGGCATTGTTTTGTTGATGCCAGGACGTGCTTCGACTGGCTTAATAACTACAATCGCGTGACTCAACCACGATGGTGGCTGCTCCTGTATCGCTGGCTTCGTTTTCTTCACAAGCAAGAGGAATAAAGTTTTATGATGTTTCTACTGGTAGTATTTGTGTTGGGGACAGGCTTGAACTACGCCTAGAACCAACAAACGAGTGGGATAGTGACTGTATTGCATTGTGGCTATCATGCTGCTCACCTCCAAAGATGCTTGGACAATTAGCGCTGGAAGCAGCTAGACAAATAGCTCCTCTCTTGCGCTCTGGATTTTCGGCGTCAGGGTAAGATATTTTGATACCTAGTTTAGTGATGTGTTCACTTGTATCACTTCTATTCTATAGTTATGTGGCGTCTTATCCATACTCTCGCTCCCGTACAAATAGACGGTATAACTTTCGTGTTTGTGACGTGAGACTATCAGTGGAGGGTCCATACCATCGACAGCTTGAAGTACAGAAGAATCTTGGCCAACTCAGACTTCACTATGACACCATCTGACTTGAACGAGACTTGTGACTCAGACACAGAAGACTATCACAAATTCTCTGACTGCAAATGTACGTCTGAACACGGCTCAACATGCCCACAAACTCTTTCCGATGACGACAGTACACCGACAGTACCAACTCCTTTTACACCGATTCAGCTACAAATAAAGGAACGACCACAATCTGATGATGAAATAGTACCTGCTCCTTTACACCACTAAAACTACAAATAATAGAACAATCTGCTGTACCTCACAAGAAACAACCAAAAAGACTTTTTACATAGCAAAGGATCTAGTACTGATGTGACACATTATAAGTTTTATTTTTTTCAACGGTCTTTCTCAAGACCACACACATCTAAAGATTAACGTCACGATACACACAACAACATAATCGGCTATTGGTAAGTACTATACTAATACAACATCAAACACAACAAAAATATAACATACACAACAACAAAAATTAAATACTAAGTGATATCCTGAACACGCCTATGTGATTTAAAACTTTTACTCTCTGCTCTATTGCTTTTCCTGTATGTCCTTCTCTATATGCTTTTTCATAGTCTCTACATTTTCTGAAAAACTTTTTTATCAGTTCAGTTTGTACACTGTCAAGGCCTTCTGGAACTATTGTTCTTAGTCTTACAATTGAGCCATTAGCATATGCTCGTGTATATTTTTTTGCTTGGCACCATACTAACTCGATAGGGCTTAACTCACAGTGGTACTTTGGGTAGAATTCACAGATATGTCCCCTTGATTCGACCAAATCCTCCAAAAGTGTTTTAGGATTAGCAAAGTCTGGATAAGTTTTTAATTTAGCCCACATCTTCATGCCCTTGATGTCCACACCTCTCTCTTGTAGCACAGCCTTCATCCCCTTAGGAGTACCATCTTCTTTCACCATCGTTTGTATCTTTCCGTCCCACATTGTGTTACGCATTGCTGGTTGCACTCCTCCCAGACACGTTCATTTTCTCAACGTTAAGAGAATCATCTGCTTGCTTTTTATGAGATGGCGCATTATCAAATAAAAAAGTCCTTGAGCGTTTTGATGTATTTTTTCAAATACATCAATTGTATGCTCGACTTGTTGCAACAAATGATCATTATTAAAATAACCTTTTTGTGTCTCCAGGTACAGCCAAGCTTCTTGTGATCCATCTTCTAACTGTACATACCCACTAACTTCATCGGTAAAGTCAGACACCATTATGCCCGCACCCAGTGATTTTTGTCGCAACACATTAGTGCCCTCATTGCCCCAGAAATATGACTGGTCGCAGTTTGCGTTGAAGGTGCTTTCATCGTGTACAACTCTGATTAGTGGCCGCTCTCCTTCTTGCAACTGCATGTGGTACATTGCCATCAAATGTAATTGACCTATTGTCGTATTCAGCCATTCTGGCTAAGAAGTTGTTCCTGTATGCAGTGACGTCCTGTCTATCATGTCCGTCAAATAAACCCCCTTTTGGTGGTGGACACGGCTGAATCCAAGCTCATGTAGCCATCTAAGACCGGTCTCCGGATGGATTTCAATGTTGTAGGTAGTTTTCACCCATTCTGTGAACTGTAAAATAGTGAGGTTTGGCTTTTACATACGAGTGCTCTCTGGCATATTTCCTTGCTGATAGCAGGAACTCTTCATCATGAATTAGACTGGATGGTGAACTGTGACCACGTCCTCGCTCCGATGAAAGTTCTTGCTCGATTGCCTCATCAGTCCCGTATTCTGGGCATGTCGTTATCATATCGCTGAAGAACTTGTCCATTTACGAATTGTGTCTTTGGATAGCATAGTGTACTTAGACGCAGTCTCTGCTGCTTCAGTAATGTTCTCACCACTGTAGCATAGCAGTAGCCATTAATGATATTGCCACAGCCTTTGCATTTCGTATGATGCATTTCTTTGTATAAATGCCAGTAATTGTTCAGTATGTTTCGTGAATGTAGCTTTATTCTTACGAAATACAGAGCACAGTGTGACGAGTGTCGTCTGCATTACTCTCCTCGACCCTCTCAACTTCAGAATGCTGCTGATGTCTAGCTGTACTTCCAGCAACAGGATTTCCATGAGGAGCATACTCACTTGTGGTTAGCATCTCGTGAAGTGATGCCTCTGCTTTACTTCGGAGCTTCTCTTTTGCAATGGCTGGTTCGTACAATCCTGCAAGACAGTAGAAATTCCACGTTTCCATAATATGCTCTCACATGTCTGCTGCTGATGGGGTAGTTCTGAAAAGAACTGTTTTGAGGTACACATGAGGAGGAATTATCGCCCACACTATCCATAACTGTCGCCTACACAATGATCGCTAACCACGAGATGATACACAGTGTACACGCGTCTTCCTTGAAATATAACCGGCCACGTGATAAAATACTCTGACGTCATTTGTTCCAAGTCATTTTGTATTGTTTAATACTAGACTGGGAAAAATGGCCGACAAAAAGCAGCTGTTTTGCGAAACAGATCTTCGTTTGTTGCGATGCTAAGACGGAGACGTGCCAAGTGAGTTCATCGTAAATGCACTATGTTTAGCCTTTGTAATAAGCAAGTCTAGGTTCTTAACTAGCACGGACACTGGAGATCCTGTGCCTAACGTTGGTCGATGTCGAAAACGCTGTTTTACGCTCCCTGTTCCCAAGTATAGCCGACGGCGACTTCTTAACTACCACTTGTTGTAGAGATCCTTTGCCTAACTGGTCTGTGTGGGTGTGTTTACTGCCATCTTTTATCACGTGACAGCCCATGTGGTGCGAAGCCATATGATGTAGTCAACTCCCAAAGGATAGACCTTCACGATGGTACATGCATACGTGCATAGGATCATGCAGTTCAGAGAAAATGAGCAAATTATCCAAAAATGAGTTTTCAAGCGTCTTCGTGTGGAACATTGTAGTTCAAATTCCAACAACTACAGATTATTCAAGTTCTGCAGAACAAGGCACTAATGATGATGAAGACATGTCAAAGCTTTGGTGCTACTGTAATGAACCAAGCTTTCCTGTTGATCACAGAGATCCACGCTTGGCGTTTGCTCACTGATAGCTCTTTAGTTTTTGCTCCCTGGTGCTCTATAATCGCTGGGATATTGTGAAAGGAGACCCCTTCATCGCGGCCTTGACGATTTGTACAGTGAACTACGCAACAGCTTTTAACCATACTTAACACTCCGGCGCCTGCGCGGCTGCCCCTAAAGATGGCGGCTTCCGGTTAATGACATGTTGTAACGTCACATGCAAGGTCTCTATTATCCTTTACTATCAATGATCATGGCTAAACTCAGCAACAACAGTATACAACAACAGTTTTGTCCAAATAAGACAATTATTAGAACATGGCGTCAACACATGATTGTACTACAGTAACTGGGAGAATAATAAATAACAAAGTGCGGGCGTCGTTCAAAGCTCAATATTTGAACTCAAACACAGTGCTGACCTTTTCTTTTCTCTTTGACATGAGCGCGATGAAGGAGATACCTTTAACGTTGTAGCACGTTGGGAGATATTCAAGTGTGGCGGTGATAGATCGAGAGGTGTAGTGAGGGACGGGAGGGATTGGATCACACTCTCTGAGGTACTTGGACAAGAAAGACGATGAGGAAGGAGTCTCGTACAACCGAACAAGCAACTCGACAACAAAGTCACCGATACTGTTCTTGAACAATCTGTCAAACTCCTGCAAAACAAAAGGGTTAAAAAGTAGAAATGCAGTGGAACTTCTAAATAAAAGACAACTGAGACAAGGCTTGAATGTGGGAGACTGTTTAGAATATGTTCACTAAACAGTAAACAGTGAAACTTTCTGTTCACTGTTTAGAGGTTAAACTGTACAGCAGTTTTGCAATTGAAATACTAGAAATAGTAAAGGTTTTTAAATCCTTGCTATAGAAACATGCAGTTATAAGGCTGTTTGTAGTATTGTCTATATTCATACATCTCAACACAATTAATTTAAACAAACAATGCTATTACCTCATTTCCTAGCAACCTGATAAGGTAGTCATGTGACTTGGTAGCATCAGCCATTCTCTCCTGGCTATCTTCTTCTCTCTCCTTCTCATCTCGCTGGGCGAAGGAGGTCAAGATGAACACCATGGAGACGTCAAGGCAAGGCTGAACTAGCTCGGATAATGGCTGCCCACATAGTGCAGCAATAGAGTCTAGGGTCTCTGTTCTTCCTGAGGCTATTAGGTAAGGTATGATCTTTGACGAATATGTTCTGGAAGCGAAAAATGACAAATGCAAAGTGCAAAAAGCAAACTACACCATGCATACCATTGCTTTGTTTTAAAGTGACAGTTTGACAACAATAAAGGCAATGATAACCACAGACAACTCTGTTGTTGTGCGCAACTAAGCACTTGCAACAGCTTATGATCATGATCATGTGAATTTGACACAACTTTGCTGCTACAGTTGTAAATGAGCAGCTACTAACAGCTATTCTATACCTGTAGAATTCTTTTAAAGATGGCTGCTCCAGTAAGCAGTATGGGAACTTGTCCATATCGCCTTCATCAAGCCATCTGCAAACTAGTTCGCTTAGCATCCCCTCAAGGAAAACCAGAGGCGATGAGTAGTCGAGATAAGACGCTGTGCGTTGAACCACCTGGAACAAAACAAGTCATGTGGTAACAAACACATGTCATGATAATGTAATACAAAACACAAGTCATGCATACCGTATAACGGGTAATTTTGGCGAGAGGAAACTTTGGCGAATTTGGCGAATTGTCAAGCATTCGCCAAAATCTGCTTTTTTTGGTATATGAGAGTGAGGCACTTGACGCCAAAATTAAATTCACCAAAACACAAAATCTGGGTCATTCGTCAAAATTTTGACCCTCCAAAATTACCCGCTATACGGTACAAGCAGAAATCAAAATAGCTGTGATTGATACATTATACTGTCAATCAAAACACACAAAATTTGAACAGTAACCTACCTTAGAGACCATGCTGGCCTCGATATGACTCTGACCAACAGCTGATACCAACACTGACATGACCCTTCTCTCACACACTGGGGAGACACACGCCATGCTCTGAAGAGTAGCCATCATACTAGCCAGCCTGTTCACTGACTCATCTTCAGTACTAATCTCATCCAAGTCAGCCTAGAGAAGAGTGAGTGAGTGAGTGAGTGGGTGAGTGGGTGAGTGAGTGAGCAAGTGAGTGAGTGAGTGAGTGAGTGAGTGAGTGAGTGAGTGAGTGATTGAGTGGGTGAGTGGGTGAGTGGGTGGGTGAGTGGGTGAGTGAGTGAATGGGTGAGTGGGTGAGTGGGTGGGTGAGTGGGTGGGTGAGTGAGTGGGTGAGCGAGTGGGTGATTGAGTGAGTGATTGGGTGGGTGAGTGAGTAAGTGGGTGAGTGGGTGGGTGAGTGGGTGAGTGAGTGGGTGAGTGAGTGGGTGGGTGAGTGAGTGGGTGGGTGAGTGAGTGAGTGAGTGAGTGAGTGAGTGAGTGAGTGAGTGAGTGAGTAGTAGACCAGCTAAAATGTACTGTGTGATACTAACCTGGACCATGTATGCAGCCTTCAATGACTCCTTAACTTCTTCCAGAAGCTTCTCTTGCTCATTACTAGCTAACTGCGGACCAGCTCCCTCTCCACGCAGATGAAGGAGTACAATAATCTCTCTAGCAAGGTGCATTCTTATTCCATGATCGCTGTCATTGAGCATCCTAGTGAGAATCTTCCTCAGAGACAGTTTAGTAGTCTCCTCTGACTCTACATGTGTTGATACCATAAATATTTTCACGAGTACCACAAATTTACTTACCCTTCTTCCTTTTTTTTCTTGACACTAGTAATTCGATGTTATACTTGAAACAAAACTTCTGAAGAGCAACAAGAACATTGATGAAACCGTGCCTGATCGGAACTGGTAGACTACCATCACAATGCAAGCTCCTGAACGATCAAGAAGAGAATAAAAGTTCAAAAATGAATGGAAAGATAAAATGCAACATTTACCATGCACAAGAGAATGAGAGAAAAAGTGATCAAGGAAACGATTTGCACAAAAAATAACAGTACCACGCCACAAGCAAACTTATCCGGGACAAGAGATCAACACAACAATAGCAACAGTAGGATACCATGGTGGAATCTTTGTTGCCCTTAATAGTTAGTACTCTAGTACTAATAGTTAGTACCCTAGTACTAATAGTTAGTACCCTAGTACTAATAGTTAGTACCCTAGTACTAATAGTTAGTACTCTAGTACTAATAGTTAGTACTCTAGTACTAATAGTTAGTACTTTGGGGCTGGCTACTGAAAAGTACATACAAAATAACAATGGTTTTGGTGAGTGCAAAATTTGACTCTGAAAAACATTTTACTGACTCTTGCTTTGCAGTAAAAAACTTAAAATACTGCATTTCAAGTGACAAAAATTCGTGCAACACTTGTACTTATAAAATGGTGCTTATATGGTCTACTGTCCTTCTCTACTCACCAGAAACCTGTCACAATGCTGTGACATATCGAGAGAGGCTCCCTAGAGTCAGTGGGTGGAGCAAACGGTTGTCTAGCGTCGGCAGCAGTGACAGCTGGCACGATCAGAGGTACAATGGAGGCGAGGAGATCCAGACAACACTTGTAGACAGCATGATTACGCTTGTGGACAGACAAGATAGTTCTGCAATATACGAGAGATATAATCAATGTAAAATAAATAGGCAACTGTAGCACATGCAAGAATTACTTTATAGTGGGAAAATTTCATAGTTGTGAATTTTAGGTCATTCGCGTAAATTTATCCGAGAATGTCTTGTTTTATTTAACAAAGATAAGGCAATAGTGCTGATTCACAAAAAAATATTATTCGCAAAATGCTCTACATCGCGCATTCGCGAAATTTTTTTTCGGCAAAAATTTCCAACTGTACAGCACAGCCATAGTAGACGTTTTCGTTTAAGGAAGTTGTCAATGGACAAAACGGCAAATTATTATTTGGTTTTACTACCCTGCGATATTTTTCAAGTTGTAAGCTCCTTGACATGATAAGCTGACGGTATACAGAGTGTTTTGTGTATAACACAGACCTGAGAGATTCCAGTACAATGGAGAGAGCATAAGATGAGATTTTGGGACACTTTTCAATAAGATCGCCACAAATTTGCAGCGCCTGCATGAAGTGGAGTTATTTCAAAACAGTACATGTATGTATACTACAGGATTGTATGAACATTACATAATCTCACCATCTGAATATTCTTTGGTTGTGTCAATGCAACTTCCTGCAAAAAATGAAACCATTAACAAAGATAGGAAATACTGTAGTATAGAGGCTATGACTACTGCTAGTACAGGTTTCCAAAACATGACTACTCACATCAGCTTGCAGTATCTTGTTGATGGTAGACCAGGCATCCATTGTGTGACCAGCTATAACACACTCCATGTCCTCCTCGCTGTCCCCATCGCTGGGTGGACTGGTGCCCATACCGGCACAATGCCACAGGGTCAGGAACCGGGTCGCCTCGAGCTGGCAGAGAGCTCGTTCGCTGAGCAACGAAGGATTGATGATATCAAGTGGACCTGAGAATCAAAAGTGGACAGAAAATAGTGACCAAAACAGTCAAGGAATGGAACACAGTAGATATTAAAGTAAGCGAATATACTCAAGGTAAGTGGTTCAGTAGAGATTTCAATGTTTCGCGGTGAAATACAGCGTTTTGTCACGAATGAAGACCCATTTCACCATTTGTAGCTTACGTTGGCCGTTTTTAGGTTTGGGTCTTTGGCTCTTTATATCTCACCATTAATTTTAGTTCTTCCAGGTATCTAGGCACTTTGCAAAGACCTAGTTATAGCTTAGTACTCTTAACATAAACCTTGGTACTTTTAAACCTTGCTAAATTTTTGTCCTCAGTGTGAATTATTGGTTTATGGCTGACCATTGGCTGTGGTGGGTGTGTCACTGCTCTCTGAAGGTATGCTGTCTACCAGGTCCATGTCATCATCAAATGAGTTGCCACTGCTGTTATAAGAGTTGAAACTGAACGTGCTACTGACAATGGAGCCGGGCTGGATACTGGATGCTGTCCACTGGAGGAAGAAGACAAAGTGAACAGGTGAACAACAGTGCAACAAACTTCAAAATCTGGTCCCAACTAGCAAGGATGCTCAAATATATAGAAATGACCTAACTCATGCACTGCATAATACAGATTGATGAAATGCATTATTTTATTCAACATTGTGTTTACCTTTCCTGTTGCTATAGAAGCGATGCACTCCAGAAGAGCATTTGGAATGTACGATTGTAGTATACACTTGACAACCTGCATGATAGCAACAATTTACAATATTATTATACAACACTAAGATGACTATATGCATGTACAGTGAAGTGAGGCTCATTTGAGTGACGTATTTTGTATAGGTTAACCCATGGCTATCGAGGGGGTACGCAATATGCATGTAACTGAGGGTGCATTTTATACAGTGAGCATTATAACAGTCGGCCAACGGCCGAAATTTCGCCCATATAGTAGAGATGGCCGTTTAATCAAGTCTGCTCTGACATTATTGTCAAACTTGAATAAAATTAATTATATTAATTATAAACGCCGAGTGCCATACCCATTAATTACTGTACACGTAATACATTATGCTCAACTGTCGCGCGTGTTCTGTTAGCTATGTCGTCTACGAGACCAACTGTGCCAGCTCCATCATCCTTGAGCAAGAAAAGGAAAGTCACCGTTACTACCTACCACAAGTAGGGACAGCAATTTGAGAAAGATCATGGCTCGATATCATGGCTGCGATGTGAGACGAGTAGGAACGACGATCGTGTGGAGATGCTAAGGTGTGAGGCATGTAGAAAACACAAGGCTGCTATCACTGGACTGAAGAATTTCTCCAGAGCCTGGATTGCTGGCTCATGCAACCAAAAACCAGTAACATAATCGATCATGCTGTGGTAGAACTCTGTGATTTGTTCTATTCTGATTGGTTGTAATCTTGCATATCATTACATGATTTGTACTTAAGGTTTTGCATTTGTGTAATAACATTGTTCTATGGTCTCATTCACTGAATACTGACCCTAAATTACGCTACACATGCTACAAGCGAACAGCATAAGGTTGCCATGGTATGTGTCGCCACTGCTACAGCAAAGACATTGGACCAGCCGGTGACCAGCTATTCACCGGTCGCACGTAGTCTCCTTGTGATAGATGAGGCAGTCCAGCAGCACATGGAGCAGAAATTTGACATTTAGTATGTCTTAGCTAAAGAGAACATGAGCTTCTGCAAATACGCAGTTGCGTACGAGCTGGAAGAGCGTCATGGGGTGGATTTAGGTTTTGCTTACAAGACTGATGTTTCTGCCAAGGTGTTCATGCCTATTATATAGCTGAGAGTCAACGCCAGAGTTTCTATGAGAGCCTAACACAGTCCAACTTCTACAGCTTTCTGATGGACGGCTCAACAGATGCTGGGAATGTGGAGGATGAGCTTGTGATGGTACAGTACTGTATCCAGAATGATGCTGCTCAAGAAATCAGATCCAGTTTCCGATTCCTCTCTAGTTCAAACTAAAGCTGATGCTATATACTGGGTTAATCGAGTGTGCTGGAAATGCTCTGGGATAGACAACATCCTGGACATCATCACTTACACTTTGCTCATTAATATTTAAGACCAGCACGGGCAAGCTGCTGGCAGATGTCTCGGAGTTGACCTTGAACATCTCAAGAAGTGAGACACGGCCCAGACCCGGCGAATCTTCATCCGCTACACAGTCCTTGTTCACATTCCATAAAGGACATGTTTTTTTTACTGTGAGGTCCACCATGAATACCGTTGAATTTATGGGAGCAATTAATTAAGTATATCCTGCGGGTGGACTCACTTGTTCACAGTTCATTCAACAATGTACAGCTAAATCAATATTACCAGTTGAAAGAGAGGGAGATGTGCTTCCTACCTGAAAAATATGCGGTCAAAAGGGTAGTATTTGTTAAATTGTTTACGGCTGTTGTTGATTTTGATTATTATGCCATGCAGAAGTCGTGGCATATTTAGGGTTGGCACTAAAACAAGATGGCGGATACACCAGATTGAAAACGAGTTAATCGTGTATTTCTCTCCTCTCGTAAAATCTCACAGTATTTTAATCATTTGGTGTTCATGCTGATGGGTAAGCGTTTGCAATGAGTCCATTAAGTCCGTCAAGAAAACATGTTGGTACAACAAAAAAAAACAAAAATATGGCGTCTCGTCAGGAGGAAAAATTACGGCACACTGATATCTTCGTCGCACGGGCGTTTCAAGCAATTTGAGGCGTCTTAGACGATTTTTTCAATGCCAAAGAGACCTTTAGTAACAGCAGAAACGAAGTCTAAGGTGGTAAACCAGAGTTCACATGATCACCCGTTTGTTCATTTTCGTCTTCCTTCTTATACTTCAGAGAGTCTAGCACAGTTGTGACCAAACCAAATGCAACTAAACGTACACAGAAGTAACGCTACCTATGACCATCAGTGCACCTGATATCTGCTCAAGCCTAAAACACTAGCAGAAGCGAGTATTTCCAAGAAAACAGCGATTTTTGGTCCATAACAGATTCCATTCCATGCATTCTCCTTGAACTCCGTTACTAGGTTAAGCCTACTCGCGGACGCCTGTGTATGAAATTATTCTAATACAAGCACATCTTAGCACAACTTGCTTGGAACGCGAGTGCTGCTGTCACTAGCAGTGTTCACAGCAGACGACAAGCAAATCTTCACTGTTACACTGGATTTGCTTGTTTAGGCTTGTAAGAATGCTGCGTGGTATGTGTGGTAGTTTTGCTCTTACAGTTAATGGTGACTTTGGTCTATTTATACAATCAAGAGTACATAATAATTATGTACTCTTGGTACAATCTCTTACATTCCTACTAATCGCCTTCGGAGACAGGTGTAATAATTATTAAATTATTATTACAGTGGACCCTCACTAATCCGAACAACCCTAATCCGTACCCTCGCTAATCCGAATGAAGATTCGGCTCATTAATATTCATGAATCATTAATTTTAAAAATTATTTGTTGTGTAATAAGGCATACGGTATATTGGTGTTAGCGTGCGCTGTGATAAATCTATCGTACTTGTTGCCAACTTCTGGATGCAGATCCAGAATTTCTCTAAGGTACAGTGTCCATATCTTCTTGTAAACATGATGACCACGAACAACACTGTGGACATAGAACTGCGCGCTAGTAGTCGCCATTATTGCCGTGAAACGCGAAAATTCAGGTAGGGGCGTGGTCAGTAGTGAATAAACACGCCCATTTCTCTAATCCGAACAATTCACTAATCCGAACACCCCCCGGAACTGGGCTGTTCGGATTAGTGAGGGTCTACTGTAATTTCATTCGTAAATCTGCACATGTAATCAATGTTATTGTTTAAACCATAGTATGAATAATTCTCTTTGATGTAACGAGCGTTAATGAGGGCTAAAAATCTTGTACAGCCCCCACGCGTTGCAAGATGGCCGCCGCGTTCGAGAATCCACAAAGAAACGGCGCTCGGGCTGCTCTGCGACGTAAGATAGCCAGCTAGACGTCAGGCAAGCAGCGCACTATGGTTTAAAGTAGTTATATACCTCACAGTCGGTATATAACTAATATTTTGTTGTTGTTGTTTTATCCTCAAAATAAATGTATAATGTTATTGTAATCAATGTTATTGTTCCTGTAGTCCCTTGCTTGCGTACAGTGGAAGAATACAGTCATAATAGCGTTATCATGCTGCATGGTACATGTAGCCGGCCAGCACTGAAGTTCGCATGCAAGCATGATGCATGTCCTACTGTTGGTCCAATGAAATACGATTAGACCAACAGTACACAGACCAGAATCACACGTCCTTTTGTGTCGATCATGCTTACACAGTAGGACACCATCGCGACACTCCTGCATGAAGAAGAACTTAGAATCATCCCATGTTCATGACAACTATATCATGCAGCATGTAGCCAGTGCATATTGACATTCCTAGCCACCTGTACCTTCCAAAGATGCATACATATTATTATTGAGCAGACGCATGTTGCTACCTCGTATTTGATTATGTGAGATGATTTAAAAAAGTGTCCCTTCGCTTTTTTGAGTTTGTTCCTTAGGAAGAGCAATCACAATTTTGTCATACTGTGGAAGTCAACCAACTCTCAATATGCTTTGTATTCAATGCTTTGAGGTGAGCAATACAGGCAGGTACGTCTTCCAGGGTTAAGTAAAAAGGATATTTGATTCTCGAGTTTGCATTTTAAAAAGTAAACCTGTAATGTCTATAATACCATGTCTGTAACGTCAGCTTTATGTATGCAAATATTCATGCAAATAAAAAAAAAATTATTTTAGTCAATAAATAATAAATTTATGCAAATAGTTGCAGCTGATAGCAGCAAACATGACTCTCAGTTTTGACAAACAGACTACAGTGACTGTTGACCACAAAATAGAGTCCTTGTAGTCTGTTTGTCAAAACATGTAATGAAAGTAAACTTGAATGCATAGTACTGTGCACCACCTGGGACTCCATGCTCTCTGATAAGTAGATTCATGATTAATGCCCCCAGTTCACCACAATTATTACGGCCCAACACAGTTGAATCCCGCATTCGAGTTATTGCATTATACGACCAGTCATCTCTCGCTCTCATAATTGGGGAGAGAATCATTGAAAATGCCAATATTTTGTATACAATAATTTGATGCGCTAATAAAATTAAATGATTCATATTATGTCTGGAATGTCCACACTATAGTAATCACTTTATTGGAAAACAGTACAGCATCACAGTATAGAATCAAGAATAAAATGGAATGAGAACTCTGACCAGAAACTAATACAACTACTATTTTATAAGGAAACAGTGACAAACAAGAACAGACAGACAGGCTGACTGAACTTGTAATATTGATACAAATGATCTACAGAACAATGCTCAGATACAATGTTCAGATTGTCACACACACTGTACAGATCTATCTCTTTTGTACTCTAGTTTGTTCTGCTCCACTATTCTCTTTTCCATACAGTCCATCACTACATGATCGTATTCCATAAAGTACTTGTTGAAGAAGATAATAATACTATTCTCACTGTGAAATAGAGGAATAGCACGAACATCTAACACACAAGACATATGAACAGGCTTGCCAGTACATGTTCCTTTGAAATTGGGAGGCAGAAAGAAAGCTTTTACCAAAGACAGTTTAGATTCATAAGAGCGATGAGCCGTTGGTGCTTCGGGCAGCATGTAAGCTGTGGCATAGAACTCTTCGTCAGGCATTAGAGCTGTGGACATGTAACGATGAAGGGCTTTCACTTTAGGACTAGTGAGCAGAAATACAGCAAACTGTTGTGAAGCACTTATGTAGTTGAGAGATTTATACATTTGCATTCCAAATGGAATTTTATCAGAGCGTGGGTCATATGCCGCCATTTTTCCATCTGTCACCCTAAAATGTGATGAAAATCTCTCCCAATGATCAATATCTGATATTTTGTAAGCATTAACAAGAGAATCTCCATCCAGTTCCATGAGTTTTTCAACAAATACTCTGTTACTATAAAATGGTAACTCTTTGCCGCACAAGAAACTGGCATATTTCCACTGGAAGTGCTGGTAGTCATTAACTAGATGGTGAAGGCACTTTACCTGAGCATCAACCATGCTGATGTGCATGTAGGTAACATTGACCAGTTCGTCTGGTACAAAAATGTTATCAAAGCAAGAAGCCACTTTTCTGAATGCTTCAATCAATGTCTTAATGGTGGCACTCCCATCAGGATGGAGACAGTAGACATTGTGTGGTCGGTATATTACTCTGAGGAATCTCATTATCTGTTGAGGGTTGTCATAAAATAGAATTGCATATGCCAGTGGAAAGTTTTTTTCAGTGTCTGATATGTAGAAATTGTCACTGGACAGCAGATCTCTTACATAAGAACAGATCTGGATTTTAGTGAAAAATTCGTCAACAGTTTCATCGTTGGTCCAATTTTTTAGTTCATTCAGCACTCTTTTTTGCTCAGTATGATCTCCATCCTTTAACAGCTGACAGTTGGCCTCGATTGGAGGATGGAATGCGGTCACTAGTTCATTTCCCATCCAAGATCTTATTTTTTCTGGCACAGCGGCCTCACATATTGAAGTCTCAGTACGGTGGAGAACTTTGCCGGGGGTAATGGAGACTGGAATTGTGGATTGTCTCTGGTTGTGGTACATATACCATAGCAGACATACACATTGAAAAACTGTGATTGCTCCCAAAAGCATACACTTCCAGTTTTTGGCCATGGTATATATATGAGACTGCGGGAGGTAGCCTGCCTGATCAGTATGACCCAGGGAAACACAGATAGACTACTGTAACTTGAGGTAGACTAAGTGGGTAATTCAGAATACCACCGGGTAGCTAATTCGGGTATTGATCCTAGTACTACAAAACCAGAAGCATATCGAGCCGGCAAGTGAGCATGCAACTTCGTACTTCTTAGTGTATACGGCGAAATCCAAACATGGCTGAATAAACATATACATGAATAAACTTATGATTAGCCCTGAGAAATATGACAGTATAAGGACTACAAGGAATATAATTACAAAACCAGCTGGCAAGCCAAAAACTCAGTCTGGCCGCTAGTGGACGTCTAGCCATTCATAGTTACCCAATGGCAACCGACCAATCAGATTCTACTGCTCAAGATCTTGAGCAGTAATATTCATGGATCATGGGCTGGGTTTGATCGTGAATAATACTAGTACATTTTATAAAATACTGGGGGCGAGCCTGAGCTGATTTATGTGCTGCACAATTCAAGAACAATCCAATTTTCTACATATGCACATCGGTCATCCCTCTGGTATTCCCTTTGTCGCTCCATTCGTAGAAATCTGTAATCAGATGACTCTGCTGCTTTTTGTCATTTCCTGGAAGTACTTTTGCCCTGTAGAAGTCAATCCAGGTGTTCCCCAGGCGTCTCCAATGCTGGTTGTTGTGCTGCCTTGTTTTGAATTGCGCCACATGAGGATTACATCATGGGGTGCGGTCAATGCATACGCGTGACTTCTCGGGAACATCGAGGCAACAAACACATCCCATGCCACATAGATACATACCGTATTTCCTCGAAGAGAAGCCGCCTCCAAATAGACGCCGGTCCTGTTTATAAGCTGGGGGTGCAACGGTGACATACAGTATTAGAGGCCGGGTCCTGAATTAACGCCTGGTCATAAACATTGTGGTACCGCCCACAGTCAATTATCACGCCTTGTCCACATGTGCGCGTTCGTCTAGCCATCACAGCAACAGCGTGATTGTCATGCTGGTTGTCATCTTCTTTTTCGACAAATAGCTCTTCTCCAATACTAGGCATCCAAGATGCTTTGTAGATATGGTGCCCTCTTACTATGCTTTCCTTTACATATACGCTACGAACAACTACTCATCGACTAGCTGCCATTGTAATTTTAATGTACGAATAATTGGAAATTTACAAAGGCTTCGACAAACATTAAGTAATAAATGCCGGCCTCGATTAGAGGCCGGTCCTGTTTAGACGCCGGGGTAAAAACTTGCTGGAAGGAAATAGACGCCTGGGCTTCTTTTCGAGGAAATATAGTGGATAGATAGGTCCCCCGGGGGCGCAGACCATTGTCACCATCAATTACAGGCTATGGCAGAACAGCTACGGTGGGTGAAAGGTAACAGTCGTGCTGTTGTCAGTTGACAATGCTATCGAAAATAGTCTACCGTGCTTCAAGCATAGCTCGCTTAAACCAGCGCAGTGTGAGGCAATTCGTGTGCTACAATGGCATTGAGGAATCCCCGCTTATCATTACAATAATATTAATTGCATATACACGATGTCCAACATTGTTCTTCCAACATTTGCTGCATGCGACAGAGTAGCTGTGTTGGCTTCCGTCGCCGAGCTCTTCGCCACTGATGAGTTGTTTGAGTTTTCATTGCTATGAGGCAGCAGTGCGTTTAACCCTTCACAAGCGACGGGCGAATATAGTCGCCTAGCAAGTTTGACTAGGCGAAATAAACTATGTGGGGTGTGAAGGGTGGCCAATGACGGGGCCGCATAGCAGTGCTAAGGTGGGAATACCTAGCACCACTGGGTCTCCAGGGGCTTTTTGGCATAAAAAGCAGCCATACATGCACTAACTTTGTCTCACACATGCTGTTTTGACCAAAGAAGCGGTGTTTTTTGCTCCGGTGAGAGTGATTCTAGCACACGACAGTTGGTAGATCGTCGAGTGGGCGTGGTTAACTGCACTTGTCATTGACAACAAGCCCGCACATTGTGCAAGTTGATTTTACATAATAAAAGTGATCACAGCACTAGTTTGTCAGCCTAATGGTCGCTAAGGTTAGTGAAATCCACAGAAACAGAGGCTAGAATTGTGTCCGCACTTGAAGGGTTAATAAATTGTTCTTTCAACTTGTCGCACGGAGTTATGGCAGGTGGTTTGAGGAGCAGATCACGGACCTCGGTTGCAAACTCTGGACTCAGAGAGCTGACTACATAGTCGAAGCGAGTCTTCTGCGCGATGATGCGTCTTGTAATGAACTACACTTCGACATGCGCAAACCAGACTTTGGGTCTGCAGGCCATAATGGCGGGAGTTTGATGCTAACAGCGCTGCTTAGAAGAGAAATCGTTGCTGAAGGTGAAGCCGTAGAAGTTGCAGCAGTGCCAGCTGAAGCTGTGGAGCTTGTAGTTGCTGCAGTGGAGGCTGTAGACATGATGAACTAGTCGGGGTCACCAATGTAGAGACGTTGATAGTTACGTATCTACTGAGAACTTATGAAGAGAACTGATGGTGAGAACTAATGTCCAACAGAACTGTACAACTGACAAGTGATGCTAATTTATAAAGAGTGGGAAAACAGTGGTAATGGAGAATGTTCTAGATGATTCTAAATAGTTACAGCGGTTTCACTACTTCTTGCAATCTAAAAGCGTCAACCATAGAGCGTAAACCGTGTTCAATCTAAATCATACAATGTAATAAACCTTCCAAATAAGACACGGATGACGCTTTACGCTTTTGTGGCTGTTGCAAGGTGTAATAAAACCGCTATAACACATGGCAAAGGTGTGTGAACTATGGAATCTATTGTTACTGGTTACAAAGATGAAAGCTAAGGTTATAACGATGAATATTAATAAGTTGCATAAGTCACTACCAACTGGACAGTATTTATTGGTTGTGGTCTGCTGGCTTGCGTTTACCAACTGCAGTACACACAATGCATACACACGTACACAGTACACGGCTTTCACCTCCGCCCATTCGGGTGTGATACACCCACATTGGCTTAAGGACAATGAGCAGGTACTAAGAACTACAACTAAGGCTGAATAGTCAGCAATCCTCCATCCCTCTATAGAGAACGAGTACTGGTACACGGATGACCCCTACAAGTACAAGCCCCACCCCCATAAAGGATAGTAACAATTACTATTAATGTGGCAATATAGGGCAGGGCTGGTAACACCTAACCTTTCGCCAATCTTAGGAACTGGTATGACCGCATCTTGGCCTGGGTAAGATGCACGAGTTAAACAGTGTTGATGTCTGTTTTCAATCTTGCTGCTGCTGGATTCCCAGAAAGTCCTATTTGATGTCTGTTTTCAATCTTGCTGCTGCTGGATTCCCAGAAAGTCCTATTTCAAAGCTTACGCAGTCTGAATCATTCACTCTTATGTTGATGAAGCTGCGATTACATGTGGCAAACTTTCATTTTGCATTAAGATTTGGTGTTTGTGCAACCACTGTTGGTCGGATATTTTCAAAATGGACTGATGCCATGAAAGTTCAATTTTCTTTTCTTGCCAGATCGTGAAAGTTTCTGGTTACTTAGAGAGTAGCTTTAAGTACGGTTAACTGTACCTCACACGATACAGGACAACTCAGCTACAATACACAGCACCTTCAACTAGCCAGGAGGCCGCCGCCCCCTGGTCGTGGCGCATGCGCATAACGGCAGTCAAGCACGCCAGTTGTTACATAGAAAGGTCACCTCTGCGCATACAGGTGGTTCGCTCTATTGGTTTTTTCGTTCTTTCCATCGTTCTATTCGTCAATTATGGATCCCGGGGCTGAACCAGGTGAAAGTTTCCAGAAAAAAAGCCTTTTTATTTCAGAATAAATTTTAATTATGAACTAAATGTGACATCAACCATTGACTGTTTTGAGCTATTTATAGAGAAGCCATCCAATTTACTCACTAAATCCTGTACTTGGTCGCAGTATAAGCACTACAATACAGCAAAATATCTGATCACAAGATTTAATCAGCTTCATCTCAAATGGTTATGGTGGTAGAGTCTCTGATAAACATATTGTTGAAACTTCTGGATATTTCTTAAATCTTTCACCAGGAGATGTTATCGGACAGAGGCATGACATATTTGCTGTGCATGAAGCTACGTTAGACATACCCACATTCGCAAGAGGCCATGACCAACCAACACCTCAACAACACCTTTACCATAACTCTTGCATTCTACTACAGCATACCATCTATCTTTGGTTATGGAACGTTCTCTTTCAGACCATGGTCTTCTCAGTGTAACAATATATTCAAGTGTGCTGCTTGGTTACTATATGAGGTTGTGTCACTTCACCCTTTTACGATGGCAATGGTAGGATTTGTCGCCTCCGGCCAACCACATTCTGTCACTTATCACACCATTCCCTGTCACTATTGATCATAAGAATAGAGCTAATCGTAATAGAGATGTCTACATACAAGCCATTATCTACTGTCGAAAGAATCCAGATAAAGGGCCTGGGAAACTAGCCGCTATGCTTATAGAAGGTGATTTCAACAAACATACGAAGATGCACCAAAATACGGACGAACTTCACTCAACAGTGCGTGCCAGCCGAACGCGACTCAGCCCGAGGGCTCCTTATCTCTGCGACTGCTTCGCTTCCCGGCTACTAGGGTGTCATTGCTTCTAGCATGGATTCTGACTTAGAGATGAATAAAACTTACATAAAACCACACGAATGTACTCTGAGTTTCTCATGTTCTATCAACATTTTGCAGTATAGGCTTCAAGACCATGCATTCTTTCATGATCACGACCCATGAAGTTGCTTTATTGACAGGTCTCAGGATAGCAATAATAATCGACCTGTACAATGGAGGGAAGACTGCTAACCTGAGAGAAAAGTAGCACTGAAGCCCAAATCAGCCCCATTGGTTGCTACTAACTTTAGTATCAGGAGTGATGAGAGGTATGGATTTAACTATTGTGTTTGCCGGATAATATTTGCATTATTCTTGTTGCACAATTATACGCTTATTACATAATTATTAAAAATTAAATTACAGCATAAATTTTGCTTAAAATTCCCATTGATATTAAGATTCGAAAGCGTTTTACAAAGTCACGGTTACATGACTGGACATTTCTGAATAAATTGCACAGATAATACTGTGGTTTAATTTAACTTCTCATGCAGGGTAGTCACCAGAGCAGAGCCACTGTTGTGGAATCAGTCTCCCTAAAGTGTCACCAGCTAGTGACGAATCTGAGGAAGCCTATATGACCTACTGTCTGGAGAGATGTCGTAGCTACAATTGGCTGGGCAATAGGGCAGGGAAAGATACTCGTAGACAATAGAGAAACTGTGAAGGAGAACAAAAAAATGCTAGAAGGAATATTCCACGGCCACACATGCCATAACTGGGCATGTGTGGCCGTGGAACACTCAAGAAGCACAGTGAGAACCACATCAATCAATTGGTATTATAATCAAGAACCACATCAATTGGTATTTCTAGACAAAAAGCAGCTTCGTGATTTTTGTCATAATTATAACTAAAGGTCGTAAAAGGCTAACATATCACCGTTGTAATAAGTGTGGCTTGAATTTTTGTTTCATTAAAACACAGGTCTGCTCGTCGTGTTTGTGTTAATCCTGACCGCCCAATTGTACATCGAAAACAGTGGAGCGAAGAATCAATGCTAGGAGCAATGACTGCCTATACAAGCGGCAGGGTGTCTTCCGCTAACAAGGCAGCTTGATAGCAGGCCTCTCCTATGTTGGTATCACTGATTGGGAAAGCAAATTAGTAGGATTCATTGGGTTGCGATGGTACTAATGCGAATATTGGAGATCGTGGTCTAAGAGGGTATCTCGAGGAGACAGTACCTTGGGTAGTAGTGTTTTGGTGCTTAGCACACAGGCTAGAATTGGCTGTGAAGGATGCTCTAAATGGCACACTATTTGCAGCAATAGATGAGATGCTGTTGAGAGTATATACTACCTATACAAGAACTCACCCAACATGAGTTAGAGGAAGTGATTGCTGACCTTAGAGAGTGCATGAACCTAATGAAGGAGGCAGTAGACCATTAAGAGCATGTGGGACGAGATTTGTTTGCCACAAGGTTGCTGCCATTGGTCGATTTTTATATAAGTCACATTACTGCTCTTTCTGAAGATGGTACAGTCAAGGCAGTAGATTGGCAAAAATTGAAGGGATATCCCAAGAAATGATGTGACAGCAAGATGCTTATTGGCTGTGCCGTGTTTTACAACATACTAAAGCCAGCTGACATACTGTGCAATGTTTGCAAGATGATGAGGTGTGTGTTGTATGTGCTATTGAAGGCTTTTTAAAAACCAGCAGGCAAATGGACAGTCTGACAAGCATCACTTTTGATGATCTTCCTACTGTTAAAAAGCGCTAGGTCGTATGCAAAATGATGGCATTGAAAACATGTATCAGAGTGTAGTACTCGCCAAATTTGATGAAAGCGTCGTTTTTTTGCAGTCCCACAAGAATGAATATGTTGAGAAAGTGCTGGCATGCCTACAAGATAGAGTAAAAGTTCAGCACTCTGATTTGCTCACACATATTCTAACCATTCTTGCTACTCAAGGTTGGGAAAAGTCTGATAATACTGATGCTGCACTTGATAAATTAACTACTCACTTTAAGGCACCACTAGAGAAAGCAGGAGTAGACATTTTTGTGATTAAAGATGAATGGGAAGACATGACTGACTATGCCAAGCGCTACTTAGACTTAGTACAAGACGATTACCGCACAATCTGGTGGAAAATTTTTAACTCACCTAGTGCTAATAACTGGAAGAACATAATTTTATTGCCACTAATTGAGCTTATTATTTTTTGCCTTCCTATGTCTAATGGTCGATTGGAGCGCGTGTTTTCTAAGTCTGACAAAAGAAGTAGTCTTAGTGAAGACAGGCTAGACCATCTTGTCCGTATTACAGTTGAGGGGCCACCAATTGCTCAGTGGGATGCTGCTGGTGGTGTACAGCTCTGGTTGAAAAGTAAGCAGCACAGTCAAGTTCAGGACACAAGAACTGCACCAACATCGTCACGTACCGATATCTCTGAAGCCGATAAGAACTACAGTCTTAACCTAATGGAAGACTGGGACAAATTCATTTCATAAAAAATAATTACATAATTTGAGATGATTTGTTTGTTAGTTTCTTTCTGATTCTCTTCTTGCTTTGTCTAATGGTATTGCAAAAAAATTTGTCAATTTGCATTAATGTCCTGTTAAAATGAACTTATTCTGACATTGTGTCAGGACAAAGGCAATTTCTTATCATAGGCCCTGCTATGTGACGTCACTTCTCAAAACAAATACTCGTATTGCACATGGTATACGAGATATAACCACCGAGCAATCTTACGGTCGCCTGAGCTACAATTACGATTATACACAGCAAAGTGTTGTGTAAAAGTTGTATGTGTAACTGACTGTACCTGTGGGACCTTGTTCTCATGACGCTCGAGTAGAGGAAGCAGAGAAGAGAATAGACCACGAACAGCTTTGTAGTAAGCAACCGGTTCCACCTCACTCCACAACTTGTTCTTGAGCCCAGCACAGACCAAATTCAGCAGAGGCTGATAACAAAAATCAACTCGCATAGATTCAAGTTTCAAAGACGTGTATGCTCACCGAGATCATTTTCACAGCAGGGTGCTGAAGGGCTTGTTCTACAGTCAGCACGTCAGCATTGCACAGCAATCCCATGAGATGAACAACCAGTGAACAGTGATAGCCCTGCGCCTCCATTGATCCGCCAAGCAGAATACAGCGTTGATGATGTGTTGATGGCAGACTCTAAAAATTACAAAATTTAATTAAAAAATGTCACTGATATACAGAGATTGATCCCCAATGGATAGACATTTTACTCAATTACAAGTGCATGCTACTAGGCAATAAGCCTTCCAATACCATATTTCTTCTAAAGATTCGGCACCTCCTATTTTTCGGCACCTTGCCGTTGAAATGCGTACTAAACCTCATAAACACTTTGATTCTTCGTCATAGTAAGCCAACAGCCCGACGTGAAAGTCCTGTACTTCATGGAAAAAAGCTGTAGATGCGTTCTCGTTCAAAAGACGTGCTTGTCGCCACACGTCCAACTATTCAGCGCTTCTGTAACTTCTGCCACAATTACTTTCAAACATTGGACAAGCAAATCTGAAATTATTTATTTCGCGCTGAATTTTTAGAAGAAATACGGTAATGGGGAATTCATTTTGCTGCTTCCACAACATAATCACTATCTCCTCGGGAACACATGGACAGAAAGAGCATGCAACTATAGACCAATCGAGGGTGCCAGAATTAAATTCGTAGCATTCAGCTAAATTTTCCTACTTGGAAGTTTAGTGCTTGTGTGAAGTATTGTTATGACATACAAGTAGATCTAGCTTTGAGCACAAGACCAACACATTCTAGGCTGGTAGCTGAAATTTTGGCACATGACAACAAAGAATGCTACAAATGCATTGTTGGTGTCTAGTTTCTACTGCATGAGCTGTTCATATGCTTCTGATCTCATGAATAAGAACACAGATAAAATATAAGTCCATGTAGCTAATAACAGTAGTAAAAATGTTATATAATTTGCTTACTATAATACAGACGTCAGTCTCAACAGGTTGTCGTAGTAACAGACCATGCTCTGCCAGTAGGTCCAGTAACACACACAACAAACCATCGACCACACCCTCTCTGAAAACGAGCAAAGAGAAGTACACAAAGACAAAAATTCAAATACTTACTTAGATTCTGATGAAGTATCACATTTTATCACTTTTCCACTCATTCGTGGAAGCAGTATGTCCTACACAAAATAAGAACACAAACCATTACACTTGCACACAACTTTCAAAACATACTGTATGGAGAATTGACAACAGTATTTTGTCCTTTGTTAAAGTAACTGATAGGTAATAACAGTAGAGCTCACTGTGTCAAATGAAGACTCCATATAAAGTCTTTCCACATGTGACCATATTTCATAGAAACCAGCAAGTGAACTCTTGTACTCAGCACTGAGCCATTGCTTTCTGTGATGGAGGGAGTGAGTGAGTGAGTGAGTGAGTGAGTGAGAAGTGAGTGAGTGAGTGAGTGAGTGAGTGAGTGAGTGAGTGAGTGAGTGAGTGAGTGAGTGAGTGAGTGAGTGAGGGAGGGAGGGAGGGAGGGAGTGAGTGAGTGAGGGAGAAAGTGAGGGAAAATAAATGACTGAGTAGGCAAGCAAGCGAGTAGCTAAGTGATGAGAAAAACTAGATGGATGTCAAACCTTCGCTGTACGTTGCTTGGTAGAAGGTGGCTCAGCCTAGCGGCAGAGCAAGATGGTTGAATTAATCCCAGTAGAAGATGAGCAAGCAGGGCTACTGGAGGTCTACAAACAATCAAAATTGAGATGACATCAAGTCAAAATATTATCTTTTTATTAGTGGATGCAAAATTACTAAACACACCTATCAGATGTCCTCAGATTGGTTGCTAGTACACCTAAGGCTCCACCCTGCTCTTCTTGTTGTGCTAGAGGTCCGCCTGGCTTCGCTGTTGGGAGAAGAAAAAGAAGGAACAAGCAGCGAAGAGGATATGAAGTAGAGACAGGATGTGGGGTGTCGAGCAGTGAAGACCAGGTGAGGTGGAGCTGGTCTGGAGGGTTGTTGTAATGGAGGAGAGTGGATAGGAACAAGACAAGAGACCTGGAATGAGGAGAAACTTAACTATGTGACTGCAGCACAGTGGACTTGCCTTTTGGGTAGACTAGCTGGTGAATGAAGCAATTTCCATGGCTCTGTATCCACCTCCACCAATTTTTGCTGCAATGTGGATGGATGGATGAGTGAATGTGTGTGTTGTATAATGACAGAGCTATGCAATGTGTGCAAGTAAGGAAGTGAGTAGAATATACCTCAACTAATGTTGCTAGTAAGCTATATCCCTCATCTTGTGCTGTCTGCATCTGAACAGTTCTGAATAAAAATAACAAAACACAATATTATACATCATTATAATCAGGATATAAAATAATAATAATTATTAAAGAACATCACACAATAATACCGTATAGCCGTTTTTTTTCGGTAGTCAAATATTCGTTAGCCAAATTTTGGCTGGGTCTAATTTTCGTCACAGAGCCACATCACAAAACTTTTTAAATAGGCAAAACGAATTTTTCGAAATCTAATTTTCGACCCGCACCAGCCGTTCGAAAATTAAATCCACATGAAAATAACCGGCTATACAGTACAAGCAATAGTACCGTACTACTACTGTCAGTTGCTTACTTTACAACTGATGGTAGTAAATCAACAAAACCATCACTCTTTCTGTATTTCAACTATGTCTGCTAACACTGGTTTTATCAAGACCATACAAAAAGTGTTTATGAAGTACGGACAAAGGCTATGCTCGAGAGAGATTGACTTTTTCACCGCATGTATTACGTCACAACTTGTTGCCATGGTATTCACATGATATATACTTAGATAATAGGAAGAAACTAAACTCTAACCCCAACACCCTAACAAAAACCTTCGCCTAACGCTGCCTAGTATTCAGCTAACGTGCACAGTATGGACCTAACGTGCACCGTATGGACCTAACGTGCACCGTATGGACCTAACGTGCACCATATGGACCTAACGTGCACCGTATGGACCTAACGTGCACCGTATGGACCTAACGTGCACAGTATGGACCTAACGTGCACCGTATGGACCTAACGTGCACAGTATGGACCTAACGTGCACCGTATGGACCTAACGTGCACCGTATGGACCTAACGTGCACCGTATGGACCTAACGTGCACCGTATGGACCTAACGTGCACCGTATGGACCTAACGTGCACCATATGGACCTAACGTGCACCGTATGGACCTAACGTGCACCATATGGACCTAACGTGCACAGTATGGACCTAACGCTGCCTAGTATTCAGCTAACGTGCACCATATGGACCTAACGTGCACCATATGGACCTAACGTGCACCGTATGGACCTAACGTGCACCGTATGGACCTAACGTGCACCGTATGGACCTAACGTGCACAGAATGGACCTAACGTGCACCGTATGGACCTAACAGTGCCCAACGTGTCTAGTATGGACCTAACTGTTGGAGAAAAAATACTAGACAGCAAGAAGTAGGAAAAAAACGCCTGTCATGGTCGAACCTTAGCACTCCACTCTAGAACACACACCGCCTAGCTACCGAAACCTGTTGACCAACTTGTCTTGGAATGAGGGTTTATACAGTAGTAGTCTATAAACCCACGTGCGAGGGCATGTCACGTGCCTATTGTCTGTGACGTAATGCATCCGGACCTGGGATCGAGTGAAGGAATTGTGTCCCATGTTCAAAAGCATAGCATGAGTATCTGTTGCAGTGTATGTCCTTCATGAGACTAGGTATAAAACATGTATTACATTCAGCCGGGATACACCAAAACCGAGCCATGAATGCTATTTTAGGATTGAATCTGTATCCCAACCAATCAGATCGTAGATTTTAGTCCCACAATAGAATCGACATAGGGTCTTCTATTTGAATGCTAAAAGAACGTTTGTAGAGCTCGTAGCTTGAATTGTCATTGCTAATTATTCATCCACAACTTGTACTCATGGATCGAGACAGCATCACCTTGATCACAACTGTTGATAGTATGCACACACTAATACCATCTCATCGGAATGGGTGCCTACGCCGTATGTGGTATTGCAAAGAACAAACAAAGAACAAAGAAGGATACAACAGAGCAAAGATCCATCGCCTGTGATAAAGTAAGCCTCCACATTGTCATCATCAAATCTCTCACGGAGATCACCATCTCTTCCTTCCACGAGGATCTCCTTGAAGGTACTATACAGACTATCTGTGGAGATCTTGGAGAAGGTGGATGAAAAGGAGGAGGAGGAGGAAGATGATGAAGAGGAGGAGGCTATCCGTAGCTGGCTGGACCAGGTTTAACAAAAATGGGGATCCAAATGATGAAATTTACTTGGACACTTAAAACATAAATTTTATTAATTTTGACAATAAAAGAAGTAATGAATAAACGAGCAATACACGATTTCAAAGCAGAGAGTAAAGCTCATAGCCTGCTTTGTTCTTGATAATTATTCATCCACAACTCGTACGTACTCATGGATCACCTTGATCACAACTGTCGATAGCATACACAGACTCATCATGGGATCTTTCATTCCAAACACTGCGACTGCAACTAGGTTGATTCCGATGTCTTGGAACACAGTGTATAGTAGTCCAGCTGTTACTAAAACATTTAGCTTCAAGACCAATACCCAACAATGGGTACATGAACATCAGAATGGGTGCCTACGCCATGTGTGGTATTGCAAAGAACAAACATGGAACAAGAAGGATACAATAGACCAAAGAACCATCGACTGTGACGAAGTAAGCCTCCTTGTGCTCAAACACGACTTGGAATTAACATGACAAGTAAATAACGGAAGAACAGTCAGTTACATGTAGAACCCAATTCAGTATTGACAATGATAATTGCAAACAGACACCAGCTCCTGATTACGAAAAAGATATGGAAGTTGACAAGGAGGAGGACCATTCAGGTGAAGAAATGGACACTACATGATCATGGCTGAAACCAGCAAAATAAACTTATGTACAATCAGTTGATGTTTACTTAAAGTTATTATTGCATGAATATGTCTATTTTTATTCTACTGTTTTACTGGTTACTGTAAATATTTATAGTGCAGAAAAGAGTGAAGGAATAGTGATACCTTCACTATTCATGGTGTTAAATATACATACTGTTATCATCACATTATTATTATCACTTCTTGCATGATTGCATGGGCATAGACAGCTTGACCCCTGCATGTTCAGGAAAAGTAACATTATTCATGATGTAACAGACTGTGCTAGCAGTTATGATCATCTTTGCAACACATTCACTCTGTTGGTTATGTTTTATATTGAAGTATTCATGTACTATCTCTATCTTATTAATGTTTTCCTTCAAATAACCGCGAAGATTGGTGAAGACTACATGGTCTCAGTGAAATATATAGTCTGTTTAATGGGCATCCTCATGGTGCGTGTACTTTGCGTTCAATAATTTCATACTGACAATAACTATGATACTAATGATCGATCACTGTGACATGCTGATAAATCGTTTATGGAATTGTTCCACTATCATTTTAAGCAGAGTGACGTACAGTCGTTTTTGAGCCAGTGGATCTTCCAAGATCCCTTAGAGCGTCTGTCCCATTGGTCATAGCACTCATGGGAAGTCCCATTGGTGCATCCCATTGGCATATTGGTCACAAGTGCCAATGGGAATGCACAGTTGTCCCAAAGTTGTCTTGACGAGACAACTCGTCGAGACACATACACGTACGCATACTCGTCGAGACAACAGCTGTCTCGACGAGTATGCATCCCATTGGGATGAGCGTCCATCCCTTAGAGCGATGGACCAGGTCTCGCTTTAAAAGATAAATTGTTGTGGTGGAATTGCTGAAGGGTCGAATATCGATATAAAAGCCCCACTACCAAAGCGTCAGAGATCTCAGAAAATGTAGTGACATAACAATTAATTTCATTCTTGTATCACAGTGAACTCATGAATTATTTTTAATAAACTATATCTAAGTAGAAGATAAGAGCATAGGCTGGACGAAGAAATTCTTGAAGTGATTGATGAAGGAGCCGTCACTGAATATTGACTTGGTTAATGTCTTCGGTTAGAACACAGGCTCTACAATATTTGTTTACCCAAAAAGCTTTTTTTAAATGCTATTGTGGATTTAGAGATATACTATTTGTCCTCTCCATCTGATGTTCTGCAAACAGGAACATAATTATTATTCGGTTCTGCAAACAGAGCAGAATGTCTTCCCTTAGCTCAACTATGTCAATAAAATAATTATAAGAAATAAGAAGCCTGCGTCCAAGGTACTAGGGGACATAATGCAACAACCACTCATTTGCCGACAGTTGAAGTGCGCAAGCAGTAGTGTTTAATCCAGAGAACACAGGACGCATCAAGCGTATACGAATTGTCTTTGAACAATGTGAATTGTGTCTTCCATTGTTTGAAGTTTTGTCATCCATGAGAAATTTCTTGGACTCAGTGATCCATAACTCTTCAGCTGATGTTGGTGATTATTACAATTGTAAAAATCGTGAAACAAACTCCAAGAGACGACTGATGTGAGAAAAAACTTGGTGTCTCTGTACTCTGATGGGGCTTGCAAGGCTTCCAAGTTTTCATCACGGACATTCTTTTGTTCATGTGTCACACTATTCTTCGATAAAGACAATAACATGAGTTATGTGTTGGAAGTATTATTCCCATCAGTGTATTCGGTTAAAGAGGACCATAGGAAAGACAAAAAGATTAATTTACTATATTTTCGCCCAAGTTTACGATGTACAATAAAAGAACAATAACTCTTATTGAAGCTAACTAAGTGCTATCTAACAGTACAAAACTCCTTACCAGCAGATATTATTTTATCTTCAAACAGAAGTGCCATAACATACTGTCATCGTAACAGCAAGGCAACCGAAAGGCCGTCTCAGTTGGAATTCTACATGGATGCATGTTTGAGAGTACATGTTCGTGAGGATTTGAGCAGAATGAGGTCATGCGCCATGCATGCTGAATCAAAACAACTTGTGCCTTGATGATGAAGTGTTAACTAATATATTAATGCATGTTCAGTGTAAGTGCTGGTAGTAGTGGAATTTTTGGCTGGCACAGATGGTCAAAGTATCCAGGTATGCATGGTTTACTAGCAAAATGCCAAATGACGCCACACTGTTTCAGATGCTGACGATCTACCCTCCCGCGCAGAAGTTTCAAACAACAATCCTTTTTGCATTCGGACAATAATTGGTTAATCCGCTCAAATCAGCATAAGTCACTACAGCAGATTGGTACTTGCTGATCACTCATCACCATGTCATCTCTAGTACAACACTACCCCTCTATTCTATTTCAGATCAACTTGTTGTTTCAGTATCACTGGAGGGAGAGTACTGTAGCGACACGTGGACACACCCACACACCACGTGCTGTAGTCTAGAACATTCTCCATCCATTAAGTCCTGCTGTACAAGCGCAGGCTCAGTCGTCTCAGAGTAAATAACATACCACCACAGAGTCAGGCCACACCACGTGGAGGCAACTTACCGTCCTCTACAATACTACCTAAAGCGGTAAACTTGCTAAGATGACAGAGGTCTGTGTCATAATTTATATGAAGCGTTCCATGCTTGGGCACGCGTGATCTCACAACAGTCCACCCAACAAGCCTGCCACCGGTGCTGGCTAAAGTAGTAGAAAAGGCCTGTAAGGGAACCTTCGTAAAGAGTTTTTGGTTGTCAACACAGGAGGTAAATTAATTTGAAAAGAAAAACCTCTAATAAAACATTAATCAAGTTCATTCTGTCAAACCAAGGTTCAGGAACTTGGTTCATTCGTTTATACTTGGTATTTTGGTTCCTCAGTGCAAAAATTAATAATTGAAGGGGTAATAACGCATAAGTAAATTGTGTGGTGTGATCAAATTAAACAATTGCAAATGTTTAATTCACTCATTATTTATCTCCAACAGACAAATTCTGAAAATATCAAGGAGGCTAAACACAAGATCTCATCCCAAACAAAAAGACTCCTTGTGTGGCATGAAGATATCAAAAGGGAAGACTACTATTACACCAACCTTCTTTTCCCTTTATGACCTGGCTGAGTGGGCTAATGCACAATATGGAGAGGACTTTGCCGGCAACATTTAGTGAAAGTGAAGCATCGAGCGAGGAAGAGGAAGTACTTGCTCCAAACACTCCACCAACTGTTCTACCTCCTCCTCCACCACTACCACCACCACCACCATCTTCTTGTCCACCAGGCTCTGTGTTCTGTACTCTGGCAAGCTACACAAGGCAGACAGAATGTCATGTGCGACAAGTCTTGTATGCATTCTACCTATATGCTCCTCAAAAGCAATTGGAAACCTTGGGGCTTGTCACTAAGACAGCCTCAAAGCATGTCATGGAGAGACGGTCTTTGAAAAGAGGAAATACAGATGGAGGAGACCTCTTAGACTTGCATGCTTTTTGCTGCATACCGGGGAAAAAAGTTGGCACTCTTTCGTATGCATCACGTTCCCCGGTATTTATACCCAGTGAAAGTTGATGGGAAAGTAAATTATCATGCAGAACTGCTAAATTCCACCTGGCATATCAATGAAGACAAAATACACTTTCGAATAGATTGATATTGTTGTGACTACTGGACTTATGTGTTTTTGTGCTTGTACTTAAGGTGTTACTTTATGTAAATGTTGATCTAGGGTTGTTTGTGATTATTATAAAAAGAGTGTGTGTTCCTTTATTTGTCAGTTCTTGTAATGTTGTTTCTGCTGTATGGTGGTCATTAAAATCTTAGTCAAATACCACACTGGCAATGAGGATCAATGGCAAATTGGCATGGAACAATTGGGGCATTGGACAGTGGAGTAAAACAGTGGCAGGCTTATGCGGAACGACCGTAACGACACTTTCTGGCCAATGATGTAGAAGCAGCAGATAAGCAACGAGCTGTCTTGTTGAGTGTGTGGCCCTGCTACAGATTAGCAACTGTAGAGAAGGATCAACCAGTCTTTGTTGAGTCACTCACCAATTTCGTAGGCAAATCAAAAGTCATGAATATTTTGCAATGTGTGATATCTTAAGGCATAATTTATGGTAAAACCCGTAATTACGGAATTCAGCCCGGAATTCCAGAATGAAATTTTTACTACTATTCTCACTACTGACTACTGTTACTACGACGCATGGACCTCTTGCAGCACATCCTAGAGCTCAGCCAAGCAGGGGCCGTCACTATTCGCTGGACTGGACTACTGGACTGGAATACTGGACTGGACTACTGGACTCCAATTTTTGTATCTAGAATTCAATTTTTACGGGTCCTCGTTTAATGAATATTAATGAGCAAACTTATTTTGTCACACAGAAAGTACCAGACAGCACAGAACTTGCTTCATAGCATGTGACGGTCTCTATACATGCATAGTCAGGCCTGAGGGACTCTATCTGCAATGGACGAAGTGCGTGCATCATGTAGCAGCTCAATCATAGCTCACACATCACGATGCGTAACGATCTTGTGCTCGCGATTTCTCGAAGTGCAGTGCTAGGAAGTGTAAAAAGTCACGCTTGAATCAAGGTATAGTAAGGACATTTTTGAAGGCACAAGCACAGCACAAGAGACCGATCCGAGTTTTATTTAGTTGGGTGTGGCCGTCCGCGCCTCTATCTTAGGATGAGACAGAGCGATCCCTCGTCGAACGAACAGTACAGTCTAGACAGCACGGTATGCCGCATGGAATATGAGCACGTAGTGTGTTAACCATAGCTATGCAGCTGTGCACGCAGGGCCCATGGCAGCCGCGCTTCTTTCTGCACGTGCAAGTTTGATCTGCACGTGCGAGGACTTGTGACTTGTGTCTAGATCTTTCTAAAGCACTGCAGCTGCTAAAGTAAACTGACCGTAGTCCCTGGCGTCCGTGCAAGCTATATATAGACCTTGACAGCTTTAATAGCTTGAACTTGTGATCTAAACTTGCTAAGTGTCGTGGAGAAGTTTCTTTATAGCTGTGACTCGCGATCGATCAGGTCTTCTACCCGCGGCTATTTGTACCTGTCAGTGCCGGAGGTGTTACAGTCAGCTGCCATACCATGAGTGGTTCAGCCACCTCGCCGATTCTGTTAGACTCTGACAGTGAGTCTCTGTGTGGGGAATCTGTTTCCAGTTCTCCATTAAAAATTCTTGAAACACCTCGTCATGGGTAAGTATTCATATTGAATAAAGATCAGTATAAGTCAACATGCATCCTTTTTGCTGTAGAATTATTGTTGAAGATCTTGATAGTTCACTGGAGGACTTCGAGCACACTGATCATGAGCGGCAATTATATGAAGGTATAGTATTATACGAACAATATTGCTTATAGTTTAATTAATGTTAATGTTACTAGGGGATGGCAGTGATGATGATTTAACTGTGCGTTTACGAAACCCAAGCAAGAAACTCAAGTTTAGCAGGTGAGTAATCTGAGTATACATAAAGGGGTCAGTGGAAAAAGGGGATAACTCACATTTTATCAAAATTGAGTTTTTGATTGTAAAACTTTGTCTAGTGCTGTGCTCTAAGTTTCCAGTAGCTAGCTAGCTAAGATTTTAATTGGCAAGCAATATTTCAGAGTTACCGTTAATAGCAGGTTTTAATAACTTAAACTTTTAACCCTTGTTTTTTGAAAAATTATGTGACTTATCCCCTTTTCCACTGACCCTTTCACATGTACATGACCAAAGCAAAGTGTTCAAAAAGGTTTATCATTATTGTGTTTTACAGTAATGAATCGAGCACAGCTTATCCTGTCTATGAGCATCCCCCACAAAAATACTCAGCCGAAACGGTCATAAAGATTCTTCTTGACCCAAATCTGGATCCTAGCCAAATTTGTAGTTCCAGACCTACCAACATCAGCGAAAGCTCTACATATGTCATCGATGTTACAAAGCTAGAAACACCCGAAGACATAAAAAGCGATAACTTTGGAGTGTGGAACCACTCGGGATCCCATCCACAACCCTTTGTGGTGAAGATAGACGAGAACGGTGTACAAGTGGACAAGCGTGCTCCTGGTATGTCAGGCGACAATGTGATGTATCTTCGTCGACTTCATAGTGTGCATCCTTCGAACAAACAATTCAAACGCATGATTGCCTTTCTAAGTGGTGAGTATATATTTATCACACATGATTGGGCTCATTAATTATTATTGCTACACAAAAGCATGTAATCATAATTATTCATGGTTTTCACATAATATTATAGTTATAACTGTGCTGTATGTACCAAAATTCCTTGAAATAATAGGAGTGACTATTTCCTAATAGCAGTGGTTTTCAGGGAGGCATCTAAAATTATATTTTAGTGCATTAAAAAATAATAATAATAGGCGTTTTTTTATTTTTTGGAAATACCCTTGGTGTCGACATCTATTTGAGGGGGCTTGATTTACATGTACGGTGCTTTTTGGAAACAGAAAGGTAGACTATATACCAACTCTCCATGGGAGTACAACAATTAAGCTTATCTCACTGACACCCAATAACAAAACAGGATGTCTGTGGAATGCGGTAAATTAGGGTTAACATTAACATGAAAACAACAAACAATATTGCTGCAGTAATTACTATTAGCCATTATGCTACCTCCCTAAACTGACCACTTTGGATAGCGTGCTTGTGTAGCATTATGGCTAAATTATTATTATTATGCTCTCTTCTTTACCGATCTTGCTTACTTACCTTTTACAGCAATCTTGTTTTCATACTTTTTACTGAAATCGCCACCTCTTCCATTTTTGTTAAAGTGTAATTTTTATTACTTGTGGAGGGTATATAGTTTTGAACAGATGGTCATCGCGTGATAGCTTGTATTCGATCTCAGATATGCATTGCGTATACACAGAACAATATTTTATAATAAATTATGCGCATTATGCGGGAGGGTTAAAAGTTTTTGAGTTTGTCTGTTTATAATGTGCATGTGTCGTTAGAGTCACACACAGTTCTTTATTTTTCTAGTTATTGATTTTCATTATTCACTTTGAAAACACTTTTTTTTCTAACCATACAGATGCTAAAAATTCTCCACATCACCTCTGTTTGGTTGTTTATCGCATTCCACCTGGATTCACACCTTCCATCAAAAAGCATGGAAATTCAAAGTCACATATTCCTTTTCATCCAACATGGGCCAGCACTAAACAGCGAATAAAGGAAGAATGTCTCACTCTGGGACCTGATGATACTGTGTCTACTGTTTCAGTGAGTGCTGGTGGGATTGTTGGTGCCTCTGCTCCAGGCAAATTACCCCGAGATGCTAAGCAGGTGTCTAATTTTAAAAAGAAGGTTAAACACTCTGTCTCTAGCGCAGCTGACGACGAGCTTTTTTCAGTTATGCAACAAGCTTATTCTGACGATCCCACACATAAATTCATAAGAGCCGTTAATGCAGCTCCTGAACCTGCTGTTGTAGTTGCCACTAATTCACAGCTTCATGATCTTGCCAGATTTTGCACTTCTTCTTTCGAGTCTTCCATTTTAACGGTTGACCCCACGTTTTGTCTTGGAGATTTTGATGTGACGTTAATCACCACACGCCACCTATTCCTTCAGTCGAAACGATTCCAGCAACCACCTGTGCTCGTCGGTCCTGCTTGTATTCACTACAAAAAATCTTTTTCGACATATCTTTTTTTTGCTTCTACTATTGTTGGGCAATGTCGAGATTTGGCAGGGGTCCGAGCGATAGGAACAGATGGAGAGCTAGCGTTAATTGATGCGTTTAAACATGAATTTGGCTTCGCCCAGCATCTTACATGCTTTATTCATGTTCGTAGAAATGTAAGGGACAAGCTCTGTGAGTACAATATCTCTTCACACCTTAGTAATGAGATGCTTGATGACATCTTTGGAAAGAAAATGGGATCAGTTTATGTTAAGGGGCTTGTCGACTCCATTGACACAGAAGATTTTGAAGAGAAAGCAGGCAAGTTGCTGGAAAAATGGAGGAATTCTGAACACACTAGTGCAAGCGACATTGAGGGTTTCATTAACTGGTTTCAAACCTTCAAAATGCCAGTTATACGGGATTCCATGATTGCAGTGGTCAGAGAAGAGTGTGGGCTTGGTTCGCCACCAACAGCATTTACAACTAATGCGTCAGAGACAGCAAACTACTTGCTGAAACACAAGGTCAATTACAAAAAGAGTGAGCTTTCAGAATTTCTGACCAAGTTACGGCAGTTAATTGAAGATCAACAGCGTGAAGTTGAGAAAGCGATTATAGGACGAGGAAAGTTTGAGCTACGCAGTCAATATCGTTCTTGGTACGTCCCTGAAACCAAGTGGTTTTCAATGAGTCAGAGCCAGCGGACTTCACATCTCAACAAATTTGCAGCTGCATCTCTTAGCGATGTTAATGAGAGTGAAATAAATGAGCTTTGCATTGGTCGAGACAATACACTCTCTTCTACTTTATCAGTGCACGTTGATAGTTTCGCATCTGAAGTTCGTATTCCACGACCATGCTTAGAAGGAATTTGGAGCAAAGCTGCAGAGCTTTTAAAAACCAAAAATGCAATATCTCAAGCTCCAGGGGTTGTGGGTGGCAAATTTGTTCTTAGTTATAGTGGAAAGAGGCCACACCTTGTTGTACCAAAAAAAGGTGGCACTTTTGCATGTGATGCAGACTGTCCAAACTGGAAAGCCCTGGGTGTTTGTGCCCATGCCATTGCTGTTGCTGAACAGAACCAAAACCTTCCTAAGCAAATTAAAGCTCTTAAGCAGGCGAAGAAGAATCCAAAGATCACCAGCTTTGCCGAAGCAACCATGCCCAAAGGAAGAGGCCGCAAAGGAAATGTAGCACCACGACGGAAATCGAAATCTGACAGTGCTACGGTAGAAATGACGATAGAAAACCCAGCACTGAGCGAACAGTACTCACAGATTCAGCAGCAACAATCGCCAGCCGGTCCTTCGAATGCTTCTCCTCAAGTCCAGGGACAGCTCCACTCATATGCCAGTCCATCTTATAGTGCTTCTCCTCAGGTACAGGGACAGGTCCAATCTTATAACAGTTGGCCATCACAATCTTACTATCCTCCTCCATTTTCTCCACAACCAACTTGGCAGCATCCACCTTCCTATTGCTATCCGTCACCTACAGCTCCTCCTTCACATCCCTTTTTTTGTGCAAAGTATCAGGAAATATAAAGGTTTGTATTGGATGCCGTAACAACTATACTAAGCGTGCTACCCCTCCCGATGATTTATGCATTAAGCACCAGGAATGGCGCGAATATTCGGCTCCAAGTTCTCCAAGTGGAACACAAAGTCGCTTCGGCAATGTGTATTACCACTTTAATCCCAACTGTGTGTGGCTACGCTGCAGCTGGTTTGTACCAATGCAGTTGCAAATACCACCTGAAATACTCGAGCAACTGCAAAGGGCTCACAAAGACGCACTGAGAGAACTCTTTGGCATTCAGCTGTAACTGATGGCATTTGACATTGAACTCAGTGTACATGGTGACTACTGTATTATTATTGTCACTCTTGTTTGCTTGAATCTTTGTGATTATTATTATGATAATGTGAAAATGACGTAGCGGAATACTCTCTTTGTACGTTAATTGTTACACAAGTTAACTCTTTAGTGACTGAATTATTTTGACGAAAATTCAGCTTGCTCTAAACTGACAGTTTGTCTTGCGATTTCTACAACATGCAGTACGCTAGCTGTTCCAAACTAGCACTGTTTTTTCCTGGCATGTCAAAGTTGACGACCATGTACTAAACTCTGAGTTGGCCACTCCCACTTCGGAACTGAAGCCGCTTAAGTGCTGCGACCTCGTCATTTTTCAGCCAATTTTGGTCTTCGTTTAGCCCTGGTGACTGATACAAAAACCTGGTGGTGTCCAGGTGAGCAAACAGCATAGTTTAGACCATATTCTATGCCCAAGTATCCATTTACGGGCATCCTGAAGCCCCAAAAATGCCGAAAGCGGCGAGGGGCTCCGCCCCTTCGAACCCCGGGTTAAAGGGGGGACACCCCCCTTTAAAAATCCCCCCATTCTATATATTTTAGTGGGGAGGGCGCGGCGAAAAACAGTGGGTTTTTTCAGGTAAAGTTAGCTTTTGCAATTAAACTTTATTTGACCTTTCTAGAGCACTTTTCACACTATTTATGACGTCTACAGTAGGTGGAGTCAATTATGACGGCTAAATCCGCTATAGGCCCTAAAGGGTTAACGCACAACACGATTTGTAACTGCATACATCAGCATTATAGTGCGCTTATCATTATAATACTGTTTTTATACTTTGGCTGCAATTAATCTACAGCAAAAAATTGACAATATTCATCTCTTACTGATGATTTTTTGTTTGCAGCGATCCCAGCATAAGCGGCAGCTACAGTGCATGAGCACTATAGCTAGCTGTGACTGAGAAAAGTTTAGGTCAAGGTGCTAGCAAGGATAGATCATGTTTAATGTTTGATGTTTACTTTTGTTTCGCAAACAACACTTGCGTCTCTCTAAGGGGCGTAATCCAAGTAGGCGCGGACGGCCACGGTCTCTTGTGCTGTGCTTGTGCCTTCAAAAATGTCTTTACTATACCTTGATTCAAGCGTGACTTTTTACACTTCCTAGCACTGCACTTCGAGAAATCGCGAGCACAAGATCGTTACGCATCGTGATGTGTGAGCTATGATTGAGCTGCTACATGATGCACGCACTTCGTCCATTGCAGATAGAGTCCCTCAGGCCTGACTATGCATGTATAGAGACCGTCACATGCTATGAAGCAAGTTCTGTGCTGTCTGGTACTTTCTGTGTGACAAAATAAGTTTGCTCATTAATATTCATTAAACGAGGACCCGTAAAAATTGAATTCTAGATACAAAAATTGGAGTCCAGTAGTCCAGTCCAGTATTCCAGTCCAGTCCAGCGAATAGTGACGGCCACCAAGCAGGTGCAATCCCTGCCGCAGCAGGGTGTCTGTATTCACTGGACTGGACTACTGGACTGGATTACTGGACTGGACTACTGGACTGGAAAACCACACCCAAAATGAACGCATTTTAACCACGCTTGCCCATAACTTAGGCAAAATTACAAGTTAGTTAGGCAAAATTATAATACTGGGCAGCGTTAGCTCCATACAGTTCAAGTTAGGCGAATACTGGACACTTTTAGGTCCATGCTGTGCAGGTTAGGCGAATACTGGGCGCCGTTAGGTCCATACTGTGCGAGTTAGGCGAATACTGGGCGCTGTTAGGCGAAGGTTTTTAGGGTCTTGGGTTTAGGTAACAATAGTTTCCGTGATCAATGACGGCCTAAAACAATATGGCAAACTCCAGAGCTAGCCGGCACTGGTCGTGACTACTGTATCTAGTTATCTACCGAGGTATCTTCATGTGTGAGGTGTGGTATATTCGTATTTTGGGTGTGGTTTTCCAGTCCAGTAGTCCAGTCCAGTAATCCAGTCCAGTAGTCCAGTCCAGTGAATACAGACTCCCGCCGCAGCACAACCACTGCTGTTGGGTTACCGGTTGAGGGAAGTGTCCGACCCACTAACTTGGGTATCATGCTTCTTGGCATTTATGGCCGCCAAAACTGACCCAAGCAGTTCAGGCTGTAGTGGCTGGCCTCCCCTGGGTGGTGATTAACCAGTCATTAGAGACATTTAGATTTACACGTTTTTGACCTGTACGTATACGCGTAACGTGTAGATGATCACGTGAGCACCGCCCACTCACGCTACACGGTCGAGCACACGTCAATTTTCCCCGTTCTTAACGTGTAGGACCCCTTCTACAGGTCGGCCGTTTCCCTGTAGTTCCTGTTGCTCAAGATTCCGTCAGCTCCACGTTTGTTATAGCTTAAAATGTAGCTTGATGCCTGCTCTATATGTTCGACTAGTTAAAGCGCTGATACGTGCTGTCTGTCACCTGCAGCACTCGACAGAACAGAAGTAACCATAGATTCACTTACCGCTCGCTATCCAACTGCACTGCTGGAAGCTCATCTGTGGCAGCAAACTTGTGCTGGCAGTTGTTTATAGCGTTTGAAATCTGTTTCAAGCCATGTCTTGGTGCAAAACCTGAAAGTTTGTAGCCGCCTCGCCACAAGTAAAAACCACACCTGTAGAATCTAAATCGCCACTGGAATTTCCCTTGTAACGTGAAACGCGAGTTACAGTTTACAGGTTACACGTTAGGCCCGGGTCACACTACGTTTCGACCCGCAAAAATCTGGATAATTTACTTGCGTTTTTCCGGTCACACAACACGTTTTCAGACGTTGACGCAGACGTAGGCGTGAAGTTTTGAAGTCGTGAACGTGGCGAACAGCACCACGTTTGCGTCGACGTTCACAGCTGAATCCACGTGTCTGCGTTGTGTTATGATGGCAAGCCACGCAAAAAAGAAGAAAAGTACAAGGAAACGCTGGGATTCTGATCAAGAGAGAAAGTTGATAGAAGTTTGGGCCGAGATACTATGAGAAACAAACGGAAAGATGCTTACTAGGAAAAAGAAAGAAGCGATCGCTACACGAAAAATCAATGCATACAACAAAGAAGAACTTGGCGGTAAAACTGAGTTTACAGTAAATGAAGTGAGAAACAAGATAGATTGGATGCTAAAGAAAGGAAAGAACTACTATTCCCTTTACCAAAAGAAGGTAACAGGAAAGGGGGTGGAACTAGAGGATAAAATCGAGCTTGATCTTGAAGCAGCTCAGGCAGCCTGGCCTAACTTTAAGGTCCTTTATGATACTTTCAAAGACCATCCTTCACTTGGGCCTGGGTCTGTTGAGGACTCCACTACACCAAGCCCAATCTCTGCTTCGTCTGACAAAACAGATGACGTCGACCGTGACACTCTTGAGTCTGACATAGATCAAGAGTTTGAGAGTTCTTCAAGCCCAGGCACCATGGAAGAAGATGAAGAAGTTACAGAAGAGCAAGCTATGATGAATGGTGTTCGTGTTGTTCTGTTCATTCTATTTATCGCCTACTATCATTACGTAATAATATAATCATGGTTGAAATTCTGTTATGGTGCATGTACGGGGATCTGCTTCGATCGGAGTGAGGGCTCCATAAAACTGGTCCTTCGAACCGGATTCGTTGTCCGAACTACTCATATTTTGTTGTTACCTCTCCTCCGTGAATCAAACTTAGTGGCGAGTGCCCAGTCTGACACTCACACTATACATCCACGTGCACGCATCAACTCATTGAACTCAGCATCACTTATTCGCCTGTCTCGGTTTATTCGTTGTTGTATACGGGCATCATCTTACCGGTGCTCGTATTATCATCACTCTCGAACTTCTACGTTGTTTCCGTCCACCAAACTAAGATTACCCTCGTGCTAAAGGCCACGCCTCCACGCATATCATCTCTATACAATGTCAAGCAAAGTAGGAGCCGCTAGACGACGCCGAGGTTTCCCTCGCGGCATCATCACTAAAGCATCGAACACTATAAAGGACTTGGAACGACGCGCGACCGACCCCGACGTTCCGCAAATTGCCAATCGAGCGTTAAGAAACATCGAGAACGCCGACGTCGACTTCAAGAAGCTTCACTTAGCTATGATCGAACTACTAGAATCAGAAGAGGATCTGGCCAAGGAGCAAGACGTTTTAGACGAGCATGAAGCAGTCGTAGATGACTTGATCGCCCGCATCAACAGACTGATTGTCATGGACCGTGGTGCTACTACACCTGATCCACGCCATGTCGCTACCAAGCGTCTGGAACGTATCGAAGCCAAGCTAGCTGTTATCGCAGACAATATCACCAAACTGTCATCCAAACCAGACGACAAGTGTGTTCTCTGTCAGTGGGAGGAACAACTTCGTGAGGTCAAGCAAGAACTTTGCGAAGTAGCAAAGAGTCCCGTTATGCTTGATCTGGATCCAAAGGACGATCTATTAACCAGGCAGGAACAACTTGAGGCACGTGCTTTCGATAACTCCCTCGCACTCAAGCGAGCGCTCAGCGAAATAGCGAAGTTAGAGTCATCTCGTCCATCCAGCACTCTCAGTATCAAACTGCCCAAGATTGACATTCCCACATTTAACGGTGACATGATCACGTGGAGGACATTCTGGGAACAGTTTGACGTCTCTGTACACTCCCGATCTGACATCTCCAAACCAGAAAAGCTAGTCTACCTCAGGCAATCTCTCAGATCAGGATCTGCAAAAAACGTCATTGAGGGACTGTCAAAGACGAGCGACGACTATGACGAGGCCATCGAGTGCCTCACAAAACGATATGACCGCCCACGCCTCATCCACCAGGCTCATGTCAAGACGATCTTGGACATACCACCTCTCAAGACAGGAAGTGGCAAGGAACTACGACATTTACATGACGTCGCCCAACAACACCTGCGTGCTCTAAAGACCATCATACATGTCCAGTACTGCCACAACCTGTCCTTAGCTATCCTGGGATTACCAGCTTAACTCAGGACATCCTGAGGATTATCTCGGGATATACATTGTAGTGGCTGGTAATCCTGTACAAAAGTACTAAGTATCCTGGGATTCCCAGGTTGGTCCTTAGTAGTACACGGGTGGGGTTACAGACATGGCTAGATCCCGTGTACTAAGTATCCCGGGAGTCCCGGGATTGTCCTTAGTATCCCATGTACGTAGAGGAGGTCAAATCCCGTGTACGTAGAGGAGGTCAAATCCCGTGTACTAAGAATCCCGGGATTCCCGGGATTGTCCTTAGTATCCCGTGTACGGAGAGGAGGTCAAATCCCATGTACTAAGTATCCCGGGATTCCCGGGATTGTCCTTAGTATCCCATGTACGTAGAGGAGGTCAAATCAAGTGTACTAAGTATCCCGGGATTCCCGGGATTGTCCTTAGTATCCCGTGTACGGAGAGGAGGTCAAATCCCATGTACTAAGTATCCCGGGATTGTCCTTAGTATCCCGTGTACATAGAGGAGGTCAAATCCCGTGTACTAAGTATCCTGGGAGTACGTACATGTTGCTGTTAGTACACGAAGGGGTCAAATCGTCAATAGCTGTATTTTTCATACACACAGATGGGTGTTAAAGTGAGTCAAGTTGTTCAGTTTTAAATATAAGTTTGAATAAACAATTTAAAGAAACAGTATTATTTATTAGTGATTCGGTTATGTAGATCATGTAGATCACAGATGTATACCGTATAGCGGGAAATTTTCGTGGGAGAAACTTTTCGCGAATGCGCAAAATAGAGCATTTCGCGAATAATATTTTCGCGAATCAGCGCTATTGCCCTATCTTTGCCAACATAAAACAAGACATTCGCTGATGATATTTTCGCGAATAGCCTGTAATTCGCGAAATTCACGAAAATATTCTCCCGCGAAAATTTCCCACTATACAGTACTATAAAAAACAAAAATTGCTGTTTATTCATAATGTTTAACAAGAAAATTAAAAAGATTTCTATCGAAATCAAAAGGATGTAGGGTTGTGAAATCTACCACTGGTTCACAAGCATGGAATGGTAACACAATTGACTTGCTAACAGACCATAGATCCCTACATAAGTGGCTGGTGTGGTTGACCTACTTGTTGACTGCTGACACCTGACGTGCATTCAGCTTGTGTACAGCCACTGATGTAGGGATCTATGGTCTGTTAGCAAGCCAATTGTGTTACCATTCCATGCTTGTTCCTTGTTAGTTTACATTGTGAACCAGTGGTAGATTTCACAACCCTACATCCTTTTGATTTCGATAGAAATCTTTTTAATTTTCTTGTTTGTGTCCTTTTTACTTTTTTTAGTGAAGTGCATGCAGTTCAAATATCATGGACGTACTATGCCGTCTTTGTTCCACCATCGGTTTAGTTTCTTGTTGTTGATGGCTCTTCTTTACTTTAAACTTGTAGCAAAAAATAATTGTTATGCTATACTATCAGCTCGCCTCACATGTATGCATGCAGTGCACACGAGCCCCGCCCACACTAGTTTATTGACCTGTACTGTACGGCGGTTATAATTTATATCTGGCAAGCGCAGAATGGTGATCCTATAGCTTGCCGTTCTTCGAAGACTCCATACAGATATGTGTTCTCTGTGAACCATACGGCGCGGAGATACTCAAGCTAGTGCTTGGTCACGTGCGTATTGCGCAATCACATTAATGGCGTCTAACACTTAGCTGACAATGGATCACGATCGAGAAATCGCGGAATTTATATCGCCGTTTCGCTAAAAACTAAGTTCAAAAGGCACATGCCAGGAGAATTTCATGACTGTTCGTGGGTGTTTTGGTCTCGGCACTGCTCGCGTAAAGGCGCTAGGCGAGTGGAAGAAAGAAGAAGAAAACTAAGATGACGAAACTCGATTGCACCGTTTCCAGGTTCGTCACTTTAGTAACAATTTCGAGCAATCTCCTTGCTACTGTAAGATGGGGCAACGCCAGAGAGCAGATCTAAGTGTCTTTTGACGTATACAATTCATCACCAGGCGAAATATCAGCGTTTGAACGCTAATACATTGTATGTAGCCGCCATCTTTTTTTCTCGTTCAACCCTACATAGGGAGGCACTACCGTGCCTCCCTAATGATGCGTGCATATCTCGACAACCACGAGAAAGTCTGCTCACATAATTATTTCAGTGTCCACCTTTACAAAGCATAAAATCTACTGAGCATGCTAACATAACCTTTTCAAGTTGAGAGAAATAATTGGGATTGCAATTATGTATGCACCACAAGTCAGTGCATTTTGTCAACGACGATTTGAAAGTGCATTTTAAAAGTTCATTTTGTCAACGACGATTTCAAGTGCAGCTAATCTCTTGGCTGATTCAGTTAGTGTACATGTACTTCTCACGGGATTAGTGGAATATTTCCGCTAGGGCTAAAACGAATACCACTTTTTTTTTTGTATTCGAATATTCACATGTCAAACGAACGAATAGTCGAAGAGATATGTATTTTCGGCATGATGATGGTATGTGCACTGCATAGCCCATTTCAAGTCCTGGTAACTAAGTGTGTTCTATCAATTATGTACATACCAACTCCAAGTGGTAGATAAAGTATGCATGTTAAACCCACATGGTTGCAAATAAAGTAAAAATTGTGTTCAAACGAATATTCGAATGTCTGAGGTATTTGTTTCAGCCCTAATTTCCGCAAGTGACACCCATCATCATAGACCAAAATTCTGGACCAATTATGGGAAATTACACGTCATTGAAACCATGTGGTGAGCACATATGAAGACTGACTACACTTGAGAGTTTGATTCTGCAGTGCGAGGGACTGAGTGACTTTGTGATTGTGCATTGCCTCTTTGAGAGGAGATTTTGAGTGTGTGAGTTGTTTGACCAAGACCTGGGCCTAACAGTATCCCTAAATGTGACATAAATAATGTTATTACATAGTACGTCATCATTCACCAATCAGATTGCTCTATTCGAGGGCATTACTGTAGGTTATTGACCGTGCGTAGCGTCTTCTATAGCAACAGACGGTTGCGTCTTTGCGAGTTTGAAAAATTCGCGATGTTATTGCGCTCACAGTGATGAACTATGTAATAAATCATTTATTGCCCTACACAACTCGGGCAATAACTAATACTACATACATACATATGACATTCCATGCTCCAGCGTGGTATACTACCACAATTAGTGACCTCACTTTCCTTGGCAATTACAACCTACTGTACATTATAATCACCCATTGTGTAGGTCCTATGGCTAGCAATGGAAGACGTAGCGGTGACCACAGGGTCACACGTCACGTGGCAATTGCTGAGAATTCAGACGTGTACCTTTTAGTAAAATTTGACACTGACCTCGTATAACGTTTTATTCCTTGTCATCTTCCTGAGAATGGTTTCTATCACCCGATGTCCACCCATGACATTTACAATGGCGTACTAACTACAGCATGTAGTCAGTACACTGTTGCAAGCTCACTATACTGAATGTTTTATACACAATAATAATAATAATAATAATATTACTGCATTTAGTTCTGACCAAGTACATTATGAAATTGGGCATGTACACAATATGTACGTGATTTTATAGTATGTGTCTTTGATACCTCCGTCTGCCTGTCGCTCACCCAGAAAGCGACTCGGAATGGTGGCTAAACTAATTTTTGTCATCAATTCACCCGATTACCGGAATACTTCAATATTCTCATCCAATATCCTCCACAATTAAATTATTATCTACCATATCTCCACCCATGTACTACCAAGGACCAACATGGGACTCCCGGGATACTTATAGTACACGGGATTTGACCCCATATGTACACGGGATACCAGGGACAATCCTGGGAATCCCGGGATACTTAGTACACGGGATTTGACCTCCTCTATGTACATGGGATACTAAGGACCAACCTGGGAATCCCGGGATACTTAGTACACGGGATTTGACCTCCTCTATGTACATGGGATACTAAGGACCAACCTGGGAATCCCGGGATACTTAGTACATGGGATTTGACCCCCTCTATGTACATGGGATACTAAGGACCAACCTGGGAATCCCGGGATACTTAGTACACGGGATTTGACCCCTCTATGTACATGGGATACTAAGGACCAACCTGGTAATCCCGGGATACTTAGTACATGGGATTTGACTCCTCTATGTACATGGGATACTAAGGACCAACCTGGGAATCCCGGGATACTTAGTACATGGGATTTGACCCCCTCTATGTACATGGGATACTAAGGACCAACCTGGGAATCCCAGGATACTTAGTACATGGGATTTGACCTCCTCTATGTACATGGGATACTAAGGACCAACCTGGGACTCCCGGGATACTTAGTACATGGGATTTGACCCCCTCTATGTACATGGGATACTAAGGACCAACCTGGGAATCCCGGGATACTTAGTATACGGGATCTAACCCTGTCTGTGACCCCACCCGTGTACTACCAAGGACCAACCTGGGAATCCCGGGATACTTAGTACACGGGATCTAACCCTGTCTGTGACCCCACCCGTGTACTACCAAGGACCAACCTGGGAATCCCGGGATACTTATTACACGGGATCTAACCCTGTCTGTGACCCCACCCGTGTACTACCAAGGACCAACCTGGGAATCCCAGGATACTTAGTACACGGGATCTAACCCTGTCTGTGACCCCACCCGTGTACTACCAAGGACCAACCTGGGAATCCCAGGATACTTAGTACACGGGATCTAACCCTGACTGTGACCCCACCCGTGTACTACCAAGGACCAACCTGGGAATCCCGGGATACTTAGTACACGGGATCTAATGTCCACACCAGTACCTCAACTGGCATACCTCCTTACAGCGAGCTTCTAAGTTTCATAAACCTACGTGCTCAAGCGGCTGAACACTCTACGTCTACTGTCAACAAGACAAACCCTGGTGAAGAACGCAAGAACCACAAGATACTGCCAGCGCACCCTGCAAACATCAAGGTCGAGGACACAGGTATCTGCGTCGCATGCAAGAATGCTACAACTCATCCATTGTACTCGTGTACTAAATTCAGATCCCTGTCACGTGATGGTAAGATGGCAATTGTCAAAGAGAGCAACCTATGCCACAACTGCCTCCGCCCTGGACACTTTGTCCGCCAGTGCAAGTCTCTTCACAAATGTCATGAGTGTCAACGACCTCATCACTCCTTGCTTCATTTCGCCGTCAAGGATGGACCTGTACAAAGGAGAGAAGAGCCCGACCAGAAGAGCAATTCTACCCCAGCAACATCGCTCGCCGCATCAGTGAAGCCCAATGCCCTACTAATGACGTGCCAGGTTCTCGTAACGGCCAACAACGGTCTGTCAGCCAAAGCACGAGCACTACTTGATGCTGGTTCATCCGCGTCCTTTATTTCAGAATGGTTAGCCAAGTCACTTCATCTTCGTCGTCAGAAGCAGTCAATCACGGTTACAGGAATTGGTGGTTTGACTCATCCAGGTGCATCTCACGATACCACTTCGTTTCGAGTGTCATCACTCATCGGCTCTAGCGAAGATTTCAATGTCTCAGCTGTTGTTATCCCTCGCGTGACCTGTCATCTTCCCACCTCCTCGACTCCTCCCCAATCTAACTGGAGCCACATTGAAGGGCTACAACTAGCTGATCCTACCTTCTGTCAACCAGGTGCTGTAGATCTACTACTGGGAGTGGACGTTTTTGTGTCATCATTACTGCACGGCCGGCGGTCTGGTGCACTTGGCTCCCCTACCGCATTGGAGACTAAATTTGGATGGGTACTAGCTGGTGACACACATGGTAATGTTTCTCTGCCAGTCCAACATGTCTCTCACCACACTACAGCCCTAGCCGGTGACGATATGCTACGCAAGTTTTGGGAGCTAGAAGAGACTCCTTCCGAACCAGTATTTTCAGTTGAGGAGAAAGCAGTAGTGGAGCACTTCAAAGAAAATCACTTTCGCCTACCTGATGGAAGATTCGTGGTTCCACTCCCTAAACGAGATGACGTATCCAAGATTGGAGAATCACGTTCACAAGCCGTCCGGAGATTTCTACCTCTTGAACGATCTCTACATTCTAAAGAACAATTCAGTGCTTTCGCTGACGTCATTGAAGAATATTTCTCACTCTGTCATGCCAAAGAAGTCCCACTCGTTGATCTCCAGAAACCGCCATGTGACGTGTTTTATCTACCCATGCATGCCGTGCACAAGCAAGCAAGCACCACCACTAAACTCAGGGTCGTATTCGATGCCTCGGCAAAATCTAGTTCTGGAATCTCTCTTAACGACACCCTGATGGTCGGACCCGCTCTGCACTCGTCGTTACTTGATGTTCTTCTCAGATTCCGCTGTCATGTAGTTGCTATCACAGCAGACATCAGCAAGATGTACAGGGCTGTTGAGCTTGCACCATCTGACAAAGACTATCATCGGTTCATATGGAGACTTGATCCACGTGACCCACTCATCGATTACCGCATGCGTCGACTGACCTTCGGAGTATCTGCCTCATCCTTTGCCGCCAATATGTCTGTGGCCCAGAATGCTGTGGACTTCTCGAACGAACATCCCCTCGCTTCTCTCGTTATCAAAACATCTCTCTATGTTGACGACTGCCTCACCGGTGCAGACAGTATAGAAGAAGCAGCTAGATTACAGACTGATCTACAACAACTGTTCGGTAAGGCACAATTCCTTCTCCGCAAATGGAACTCATCACATCCAGCCGCACTAGAACACGTCTCTCCTGAATTGAAAGAATCTCATGCATCTCAAGCACTACCCGATGGTTCTGAGTATCACAAGACCTTGGGAATAGAGTGGAATTGCAGGAAAGACCTTCTCCGACTCGCTGTCTTCACTGGACCCAATATCAATACACTCACGAAGCGATTGTTGACCTCCGAAATCGCGAGGACCTTTGATGTTCTGGGGCTTTTCGCACCTTCTACTATTAAAGCAAAAATATTGTTGCAGAGAATCTGGGAGAAAGGAATTGATTGGGATGAAGCTGTGCCGCCTGACATATACCGCACATACCAGAAATGGAGAGTCGAGTTGAGTATCCTTTCCAACAAGATCATCCCTCGATGCTACTTTCCATGCTGTTCACGTGACTGTGAGATCCAATTGCACGGATTCTCAGACGCATCTGAAGAAGCCTACGCAGCTGTAGTGTACCTTCGCGTACAGGCACCTGACAACTCAATTCATGTATCATTTGTGATGTCGAAGACACGGGTCGCCCCTCTCAAACGGTTAACCATACCACGTCTCGAGCTATGCGGTGCATTGCTACTGGCGAAGATACTCTCTCATGTTCAACGGACGCTGGATTACTCCTCCTGTGAAGTTCACGCATGGACTGATAGCACGGTGGTCTTGGGATGGCTGAATGGAGACCCGCGCCGTTTCAAGACGTTTTTTGGGAACAGAGTGAGCCAGATAACCGACCTCATCGCACCCAGCAAGTGGAGCCATGTATGCGGAACTGACAACCCGGCTGATTGTGCGTCAAGAGGGATCTTTCCCTCCGAACTGATCGACCACGACCTCTGGTGGTCTGGTCCACCCTGGCTTCACCAAGATCCGTCCCACTGGCCCAAGCATACTGACGGTCTTGGTTCTGTCGTGCCTTGTGATGAAGTAGATCAAGAGATCATTTGCCTAGCAAGCGTCGATCAACCCACTGGATTCATCGACTTCAAACGTTACTCCAAGTACAGTCATCTCCAACGTGTCGTAGCATGGATGGTCCGTTTCATCCATAACTGTACTCCAGGCAGCACACGACAGCATGGTTCTCTCACTACTATTGAGCTTGGAAAAGCTGAATTGTACCTATGGCTACGATCACAATCTGATGATTTCTTACCAGAGAAACGTGTGCTACAGAGTGGATCACCACTGACCAAAAGGAGTCGCTTGCGTACACTGAATCCTGTTATCGAGAAATCTGGACTCTTACGAGTAGGTGGCCGTGTGCACAACTCTGATTTCTCTTTCGCGCAACGCCATCCAGTCATTCTTCATGGCAATCACCCACTAACTAAATTATTGATCAGTGCTGAGCATATTCGTCTGCTACATGCAGGGCCCGCATTGGTCTCATCATCACTTGGCAGGAATTTCCACATTGTTGGACTGAGAAGAGTTGTCCGCACTATTACCCGTGCTTGTGTCATTTGTCGTCGCACAACCACTAGGCCGCAGAATCAGCTTGAAGGTCAGCTACCTGTCGAACGAATAACTCCAGGCATAGTGTTTCAGCAAGTTGGTGTTGACTACGCTGGTCCTGTGTATCTGCGTGTGGGACATGTACGCAAGCCCACTTTCGTGAAGGCGTACATTGGTGTTTTCGTATCTTTTACAATTAAAGCCGTTCATTTGGAGTTAGTGTCCGACCTCACTTCAGCCTCTTTCATAGCATGTCTAAGAAGGTTCGTCGCACGCTGTGGCAAGCCTCACACAATCTGGAGCGACCACGGATCGAACTTTGTTGGTGCTGAACGCGAGCTAGCAGACCTTGCAGCATTCCTAGAAGAGCAACAAAAAAATGGTGAGATCTCAGATTTTTGTTCACATCAGATGATACAATGGGTGTATATACCCAGGAGCACATAAAAAGAAGGAGCGTGCAACTTACAGTGCCAACACTTTAATAATTAATGACGTACTTCCGCTTTACCTGAGTATGAACGTACGTCATATCTATTTAACGCGCATTACTGGTAAGTTTACGACAGCGAGCGCGTCTGGTGTTGCTCAGCTTGAATACGGTCATCCCAGCTTTCATTGCGCTCCTTACGGGCGAGTTCTTAACTTGTTGTAAACGAATCCGCTGGGGAGACAGCATGATCAGCTTTCTCTTGGAGCTGGCCTCAGTGGCCTGACTTAGACGTCGAGGGGTTCGCGCCATCCTCTCTTGCCGCACTTAGATCTATTATGTATCACGTGCACAGAATGTACGTCACGCATATTTAATGAAGCACAAAAACTTCCAAATATGGAAGTTCTGAGCACACATCTGTGAATCTAATTATACACTGTTGGCACTAACGCGCGGTTTACAGTTGCACGCTCCTTCTTTTTATGTGCTCCTGATATACCCGAGCGAGCACCACACTTCGGTGGTTTGTGGGAGTCAGCAGTTAAGAGCGTGAAGAAACACTTGAGGCGGATTCTCGGAGATGCCAAGCTAACCTTCGAGGAGTACACTACTGTACTCTGTCAGATTGAATCTTGTTTGAACAGTCGACCGCTCGTGCCTGTTGACTCTGACGACGACGGCATAGAGGCATTGACTCCAGGACAATTCCTGATAGGTCGTCTTTTAGAATCGCTTCCTGATGCACCATCCATCTTCAAATCTAAATCCATACAGCGCCGTTGGAACCTTTGCCAAATGCTAACGCATCACTTCTGGAGACGTTGGTCATCAGACTATTTTGCAAGTCTCCGGAAGCTCACGAGATGGTACACTCCATCACGAAATTTGAAGATAGGAGACATGGTCCTACTGAATGAAGATGGTATGCTACCCTCAAAATGGCCTCTTGGTCGCATCGTCGCCACTTACCCAGGAAGAGACAATATCATCCGAGTTGTACTGGTCAAGACCACCACCGGGACGTTCAAGAGACCCGTAACCAAAGTCGCTCTCCTCCTCAGGGATTAACTGATCTATACAAGACTTGACTCATTACTCTGTCACGTGATTGAACTACTATTATTGTCATTATTATAAGACTATAGTCAGTCTTGGCCGGCGGTTATGTTCGTGTTGTTCTGTTCATTCTATTTATCGCCTACTATCATTACGTAATAATATAATCATGGTTGAAATTCTGTTATGGTGCATGTACGGGGATCTGCTTCGATCGGAGTGAGGGCTCCAAATGGTGATCCTCCACCAAGGAAAAAAAGGGCAAGTGAATCACGTGTGCCCAAGGAGAGAGGCAACACCAAGTTTCTTACTCAGTTTGCTAATATTCAGGAATCCGCACAAAAATCAATGATGGAGCATGAGTCTAAGTTGCAAACAGAGTCTATGGAATTTCAGCAGAGAATGGAACAAGACCGACTCCGTTTTGAGTCGGAATTAACACAGCGCTTACAACAACAGAGTCAACAGTTCCAAGTGCAGATAATGCAGTCTACACAGTCATTTCAAGCTGAGCTCTTTAAGCGATTGTTCGACAAAGATAGCTAAGTGTACAGTGACATGAACACACATGCTTGGACTGTCACAAATATATAATCAACATCATTATAATACATGTGCAATAATCACAATAATAATCAATGTTTCATTACAGTGGACATGGGCGTACACGATGTACATGAGTAGCTAATGCAGATCTGACTGAAGAAGCAGAACCAACCACAGTAGTAGATTGAACTTGTACTGAGGTAGTTGTTAAGTACGCATTGGGATTTGGTAGCCAGCTATCCTCAAATGGGCACAGATGTCGCTCACATATGTTGTGAAGAGCACAACAGACTATTGCAACTTGCCTAGCAAATACAGGGTCATTCAAATTAGATTTGTCTACCACTTTCCATCTGCCTTTAAGACGTCCGAAAGCTTGTTCGACCACGCGTCTAGTACGGATTAAAGCATAGTTAAAGCTTTTTCGACGATGTGAAAGATTGGTACTGTCATAACACTTCATCATATTACACGCAAGAGCAAATGCAGAGTCAGCAACTAGATATGGTTTGACAAAAGAGCCTTCAATTTGCCTTGGTGTACAATTGAGCCATTCGTGACTGTTGTTAAGTTTGTGATAGAGTGGGCTATGCCGGTATGTGTATGCATCACCAACAGATCCAGGTCTTCCTGCATTCACATAAGTAAAAATCCCTCTTGCATCTACACAGCCTAGTATTATAATAGCATTAAAACGTTTATAGCAATAGTAAGTGTCACCAAATTCTGTTGGCTTCTTTATTTCCATAAAGGTACCGTCAATAGCTCCCGCACAAAAAGGAAGCCCACACAATGACTCCAAATCTGTCATTACCTGGTCTAGCTCAGAGCCAGTGGGGAACTTGATTGATACTGGTACTAGTCGTTGCAGCAGCACAGAAACCCCTTCATGGACAATTGAAACAACAGTAGACTTTGCGACAGCATATAGCGCAGACACCTGCATAAAGCTTAAACTATGTGCTAACCAATGTAACACAATTGCAAAACGCTTTGCAAATGGTACTGCTTTTCGTAGTTTGGTGTCTTTCTTTTTCATGTACTTTCCGTAAGAATTACACAGATACAAAAAGGTTGCTTTTGAGACACGATAGTGATATAGATACTGTTTTTCCTCCCAGTCAGGGAATTGATTTCCCATTGTTATCCAATTGAGGTTTACTTCTGTTTCCCAAAATCCGTGTAGTCCTCGGTCAGCACACCAAAAGCGCCTTGGGCTTCGAAGATACGGTTGTACAGCAGGTGACAACAATAGCACTGTGGACAACAACGGTAAAAGAAGCCGCTTTCTACTACGACGCCGGCCGATATAAGTAGATCGACGCCGGGTGTACTTCCTGGAGTTCTCAGAGGTGCTGTGACTGAACGCTGGAGGATTGGTCATAGTAGCAACAGCACAACACACTGGTTCCGCCATGATGAAATCGTGGTTGGGTGTGACCGTGTCCCTACCCAAAATTCGTACGTTTGCATCAAAATCGGCAAACTTTTTTAAGTTACCAGACGTAGTGTGACCCGGGCCTAACGCGTAAAACGTGTAAATCTAAAGGTCTCTATTGTTCACAGCGACAGTACTGGGTCAGGTAACCGATAGTGTGCCGCCCGTATAATCTGTGCTGTGCCTGGCACCGGACCACACACGTGAAGAATGTGCTTTAACATCTCTTGAGCACCAATGACCATTACAACCCGTCAGTCCCACACCCTTTCTCCCACCCCGTGCAGTCAACTCGGTGCCCTGTTCCGTACTGTACCACCGGCCCGTGCTACCGGTACAACAGTCACAGTTCCAGCTGCCGCTTCGAACATGTGTGCTCAGGCTGTTCACTTCTAGGTCACTCAGAGCCAAACTGCCCTGAAGGCAAGAGTCGCCCAAGGGCCACCAGTTAGAGATGAGAGTACAGGACAAGCCTGGATAAATGTTGCAAGCAACCCTGACTGGGACAAGATAGCAAGTGCATACATAACCACTTTTATCAAGAAGGTATTCCCCAGAGGGGAAGGGCCACACATGGAAATACTGCAATACCAGGGCAACCCATGGGATGGGTAAAGCAAGCTTTAGACCACACCCCTAGGAACAAAAATTAGGTTAATAGCTGAGGGGTCAGTGACCCCTGTTCGAGCTATTAAACTCGAAAGAACAGTTTATTTCTACTTGATCTTAGCCACAGAAGGCCGAGAAGCGATGACAACTGTAGCAAACTGGTCGACATTTATACCTGAAAAATCTCCCAACACTAGTGGGTACAATCCATATAAAAGACCAGGGTCACATGATTTCATTAGATAAAGAGGAGAAAATTGACTATGACACTGGAGACATTCTTGCACATTAATGCCACTACAGAAAACAGCCCGAGGTCTGCTTGTTGGTGTTGCAGTGCTCCCGTGACAAGTCAAACTACTTTGATTTAATGCACCAAGGACCAGGTTTTAAAAATGTATGTGGGTTGAACTGGGTTAAAACCGTCTTGGCACCGCCACGTGTACGTGCACTAGGGATGTTTCCTGAGCGCTCAAGCACTAGAGAATGACATACATTGGCAAGAAGCTCTCGTGCTAGTGCGGCTTAGACTGCTACATGGACCTGACTCATATCAATCCAGGTCGAGTTCGGACGCACGCTAACCGAGTTCGACCTGGATAAATCAGGCAACCCGGATTCGAAATGGGTTGTCAGTGCGAACACGCCTTAACAATCACCCACATTGATGTGTCATAGACAGCAACACAGGCCGACACACACATAGCTAGTTCCAAGCATCAATGGCACGTGGTTCATGAAATAGCTGTTTTATCGATTTAGCTGTGAGTTCCACTCTTACAAAGCAGAGATAGGCATAGCAGGCCATTGTGTTATCACAATCGAGACACAGCAAACACACAGCCAAGTTGCCCATCTTGTACTACTGTTGCTACAAAAAGCAATTTCTTGCAAAAAATCAATACAAGGAGAAGATAGCCTGCACAGAAATTCATAAGCAGAAGTTCATTAGAGAATAAGATCACATGAACAGTCATATAATGGTGAAATATCTGTGGTGTTATCATGCCTGAATATGGATTTGCACTATGTTGGTAACTTCTTGACTAGCGTGACTCACGACAGCTATATTGTGCTATAATGCTATTTTAAAACTTTTTGGCTAAGGCTACCAGACCTTAGCGATGTTGCGATGTTAACCAATCAGGTTGTGCTTAGCGATGTTGACCAATCAGGTTGTGCGTCTACGTAACTATAGCTCGTAATAAAACCCACCACTGCCTCAACTTCATAGAGCAAACTCACCACATTGCATGATCAAATGAGTTTTAAAGTACTTATGTATCTTTGCTCATGGTCAAAAGCAGTTGGACAACGCATCCTATTTAGACGCCCCGCACTGCTCACTCGTACGCTATATAGCAATGGCTCTTGGGTTTATAAATTGCATACGTGCACTGTAAAATTACTATAGTAACAAATCACTATAGCAATGAAACCTGTCTTAAGGACCGCTTGTGTAATAAGACCACCTCTATATTAAGACTACAATTACGATCATTTTATATATAGGCACTCTCTATTAAGAACACAAATTTTGGTCTCAAGGGTGGTCCTATTAAGCAGGTTTCACTGTAACTTACTAAAGTAAAGTAAAAAAGTTTTAATAAAAAAAAACTAAAAAGTGTAGGGATGACGCTTGCAAAAGTAAAGGAACAAGATGGGACGATGCTTGCAAAAGTAAAGGAACAAGATGGGATGATGCTTGCAAAAGTAAAGGAACAAGATGGGATGATGCTTGCAAAAGTAAAGGAACAAGATGGGATGATGCTTGCAAAAGTAAAAGTCCCAAGTATCCCTACATCAGCGGCTTGCTGCGATGACGTGCAATTGATAAATTTGGAATCCTCTTCCTATACCTTTTACAACCGTCAATTACGTAATCGGACTGAGTCCTCCAAACCACAACACCTCTAGTTATTTACAACTGTCAACTAACTCATCAGACTGCGTCCTCCAAAACACAGGTACCTCTAAGTTATTTTACAACTGTCAACTACTTCATCGGACTGCGTCCTCCTAAACACAGATACCTTCATCTTGTTATTTACAACCGTCAATTACTTCATCGGACTGCGTCCTCCTTCAAGCCGCTGATGTAGGGATACTTGGGACTTTTACTTTTGCAAGCATCATCCCATCTTGTTCCTTTACTTTTGCAAGCATCATCCCATCTTGTTCCTTTACTTTTGCAAGCATCATCCCATCTTGTTCCTTTACTTTTGCAAGCATCGTCCCATCTTGTTCCTTTACTTTTGCAAGCGTCATCCCTACACTTTTTAGTTTTTTTTTATTAAAACTTTTTTACTTTACTTGTTTTTGTTACTTTTTTGATCACTATCAGTTTGAACTTATTAGCTGTATTCTATGCTATAGCTTTTACTTCATTTTTACAACTCTGTGAGCAGCAGGTACTAGTCTAGTAGATCAGAAGGCACATAGCCTCTAGACAGAGTCAAGAAACATGGAATGTTATTATCGGCAATCACAAGAATAATGAAAAGGTTTAAATTAGTTAGAGAGGTTGAGAGTATGAGTTGAAAACATGATATTTCTACTGTGATGGATGAAGAAGAGACTAACACTAACAACTCAGTGGCTATATATGATGATCATGGCTAGTCCGTAGACTAGTCCCAGGCTTGCATGTTGATGTTGATATCACGATCACAGAGGCTTCTAGCTTTTTACAATGATCAATGTCCAGTTGTCAACAGCACAGGGGTCCTATGGGTATAGCTTACGCCGGGTAGTGTAAGAACTAGTAGCCTTGAGATCGGGTAGCATCACCGTCGTCCGGTTCGTACCTGCCGTGGGTCATGATGTCAGCATAGACAGATCAGTGTTACTCAGGGTATGGTATACTGCTTGTTCATACCTCTAGGCTCTAGCTTGCGCGCTGAAGCGCCCAGAGCAGTGAGAACCGAGCTCAGTTCAAAAGCTGATGTGGGCGGAGTCAATGTTCAGCAGCGACAAGAGGGTTAATTAATGGAGTCGCTCTAACTGTCCAAAACGGTCCAAAAACCATGTTTTTCAAGGATTACTCGCTTCTGGTGGTGTTTGATGCCTATCTAAGAACTAAGTGCACTACCCCATGCAGATATATACACATGCGATGGTGCAGGTTTAGTAGTGATTCGTTCACTCAGGACAGCGCCAGGCTTGTCAAAAGAAGAAGAAGAAGAAGAAGAAGAAGAAAGAAGATGAACAATTCGCGTGGGCGGCGATTTTGTTTTACCACTTTAGAAACGTCTGCCAGCTTTGCCATGGGTATTTTCATGCTCAGAACAATCGTCTGATCAATCCTAGATGTCTAGAATCTCGATAAACGCTAAAACAGCGACGATCTGCAACTTGCTCCCTGACAGTCGCCATCTTGATTTTCGTCGTCAAGCAAGCAATCCCGGCGACTTTCATAGACTTCCTACAAGCGCTTACACTTCAGATTCCCTCAGAGATAGTTAAAATGCAGTAGAAATGTATAACAGAAGAGATATGTGCGAAAACTAATTTTCACACATGAGTAGCCGCCATCTTAATTCCATGTCATCCCTACATATCATTGCCTATCGGCAATGATAATAAGCACCATATCATACTACAATACAGTCACAACCAACAATTGTTTCTCACCTTATACAGCCTGACCACACCTTCTTCCACAGCCCACTACAATGTTGGTTAGTGTGACTCTGTTGCCTAGCGACAGGATTACAAGCCAGTGCTTGCAGACATACAAACAACCATTGGAAGCACTCTGCCCTGGAATAAATAAACAAACAATGAAAAACATACAACGCACAAAATATATAAAATGCAAAATAATTTATAGATAAACTACACTTATCGTAGGTTACAGGATATACATGAGGCGTCTAATTAATTAACTGACTTGTGTATATCTGGTAAACCAAGGTAGGTGGAGTTTATCTGGTTTGTATTACAATGCGTGGGTGTCTGTCTACGCATGCATATTCTATGCCTCATACACAGCAAGATGGCTAGCTACCTAGCTAGGGTCTCACTGTGCTGTGCTGTATCGAATCTACAGGTTATTCCTGACTAGAGGCGACCGTTTGTTGAGGAACAGCGAGGCTTTGCACATCTCCTTTGGATATTATTTTTAAGCTCACAACGGTAGTTAGAAGCGTCTTCTTACTTCCCAAATTCTGAGGCGATGTGTATGGGATTTAGACAACTGGTGGTTCCTTTGATGACACCCAACGCATTGTAGAACAATTTGCTCGGCTTATGAAAACATGCATGTGAATTCAGATTAGCGAGGGTCCACTGTTGATACCGTAAATAAGGAAATTTTCGTGAGATAAATTTTTTTATGGTAAATATTTTTGTGGGTCGACCTGTCCCATGAAATATTTTAACATCGAAATGTTATCAGCGTGTATGCAAGCACACACAGCTTCTACACAAAACTGCATTACTATTGCTGCAAAGGCCGAGATAAAAATCGTCCACCGCCTGCCCGTGTTTCTGTATACCACGTGTATTATTCATTATTCTAATTAACCGAATTCAATATTTCACAAGCACGAGGAGCTATAAAGCAGAATCTATCTACAATAATGCTGGTTAAAGTTTCTGAATAAAACTACTGTTGTCACACTACACTCCACAAGTGGACATTTTGAGTTGTAATAAATGTGGAACTAATGCTAATGTGTGATGAGTGTGAGATGTGGCGTCTTCTAATTCGAATAGGAAGCTAAACCAACAAGAACTAGAGCAATCATTGGATGGGATGTCCTTTCATGTGGAGCACAGCACCAAGATTATGAAATGGTACTTTAATATTTAAAAGAAGTGGTGTTTGTAAGGAAGATGTCATTTGAAGAACCCATAGAAAACTGTACTATAGTACCCAAATTGATATTTGGTTGTATTGTTCAGGAAAAGTTCCGCCATGGACTGACAACAAGTTTTATCCTCAGTGCAGCGATAGTAAAGATAGGCCTAAAATGATTGAGTGTAAACAAAGAGAAATCAAAGGACTGACCACTCTTTCTCTCTTTATACTCTGTTTTTGTGTACTCTCAACTATTTTTGTAGCAAAACCTCATATTCATTCAAAATTAATAATAAGAAATAATGGTAATGAACCTCCTCCTGTATGAATATTTAAAAGAGTGCTGGCCGGGAGTTGTCTCGTGGGGCCCGACAGATTCTGCTTTCAGGACACCATCTGGTCACAACCACAGTACCTAAGCAATCCCAGCCTCTCCGGAATGCAATAATTAGACTAGCTCGTTGAGATGATGAGAGGCTGTGAAATAATTTGCTGATATGGACTCACAAGAGACAATCAACGAACAAGGTCGATGCAGTAAGGTGGCTAAAGACATGATGCAGCATCTTCATATGTTGTTACGATATGATCGGCCAAGGTTGTCATAAAATTGAGTTTCAACAAAAACCATTACTGTGATTGGATTCCCATCGCTACCAGCGAACAAACTCAGTATTTTGAGTAAGAACTGTTTGTTATCAATGTGTTGACCATATCAAGTGCCAGCACTGCACCTCCTCTTTGAAGATCTGCGGCTCTCCTCAGTTGCTGTGTAATAATATAATCAGACCAGTCATTACACCGAGATGGAGCAATGGTGCAGCCAAAGCACCAGCTAGGCTGCACCTGACAAGCGAAGACGAAACAGAACTCTGCATGGCGTCAAAATCAAATTTAGCACAAAGTAATAATTCTAGTTTTGGTAATTTTTATTTATAATGAGCAATAGCAGCGATGACATACATGTTCTTTAAAAAGAAAAAGAACATGTAAAAGAACTACTCCGGTTCAACTCAAGCTACCAGACACGTACTCACGATCTTGTTTGCAGAACAAGAGATAATCAAACTGTGCCTCAACATAGATACTATCTGTCCCGCTGCCTTCTCAAAGAGTTAATGAACATCCAAATTAGTCACATAATCACTCAAAATAAAGATGAAAATGTATTTTCGATGTCCTGTATTCCAGCCACTACTGGATTACTCTATCCTGCATTATTATATTATTAGTATTATTATAGCAATGGAAGGTAATTGAGCCAAATTTTATCCTAAATCATCTCCGTTAACAATGCTCTTAATAAACACAGCGTGATATCAATCACAGTAAGGTGGCTAGAGACATGATGATGCCGAGAGACATGATGATGCCGGGAGACATGATGATACCGAGAGACTTGATCGGACAAGGTTGTCATAAAATAGACTTTCAACAAAAACAAAAAGTCATATCATATCTAAAAATCATACCTTTTTCTTCGTAAAAAGAAAAGGTAGAACAAAGAAAGAACAAAGATTCACCATTCGATACGCAGTGAGTGAAACAGCTACTAAAATGAATTCTTCAAATCCACGAGCCATCATTGTTAATATGAAACAAATACAACTGTTATGAATATGAGCGTACACTATTGAGGAAGCTCTTAAACACAGTGTGACAGTAAGGTGGCTAAGATCATCTAGTAGAGACATGATGCAGCATCTTTATCTGATCATATGTGTTGGCTGATATTGTCGGACAAGGTTGTCATGAAAATACCAAATAAGCAAACTATTAAAAGTTGGTTGAAAATGATCAATCCATTCTAGACATGCTAGACAACAATAATCAGTGGACTTAAAGTTCGAGTGAATCAAGACAAGTACTCACGAAATTATGAACAACCCTTCAACAACATAGACTTAAAGATTTGTTTGCAAGACCAGCAAGTAATACGTCTGTGTAAGATAGACACTATCCGTTCACTACCTTCTCACAAATTGCACTTAGACACACAAACACGAGCACATCAGAGGAGGGAGGGAAGTCATTAAGAATGGTATGTTCCCACCTCCTTTTTTACATGCAGACCTTGGATGTGATACAACCTCCCCGTCTTTACGGCATTGAGAAGAGAAATTCGCTCAAAAAGTTCAAGTCAGAAAAATAGTCAGATCAATACATCAGAATCAAAAAGAATTATAACTCTGAGCGAGCGAATTTCGTAAACAGCAGCGCAGTGAAACATCAACAGAACAAAGATTCATATTCAATATGTAATAAGTGGAACAGCTATTGATATTATGAATTCTGACTTTCTTCAAATCCAACAATGATAATGAAAAATAAGAGCGCAAAGATCCTAGTCGATTGATTGACGACAAGATTGCCGAACAGAGACCAGGCGTGACAGCCTACATTAAGAGCCAGAGGAATGTGCAAGTGTTTGAAGTAGTGGTAGCTTGGAATGAAGGGCTGAGCAAAAGGGAGAAGTATCTCCCCTTTGTGCCGACATAAGCCGCCATAATAACGGATGGAGAGTCAAAACCAGACTATTCATAATCGGGTGCATGGGCTTGGTTGGAAAGGCAGCAATGAACCTCAAGGAAACAAAACACTTCACTGAGCATGAGGTATGCAGCCTCGTAAGGAAGATGCAGATAGAAGTCCTGGTCTCGGCAGTTAGGATAATGAGGCGGCAGCTATGCATATGAGGGGAACAAGACCAGGAGAAATGGTGAAGCACCAGTGCCTCAACAAGCCATCATAACTCAATGCAAATATGAGCATCCTCCATTGAGGATGCTCTTAAACACAGTGAGGAGGCTAATATCATCTAGTAGAGGCATGATGCCGCATCTTGATTAGTTCATACGTGTTAGGAGATGTAATCGGACAAGGTTGTCATAAAAATACAAGAAGCAAACTATTAAAAGTTGGTTAAAAATGATCAATTCATTCTAGATGCTAAAAAATATGCTAGACAACAATAATCAGTGGACTTAAAGTTCGAGTGAATCAAGACAAGTACTCACGAAATTATGAACAGTACACAGTATAGGCCAACCACTTGCATATCTCGGTGACAAAGATGTTGGTCAGTAAGAGACTAATCTTGTTATTGATTTCTTTAGTGAAGAGAGTGCCTTGATATACCTTATGACAGGGACTCACAGACTGTTACAACATCAAACAGTGATCAAGTAGTCCCTCCAAACATGGCGCCAATCACACGATTTGTTGGTGACAGCCTAGAGTGACTAATATAACATGTGTAATTTCAAGTGTCATTCAGTGTTAGATAAGTGAAGTTCAACACGGCTGTACTGATGCACAGCTGGTGAGAAAGGCTTAAACATAGACTTAAAGATTTGTTTGCAAGACAAGCGAGTAATACACGAGTACTTGTCTGTCTGACAAGGTCTTTTCAAATAAAGTTCGGATACAAAAAATCAGTTTTAATATGTTGTGATGTTAAGGAAAATTCGAAAGTGAGACAGTACAAAGACACAAATTTAAAGAATTCTTATTCAAAATACGAGAAGACATTTTTGTGGTGGAGGTAGCTTTGGAAGAGAGGAGGTCACAAAGTGTCTTGTTACTTGCGTCTTGCTACTACATTACATACCATTTTCTTCTTAGTAAATTCGAGCAAAGTTGTCACAAGATTGTAAGTTGAAGTATTATTATTAACGCCACCAGTGCTGATGGGGGCAAATAAAGCATTAAAGAATAAGACATCTGGTCCTTTTTGAGTTGAAAGGGCAAAACTTTACAAACCCTACCACTACTTCTACCAAGCCTCCTTTTATGGAGAAACACATAACATTGATCATCAATGGTTCCGTTTGGAGTAGCAATAAGAGGTGAATTTGATTGAACGATTTCATTTGTACATGTTAAAGAGTGACTAATATAACATGTGTAATTTGTAATTCTTGTTATTGATTCCTTTAGTGAAGAGAGTGCCTTGCATGCTTTATGACAGGGCTCACAGACAAGTGATTGCAATAACGGTCGGTCATCAAACAAAATCCGAACGTTGTAGTCACGTGACAGGTCATGTGTACTGTTGGTTGAACAACAATGTCTGACCAAGCGCGTGGTGATGCTGAAGCGGCAAAAAAGCGTTCTCACCATTCCGTGCTGAAAACAACTGTCAACAAGTGGGGTGTGGAAAGTGACAGAGCGCTGAATACATTAACATGGCTGAAGTGTGATCCAGATCCAAGTGACAGGACCCGAGCAGTAGCGCTGAACTGAGTGCTCAGTCTGCACGATGTTTAAAAACAAGCTGATGGGACGGCGAAACTACAGTTCAGCGTTCATAAAAGGTTCTGGAAACTTGCGCGCATCGAGTTTCAAGGACCATGCTGCTAGCGATATGCACACGCACGCTTTGCTACTGTTGTATGCCAACCAAATATGGAATGTATGCATTATTTAGAATTAACCACAGGAATCTACACATGTTTGCCAGTACGCTCCTATTGCAACTCCTATTTTTAATTTTGTCAGATCAAGTATCACATTGATCAGACATTAGCAAAGTATAAATTTATTTTTTATCGCGACTACTACAACATCAAACGGTTGTCAAGTTGTCCCACCAAACATGGCGCCAATCACACAATTCGTTTGTGACAGCCTAGCAATGATCTGTACAGGAGCCTCAGTGAGTGCACGCCCCTTCATGATCTGGGAAGCAGATTTGATCAATCAAAATAGTTCATTATACAACTACTGTGATGAAAATCAACTGGAAACTGAAAATGTATCCTGTACTCAACTGCCTTTCTCACCAGCTGTGTGCATCAGTACAGCCATGTTGAACTTCACTTATCTAACACTGAATGACACTTGAAATTACACCTGTTATATTAGTCACTCTAGGCTGTCGCCAACAAATCGTGTGATTGGCGCCATGTTTAGAGGGACTACTTGATCACCATTTGATGTTGTAGTAGTCTGTGAGCCCCTGTCACAAGGTATTCAAGGCACTCTCTTCACTAAAGGAATCAATAACAAGATTCGTATCTTACTGACCAACATCTTTGTCACTGAGATATGCAAGTGGTTGACCTATACTGTCTTCTATCTAACATGGCTGCTTCGCTTACTCTACCAGGACACCTTCACCTGTAAATTATTTTTCAGTCTATTAATTGTTGCTAGTACACAGCATCCATGGCTGCAGGACTCTATGCAACTGAAGTGGAGTGTAGTGATACCACTGCAAGCTGTGTCGTGGTTAGTGACCTTCATCATTGCTGCACTGCCTTATGCTGACCAAGATATATACACTGCCAATGGATTCTGTGATTATGATCATAAAAAAGTCAATTTCTTAATCACTGCTTTTAGTACTGTAGCTATAGCGGTGTTCTTTGTGGGCATTCAAATCGTTTGTGGTATTCTCAGCGGAATTGGCTTAAAGGGTTAACTTATTAACTATAACTAAGTGATACGGACACTTTAAATCTCACAATGGTACTAAAATTATGAGCATTCTCTGTATAGCATGAGAAGTAGAAAAGGCATTGTTGTTAACAACAAACTTAGTCTATCGAGCAAGACCCAGAACTCTATTAATTACATCTCTTTATCTTCTGTAGGAGACAACTATCTGCCGTGCTGCGCTAAGTCAGTAGAATGCTGTTGTGTGCAAACAGCAAGAAATAAGGAACACTTGGTAGTGTTTGATGCACATGTTTTAATAATTTATTACATGTGTATCGATTATTTCATAACCAGTTTAAAGCACGGTTGAAGTACTTCATCTTTGATACAATACGAAAACACCAGACTTGGTTTATCCTTTAGGCTTGGTCAAAAATCAGTCACGTTCATTAAAATTAATGTGCTTTGATTTTAACCTGGTATACACTACAAACAGAGCTTATAGCCGTCACTTACAGCCGTCACTGAGGTTTGTGGAGTCCTGATTCATTCAATCAGGCCCGTTGCTGGGACAACTCCAAAAATCAGACGGCGTTGGTGGTTTTAACGACTGCCCGTCACGAAGAGATCGATCCACTTTATGAGTATGAGTAGTTGTAAGCTATTTCTCCCGACACCTTTCAACACCTGTTTGAGAGAATCAGGCAAAGCATCACATGTCACTATGTTTTCGTTTTTATTTGGAGATGTTTTAATTCTTTGTCAGAAGGTATTGAATCTATCAGTTTGATTGCAATTGGTATAGATACAGTCTGATGTCCATTGAATTCAATCTAATCATATCATCATAATAAAATCACCGTTGAATCTTTGTATTATCATTCCACTATAATTAGTATCTTCAACAATAATAATGTCATCCACATTATCACGCCATACAATAATAAGAAAGAACTAAAAATCAGATCATCCAACGTAGTGTAGCATTCTACATGGGAATCAGAGGTACTAAATTGTACTATTTAGATGCTTTAGTTTCAAACATTAGGTCTAAAGAAACTAGTGTTATTGATAAAATTGTTAGTCTTCAACAATGCTTTGCTATCATTTGCAATGGACTCACTCCTACTCATTATAGTTGGTTACATGTGGCAACACATCCATTTTTATTATTGTGTCTCAGACAGGTCACAGGTAAGCTTCTATTCAACTCACATCGTAATCCCACTCGTATGATAACTTTGACATTTCCTTTCAAATAAGTCAATTAATTAATAAGTGTGTCCACATTTTCGAGTTTTGTAGTCATAGTATCATGAGAGGAGCAAACTTAGGGTCAAATTATTGTTTTATCATCGTTGTCATAGCCATTAGTGTGTAGAGTCATCTATAGCAACGCGCAAAGACGCAGGTCTTTTGCAAGATTTATTGCTATCTGCATCACTGAGTGTCCTTTAAGCAAGCATGAATATCGATGACAGAGAAGATTTGATTTTTGACTGGCAAAGAAAACGCAAAGATTTGGAGAAGCAATGAGCAGTGAGGCAGTATCTGCTGAAATAGCCGGACGAGTACCAAAGAACACGACACACACGATTGCCTTGGCTCACAGACGCCAAATGGCATCATTAGGGCTTAAAGGGTTAACTTATTAACTATAACTAAGTGATACGGACACTTTAAATCTCACAATGGTACTAAAATTATGAGCGTTCTCTGTATAGCACGAGATATAGAAAAGCCATTGTTGTTAACAACAAACTTAGTCTATCGAGCTAGACCCAGAACTCTATTGTGGAGATTAATTACATCTCTATCTTCTGTAGGACAAGGGCAGTGCCTGCACCTATGGATATGAGCCAAGCCAGGTCGCTGGGTGTGTGCAAATGGTGTCAGGAGCCCGACCACACCAGCGCAGATTGTGCTATTGCTCAGCTCCATCAGCTGTGGCAGAAACACAGAAGCGTCAACATAAGGGCACACAAAGGGCAGCTGTGCAAAGGCCCTGTTTCCCATGGAACAATGTCTATACAGGAAAATTTGATAGTAGAGGCTCAAAAATGAGATTTTAAAAATTTGATAATGTTAAAATTTGCATGGAGCCTTTGTTATGTAAAAGATTCAAAAATGTCTTCCTCCTCCTTCTGGTGCTTCACTTACTCAACCACCATGGTTTGTCTCATCCTCCTCCTCCTCTAACTAACTCTTCTGTAAGTGCTCCTCTCACTCAATCCTCTTTCCTTCCAACCCCTACTACTAGACAAGCCCCACCCCCAACTGGAATAGCTACTCTTCCAACTGGAACGTCTACTTGAATAGTGTCCTTTTGAGGAAAGTATAGGAAATAGATGAATTAAAGAACCTAGGGTAAGTGCTGATTTAAGCCATAACTCAATCCAGTCAGTCTAATCCATGAGAGAATGCTGGTACAATGCTGATGTGTTACTATATCATCTTATCAGGAAGGCTCCAGGAAGGTTAGGAATGTTAATGATCTATTGTATCTGGTGTGTAACTAGTTGACCACAGCCCTTGATAAGTCATGGTGGGTACTCTCTAGTTTACTTATTCATGACTAAACTTGGCAGACACTACTACTATCCCACAACCTTAAGCTAACTTATTATAGCTACTCCTTATGACTTTCAGTTCTTAAGGTGGCGGGTGCGCATGAATATCATTATAAGCCTGACTTTTTGTTAACTGTTTTTCTCTACTTATCTGCAGGCCAGAAGCTGCAAACGTGCACTACACAGTTGTTTTATGATATACTCACTGTTTATGAACGGTTTTTAGCGATAAAACGCACGCACAGCAGCACATTTTTTCGCACAGAACGATAAAATCCCACGAAGTTTCTAGAAATTGGGAAGGATCCAAGAAGTTATTAAAGGGAAGGATGGAATTGCAAGAGGCGCTCTATTAAAGGTCGCAGCAATTAAAGGGCAGCTGAGCAAAGGCCCTGTTTCCCATGGAACAATGGGCGCTGCCGGTTCAAACTAGATTGCAGGTTCCTGCATGTCTGTACCGTGAAAGGCTTGCCTAGGACCTCATAAAGCATCCAAGTGTCGCCTTTGGCGTCAGGCGGAGCGCAGACCAGCCAGTCAGTGAACAGTGAATAAAGAACAAACAGAGCACAGTGTAGATGCTTTGTTACTGTTTAGGTAACAAAGGAATAATGAGAACCTAATTGATATAGTGAATAATTGATGCAAGGGATATCATTGTCATAAAACAATACTAACATACTGTTATAGTGAGCACGGCCACAAGTGAACTATTAATTGACTTGTGGCACTTTATAGGTAGTTCTAGTGCTTATTCTGAAACAGTTCTAACCATAATGAATCAGCTCAACTGGACAAGAATAGGTATAGTGTACAATATTGATTCGTCATTGTTCTCAGGACTAGCTCCTTAAAAATCAGATCATCCAACAGTAGTGTAGCATTCAAAACTTGGGAATCAGAGGTACTAAATCGTACTATTTAGATGCTTTAGTTTCAAACATTAGGTCCAAAGAAACTAGTGTTTTTTTTTAATAGTTACTCTTCGGCAATCATGTGGTTTGCTATAATTTGCAATGGACTCACTCCTACTCATTACAGTTGGTTACATGTGGCAACACATCCGTTTTTATTATCGTGGTAGTTGTTTAACCAATTAGTGCATATAATGTGATCAGTCTTGTGTTTCAGGTGAAGGGAACACTCAAAAAAAGGTATCCCCCTGTAGGTGGAAGGTCTGCAATGGCGGTTGACCCATTTGAAGCGGGGAGCTACGTGCACATGGAACAGTTAGAAGTGATGGATAGCTGCACGCCCTCACCGGAAACTCCTGTGCTACCTGAGAGATGGGCACGCATCAACACGCCGTTAAAAGCAGAAGAATGGGAATGGGAGAAAACTGTTCACTCATTAAGCCACAAATGAATGGTGCAACGTCATTTCAGAAAAATAAATTCTTCTAAATTTGGTTCCTATGAGTGCTGGTCTTGTTCAACTGCTAGATTCATTCAAGTTAAAGACAAATTATAAGCCCCGTTTACACACACCCAATCAGGATTAGCCCAACCAGGATACAATCCAGATCACTTTCCGTTTACACACGAGCCATAATAGAAGGGCTATTTTATGCATAACAGAAGGTAGAACCTCCCGGGTGGAACGAACCGCAAGATTTCACACAGCAGCCGCGATCTCGTCACATGTCCCGTGAACTCGCACAGATCACGTCAAATATCGTCCTTGCGGGTTCTTACAGGCAGAAGGCGATCAGACATCAGGATACACCAACAGCAGAGAGGCAGAAGGCGATCAGACATCAGGATACTCCAACAGCAGAGAGGCAGAAGCATGGGCGGCTGCAGGATTTGATGTTAACCTGGGCATTATATAACGAATAATAGCAGGGGGTCTGGGGGCGCAGCCCCCCAGAAGCTGGATGGTTTTGCATGTTTGTCGTGGCTCATTGTGGCAACTTAATGTCATGATGATTAGTAAAGTAGTGACAACTCACACAAGCAATTAATCTTAATTATAATATAAGCAATATTCTACCATTATTATGTTTAAGGGCAAAATCTACAATATTATCATCAAGTACATTCCATAATTTACTGGATACGTTTAGCCATAGTTAATTTTTATTGCACACGTAACAGTTTTTATTAACCAGGATGTGTAACTTTATTTAGAATCAACATGCAGACGATGGAACTGGATAGTTACTCAGTTAGCCTGGCTACAGTGGTTAGAGCCCTGCTGCTAAATGACTGCATGGAAAGCTAGGTAACTGGTAAGTCAGCTGCACTACCTGGGCATTGCCCGGGTGGGCCCGTCCCTGCAGCCGCCTATGGGCAGAAGGCGATCAGACATCAGGATACACCAACAGCAGAGAGGCAGAATGCGATCAGACATCAGGATACACCAAAACAGAGAGGCAGAAGGCGATCAGACATCAGGATACACCAACAGCAGAGAGGCAGAATGCGATCAGACATCAGGATACACCAACAGCAGAGAGGCAGAAGGCGATCAGACATCAGGATACACCAACAGCAGAGAGGCAGAATGCGATCAGACATCAGGATACACCAACAGCAGAGAGGCAGAAGGCGATCAGACATCAGGATACACCAACAGCAGAGAGGCAGAAGGCGATCAGACATCAGGATACACCAACAGCAGAGAGGCAGAAGGCGATCAGACATCAGGATACACCAACAGCAGAGAGGCAGAAGGCGATCAGACATCAGGATACACCAACAGCAGAGAGGCAGAAGGCGATCAGACATCAGGATACACCAACAGCAGAGAGGCAGAAGGCGATCAGATATCAGGATACTCCAAAAACCTCATCAGATAGTTGGATGTCTACTCCTCTAGTAAGTTGTTGTAAAAATAAATAAGACAAGTAATAATAATTATTGTTTGTTATATGCAGAATACTGCCGAAGAAGAGGATATGCATAATTATGATAATCCTATGTCTCCTGACATTACACCGTATGTGCCCAGAAGTAGAAAGAGAATAAGAGAGGTGACGCGATAATAGTATAGACGGCAATGATTATTGTGAATTCATGTATATTACAGGAGGCCACCTTTGATCTAGGCAGAAGCTTCTCTCTGAAGGAATGGAAAGGAGAAGAGTTTGATCAAATCAATCAAAGATTAGGTCTAGAGTTTGCGCAGATAAACAAAAGATTAGATCGAGTTGAGGATGATGTGAAGGAGCTGAAGGTCATGATCACCAAGAAGAAGGCAAGAAAGGTAAACAAAAAATTACGAGAACATTGTTACATGTTTATAATGTTTAACAGGTACAAAGTGGCAGTTGTGATCCAGAAACTATAGTACAAGAAGATGAGTTTGTTCCACAAGGTGTGAGTGTTGAACTGATAATATCATTAACCAAAAATAATGATTATTTCTTTAATGCAGATCCTCTAACAGTATGTTGTGGCCAGGTAGGAGTTCCGAACAAACACATCTATGTACAAGTACCGACAGAAGCTGCTCTAGCTGAATTTGAGCTTATCACGAATTGTCCACCGAAGGATCCAGCGAAGTTTACCCTCAAGCTCTTGGGGATATTCTTTACAGAACACGTTCTGAGCATATCCAATTGCACGAAGGCTGAGGGGAGACTAATCTTAGACCAAAATATTCTACTAGGAATGAAATGTAAGCTTGTACATTATGCATTACTGATTAATTCAACAGATCATGTGAACTTCAAGTATCCTGTTACGCCAAAAGAAGAAACACAGAGGTGGCAATCTATTGTTATCAAAAATCTAAACACCAAGTGTCGTGCAGCAAGACGAAAGCTGCTGAAAGCGAACAACAAACTCAGGATCAGTAGACTAATAATCAAAGCTGTTCTCACTAATAATAATAATCATTCTTTGCTTGAGAAAAAAATTAACTGGTCAGTCAAAATATGAGAATGGATTTGGTTGCATGGACAAGTACAACTTGCTTTCAAGAGGTACACAAACACATTTGCCTAGAAGATTGACTACAGGAACAATAGCAAGAGTAGGATCATCATGAGGAATGACTGGTATGATGCGTTGTTTGAGAATAGAAAGGATCGCAGGATAGCAATAATGGTCAGCCGCCTTGAGAGGAGTAACCACGGCAATGGTGAAGGAGTGCTTCGCTCTCGATCAGTTGCAGTTTTACCGGATAAAAAGTCGATCAATTTGTTAAACAATTGCAACTGATCAAGAATGAAGCAAAACTAGGGCTGTCGATCAGCAGCCATCTTGTCACCGGTCAACAAGAGCGGCCCTGCGCGAGTGGAAACGAGTCATCGATAAACTACTTTCTCTAGATGAATCTCATTAACGCGACGAAGAACTGCAGAACTGCACTTTCTCGATGATCGCGTGTGCGCATGCTTTGAGCTACACTTATAATTCCAACGCAAGTAAAAACTTTAGGTATCTGGCTACCCATTGCACACATCTGAGTTCTTAACTCGCAAAAATGCGCAAATGCAAGCCTAAAAACTTCAGTGACTCCCAAAACACACGTTTTTGGTGCATTTCTGTACCGTACAACGTTGTGCAAGTAAGGTGAGCTTGCAAACTTGCTGTAGTGAAAGATGAGCCATTCTGTGAGCTGTTTGTAAAGTGAATTTTCTTAACTCAGCCAAATACCCATTTCCAAGCCTAAAACTTCAGCTACTGAGCTTATTCAGTGACCTATACTTAATAGTTGAAAGTAAAGTAAAAAATCTTTAATAAAAAAACTTAAAAGTGTAGGGATGACTCTTAAAAAAGGAAGGGAAAAAGATGGGATGATGCTTGCAAAAGTAAAAGAACAAGATGGAAGAATGCTTGCAAATGTAAAAGTCCCAAGTATCCCTACATCAGCGGCTTGCTGCGACAACATGCAACTGACAAAATTAATGTGGAATCCTCTTCCTATACCTTTTACAACGATCGATTACTCAATCGGACTACGTCCTCCAAAACACAGATACCTCTAGTTTTCTACAACCGTCAATTACTTCATCGGACTGCGTCCTCCAAACACAGCTACCTGCAGCTTATTTACAACTGTCAACTACTTCATCGGACTGCGTCCTCCTATAAACACAGATACATCTAGTTATTTACAACCGTCAATTACTTCATCGGACTACGTCCTCCTGAACACAGATACCTCTAGTTATTCACAACCGTCAATTACTTCATCAGACTGCGTTCTCCAAACACAGATACCTCCAGTTATTTACAACCGTCAATTACTCCATCGGACTGCGTCCTCCTTCAAGCCGCTGATGTAGGGATACTTGGGACTTTTACATTTGCAAGCATTGTTCCATCTTGTTCTTTTACTTTTGCAAGCATCATCCCATCTTGTTCCCTTCCTTTTTTAAGAGTCATCCCTACACTTTTAAGTTTTTTTATTAAAGATTTTTTACTTTACTTGTTCCTGTTACTTTTTTGATCACTATCAGTTTGAACTTATTAGTTGTATTCTATGTTGGATGTTATTTCATTTTTACAACTCTGTGAGCAGTACAATAGATACTGATGTGAACGCGTGCACAGCCTCTTGAGAGTAAGGAGTGTGGTTTAAATGTTTAATATTACCAATCACAAGAATAATCATTCAATGAAAGGTTTAAAATTTCAAGTCCAGGTATGATTTGACAACATGGTACTTGTTAGTATTATAATGGATGAAGAAGAGACTACTGAGAACTAGTACTGCCAATTCATGATGCTGCGAGCCTAACTAGTAGGAGCACGCCTAGTAGAATCTTGTTGATGTCAATATCACACTCACAGAGGCTTCTAGTCCTTTACAACTTACGATGCGTGGTGTAGGAACCTTACTGTGCATAGAATCTTGCCGCCAGTAAGCTGACTCGGAATACTCAAGTTAGTGTCACGTCAGCTGTGTAAGTCAGCTTTACTGAACCCGCCATCTGAAGCTTTAACGAACAGATCAGTGTTATTTAGGGTATAGTACTGGTCTAGACACATTTTAATACCTCTAGCTTGCGCGCTGAAGCGTCCAGAGCAGAGACAAAACGCAGTAGCGAGCGAGTAGCGAGATAGCTGCAAAACTGATGTGGGCGGAGTTAATGATAAGAAGCGACAAGAGGGTTAATTAATGAAGTCGCTAGTCCAAAACGGTCCAAAACCCATGTTTTTCAAGGATTACTCGCTTCTGGTAGTGTTTGATGCCTATCTAAGAAATAAGTGCACTAACCAAGATATATACACATGCGATCGTGCAGGTTTGGTAGTGATTCGTTCACTCAGGACAGCGCTATGCTTGTCAAAGAAGAAGAAGAAGAAGAAGAAGAAGAAGAAAGAAGATGAACAATTCGCGTGGGCGGCAATTTTAGTTTACCACTTTAGAAACGTCTGCCAGCTTCGCCAAAGGTATTTTCATGCTCAGAACAATCGTCTAATCAATCCTGGATGTCTGGATTCTCGAGAAACGCTAAAACAGCGAAGATCTGCAACTTGCTCCCTGAGAGTCGCCATCTTGATTTTCGTCGTCGAGCAAGCAAACCCGGCGACTTTCATGGACTTCCTACAAGCGCTTACACTTCAGATTCCCTCAGAGATAGCTAAAATGCAGTAGAAATGTATAACAGTAGAGATATGTGCGAAAACTCATTTTCACACATGAGTAGCCGCCATCTTAATTCGAGGTCATCCCTACATATCATTGCCGATCGGCAATGATAATAACTTTTGCAATAGTTGGTTGTGAGCTGTCATATTTGATGCACATAATCTACAAAGTTATACCATACTTCAGACCAGATTTGAGGATTGTATTACCTTTGATAAAATTTTTACAGCATAATATGTAAAACCATCACAATTGGACTCTCTAAGCTGGAAGCGCTGTATCATTGTCAGATAAAGTGAGAACGTGTTAAACTGATTCACAAAAACTAAGGTTTTGACAACAATGGACATCACAGGCTCACAACATTCCTTCAACTACAAAGAAGAACACAACACAACAAGTCAACAACACAAGTAAAGTGAAGGAACGAGGATACAGGTGCAGCAAGCACACAACACTGATTGCTTCACTTTATTGTCAGCACTACGTACAATAATAATTTTTCAAAGAATTCCCAACAATCACACTACTATAATTGCAAGTTGTTAGCTTCTGCTGTGAACCAAAATTGTCAACACAAGTGCATGCACGTACACAGAAACATTTTTCTATTTTATGCAACATAGAAAACTAGAGGTGATCGACTTGCAGTAGTAATGCAAGAAAATGATGTAAATCAGTCGCCGTAAGTACACTACGTTTTATCGATGAAAAACATGTACTATTTAAAGATGAACATGAGTCACGCGACGCGCTATCTTGCTGATAAATTGCTCACATTAAATCTTTTATGCATTGCACAATACAAATAGTGAGTCTTACCGTAGCTTGGAGCAGACCTCATACAACGCATAGAATAAATTATTAATTTTACTTATGCACTTACATATAATATTATACAGTCAGGAATATACCAAAGCTAATACGCATACATTAGTAACTTATATGTAAGCATTTGTACTCCAGTACAGTACAGTATGATTATACTAAGCATTCATACCTTAGTATCTTGCTTTCTACTAAGCAATACATTGTTTTAACTAAGTACCTTTTTGAACTTTGTGAAGTTGAGAGAGAAGAGCAGGATACGATGAGAGAGACAGAGAGTTCGGCCATTTCAGTAACAGATGACCAGCCAACTGCAGCCTATGAGGAGGACAGAGAAATAAGTATTATTTGAACACTATTATTGTAGTACCATGTCATAATAGATGGGTTAGTTGTGTTGGTCGACAGTAGATCAACAAGTGAGGACCAGTTTGTGTCCAGTCTGCGTCTTTTAGCTGAGAAAAGATAAAACAATAACAAAATCAACAATAGCACAAACTATATTAACAATATACAATATAAAACTGGACAATTATTATTGAAAGCTACTCTGAGCTTGGGCCGGCAGGAGCAGTATGATCATTACAGCGGAGTGATAGCTAACCTAAGCCAATAAACAGTATTCACGCATCTCGTACTTGTACTCGCATGGCTCCAGTCGATGTAGCTCCAATGTAAACACAAGCTGCAGGAACTTGTAGTGGTGGTCTCCTTCTTGTAGATGGAATTGCTCGGGCACGTCCACAGCTAGTACGCAGCTAGTTTTTTGTTATTTTGCACTTGCAGTGTGAGCGCAAACGTCATCATAACTATGACATCATTACATGCAAACGTCATCATAACTATTACATCATTCCAGGGGCGGTGGTAAAATTAAGATGGCGACATAGCAATAGCTTGAATAAGTATAACAGTACTGTATTCACATGGTTTATGCTACCATTAGTAAAATACACATGTAAAAAAATATGAAAAGGTCAGAGACTGTACAGCTGCAATAATCAAGTCATTATACATGGGGCTATGAGCAGTTTTCGGTTCGGCAGCTCTGCGTGTTCTGCTAAACAAGTCATCGGATAGTAATAATTGTCATGGCCCCGCAGGTGACAGATTCCTGATGGTACATGTTTAGTATTCGAAGATGTAAAGGGAAAGTGAAGCTGGTATAAAATCAGGTATACAGCTACAGCCATGCCCATCAGTTCACAAGCACAGCACTGTCACTCTCCTACATGAGAGCAACAGTGACCCATAGAAAGGCACTGATCAGAACACGAGCTAGAGCTATAGATTAGGCAAGACACACATGAAGCTGCATGGCGAGACACGGCATATGCATGATGCAGGATGATAGTGGCACTTTTTCTGTTCTTATGTTCCAGATGCATCATTTGTGCTGTCATGCTTATCGGTGCGCTCAGGCTCGCCCCACATTGCCCTTGCAATCCGTCTAGTTATTATACACAAGTGCTGAAGTGAACAGCGTAACAAAAGACATGGTGACTAGTACTCGAGAGGCCTATCTGGTAGATCCTTGGATCGAGTGTGCTCTAGCAAGGGTAGAGAGCTCATAGTTAGAGACAGGAGTCCATAATCGACCGCGCCTACTAAGAGTAGGAGTGTGAATCGCCCACGCTTTAATTGGATTTTCTGCCAGCGAACTGTCGCTAGCGGATATACTATTTTTAGCGCTTTTAAACCGCACCTCCTTGAACATGGCACAAATCAGGGAACCTAAAAGCAACTGTATGTACTCGTGAAAGCATCTGAGAGCCTAGCCAGCCACATCGTGGCGTCGCTAGATCACCTGTACGTTCGTGGTTCGGCTATCTGATTGTTTCGAAGCTGTTTATCGCTCGATCATACAACTTGATCCATTCAGCTGCTGTGCTGAGCTGTCAGCCTAGCTGTTCAGCTTCAGTTATGTGTTGTATCGCTGCCACTAACCGTAACAACTACTGGTAAATCTCAGGTAAGAAATGGAACTCTCTGAGAAACAGCTGACCAGTGATATAACACGAAGCTTTGATCGAACGGAAGACAGCCACGCTCACGGTCAGGATTGGCGAAGGCAAAGACGGCCTTGTAAATCGAGCTAGATATAGAGACCAAGATGCTTCCTCAGCGCTTAGATCATAGACAATTCTCTGTCTGAGCTGCCATCTTTAAGCGCTAAAAATAGTATATCCGCTAGCGACAGTTCGCTGGCAGAAAATCCAATTAAAGCGTGGGCGATTCACACTCCTACTCTTAGTAGGCGCGGTCGATTATGGACTCCTGTTAGAGAACATTGAACATCATTACAACTATATATACTCATTATTATTCATATTATCGACCAGTCGTATAATCATTGATTTTGTATGCACATGATATTTAGCTGTTCAGTGAACTCGACGTCAGCGCATGCGAGCAAATAGGCGATCCCTCATTATTTATGATTATACGACTCAGCGAAACTTCACCAAGCCTGTTCAAGACCTCAATCACCAGAGCAAGTACCTCCCGACCTTGATCCGGCAAGAAGCTGCGGCACCCTAATTGAAGCACACCACTGACATTGTGACCATCCAGAGATATGCCGACAGTTAGGTGCCCAGTACAAGGCTGTGACTACGAGACACCTGCTGTGGAACCAGTAATTGCTGCTGCGCTCATCACTGCCCACACGACCACCCATACTGGATCTACGAGGGCTGAGAAGGTGAAGAGACCAAGCATATCGTCGGCTGGTACTACGGAAGAGTGGCAATACTTCGTGTCAAGATGGGAAGTGTTTGGCAAAGTGTTTGAGAGCATCAAGATGAACCTTTTTTGCCCACAAGGGAAACTGAGTGAGCTTCATCATCCCAGGGATACAGTGACAGCACATCTCGTACTATTATTCAAATAAGTGTACCCAGGTTAAAGAGTCTTCTTCACGGTGAACTACAGATTATGACACATCAAAGCAAGATAAGGTCTTAGTCCTGGTAGAGTGCAATTAGACACTGCTTGTATACATACCCTAAATTCAAACAAAATTCTGTGTTAAAGAAAGAATTTACTGATGGGCATGGCTGTAGCTATATGCCTGATTTTATACCAGCTTCAATTTCCCTTTACATCTTCGAATACTAAACATGTACCATCAGGAATTATTGCTGTGTTCATTGTGGGCAGTCATTTAGACCTGTCATAAACTGAACTAACATTATATTTAACTCTATGAACACCACTATTATTTTTGACATTATAAAGAGCGATTGGTCGTGAAACCATTGTCTTTCACAGAGATATCTTGAGCTCTCTAGCACCGAGATAGCTGAGGCAACTGAGGCTGGCGAGAATCAGTCTCAAATTATTTCACAAGAGCCAAAAGGGATTAGAACCAGAAGAAATTGGTGGGTGTTTAACATTAAAATCAATGAATTACATCTTTTACGATTTCAGTATTAAAATGACGATGGCAGTGCTTCTGCTGCTGAACCAGAGGCTCTAAAATGTTTGTTTAGTTATAATTTTAGTGAACTGCAATGAGGATGACAAGGAAAAGAAATTGTTACCCGGCAAGGAAGAGAGACCAGGGCAGAGAGTGTACAGCTAAAGCTAGATCTGAAGAAACACCTCAGCAAAGAAAGAAAAGGCTGGCTAATCAAAAAGCCATGGATAGACAACGTAGAGAAGCCTCAAGCTGCCAAAGAAACACCTGAGCAGACGGAGGAGAGACTGGCTAATCAGAGAGAACAGGACAGAGAACGTACAGCTAAAGCAACACCTGAACGGAGAGACTGGCTCTAAGCTGGCAACGATAGAAATGCACGAGCAGCACGACCAGATAGAAGCGGTACAACAGGACCGCCATCACCAGCTAGAACGCAAGTTGACTGAAGAGACTAGCCTCCTGACGAGTACTCAAAAGCACAATGGAGGACATCTTGAGAGACTGTTGGACACATTGAGAGAAGAAGCCGAAAAAGCGACAGTCACACTAGCGACGTCCGCTGCTGTGGACGTCGCTTGCTGCTGTCGCAAACTTGCTGCTGCCATTGCAGTCAAAACCCATACTGCTGACAGCTGACTGGAATGTCCCACGCAACCGACTGTAGCGCAGGACTGAGGACGGCACACCACGCTACGTTCTTTAGTACTGTTGTCGTGTATAGCCAAAGAATAAGGCAGAGATTCAGCAAGTTGTCGACATGTCGCAGTCAATTGAAAAAGATACCATTAAGACAATGATTGAGGCTTTTGCTGAAATTGATGTCAACCACATTCAGTTACGGCATGGCCAAGCTAGAAGTACTTGGCTACCATCACGTCCGACAAATAACGTGAAAAGGTATGACAACAGAGTGATAATAAACCCGAGATAGCTGAGGCAACTGAGGCTGGCGAGAATCAGCCCTTAATTATTTCACAAGAGCCAAAGGGAATAGAACCAGAAGAAATTGGTGGGTGTTTAACATTAAAATCAATGATTTACATCTTCTACGATTTCAGTATTGAACTGACAATAGCTTGCGCTGCTGAACCAGAGGCTCTGAAATGTTTGTTTAGTTATTTAGTGAACTGCAAAGAGGATGACAAGGAAAAAAATTTTTACCTGGCACCCTAACTAGGACTGCATTGTATTGAGCTAAAAGTAGCTACGCTTTGAAGCAGGGTCTTAGTCCTGGTAGAGTGCAATTAGACACTGCTTGTATACCTACCCTAACTTCAAACAAAATTCTGAGTTAAAGAACAGTGGTGTTGACAAAAATATTGCCTGGTTTAACTTAAAAATCAAGAATGTAGCTTTTGCTAAACCTGATAGACCCATGCTGGGTGGGCAAGCAAAGACTCTAATAATGGAGAATCAAAAGGCAAAACTCCTAGTAGACTATGTGACACCCACAGATGGGAAGATAGACAATCGCAGACCTGATGTAATAGTCTACATCAAAAGCCAGAGAAGGGTGGAGGTGTTTGAAGTCACAGTCGCATGGGATGAAGGATCATGTGAGAGGGAAAAACAAAAGATAGACAATCACAGACCTGATGTAACAGTCTACATCAAAAGCCAGAGAAGGGTGGAGGTGTTTGAAGTTGCAGTTGCATGAGATGAAGGATCATGTGAGAGGGAAAAACAGAAGAAACAGAAGTATTTCCCGTTGTGTGCCGACCTATGCCGTCAGAATAGGGGGTGGAAAGTCAGCACGAGACCAATTGGGTCATTATGTTCAATAGTGAACGAAATATTCCAGAATATTCTTGAACCCTCTAGCATCGAGATAGATTAGGCAACTCAGGCTGGCGAGAATCAGCCTCAAATTATTTCACAAGAGCCAAAGGGAATAGAACCAGAAGAATTGGTGGGTGTTTAAGATTAAAATCAATGATTTTTACATCTTTTACGATTTCAGTATTATAATGACGATGGCAGTGCTTGTGCTGCTGAACCAGAGGCTCTGAAATGTTTGTTTAGTTACTTAGTGAAATGCAAAGAGGATGACAAGGAAATGTAGACTATGTGACACCCACAGATGGGAAGATAGACAATCACAGACCTGAGACCTGATGCAACAGTCTACATCAAAAGCCAGAGAAGGGTGGAGGTGGGTTTCAAGTCGCAGTTGCATGGGAGGGAAAAACAGAAGAAACAGAAGTACCTCCCCTTTTGTGCTGACCTAAGCCGTCAGAATAAGGGGTGGAAAGTCAGCACGAGACCAATTGTCATAGGGTCATATGTTCAATAGTGAACAAAATATTCCAGGACAAGAGACATGTGTTGACCAACTCAAACTTTTCAGCCCAAGAGCTTGAATTTTAATAACTGCAACATGGTATGCCGTATATCTATTCAGTCGTACAAACTGACAATAGCTTGTGCTGCTGAACCAGAGGCTTTGAAATGTTTGTTTAGTTACTTAGTGAACTGCAAAGAGGATGACAAGGGAAAGAAATTGTTACCCGGCACCCTAACTAGAACTGTATTGTATTGAGCTAAAGTAGGTACACTTTGAAGCATGGCTGCCCAATGAACATGAGGCTACAACACTTCTAAGCTTAGAGGGTAATTATTTATATATTATTATTGTTTATAGTTCCAGTAAGCAGAGATGACAACTGCCTATTTAGAGCTGTCAGCTGTCTCTTATTTCAAAATGAAAATCAACACGACAGTGTTCGAGAGATTAAATAAAAAAACTGATTAAAAAAAACGATGAGAAAGCATTTCGTTTGAGCCATGACATACTCTTTATAGAGGTAAAAATTTAATTGTATTTTGTGTTAAATGTTTTCACACGGGTGATGTGATGTAATGTGATGTGATGTGATGGGTGCTATGAGGAAGATTGACCCTGGAAGAAGCAGTGAAGAAATTGAACTAGCTTTTGACCACATGGTCTCGTTTAATTATTATTATACTTATTAATATTATACTTATTTATAAATAATTAACATAAAAATGAAATCGATCAGCAATGTTGAATCGTACAATAGTAGTTACAATAGCAATGTTGAATGATTTCATGATGACTCTGACCTTTTATTAAAGGTCAATGACTGTAAAAATTACATATACAGGTGTAGGCAGAAGCAAAAACTCTGTCTGAAAGAGATGTATGGAAAGAAAAGTCGAAGCGTGAATCACAAACTACACAATGTGCAGCGAAGAGATAAAAGAAAATGTGCACAGCTTGCAAAGAAGAAAACAGAGATTCTTGTCTTGAAAGCAAAGCAAAAGAATATCAGGCAGCACAGAGTTCGGAGACTGAATGACCAAGTTGTGTACTACAGGAAACCCTACAAACAAAGGCTAAGAGCAATGAGTCAAAACAGATCCAGTGCTCGTCGTGCGCAGCAATGACTTGCTATGCTATGCTGTCTACCAGGAGTCTAGCACAGAAGTACTGCTTAGTTCCATGTACCAAGATCATTTAATAAATCCGTGAAGTCCAATTAGCAGAACTAAATTAACAGTCCAAAGTAAGCAACAGCATAATGTCATGCTGCTGGTAACAAAGTTTACAAAAATCTTAGCTACTCAACTGTTTAGAGCTGACAGCTGATGTAGTGAGCGCATCGGTCATAGGAGTCTTAAAGAGCTACACTCGGATTGATATTCTCAACCTCCAGCACGAACCAGAGGCCTGAAGTTAAAGCATTATTGACCCACTACAGAGTCGAGCCTTGGGATCAACACTCATGTTCAGTAGTGTACAAAGTTGAATTTGTCACCGTCCGATTATATACTGGTTTTCACTCATAATCCTGGGTCGATAATCTGTGTACACTACACATATGGACTACTTATCACGAATGACAGTTATCCGAAAACTACACATCTTTGTGGAGGAACATACATGACGTACTAATCACTTACTCTACATGTATAACACTATGGTGTGATGATAACCAAGTTCCGTAGACACCTACTTCTACTGGTAAGAAGAGGTAGTATGATTCCATCAGGGAATATAAAGAGGATAAACAAAATGAAGTGGATGACGTATTGCAGGAATTATAGGAGACTCATGAGGATGGCACACACTAAGGGCGTATAGAGTCAAGAGGGCATGCAACTGCCAAGAACTCCCGTAGGATATCAAAATATTTATCGATGCTAAAAATAAACATCCATATACCTTTAGTATACAGTTCATACATCAGTGCGAATGCGGAGAGTGTTGAAAATGGCTAGTGCAGGTACACCTGTATCTAAACAGCGGCTCGCCTTTGTCTGTAACCGCTAGACGATTGCTTGTTGCTAAATGTACGAGTGGAGGCACACTAGTCGCACATTCTTCAAGCTGGAAGTATGAAATCCAGTCTGACCTTTGTGGCCCGCTACTCTTAGAAGAAAGCAAAGAGCAGCAGTGGATTGTTGTATCTGTAGTAGGAGAACACCGGCGTAGGACTGGTATGCACTGCTGTGCCTGGGATCGCAGGACAGTACACGCTCAGTGCATTGAGTGGTGAAAAAGCTATGACAGCAATCTGATGGAGTGTAATGGAGGACACATAGCACTGACTAAACACTGGGCAAAATACCTAATGGAGAGAATGGGCTTTGTCAAGTGCCGGGCAAGTACCAAAGCCTAAGTGTCTGTTTCGGATATCAATTCACTGAAACCACAATTCATCGTTGTTGTCAACGTGATCATTCAAATGGAGGAGATTCCTAGCGACTTGGTGATCAATTGGGATCAGACTGGTATTCATTATGTTCCAGTTTCAAGTTGGACGATGGCAAAGGAAGGTTCAAAGTGAATCGAGATAGCAGGCATTGACGACAAAAGGCAGATCACGGCTGTTTTGGAAACACAGTAGTTAGCGACTTTCTTCCTCTACAACTGATTTATAAAGGTAAGACCAAGAAGTGCCTTCCAGCAGTCACATTCCCCTCTGATTGGCATGTCAGATAATCACTAGTCTAACGTAGACAAAATGGTCGACTACTTAGAGAAGGTTCTTTTTCCTTATGTCGAGAAAAAAAAGAAAAGACCTCAAACTTGAGCCTACTCAATCAGCTCTTGCTATTTTTGATCGATTTCAAGGACTCCTAGTGCACACACTATTGTTATCGCAGTATTGATGACAGCTCCACCATCACGCATTGCAAGTAGGAAAGCTTGAACTCTTTTGCCTGGCTCTTCTCCAAGCAAACGAGAACGTATTGATAGCCACTGTCTTAACTGTCATTTCCTTGCCTGTTTTCTTCCTCAACGCTAACTCTTGTTCTTCTATGTTCGTACACTGCTTTCTTTAACAAGCAACCGGGGAGGATCTTTTCCAGTATTTGATAGTAGCTGTTCTGTTACACCGTGCTCGGCAGCCCTTTTCCCGACCTCTGCCTTCTCTTTGGATCATACCGTTCGCGTCGCTTACCGACTGACGCACTCACCTCTGGCTTGCATCAGTCGAAAGACATGACTTATCGCTTCTGCTCTATACAAGACCTTCGTAAACCGCTGTATTCATATAAACATAATGTTTATGATATCACAATTATATAGCCAGCAGCTAGCGTAGAATGACATCATTAGAGGTATCTATAGTAAATTGGAACCTCTACTAGATAGCAGAAACATTTAAAACTAGTTTAGACTTACCTGGATACAAATAGCATTGCCGTTAGCTATAATATATTGAACTTATTTTTTGTTATCACTCGTAACTCAATAATATCTCTTTCCGTCCACTCATGCTTGACTGAGTTTGTATAATTATTTAATTTCTTGATCCTTTTTACAAGTACACACAAAGCTACTTAATTAGACCAAATAACCCTTCATGCAAATTGCCCTTCGTGCAAAAATCCCAGCCATTGTGGTAATTTAGTAACATACACATGTACCTTGCGATGGTTCAATTCTCCGTCCAGTTCTTCTGCTTTCTTCTTGATTATCACTAAAATAGAATATCTGTTGAAAAAACAAACCATGCTCACTGCAGTACATCCATACTAAATAAATTTTGTGACTGGATCTGGGAAAATGAGCCTTAAGGGGATCTCTAGTAGATGAAAGTAACGCATGACATTCATAGTAATTTGAATTTTTTGATAAAAACCAAGAAAAGAACAAAGATAGTACTTATCATTTCTGCCCCAGCATTGATGCTGACGAAATTAAAAGTGCTGAATATCTTGCGTTGTTTCCATTTACGACAGATCCCCTTACGGCTCATTTTCCCAGATCCAGTCACATTTTAGCCCATGCACTGACCTGGTTTATGACATCGACAGCTAAATCAATCAATAAAATAGATATACTACCATCACTTTTACTGAATAAAGGAGAGAAAAAGAACAGATAAAATTAATTATTTTTATTGTACTACAGTACACAAAAATTTTGGTGACAGCATATAAAATTTGATTTTTTTTCAGATTTAACAAAAAGAATAACTTACATATCATGGTTAAAACATAACAGTAAGCGGCGTTTTACTCAAAAATTTGCTGGTCAACTTTCTCACAATATTTATGATTTATTGTACAGCGGGTAATTTTCAAGAGAGAAAAATTCGCAAATGCGCAAGATAGAGCACTTTGCAAATAATATCGCGAATCAGCGTTGTTGCCCTAACTTTGTTAGCTAAAACAAGACATTCGCGGATAAAATTTTCGCAAATAGTCTGTAATAATTCACGAAATTCCCAAAAGTTTCAACCTCAAAATTACGGTATACAGGGTTTAGATGTAAATTGTTAAATTAAGACAAAAACATAAGTCGCCATAATAATACAGGTCATTGCCAAGTGCTCAGTGATAGACAACACAAAATCAACACAGCAAGTGAAAATAGTCAAAAGTTTGAAGCTCTGGCTACAGATTGGTGGAGACAAGCTAACATGTCTTGTCTACTAACCAGCTTTGATTAATTATTTCATTATCAAACAAATCTACTATCAAACTCCCACTTGAGCAAGCACACACGCACACAGAAGCCGACAAACCTGACTATCAAATCCCATTGGAACCAGTCACATGTGAAGCATAAACTAGTACACACGACTGCTCCACCACACACTGTGTTTCACACTCTAACTGATAAAGCTTAGGAACCTCAAATTTGAAAATATGCAGTTATCAAAGACCGCCACAAACCCAAACATAATTACTCTAAAAAGACAAAAAGACCAGTAGATCAATGTAAACCACACAAAAATGACAAGCAATGGAATGGGCAGAAGACAACAGCAACAACAGATGAAGCTGCTTGTAAATAAATGATAAAATGAACATTTGAACTTGTTTTTTTACTTGTTTGTGTAACTACCAAACCTATGATAATTTTGTACAAGGGTAGGGTTGTTTCTATGACAACCAATGCACTCAATGAGAAACAATGTCATAGAGTGTACACAATGGCAGGATACTGTGTAGTTTCCTTGTACCACTGACCTGAGTACATGTATGAGCAAGTTATACATTATCACAAAGTCGGTCTAAACAGAATTTATAATAAAACACTTTTCACAATAAAAAACACTTGACATTATTTAGGCAGGAATTACAAAAAGGCTTGGAAGAGGTTTGGGAAGAGAGGAGGCTTGGAAATGGTTTGGGAAAAGAGAAGGCTTGGAAAAATTTGGGAGGAGAGGAGGCTTGGAAAAGGTTTGGGAGGAGAGGATGCTCAGAAAAAGTTCAGGATAAGAGGAGGCTTGGAAGCTTAAATAAAGAGAAGGCTTTGGTGCCATGCACAACTGAGTATACAGTATAATAGCAAAGGATTTTAAATACAGAATTTTTCTTTATACTACATCCATACTCGTTTATGTAAAAAGAAACATTCAGTCATGTATGAACATAAGATTGGGTACATGCATACAGTTGTTTGCGAAGATCTTACATAGTGGAAGCAAAAGCGGAAGTGTGACACTGGGCAATCAAATTCACTATTCGTTACGTGTACAGCTTCAGTTAGTCACGCTTACGTGCGTTTGATTGGCCTACGTCATACTTCCGCTTTCGCTTCCGTTATGCAAGATCTTCGCAAACAACTGTACACAAACTCAGAAAAATCCCAGGGTAATCCCCTATAGTAATTAACTGCCAAAAATCATACACTCCCTTATTGTGTGAGAAATTTTCGAAATAACCTGCCAACAAGGCACCATGAACATGTATATTATTACAGTAGACACATAGATATAATAGATAGAATGTATGTACATTGAAGTACAATGCTGAGCTGTCAATTTTAATCACTCTAGAAAACAAGCCAGAGAGTCTAAATGTGGTAGATACAATTACGATCAGATTTGTGTAATACAGCGTTCACACAGGCATGTGAAGCAAGCCAGCCCAGGTCGGCGCGGGTAACTGGCACGCTATTTGGCTGCGTTCACACAGTAGCACGCAAGCGAGTTCGAGCTCGCCACAAGCAATAATGAAGGGGCAGATACTTCCTGGTAATAAAAGGATGGCTAAAATGGCGTCGAACCGAGCGTCGAACGAAGAACTGCTCGTGCAGTTTTTGTGCAGTTACGAGTAGGTAGGCGCGTTGTTTACTGCTTCGGAAGTACTTTTCTAAGCAGATATCATCAATAAACTAACCGCTGATTCTTGAAAGAAAAGTTTGTAAGCGAGCTGGCCCAGCTTCCGCGTTCACACAGCCACACGCAGCACGCTTACCCGGGTCAGACCCCATTCTGGCTCACTATTGGAAAGTGGGCTAATCAAGCTCGACTCGGCACGGCTCGGCTCGATTTGTGCCTGTTCACACAGTAATTTTGTAAACGAGTTGGTGCGCGCCAACGCGAGCTGACCCGCGATCTCGTGCCTGTGTGAACGCAGTATTAGTATTGACATTTCACAGAATGTGCATTGCTGGGCTGTCAAATGTAATCACTCTAGAGAGAAACAAGCCAGAGAGTCTAAATGTGGTAGATACAATTACGATCAGATTTGTGTAAGCATCACGAGTATTGACATTACACACAACATTGCGTAACATTAGTATCACATAACTTGGTACAATAGAGTATGGAAACGAAATTGGCACATGTACAATGCAGGGCTTAAAATTAACACTAGCCAGCTAGCCTGAGGCTAGTAAAATATAGCTTGGGCTAATGAAATGTACAGGTTGGTAGCCCAGCTGGCTAGAGATACATGTAGACTTACTGCAGAATTTGACTGGAAACAAGTAGCTTAATTATTTATTGGGCTGGTAGAAACTGTTAGTTCAATCTGATTGTACTTGCCCTGCTGGCTAATTTGAAACTAAGTTAATTTGAATCCCTGGTACAATGCCTTGTCATCATACAATTCACATAATGCTATAAATGAGAGATTGTGATATGTTGTGGAAGACATGCAACACTGTTGTGCTGACAACCATGTTATAATCTTAATCAAATATTATTTTTAACCTTGCCCATCTTAGTCTATTTGTGGTGGTTTCACATTCCGAGAGCACCAGCTCATGAACTTTGTTCAGAATTGACTTCCATTTGTGATCACTGCCAGCCCACACTCCATCATCATCAGTGTGAGCACCTTGAGGATGGTGAACTCTGACCTGAGAGAGAGAGAGAGTGAGTGAGTGAGTGAGTGAGTGAGTGAGTGAGTGAGTGATTGGTTGAGCGAGTGATTGGTTGAGCGAGTGAGTGAGTGAGTGAGTGAGTATGTTATTCCACTCACTTGAATCCGAAGGAATTCAATGAGTTGATCCTACAAAAAGAAAAACAGTGCTAATTAAATTTCAGCAAATCAAAACAAACTGAGTGTGCAAGTTCATGTAACAACTTTCACATGAACACAGATGTACGAAAACACTGTCAAAACATGCTTGAACAACCACAATGCCGTGGGCACATCACAACACTTGTCCCTCCTACTCATCTTTGACACAAATCATTTGGATGCTCTTCAATCACTTGCACTATTCACCAAACACGTTCAATAAATCACTCACGAATATTTTTACACTTTATCTATATCATTCATTCGCACTCACTCTCTCACTCACTCACTCACTTATTCACTCGCTCACTCACTCACTCACTCATATAATCACTCACTCATTCACTCACTCACCTACTCACTCACTCACTCACTCACTCACTCACTCATACACTCACTCACCTACTCACTCACTCACTCACCTACTCACTCACTCACTCACCTACTTACTCACTCACTCGCTCACTTACTCACTCACTCACTCATTCGCTCACTCACTTTCACTGGCGGCGGACTTCTCGCCCAGGCCTGCAAAAGCTGGGGGCATATCTCTTCTCCTAGCTTGCATAGTCTACCACGAGATGACGTAGCCACAGCAACACAGTAGCCATTGAAACCAGCTAACAGGTGTTCCAGCACCGTGGAGTTCTGCTCTTGACTGAGAGAGAGAGAGGGAGAGATGAGATCTCAGATAGGTCAGTGCAACTGTTGTGAAAGAAGGAATTCCCTTTGTACAATGCATGGGGCCTTGTGGTTACAAGTAATCATGTTCAAAATATCACAGTTCAAAACCATAGCTATGAGAGAATGCAAGTCAATAGAACACCTTAAGATTGTTGACATTGTACATTTAAAAACCAGTACATCAAAATGCGAGAAAGCTAGACAGACAACAACGATTACAGACATCCTGTAAAACATCCTGCTACATTGTGCACCTCACAACACAATCACTAATACAGCTAATGGGAAGTGATTGCAGCTGGCTAGCTATCGTGCGATCGTACGATAATTACTCTATCGATCACCTCATGCAATGCAAGCACATTCCAATACACTACTCTCACTCACACACACACCACAGTTTCATGCAGTACATAACTAGGAGTACGAATTCACAGGAATTGCCTCAAGTATGCCTCAGCCCTTGCAGGTCTTAACTGCATTCCCATGTCCCATGTCCCACGTACTATCACGACTATTAGCCTCACTTCATTCAGCAAAACTTAGACTAATTCAAAATTTTGACTGAATTCACAAGTTTTCAAAATTTGTACCATACACACAGCTCAGTTCTTACCTGATATTCTTGGTAGCTGACTGGAAGAACATGTACAACTGTGCTGCCGGCAAGTCACAGTTTGTTACACAGTGAGAAATGATGCTGTGAATCACACGAGCAAGAATAGATCGATCCAGCGATGTAGAGGAGGATGAGATAGAGGATTGGAAGAGCTTACAGTAGATAGCAAGTAGATCTAGGGAGGGAGGGAGGGAGGGAGGGAGGGAGGGAGGGAAATTTGTAAAAGTACTTGTAATAAGGATATCCCACAATGTACGTACAAGAGTAGTGCAGAACTCGTCAGTAACTATTACATAACTCTACCTAATAGCATGACGCAACGTCTATTTTAAAGAGTGCAAAAGACTATACAGGCCATAGTGACTGAGATTTGTTGAGACTAGCTGGAATTAGGAAGAAGAACAATGGGAATGACACGAACATGCTAACTGCACAGAGAACACAATCACTAGCCTGCAAATAGTGAAATTATAGTACCACGTTTGCAGTACAATAATTTATGGAAAATGAATAACAAGAAAATAAAACAAATATCAATAATTTCTGGTCTCTATTGCGCTCTTTATCCTAACCAGTTTTGTCCCCATTTGTCATAGCTACATGTAAAGTCATCCCACTTTAGCAGACACATTGACTAAAACTGCATTCCAACATCATGTGACCATAACCACGCACAGTACACAAACATGCAAACATGTATATCCCATATGGTTATTGATTTTGGATTCACACATACATGTACACACTCAAAAGAGCACATGGCTTCATGACCGAACATGATAAACAAAGTCATGTGCTCCTCTGGTCACCATTACACACACACACACAAATTGCTTCCAGCTTGCTCATAAACACACTTGAAGTATGTACAGTGAAAGTTATGTATTACAGTGTGAAGTACAGCACTAAACAAAGTCATGCGCTCCTCTGGTCACCATTACACACACACACACGAATACCCTCTAGTGCTTCCAACGTACTCGTAAACACACTTGGAGCATGCACAGTGTATTATAGTGTGAAGTACACTACTAATCCTCAGTCATCATGACATGGCATCAACACTGCCTTATTCGTCACGCATCAATTATCATGTGTGCACACACGTAGCCCACACATACACTGGTCTCAACAGTACTACACTTCATGCTCAATACAGTACAATACATTACTATACACACATGTCAGTACTACACTTCATGCTCAATACAGTACAATACATTACTATACACACATGTCAGTACTACACTTCATGCTCAATACAGTACAATACATTACTATACACACATGTCAGTACTACACTACATGCTCAATACAGTACAATGTACAATACATTACTATACACACATGTCAGTATTACACTTCATGCTCAATACAGTACAATACATTACTATACACACATGTCAGTACTACACTTCATGCTCAATACAGTACAATACATTACTATACACACATGTCAGTACTACACTTCATGCTCAATACAGTACAATACATTACTATACACACATGTCAGTACTACACTTCATGCTCAATACAGTACAATACATTACTATACACACATGTCAGTACTACACTTCATGCTCAATACAGTACAATACATTACTATACACACATGTCAGTACTACACTTCATGCTCAATACAGTACAATACATTACTATACACACATGTCAGTACGGAACACTATGCTACTACTAATCGTACACACGTCTTTCTCAGGAACAGTTCACAAGTTTCTACTGTTAATACACAGAAGCAGTTCTGTGAAGGTGAATTTAAAGTATAAGATATCTTCCCTAAGTTCACTTGTATACATAGCGTATGTACACTGTCATACAAATGTAAACACACATTACAAATACTTTATGCAGGAAGAACAGGTGACATTGAACAGATCTATGGAACAATTGATGGATAAATGGGCAAGATGGATAAATGGTGAGGTGGAAAAAACAGAAAGATACCACAATTGGTGCAGATTTTATGAACATACACATTACTCTATCAATGTGAATCCATAAAAATATGACAAAGACATAACATGTTAGGAGATAGTTCTGCATACCAAGGCTAGAGGGCGGGGTGGTAGAACATGAGGCGAGAGAGGGAGAATAGCTCGTTGGGGACTAGGGACTAGCTCGTTGAGATGATGAGAGGCTGTGAAATAATTTGCTGATATGGACTCTCAAAGGCAAATCAACGAACAAGGTCGATGCAGTAAGGTGGCTAAAGACATGATGCAGCATCTTCATATGTTGTTACGATAAGATCGGCCAAGGTTGTCATAAAATTGAGTTTCCACAAAAACCATCACTGTGATTGGATTCCCATCGCTACCAGCGAACAAACTCAACATTGATAAATACATGAACTAAACCATACCAGGTATCAAAACATCATGAGTGGGTTCAACTCCTCAAACCAGCAGACGAGTGTCCATTAAACTATGAACAACCCTTCAACAACCTGGAACTTAAAGTGTTCGCAATCGTGCCTGTATACATCAAGATGGACAATATCAGTTCACTACCTTCTCACAAATTACACTTCGTCACAAAAACACGAGCACATCAGTTGTGAATGAATTCAATAAGAATTTCAATTACTACATCAGATTCAAGAAAAATTATATCACTGAGCGAGCAAAATTCAATCTTCGTAAAAAGCAACCCAACGAAAAAGGTGTACATTGAAAGAACAAAGATTCATCATTCGATACGCTATGAGTGAAGCAGCTACTTAAATGAATTCTTCAAATCCATGAGCCATCATTGTTAATCTAAGTAGAGTAATGATGCAGCATCTTCATTCGGTCATACGTTGTGGCCGATATTGTCGGACAAGGTAGTCATGAAAATACAAAAAAGCAAACTATTAAAAGTTGGTTGAAAATGATCAATTCGTTCTAGACATGCTTGACAACAATAATCAGTGGACTGTGAATCAAAACATCACATGTAGTACAATGGCACCTTCATCCCCATCACTATAAACAAGTCCCTTTGTCTGTACTACCCACAGACAGCAATGCAGCACAAAATTTGCTTAAAATGTATTTTGAGGAAGAACTGTTTGTTATCAATGTGTTGACCATATCAAGTACCAGCAGTACCAGCACAGCTCCTCCTCACTGAAGATCTGCAGCTCTCCTCAGTTGCTGTGTAATAATATAATCAGACCAGCCATTACACCAAGATGGAGCAATGGAGCAGCCAAAGCACCAGCTAGGCTGCACCTGACAAGTGAAAACGAAACAGAACTCTGATGTTAAAATCAAATTTAGCACAAAGTAATAATTCCAGTTTTATAAAGTAGTAATTTTTATTTATAATGAGCAATAGCAGCAATGACATACATGTTCTTTAAAAAAGGAGAAAGAACATGTAAAAGAACTACTCCGGTTCAACTCAAGCTACCAGACACGTACTCACGATCTTGTTTGCCGAACAAGAGATAATCAAACTGTCCTCAACATGGATACTATCAAACTGTACCACAACATGGATACTATCCATTCTGCTGCTTTCTCACAAAGAGTTAATACACATCCAAATTAGTCACATAATCACTCAAAATAAAGATGAAAATGTATTTTCGATGTCCTGTATTCCAGCCACTACTGGATTACTCTATCCTGCATTATTATTATTAGTATTATTATAGCAATGGAAGGTAATTGAGCCAAATTTTATCCTAAATCATCTCCGTTAACAATGCTCTTAATAAACACAGCGTGATATCAATCACAGTAAGGTGGCTAGAGACACGATGATGCCGAGAGACATGATGATGCCGAGAGACTTGATCGGACAAGGTTGTCATAAAATTGACTTTCAACAAAAACAAAAAGTCATATCATATCTAAAAATCATACCTTTTTCTTCGTAAAAAGAAAAGGTAGAACAAAGAAAGAACAAAGATTCATCATTCGATACGCAGTGAGTGAAACAGCTACTAAAATGAATTCTTCAAATCCACGAGCCATCATTGTTAATATGAAACAAATACAACTCAAGCGTTCTCTAGTGAGGAAGCTCTTGAACACAGTGTGATATCAATCACAGTAAGGTGGCTAAGATCATCTAGTAGAGACATGATGCAGCATCTTTATTTGTTTTGGCTGATATTGTCGGACAGGGTTGTCATGAAAATACAAAAAAGCAAACTATTAAAAGTTGGTTGACAATTCATTCTAGACATGCTAGACAACAATAATCAGTGGACTTAAAGTTCGAGTGAATCAAGACATCACATGTAGTACAATGGCACCTTCACCATCACTATAAACAAGTCCCTTTGTCTGTAGTACCCACAAAAAGCGATGCAGCACAAAATTTGCTTTAAAAAGTATTTTGAGAAAGAACTGTTTGTTATCAATGTATTGACCATATCAAGTACCAGCACTGCACCTCCTCACTGAAGATCTGCAACTCTCCTCAGATGACGTGTAATAATATAATCAGACCAGCTACTACACCAAGATGGAGCAATGGAGCAGCCAAAGCATCTGACAAGCGATAAAGAAACAGAACTCTGACGTTAAAATCAAATTTAGCACAAAGTAATAATTCCAGTTCTATAAAGTGGTAATTTTTATTTATAATGATCAATAGCAGCAATGACGTACAAGTTCTTTTCAACAGAAAATGGAATACGTAAAAGAACTGCTCCAGTTCAACTCAAAGCCACCGGACAAGTACTCACGAAATTATGAACAACTTTCAACAACATAGACTTAACGACAAGCGAGTAATACGCCTATGCAAGATGGACATTATCTGTTCACTACCTTCTCACAAACTGCACTTAGTCACACAAACACGAGCACATCAGAGGAGGGAGGGAAGTCATTAAGAATGGTATGCTCCTTTTTACCCGTGCGCAGTATGCGCCAGGGTTATGCGTTTGTGTCCGTCGGTATGTGTGAGGACAAAAAACACGCTTGTTTACGTCTCACCGCTCGAAGTTCTCCACGAAAACACTCTCTACAGCTTCCTCACTGAATTTATAGTCCTATGAAGACGTTTTATGTGCTGGCAAGCCTTGTTCGAGCGGCTAATCCATGGCTATCTAAAGCTACGTGTTCTTAAAGAGCACTTACGGTATTGTGGGTGTGTCACCCAACCTCCTATCAATGTCGATGTCCTCACTCAGTCTCACGTGTACCGTAACGTCAGAGCCATTAACTAACGTGCGTGCGTGCGTGTTGCAGTCAGAGCCATTAAGTAACGTGCGTGTTGCAGTAATGCAGGAGTAGCCGTGTTTAGCTCCTAGCTCAGCGCACGGGTATGTGTTCATTAGAACTCTAGTTCTACATGCAGTCCTTGGATGTGATACAACCTTCCGTCTTTACGGCATTGGGAAGGGAAATTCGCTCAAAAAGTTCAAGTCAGAAAAATTGTCAGTTCACTACATCAGAATCAAGAAGAATCATAACTCTTGAGCGGAATTCAACTCCTGTAAACAGCAGCGCAGTGAAAAGGGAAACATCAACAGAACAAAGATTCATCATTCAATATGTAATGAGTGGAACAGCTATTGATATGAACTCTGACTTTTTAAAAATCCAACAATGACAATGGAAAACAAGAGTGCAAAGATCCTAGTCGATTTACATGGCACCAACTGACGGCAAGATTGCTGAACGGAGACCAGGCGTGACAGTCTACATTAAGAGCCAGAGGAATGTGCAAGTGTTTGAAGTAGTGGAAGCTTGGGATGAAGGAGGGAAAAGAAAAGGGAGAAGTATCTTCCATTATGTGGCAACATAAGCCGCCATAATAACGGATTGGAGAGTCAAAACCAGACCAATCATAATCGGGTGCATGGGCTTGAATGGAAAGGCAGCAACGAACCTCAAGGAAACAAAAAATCTTAACTGAGCATTAGACAAGACATTATTTTCCATCGCACAAGTCGTTTTTTCTTAGCTCACACGATCGCACTACTTCTGCTGCTGGACAAGTACTTGTCATACTAGTTTCTTGTCATACACATCAGTTAGGTCATCACATTAGCTAATTCATCACATCGCTATCTCATCACAATAATTCTTGGCAGCAGGAATTCTGCTCAATAAGTAATCAAATAGTGGTGAGAATGGAATTGGACAAAGTTGTTAAAATCGATTTTAAAGAAGCACAGCATCATAATGAAAGCTACGAGTACTGATGAAGAGAAGCATAATACTTAAAATCTTATTGAGTTGTGTGAACCCCAAATTAAATTTCCCATAAAGAGATTATTGTTTGTATTAAGGACATAACCAACCAAACAGTTGAAGTTAATATTCAAACAGCTAGCATTAGGTAATAGTACCTTAAAGAATGAAGTTTAATTGAGTTTTAAAGTGCGTGGCTGTGCTAAGGACTTGGAACTAAGAATCAAATCATCCAACATGACCGGGCAAAGTTGTCATCGATTTTTAAAGAAGCACAGTATCATAATGAAAGCTATGAGTACTAATAAGGAGAAGCATAATACTTAAAATCGTATTGAGTTGTGTGAACTCAAAATTAAGTTTCCAATAAAGAGAATAAAGATCGTTATTGTTTGTATTAAGGACATAACCAATCAAACAGTTGAAGTTAATATTCAAACACTAGCATTAGGTAATAGTTCCATAAAGAATGAAGTTTAATCAAGTTTTAAAGTGGTAATTAACAGAGGCAAAGACATGCATGATCATCCGACAGGAGAAAGACATGTTAATACTCTGGTTCAACTCATAACCACTAGACAAGTACTCACGAAACAATACCGAAAGATCTTGATCTGAGAATACTGCCGCCATGATAGAGAACCTGGGTTTTCGGGAGGCAAGTTGATTGAATTCAAAATTAACCAGCACCAGACTGTACATGTAATCGGACAAGGTTGTCATGGAACTGACTGTTAATAAACAATCAACTATTAAAAGAGTCATTCATATCATCACATCATTTATCACGATTCACAATCGTCATTCTCAGCTGGCATTCTCCAGTGAGGTGCTCAATAAATAATCAGATTGTAGTAGGAATGGCTTTTAGGTAATAAATTCGAGCACAGTTTCTAAGTTGAGCATTATTATGGACGCGACCAGTGCTGATGGGAGCAAAGAAAGCGTTAAGCCAGGAAAACCCGAACTATTCTTTCTTGCTGCCCTTTGCACAATATAATCTACAGTGTCCTGGCTATTACTTGCCCATTTTACAAAGAAAATGGGTGTACCCACACTCCAGTAGCACTTGCCGTACTTCGAACAAAATTATTTCGTACTCGGCAATCAGGAGAGACCCACATAGGGGTGGGTGGGTCGTGGGGAGGGCGGTAGGGCGTCAGGTGGCATTTTTTTGGCGCTCTGCCAAAAGGAGATGTATCTTCTTCCATCGCTCTTGCTGGTAGGGGATTTTTGCCGAAATCGTGTGTTCTCATTAAATATTCGCCCCTCTGTAACTTACGGACAGAGACCTTTTTGCAAAATCCGATACATACGTTTCTTCCTTGTCTACCAAAGTTTATGTCTGACATTTTGTGTGGGTGTGGCATGCTCAGGAAAGAAACGCAACTTTCATCATTGGGTGGGGCTTGCTACGCCCACAAGACGAATGGCGACTTTCTTGGATGATCAGTGTGACTGACCAAGCCTTCAACTAACAGTAGAAACCAAAATATTCGTAATCCTGATGTTTGGGATTTCCACCCTTAAAGAATAAGCCATCTGGTGCTTTTTGAGTTGAAACGGCAAAACTTGACAAACCCTACCACTACTTCTACCACGCCTCCTTTCATTGAGAAACATATAAAATCTCTTATCCTCTGTCTCCTCTGACAACACAGTTGGCCCTTTTAGTCCAGTTAATGCTGCCTCCTCTCTCCCATCTAACCCCTCAGTTAGTCCCAGTGGGTTAACCTTGCTTTCTGTAGAGATACTTAAAGACGGGTTAAAGTTAAAATCGTATCTCATGGGCCTTAAGGTGACGGTCCTGCGGCAAGAACTAAAGTGTAGGAACGTTCCTCTTACTGGTCTTTCGACAAAAGCTCTTCTTGTTGATCATTTGATGGAGTTACCACTGACTGTGCTCCAAGATCCTACTAATGCCCCTTCTAAGGTAGCCCATTCTCTCTTGTCTCCTTCCTCCACTGTAAATTGTTTATGTGGAGTTATTTCTGATGATGGCAAACCAATGATTCTCTGCTCTAACTGTAAACAGTGGTATTAACGGTATTAATGCCTGACGGTCTTAACTGATTGATTCCAACAATGGCTCAACAGGATGGTACTTCCCTTAAACACAGGTTAATAGGTTACACCTAAAGTTTTAATGGGACAATGTGGTATGAATGTAAGAAGATCGATCTCTTTGTCTTTCCCTGCAACTTCAAAGGAACTAAAACAAGAAATAAAAGTACTCACAGAAGAAATTGCTCAACTAAAACGAAGGTAAATATCCGTGATTGGTATGCCGTCCAAGTCACAGGTGCATTGGTGACTTCCAAGACAAAGACCTTTAGATGTCACTATTGCAACAAGCCTGGACAATTCAAGAAAGATTGTGAAGAACTAGCAGCAAAGATGAAGGGGCAATCAAAGCCAACAATGCTTGGAAAGAAGAAAAAGACAAGAATGGGAGCCTTTAAAGTTACTATAACAGCCGAAGATGAAAGTATGGAGGGATGACCGTGATTCAAGATTGTTGCAAACTATCCTTGCTCTATTCAATTTGCGTGGGCTGCAATTTCGGTTTAACACTGCATAGAAACAAATATGTGCCTTGTTTAAAACAGACCGAGTATTGCTGCACAACTATCAGGATAAAAAATGAGGTAGACTTTGATGCACATGCTTTAATGATCTTCACGGGTTATTAGCATCTGTGTTTTAGTTCTCGCAATACCTAGCCAAGGTCTGCTTGGCACTATAACATCTACACCAGTCGCAGAGGATGGGACTATTATCTGAGAAACTATGAGATGAGGCTCTCTGATAACTACTATGAGGCTCTCTGATAAGTACTCGTCCATAATTATTTTGAGTTATATAGTTATAGTATTAAGCAGCACTACAGTTACAAACTCTCAGGATTTTACGTTCGCGAATATTCATTCAACAAATACCTTACTATGACGAAGAATGATTGAATATCGCAGAATTATCGGACATAGGTGATGTTGAAGAAGACACCAGTACAGCAGCAACGCATAATTCATGACGCGAACATAGTCGCAGTAATGGTTCTTCAAGACATCAAGACATGCTTCAGATGTAGCGCCAGGGTGGAACCTGCAACCCCGCCATTCGGAAGATGTTCTAAAGATACCTGCAATACTTCACAGCTTTACGACTTGTGTCCCAGACAGGTCAGTTGGAAAGCTTCTATTCAACTCGCATCGTAATCCCACTCGTACGATAACTCTGAAAGTTCGTGATCCTATATTGTAAGAGATGGTAAAGGTCACAGGGAGGAACTTGATATCACTAACTTCTTTCAAAGAAGTGCTGTATGATGAAGTTGAAAACTCAGTTTTGGAATTTAAAATGTAGTGTCAGCCGTACAACCTAACTGAATTGTACAAGACCAGTATGTTATTTGATTTCAGGACATATATTCCTCATCTTCACTCCCTCTGTCTGTCTTTAATAAATTGTATCAACAAGTTTGAGGACAATATCGATAGAGCAGGATAAGTTCTTGCTATCTGCTCAAAAAGACTAGGTTGACAACAGAACAGAATATGGCAATGTTAGATAGCAGTGGCAGATGTTAATGGAACAGCAAACTGTAACCACTTCTCTAATGACTTGAGCAAGTTAATTGTGATTCTCGAGATTATAACAATAGAATTTATGATGAGCATAAAATGCTAAAGTAGACAAGACCTCAATATCAAGGTGTGAGCTAGACAGAAAGTGTTAGGCTCCGAGGCTCTCTGGTAATTATCAGTCCATATTTTGAGTTTTGCAGTCATAGTAATCATGAGAGGAGCAAACTTAGGGTCAAATTATTGTTTTATCATCGGTGTCATCGCCATAGTTAATAGTACATAGCGTCATCAATAGCAACGGGCAAAGACGCAGACCATTGCGTCTTTTGCAAGATTTTTTTCTATCAGCATCACTGAGTGTCCTTTATGCAAGCATGGATATCAACGACAGAGAAGATTTTGATTCACTGTCCAAGAAAACGCTAAAGATTTTTTTTGTGGAAGCAATGAGCAGTGAGGCAGTATCTGCTGAAATAGCCGGACGAGTATCAAAGAACACAACACACACGATTACCTGGGCTCACAGACGCCAAATGGCGTCATTAGGGCTTAAAGGGTTAACTTATTAACTATAACTAAGTGATACGGGCACTGTAAATCCCACAATGACACTAAAATTATGAGCATTCTCTGTATAGCATGAGAAATAGAAAAGGCATTGTTGTTAACAACAAACTTAGTATATTGACCAAGACCCAGAACTCTATTGTGGTGACATATCTCTTTATCTTCTGTAGGAGAAAAATGTCTGCCATGTTGCAAGCAGAAATAAAACAGGAGATAAGGTATTTGGAAAGATCGCTTGATATTAAACAAAGGTAAATATCTGTGATTGGTTTATGGGATGACCGTGATTCAAGATTGAAATGATCTTGCAAACTATCTACGCTTCATATTTTTAACACTACCACTTTAGACTCACCAAAGATAGCTTTCAGCTCAGAAAAAATATCTGAACAATCCTAGATGTAATCTATCTATCGTAGATCTATCTATCTAGATCTATCGTGTTTCTAGATTATTGCTCTTCTTCTTTAGGGTGAACACAAGAAAGAAGGAGTGGAGGAAGAAGAAGGATTAGAAGATGAAGAAGAATGATTGGATGAAGAGTCAGTCTGTTTTAGAGAGTGGGTGCTTTATGCTGTTTTCACTGTTCTATAGGAGTAAAATACTAGACGAGGAACCAGAAAAGAACAAAGAAAAGGTGGAAGTAGCAGAATCAGTAGGGAATAAGAAGGTGCGTGTGATATTTTGTGTTGCTGATTACAAGCAATTTGTCAAACCATTGACCCCTCTCCTTCCCTCTCCCCCCTCTGACCCTCCCTCTCTCCCTCCCTTCCCTTCTCCCTCTCAGCTTGTTTACGGTCAGATGAGACTTATTTCCAAAATTCATCCATAGGGTGACCACAATATATGCTTAGGACAACACAACTTAGCCTGACAGTTTTTTTTTTTTAGAAATTATAATTATAAGACAAAAATGCACGTAGGTAGGCAGGGATAAAAATAAAATTCATATAAGAACTGTTCAGTTTACAATAAGTAAGGAGGATAGTCAATGAGGAACCCGCCCCTCAGCCACAACTAGGGCTGGGTCATTAGTGAATAAACCGGAGAAGTTAGTCTTTGGACGTCTAGATCCTCTCAGACAAGTAATGGTCGAGCGAAGTAGGGAAAAGCACAGCCTGCATCGTACCAGTCGAATGATTGTGCTATATGGCTTATGTAGCTTGTCAGCGATCAGATCGGCGAGATGCTTGTAGACCACCTGAGCAGTTGGGCCCATACCTCCAAGGGTGTTAAAAACAAGAGGAGAGAAGCAGCCATTCTCAATTTCTCGTACTCGCTGTTCATATCCTCGCCTCATTTCGCGTTCATGCTTTTGGTAAACTGAGTTAGCAGAGGAGGCACGATTAGAGCTGGCGAGAGGATTGAACACTCGTATGTCAAAAAAGGAGCGCTGATTATTACTGGACCAGAAATTTGTTGCTGCAACATCTAGTCTGGCATTACCATCTGAATTAGCTGAAAGAAGAGATAACTGCTCACCAGAAAGAGGTTGGAGCTGTGGTTCAGTAGTTACGTCAGAGCAGACTGTACTCATCAGGGCAGCAGTATGGTCGCGAAGGTCGTTATGTCTCATTATTGGATAACCACCGACATTACAACTAAGGCAGTGTTGCACTGTAAAAGGTGAGCCACAAACACACATAGAAGGAAGACGGGGAGGTTCCCAACCATATCGTAGGCACAAAGCATCACGGAAAGATGATTTATGGAGATGAAGATTTTGATCCTGTAGGGGAAGAACTGATAACCAAATGGAGGCGCCCTTTTCACTAGCATAGACCATGAGCTTTTGAAGATCTAACGGCAAGCTGGCATGGATCCCTTTAGCTTTATCCCTAATTTCTGCTGACCGCCTTTTTTTCACATCAGAAACTATCTCTTGTTGGGCGCACTGCACATCACACGTAGACTCATCAGATTCTCCCAATACAGACGAAACCAGTGGAGATGTTATTGCTAAAGAGGCCTTAGCCTGACAGTAGACACAAAGAACTGCTTTATTGGTTGACAGTACTTAATACACTAGACACTGCCATGACTGCATTCAGCATAGTCCACGCATTCAGCACAGTCCAGATGATAATAGAACAGAAAACTGTAACCACTTCTCTAATGACTTGAGCAAGTTAATTGTGATTCTCGAGATTATAACATTAGAATTTATGATGAGCATAAAATGATAAAGTAGACAAGACCTCAATATCAAGGTGTGAGCTAGACAGAAAGTGTTTAGGCTCCGAGGCTCTCTGATAATTATCTGTCCATATTTTGAGTTTTGTAGTCATGGTATCATGAGAGGAGCAAACTTAGGGTCAAATTATTGTTTTATCATCGTTGTCATCGCCATAGTTATAAGTGCATAGCGTCATCTATAGCAACGCGCAAAGATGCAGACCATTGCGTCTCTTGCAAGATTTTTTTTTTCAGCATCACTGAGTGTCCTTTATGCAAGCATGAATATCAACGACAGAGAAGATTTTGATTTGACTGTCCAAGAAAACGCTAAAAAAATTGGAGAAGCAATGAGCAGTGAGGCAGTGTCTGCTGAAATAGCCGGACGAGTACCAAAGAACACGACACACACGATTGGCTAGACTCACAGATGCCAAATGGCGTCATTAGGGCTTAAAGGGTTAACTTATTAACTATAACTGAGTGATACAGACACTTTAAATCCCACAATGGTACTAAAATTATGAGCATTCTCTGTATAGCATGAGAAATAGAAAAGGCATTGTTGTTAACAACAAACTTAGTCTATCGAGCTAGACCCATAATTCTATTGTGGAGATTAATTTCATAATTTATCTTTATCTTCTGTAGGAGACAAATATCTGCCACAAACCGTCACATGCTGCTGTTCACAGAGTGAAAGGAATAAGGTACACTTGCTAGTGTTTGATGCACATGTTTTAATCATGTGTGTTGATTATTTCATAACCATTTTAAAGCATGGTTGAAGTAATTTATCTCTGATACAATACATTAATACTGCAGCCCATGGGTGCTTACTGAATGCTACTACTAACTCTGCTGGCTTTAGCACTAGGAGACACTTTACAAGCGATATATTGCATGCAATATATCGTGAGAATACTTCAAACGATTTGAATGCCCACGAAGAACACCGCTATAGCTACAGTACCAAAGGCAGCGATTAAGAAAATGACCTTTTTATGATCAAAGCACAGAGTCCATTGGCAGTGTATATATGCAGTGTACTAGCAACAGTTACTAGACTGAAAAATAATTTACAGACGGGAATGTGCCATTTATGGTATTACTACAACAAAGTCAATTGTCCAAATCAGTCACATAATAGCTCATTATAAAGACGAAAATAAAGACGAATAACATACTGTATACAGAAATGTTGCAATGTTAATGTTAAGATGTCTGAAAGAAATGATTTGTTAAAACAATGGAGCAGAGGCTGACAACAATAGAGGTCAGCTACAATGTCAGTGACGACGATCCTCCAACATAGCATACGTTGCTGCATATCAAGCATCACATGTCCACGCCCGTTAGAAAGCTCTTATCTCCAGCTCCAGCTTAGCTCCAGCTTTATCTCCGGTAAAGAAAAGCAAAAATGACGAGAATAGAAAGTACTTCACCGCCAAGTTAACCTTTTAGTTGCCAAGTTATTTCGTCAGAAATTTGACTTGCTCTAAACTGGCAGTTTGTTTTGCAATTTTCTACAAAATGCAGTACGCTAGCTATTCCAAACTAGCACTCTTTTCTCCTGGCATGTCAAGGTTTACGAAAATGTACTAAACTCTAATCTGGCCACTCCCACTTCGGAACTGAAGCCACTTAAGTGTTGCAGCCTCGTCAATTTTTTGCTCATTTTGATCTTCATTCAGCCCTGGTGACTGATACAAAAACCTGGTGGTGTCCAGGTGAGCGAACAGGACAGTTTAGACCATATTCTATGCCAAAGTATGCATTTCCGGGCATCCTGAAGCCCTAAAAATGCCGAAAGCGGCGAGGGGCTCCGCCCCTTCGAACCCCAGGTTAAAGGGGGGACACCCCCCTTTAAAAATCCCCCCGTCCCCCGTTCTATATATTTTAGTGGGGAGGGCGCGGCGAAAAACAGTGGGTTTTTTCAGGTAATTTGCATTAAACTTGATTTGACCTTTCTAGAGCACTTTTTACACTACTTATGACGTCTAGAGTAGGTGGAGTCAATTATGACACCTATAGGTGTCATTAGGGGTTAAAAGGTTAATGAGTTTTCATCAAAAATTGTAAATCTTGCTGGAAATGCTCCAAAGTTGATGAAAATCAATTCTAAGTGTTCTAAATGTCATTTAAAATTCAGTTTTGGAAGAAATAGACGCCGAAGGATTATAAGGTGATTAACCTTTTAGTTGCCAAGTTATTTCGTCAGAAATTTGACTTGCTCTAAACTGGCAGTTTGTTTTGCAATTTTCTACAAAATGCAGTACGCTAGCTATTCCAAACTAGCACTCTTTTCTCCTGGCATGTCAAGGTTTACGAAAATGTACTAAACTCTAATCTGGCCACTCCCACTTCGGAACTGAAGCCACTTAAGTGTTGCAGCCTCGTCAATTTTTTGCTCATTTTGATCTTCATTCAGCCCTGGTGACTGATACAAAAACCTGGTGGTGTCCAGGTGAGCGAACAGGACAGTTTAGACCATATTCTATGCCAAAGTATGCATTTCCGGGCATCCTGAAGCCCTAAAAATGCCGAAAGCGGCGAGGGGCTCCGCCCCTTCGAACCCCAGGTTAAAGGGGGGACACCCCCCTTTAAAAATCCCCCCGTCCCCCGTTCTATATATTTTAGTGGGGAGGGCGCGGCGAAAAACAGTGGGTTTTTTCAGGTAATTTGCATTAAACTTGATTTGACCTTTCTAGAGCACTTTTTACACTACTTATGACGTCTAGAGTAGGTGGAGTCAATTATGACACCTATAGGTGTCATTAGGGGTTAAAAGGTTAATGAGTTTTCATCAAAAATTGTAAATCTTGCTGGAAATGCTCCAAAGTTGATGAAAATCAATTCTAAGTGTTCTAAATGTCATTTAAAATTCAGTTTTGGAAGAAATAGACGCCGAAGGATTATAAGGTGATTAACCTTTTAGTTGCCAAGTTATTTCGTCAGAAATTTGACTTGCTCTAAACTGGCAGTTTGTTTTGCAATTTTCTACAAAATGCAGTACGCTAGCTATTCCAAACTAGCACTCTTTTCTCCTGGCATGTCAAGGTTTACGAAAATGTACTAAACTCTAATCTGGCCACTCCCACTTCGGAACTGAAGCCACTTAAGTGTTGCAGCCTCGTCAATTTTTTGCTCATTTTGATCTTCATTCAGCCCTGGTGACTGATACAAAAACCTGGTGGTGTCCAGGTGAGCGAACAGGACAGTTTAGACCATATTCTATGCCAAAGTATGCATTTCCGGGCATCCTGAAGCCCTAAAAATGCCGAAAGCGGCGAGGGGCTCCGCCCCTTCGAACCCCAGGTTAAAGGGGGGACACCCCCCTTTAAAAATCCCCCCGTCCCCCGTTCTATATATTTTAGTGGGGAGGGCGCGGCGAAAAACAGTGGGTTTTTTCAGGTAATTTGCATTAAACTTGATTTGACCTTTCTAGAGCACTTTTTACACTACTTATGACGTCTAGAGTAGGTGGAGTCAATTATGACACCTATAGGTGTCATTAGGGGTTAAAAGGTTAACAGATGGAAAAAGTTGATCCGACTTATTTCGTTTGATACTTCACTTAAAAATGGAAAAACATTTCAAAGAAAACGCCATTAGCGATTACAAATTGTACCGTCAAAGAGCAAAGTCAAGAGTATGGTGTCTCAGGAGAGTTTGAAATCATTGCAAGTCCCAGAAAAAACCCACAATCGAACCATCACCGAGGAAATTTGACATACCTCTAGACGCCCTAGCAGACAACCCAGCTAAAATCTATTGCTCTTTCTGAAATTGACAGCATGGTAACCCATCAAAAGGTTAAAGTTGTTGTGAAGGCAGTACAAGTGAATGCTGTAGAAGAAGTAAAGAAGAAAGGATATTGGCGCTCATTGAGGAAGCAAGACGTCATCATAGCAGATATGCTACAGGGTATTATGCCACGCGGTAGACGTGGCATATTTAGGGTTGGGCGGAAAACAAGATGGCGGCTACACTTAGGCTAAACGCAATAATTCACGTATATCTTGGCTGTTGACAACATCAGGGGTATTTTAACTACCTAGGGGCTATCCTAAGAGGTAAGCGCTTACAATGAGTCTACTAACAAAGACTATAAGGCCAGTTGCTATGGGCATGATAAGATGGCGTCACGCCTGGAGGCACTAAGTACGGCACTGCCATATCTTCGCTGTACGGGCGTTTCAAGCTAATCTAACGTTCTCAAGCTCTTTGCACGATTTGTGCGATTATAAAGAGACCTTCAGGAGCAAAAGAAACCAGGTTTAAGGTGGTAAACCAGTGTTCACGTGGTCACCCGTTTGTTCATCTTCTTTCTTCTTCTTCTTCTTCTTCTTCTTCTTCTTCTCCAGTCAGCCTAGCGCCGTGGCGAGTGAGCTATTCAAGACAAAACCTACACAGAAACTATACTAGTCGTTGTGAGCAGTGCACCTGATATCTATTTAAGCCTAAAACACTAGCAGAAGCGAGTATTTCCAGGAAAACAGCGATTTTTGGTCGATAACAGACTCCATTCCATCATTCTGTTTGAACTCCGTTACTAGGTTACGCCTACTCGCGCACGCCCGTGTATGTAATTATTCTAATACAAGCGCACCTTAGTACAAATTGCTTGGAACGCGAGTCAGACTTGCTGCCACTAGCAGTGTTCACAGCAGACAACGAGCAAATCATCACTGTTACATTGGATTTGTCTGTTCAGGCGTGTAAGAATGCTAGCTTAAGTTTAGCTAATGTTGCATGGTACGTGTTGCATCCATGCAGTGCAGAGTCGATTGCCAGCTAGTGCAGTCAGCTGAAATCAGAGTTCAAGAGGCTCTTTACACTGTATTAGCATAAGTGCAAACTAAGTCATTAATAAAAAAAGAAAAGAAACAAGTAATAAAAACATTTTAACCAAAATGCAAGAGATTTAGGGTTGGTACATTTATCGAAAAAGTATGGAAACAAGATTTTGAAATGGAAAGAATTGTAACAATAGCAGTATAATGCTACCTCCCTAAATTAACTGCTTTCGATAGTTGTGGTTAATTTAATAGGGAGGTAGCATTATACTGCTATTGTTACAATTCTTTCCATTTCAAAATCTTGTTTCCATACTTTTTCGATAAATGTACCAACCCTAAATCTCTTGCATTTTGGTTAAAATGTTTTTATTACTTGTACAAGATTAGTATTGTGGCAAGATGACATCAACAAGCTAAAGGAAGGAGCAAGCTACATGATTGACGGACCTGCTAAAAGAAAATTTAAATCATTGAACTATTTAACCATTTCTGGAGATTGCACTGTTTCGACAATAGAGGATATAGGTGAAGTGGAAGAGCCTGACATTGCTGATATCAATTCTGCTGAGGGACTTCTGTCTTTGACACAAAAGGATACTTTTACAACAGTAAAGGGCGATATAAGGATAAAAAAATTTTGATGCACATGCTTTAATGGTTAAAGATCTTTGATACAATACAATAAACACCAGACTTGATTAACTTTAGGTTTGGTCAAAAATCAGTCACGTTCATAAGCATTAAAATAATGTGCTTTGAATGTTGAGCTGGTTGAGTATTACACAGCAACACTAAGTTTGAGCAAGAAAGTTTTTACACCAATGCTCCTACAACCACATGACAACCATCGAATCTACTAGAGGAAGAGAAGAAAGAAACTATCGATGTCATGGGTTTTTTCGGCGTTATTAGCATCTGTGTCTTAGTTCTCACAATACCTAGCCAAGGTCTGCTTGACATAACATAACATTTACACTAGTTGCAGAGGTTGGGACTATTATCTGAGAAACTACGAGATCCATTGTAGAAAAAAACTAAATATAAGTTAGACGACGAGGCCATGGGATCTACGCTGTTTAGAAACCGAGGCGGGTTTGTTGTGACGACCGAGCGTAGCGAGGTCGTTACATAACCCGGCCGAGGTTTCTAAACCGCGTAGATCCCATTGGCCGAGGCGTCTAACTATTTTAGAGTATAGCCACGAGTAGCTAAGCAACACTCACACGATGGATTTTGTAAACAAAGAAAGGGCGTTTGTTTTTGAAAAGACGAGGCGTGCTAAAGTTGTTTCTTACGTAGTTCTAAACAGAGAAATGGTAATCTTCGATGGCGAACAACACTCAGCAGTACTCTTACCGTGGCACAAACGTTAATGTTAATCGAACGGTAAGTCAAGCACCTCTAGCATTAAACTGTCCACACAGAAGCTCTTTGGGTCGCCAGCCATGTGCGCCACTATAACAAACTCCACCCTGGCTTTTGAAACTCCTCCCCTGCCACGCGCACTGCACTGCGGACTCGACTCGCGACTAACGATCGAAAGCGAGTAACATTTCTAGCTCGCTTCCACTCGTCTATCTGCGCTACGTGTCAACTAGTCGTCGCTCTTCTTTATGATAGTCTTTTCGTTATGCAGACAGAATGAATCCAACAATTCCTGTACTGATTCAAGTTGGCTTCTAAGTAGCGCGGCTTGGATACTAAGTGCGCGGTTTGGATACTAAGCTATTTAGAGTCCAAGCTGTAGTCAATCTCATTGGTCAATATCACTAGACTATACTCTAAACAAAGTTAATGTGATTAGCACACGCACGCATACTAGGAGCTGAAACAGGAGAGGTCTATGATTTATAACAATATTTACCAACTTCTGATAATTGACCGAATCGTAGGTTGCATAGGTTGTCGGCCTTGTGTTGATCTAACTGCCAGTCGACGTTGCCCGTTGTGTAGAGCAATCTCTTAACAAAGATTTGAACTAAAAGGATTTTCTAGCTTATTGTCTATATTTCATTCTATGGAATCAATAGAATCGGAGGAGTTCCTTTTTGAACAGCAGGCAGGGTGTGAGGCGTGTTCCAGAGCAGCTACAGAAGATGACCTTCGGTGTCCTCTATGTCGACGTGAAGATTCAACAGCTATACCTCTGAGAGGTTTCGATGCTATCACTAAAGAATTAAAAGGGTATCCCACCACCTTAACACTTTATAGATGTCTCCTAAATGTACTCGTTAGGCTGACAAAAAGGGGAAAGCTGATGTGTTCATATGTTTGGGAAGTGTTCATACATTGCTTAAGGATTTCTAACCAAACCAATGGCTAAACACCATATGCCATTGCAACTCTAAACACTCGTCGTAAATGAATAGGTCTCATTCCAACAGACAATCTTGTTTGGTCTACGCTCAATTTATTGAACGTACACTACTTGTTTCACGTGAGCTTACGCCTATGTGCACATGATATAGTCTGAGTAGGTGTGGTCATTACAGCTCAAAATCAAAATGGAAGCTTTTGAACCAACCATCGCACTCTTGTTCACACAACGGTGCGACTATGAAAGTATCAGTTTGTATCTTCTGGGAGCCTTCTGGGAGACGATCAGACATCAGGATACACAAACAGCAGAGAGGCAGAATGCGATCAGACATCAGGATACACCAACAGCAGAGAGGCAGAATGTGATCAGACATCAGGATACACCAACAGCAGAGAGGCAGAACGCGATCAGACATCAGGATACACCAACAGCAGATAGGCAGAAGGCGATCAGACATCAGGATACACCAACAGCAGAGAGGCAGAATGCGATCAGACATCAGGATACACCAACAGCAGAGAGGCAGAACGCGATCAGACATCAGGAAACACCAACAGCAGAGAGGCAGAATGCGATCAGACATCAGGATACACCAACAGCAGAGAGGCAGAAGGCGATCAGACATCAGGATACACCAACAGCAGAGAGGTAGAAGGCGATCAGACATCAGGATACTCCAACAGCAGAGAGGCAGAAGGCGATCAGACATCAGGATACACCAACAGCAGAGAGGCAGAAGGCGATCAGACATCAGGATACACCAACAGCAGAGAGGCAGAAGGCGATCAGACATCAGGATACACCAACAGCAGAGAGGCAGAATGCGATCAGACATCAGGATACATCAACAGCAGAGAGGCAGAAGGTGATCAGACATCAGGATACACCAACAGCAGAGAGGCAGAAGGTGATCAGACATCAGGATACTCCAAAAACCTCATCAGATAGTTGGATGTCTACTCCTCTAGTAAGTTGTTGTAAAAATAAATAAGACAAGTAATAATAATTATTGTTTGTTGTATGCAGAATACTTCCAAAGAAGAGGATATGCATAATTATGATAATCCCATGTCTCCTGACATTACACCGTATGTGCCCAGAAGTAGAAAGAGAATAAGAGAGGTAACGCGATAATATTATAGACAGCAATGATTATTGTGAATTTATGTATAATTATTACAGGAGGCCACCTTTGATCTAGGCAGAAGCTTCTCTCTGAAGGAATGGAAAGGAAAAGAGTTTGATCAAATCAATCAAAGATTAGATCTAGAGTTTGCGCAGATAAACAAAAGATAAGATCGAGTTGAGGATGATGTGAAGGAGGTCATGATCACCAAGAAGAAGGCAAGAAAGGTAAACAAAAAATTACGAGAACATTGTTACATGTTTATAATGTTTAACAGGTACAAAGTGGCAGTTGTGATCCAGAGACTATAGTACAAGAAGATGAGTTTGTTCCACAAGGTGTGAGTGTTGAACTGATAATACCACTAATCAAAATAATGATTACTTCTTTAATGCAGATCCTCTAACAGTATGTTGTGGCCAGGTAGGAGTTCCGAACAAACACATCTATGTACAAGTACCGACAGAAGCTGCTCTAGCTGAATTTGAGCTTATAACGAATTGTCCACCGAAGGATCCAGCGAAGTTTGCCACGTTCTGAGCATATCCAATTGCACGAAGGCTGAGGGGAGACTAATCTTAGACCAAAATATTCTACTAGGAATGAAATGTAAGCTTGCATGCATTACTGATTCTTACTTTCAATTCAACAGATCATGTGAACTTCAAGTATCCTGTTACGCCAAAAGAAGAAACACAGAGGTGGCAATCTATCGTTATCAAAAATCTAAACACCAAGTGTCGTGCAGCAAGACGAAAGCTGCTGAAAAGCGAACAACAAACTCAGGATCAGTAGACTAATAATCAAAGCTGTTCTCACTAATAATAATAATCATTCATTTGCATGAGAAAAAAATTAACTGGTCAGTCAAAATATGAGAATGGATTTGGTTGCTTGGACAAGTACAACTTGCTTTCAAGAGGTACACAAACACATTTGCCTAGAAGATTGGCTACAGGAACAATAGCAAGAGTAGGATTATCATGAGGAATGACTGGTATGATGCGTTGTTTGAGAATAGAAAGGATCGCAGGATAGCAATAATGGTTAGCCGCCTTGAGGAGTAACCACGGCAATGGTGAAGGAGTGCTTCGTTCTCGATCAGTTGCAGTTTTACCGGATAAAAAGTCGATCATTTTGTTAAACTGATTTGATCAAGAATGAAGCAAAACTAGGGCTGTCGATCAGCAGCCATCTTGTCACCGGTCAACAAGAGCGGCCCTGCGAGAGTGGAAACGAGTCATCGATAAACTTCTTTCTCTAGATGAATCTCATTAACGCGACGAAGAACTGCAGAACTGCTCTTTCTCGACGATCGTGTGCGCCCATGCTTTAAGCTACACTTATAATTTCAACGCAAGTAAAAACTTTCGGAATCTGGCTACCCATTGCACACATCTGAGTTCTTAACTCGCAAAAATGCGCAAATGCAAGCCTAAAAACTTCAGTGACTCCCAAAACACACATTTTTGGTGCATTTCTGTACCGTACAACGTTGTGCAAGTAAGTTGAGCTTGCAAACTTGTTGTAGTGAAAGATGAGCTGTTTGTAAAGTGAATTTTCTTAACTCAGCCAAATAGCCATTTCCAAGCCTAAAAACTTCAGCTACTGAGCTTATTCAGTGACCTATAATTAATAGTTGATAACTTTTGCAATAGTTGGTTGTGAGCTGTCATATCTGATGCACATAATCTACAATATTATACCATACTTCAGACCAGATTTGAGGATTGTATTACCTTTGATAAAATTTTTACAGCATAATATGTAAAACCATCACAATTGGACTCTCTAAGCTGGAAGCAATGTATCATGGTCAGATAAAGTGAGAATGTGTTAAACTGATTCACAAAAACTAAGGTTTTGACAACAATAGACATCACAGGCTCACAACATTCCTTCAACTACAAAGAAGAACACAACACAACAAGTCAACAACATGAGTAAAGTGAAGGAACGAGGATACAGGTGCAGCAAGCACACAACACTGATTGCTTCACCGTATTGTCAGCACTATGTTCAATCATCAAAGAATTCCCAACACAATCACACTACTATAACACACCAAGACAAGTTGTTAGCCTTTGCTGTGAACCAAAATTGTCAACACAAGTGCATGCACGTATGCAGAAACATTTTCTATTTTATGTTACATATAAAACTAGAGGTGATCGACGTGCAGTAGCAATGCGAGAAAATGATGTAAATCAGTCGCCGTAAGTGCCAGTTTCACACTACGTTTCATCGATGAAAAACGTGTACTATTTAAAGATGGACATGAGTCACACGAAGCGCTATCTTGCTGATAAAAAGCTCACGTTTATAAATCTTTTATGCATTGCACAATACAAATAGTGTGTCTTACCGTAGCTTGGAGCAGACCTTGTACCACGCATAGAGTTATTTACTATGCACTTACATATAATATTATATACAGTATGTTAAGTAGGAATATACCAAAGCTTTTATGCATACATTAGTAACTTATTCTCAACTACATGAGCATTTGTACTCCAGTACAGTATGATTATACCAAGCATTCATACTTTAGTATCTTGTTTTCTACTAAGCAATACATTGTTTTAACTAAGTACCTTTTCGTCTCTATTTGAACTTTGTGAAGTTGAGAGAGAAGAGCAGGATACGATGAGAGAGACAGAGAGTTCGGCCATTTCAGCAAGAGATGACCAGCCAACTGCAGCCTATGAGGAGGACAGAGAAATAAGTATTATTTGAACACTATTATTGTAGTACCATGTCATAATAGATGGGTTAGTTGTGTTGGTCGACAGTAGATCAACAAGTGAAGACCAGTTTGTGTCCAGCCTGCGCCTTTTAGCTGAGAAAAGATAAAAACAATTAAAAAATCAACAATAGCACATACTATAATATTAACAAAATACAATATATAAAAACTGGACAATTTTTATTGAAAGCTACTCTGAGCTTAGGCTAGCAGGAGCAGTATGACCATTACAGCGGAGGGATAGCTAACCAAAGCCTATAAACAGTATTCACGCATCTCGTACTTGTACTCGCATAGCTCCGGTCGATGTAGCTCCAATGTAAACACAAGCTGCAAGAACTTGTAGTGGTGGTCTCCTTCTTGTAGATGGAATTGCTCGGGTACGTCCGCAGCTAGTACGCAGCTAGTTTTTTGGTTTTTTGCACTTGCAGTGTGCGTGCAAACGTCATCATAACTATGACATCATTGCAGGGGCGGTGGTAAAATTAAGATGGCGACATCGCAATAGCTTGAACAAGTATAACAGTACTGTATTCACATGGTTCCTGTCACCATTAATAAAATACACATGTAAAAATAATGAATAGGTCAGAGACTGTACAGCTGCAATAATCCAGTCGTTATAAATGGGGGCTATATGAGCAGTTTTCGGTTCGGCAGCTCTGCTGTTCTGCTAAACAAGTCATCGGATAGAAATAATTGTCATGGCAGCTGTTTTTCAGGTGACAGATTCCTGATGGTACATGCTTAGTATTCGAAGATGTAAAGGGAAAGGGAGACTTTCACGACGGGAAATCAGTTCAAAAACAGTGCCACTATGAGCTCTCTACCGTTGCTAGAGCATACTCAATCTCCAAGAATCTACCAGATGGAACCCTCTCGAGTACTAGTCACTATGTCTTTTGTTACGCTGTTCACTTCAACACTTGTGTATAATAACTTGACGGATTGCAGGGGCAATGTGGGGCGAGCCTGAGAGCGCCGATAAACATGACAGCACAAATGATGCATCTGAAACATAGAAACAGAAAAAGTGCAACTATCATCCTGTATCATGCACGTGCCGTGTCTCATCTTGCGGCTTCAACTGTGTCTTGCCCAATCTGTAGCTCTAGCTCGTGTTCTGATCAGTGCCTTTCTGTGGGTCACTGTTGCTCTCATGCAGGACAGTGACAGTGCTGTGCTTGTGAACTGATGGGCATGGCTGTAGCTGTATGCCTGATTTTATACCAGCTTCACTTTCGAGAACTATTTATTTTATTATTCATTCGTTATTACTGTACTGTTTTACAAAGATTTCAACAAAAAGTCTAGAATCAAGATAATGATTCTACTGGTTCTTCAAAATGGTATGAAAAAGAGAGTGAAGGAGGGAGGGAGCACACGAGGGAGAGAGAGAGAGAGAAGAGTTAGTAACATAGAGCTAACAACAGAGAGCCCGACTTCTTTAAGAGCAGTTGGTTTTTAGTGGATCGGTTTCACTGGCCAAACCATTGCGGTATGTAACATTCTGCATACCATGATATCTAATATTAATTTTTGTTCAATAGGTTGCAGTGTTGGATACAAAATGTCCACCTATGTTCAATTTCATGCAATTAACAGCCAAGTAGTGGAGCAATCAAATGCAGTTTTGAAACGTTGCAAATCGTCTTTGTCATACATGAACAAAGATAATGAAATTTTGCTTGCTGCTGTTGCTGTCAAAACCAATACTGCTGACAGCTGACTGGAATGTCCCGCACGACTGAGGACGCGACCAACTATAGCGTTGGATTGAGGACGGCACACCACACTACGTTCTTTAGTACTATGTCACTGTGTCGTACATAGCCAAAGAACATGAAGGCGGAAATGCAGGAAGTTGTTGACATGTCACAGTCAGTTGAAAAAGACTATTTCAATACCATTAAGACAATGATTGAGGCTTTTGCTGTAGTTGATATCAACCACGTTCAGCTACGGCATGGCAGTGTTTGAGAGCATCATTCTTGCCCACAAGGGAAACCGAGTGTGCTTCATCATCCCAGCGACACAGTGTCAGTTCATATCATAATATCGTACAAGTGTACCCAGGTTAAAGAGTCTTCTTCACCGTGAACTACAGATTATGACACACCAAAGCAAGGTAAGGTCTTAGTCCTGGTAGAGTGCAATTAGACACTGCTCGTATACCTACCCTAACTTCAAACAAAATTCTGTGTTAAAGAACAGTGGTGTTGACAAAAATGTTGTCAGGTTTAACTAAAAAACCAAATGCATTGAAACACATGCAGGCTTTGTCAGCGATGGTGAGTTTAATTATTTGAGGACCAAAGCGTACACTCGACCTTTAACCAAAAATCAATATCCATCAAGAATGTAGCTATTGCTAATTGATGTTCAATAGTGAACAAAATATTCCAGGACAAGAGACATGTGCTGACCAACTCAAACTTTTTCAGCCCAAGAGCTTGTACTTTCAATAACTGCAACATGGTATGCCAAATATCTATTCAGTCGTACAATCGCAGCAATCCTCCTTCCATTCTATATCTTTTTCCACTACTCATGTCACTCATTGTCTTGGGGAAAGAAGAGCCCGACCTATTAAGGGTCATGACAGAGATGAGTGAAAGTGTAAACTAAAAGATCAGAAACCATCAGCTGTCTGACATCAACAACTTTTGAGCCTTTCATCAGAGGCCTTTCTTTCTGGTAACTGAGACAGAGTAGGCGTGTCACCATCTGTTATTCAGAAAATATCATCCGAGCGTTTGAAGAGCCAGTACCTTCATGAGGACTTATGCACAGCATTACTCATGCTGTAGCAGTAGCAGTAGCAATAAGTGCTGCAGCATGCTGTAGCAGCTGTGAAGATAAACATTTGGATGAAAAGCCGAAATATCGTCTTTAATATAAATATTAAAGACGTAAACAACAGCGGCCTTTTTTACAACTGTTTGCACTCCCGCTTCAGAACAGGAATATGACTCGATGTTCCGGCAGCAGCCAGCTGTGAAGATAAACATTTCGATAAAAAGCTGAAATATCATGAACTTAAAATTATTGCTGTGTTCATTGTGGGCAGTCATTTAGACCTGTCATAAACTGAACTAACACTATATTTAACTCTATGAACACCACTATTATTTTTGACATTATAAAGAGCGATTGGTCGTGAAACCATTGTCTTTCACAGAGATATCTTGAACTCTCTAGCATCGAGATAGCTGAGGCAACTGAGGCTGGCGAGAATCAGCCTCGAATTATTTCACAAGAGCCAAAAGGGATTAGAACCAGAAGAAATTGGTGGGTGTTTAACATTAAAATCAATGAATTACATCTTTTACGATTTCAGTATTAAAATGACAATGGCAGTGCTTGTGCTATGATATTTAGAGCATGGCTTTAAATAAGGTTAACCACAAGATTGATCCTGGCGCAGGGCCCCGGCGGCGTGCAAGCCCGCCGGGGGGCTCACTCATGCGCAGTAGACTAGCACGAGGCAAGTCAGTGCATTGGCTTGACCTCAGAGTCAGTTGGGGATCCTTCGTGTCTCTTGTCTACTCGTGTCTCTACCGTGAAATCTACTCCATCGATGTCAAAATCCAAGAGCGGGCCCCCCACCGACGCCCCAGGGCCGTCGCGCGACGTACCGCTGCCGCTTGTTCCAACCACCTCGTCAACCCCCATCACGACTCTCCCGAGCGAAACCATCGTTGCAGCCATCCGAGCGGCGGTCCAGGAAGAACTGGTGGCGGCCATGGCTAGGGTGCCGCCACCACCGCCGCCGCTACCCACACCACCACCCCCGCCGACTCCAGCCACAGGTATGAGACACACTTACACGTATATGCACTCACAGATCTAGCGTTAGTCGAGCTTGCCAGCAGTCGCCCTCGCGACCGCGTGGTGGGGGGCAACTGTCACCCCCGTCGAGTATCTGACAGCGCCACTCACGCGAGGCATCAACACTAGAAAGCCAGCGCGTCACGCTTCCCCATGCAACCCCCCCCGCAGGATGGACCCAGGCTATCCCCTCTCTCTCTCTCCTCTCCCTCTCTCTCGTCTCCCCTCTCTCGTCCCCCCCTCTCTCTTCTCTCAAGACTCCCTTCCACTCTAAAAACCTTGTCTTTTCTCCTCTGTCCTCTCCTCCGGGAGCCGGGGCCCATCTTGCAGGAGCAGCCGCCCGCAGCGGTCAGCCCGCATCAACCCACTCCGGTGGGCCGCTTCCCGCCCCCGGGCGAGCTAAGGATCCCACCACATGTCATTCTCTGTGCTTCCTATGCAGGAACCTCAAAGGGAACAACTCCCACCCTTAGCATGGCAAGCCCCCTGAGTTCCGCGGCTCTAGCCACCATCCCCCTACTCCCACCGACAGGACATCCACCCCCCGCGGTTCCGTCTTCCTCGACAGCCCCTGCCACCCCTGTCCCCTCAATTCCATCGCTGGCATCCATCCTGGCATCTGCCCCCTGTGCAGTGACACCGCCGGCAACCGTGGCGAAGTTGAAGCCCCTCCTCTACTCCCCAGCACTCCCCCCAATCCCAGCCAAGGCGCTAGAGAAGATAAGATCGGACGCGAATTTTGATCTCAAGGAACTGCTGCCAGACAACGCAGCACTGCTGACGAGACTGCAAGAGCTGGGTCATATTCCGGCTGCCGCTATGCCGGCGCACATATCGGGGCTAAAGCTGAGGGAGATCAACAACCCTCTCACTTGGGTTTTCACCTTCCTCTCATTCATCGCGGCGAAGACTACGTCTGAACCAACTCGGGATCTCGTAGCATACGCTCAAATCGTGATCCAGCTGGCTCAGCGACATGGAGGTTTGGGCTGGATAACCTACGACCAGAGCTTCCGCCAACAGATGGCGGGTGGGGCAGCAGTCCCTTGGAAGGAGGTGAACGCCTCCCTGCTGTCAGCTACAGTGCTCGCCCCACAGCCGGAGTGTACTACCAGACGGCTGCACTGTTCGTTCTGCCAGGGCGCTGATCACTCATCCCAGGAGTGCGCTTTGAATCCGGTGAAAGACCCGCCGAAGCCGGTGGTATCCTCCCCTCCAATTAACAAGAACCAGGGCCATGGGAAGTACAGGGCACACCCTTACAGGTCAGCGGAGGTCTGCAGGAACTTCAACAGGAACGCCTGCACGGCTGACCCCTGCCGCTACCAACACTCTTGTTTCTTGTGCAATCGCCCGGGGCATGGAGCCTGGAACTGCGCAACCGCACCGGAATCAAAAGGAAAGGGAAGAGCTGGGGACTCGCGGGAACTACCCAAGAAAGGGCGCCAGCAAGATGGGCACCAGGAGCAGTGAACTGTCCCCCTCAACTCTCTATCATCACATTTATCGATCATTTCATGTAACCAAATTGCTTACCCCCCCAGCATTCATGTGAGCTAATGCTGTGGGCTCAGCTCCTCATGCAAAAGCCGCAGCTTAAGTTCAGTCATGTTCATTTATATACTCGCTGGATCGGTGTTGACCGATCCCTCATCATCATGTAATCTATGTCTTGGATATAATCTCTGTGCAATGATGTGCGTATCAGCTCGCACCAGCTAGTTACTGGCATACCAGGAGAAACTGTCGCACAATACTAGCTTACCTAGAACGAGTGTTGTCATTGATATCTAGTCTATACCAGACCAGTACTTAGACACGCAGATCACGTGTACACGCCTTACCCCGCCCTGTTTTCCGTAGGTGGAGCCGGCATCCATGGCAACGAACAAGTACTCACAGCCTCACTCCTAGCGTTGGAGGCCGTAGCCCCCCCGAGGATAAGACTACCCCTAACTTCTACCCTTCACCTCCCTACCCTCGAGTGGGAACGCTACCTAGCAGTTCATCCAGACCAACGGTTCGCAGCCTTCATCAGAAGGGGCCTCTCGGCGGGTTTTCGAATAGGCGCCGACCCGTCAGCGCCCCTCCGCACCCCCCCAGGCAACTTCCCTTCAGTCCGCGCTAACTCAGCTCAGGTCTCAAAGTACATTCGGGGCGAAGTAGAGCTAGGAAGATTGCAGGAGGTAAAAGCAGATGCACGCCCGCTGATGAGGTGCAACCCAATCGGTCTGATCCCGAAACAGAGCCAACCGGGGAAGTTCCGGCTAATCGTTGATCTGTCCTCGCCTCGGGGAGCGAGCGTAAACCAGGCAATACCGGCGGAACTCTGCTCACTGCGATACACGTCAGTCCCGGAGGCTGTGTCAAAAATACTCCCCTGCGGTCGAGGAGCCCTACTCGCCAAGCTGGACCTTCAAAGTGCGTATAGACACGTCCCGGTACATCCCGCGGACCAACACTTATTGGGGATCCACTGGCTAGGCTCAACCTTCGCGGATCGGGCCCTCCCCTTTGGACTATCATCAGCCCCAATTCTGTTCTCAGCAGTGGCCGACACGTTGGCCTGGGCCATGATCTGTGAGGGCATCCCCAATCTCCTGCACTACCTGGATGACTTCTTATTCTGGGGTCCCCCGGAGTCTCCTGACATCGCCCACCAGCTGCAACTGGCAGTCAGGTTGTGTGACCGCTTGGGGCTCCCAGCGGCCCCAGCAAAGGTGGAAGGACCGGCAACGACCCTCACCTTTCTGGGAATCACCATAGACACAGTCCGTATGGAACTGCGCCTGCCCCCAAGTAAACTATTGAAGCTAAGGCAGCGGCTAGCATGGTTTTCCACCAGGCGCAATGCCACAGTTCGCCAGGTGCAGTCACTGGTGGGGCTCCTAAACCATGCTTCAACAGTGATCCCTCAAGGACGTATCTTCACACGCCACCTCATTGATGTGACACGCAGGCAGACTGAAAGAGTCCGCATCACAGCAGGCTGCAGGGAAGATATCGCCTGGTGGGCCTTACTCGCCCCAAACTGGAACGGCATCAGTTTTATTCCAGGTCAAACCCGCCCTCCCTCAGTGACAGTCACATCGGACGCATCGGGCACCTGGGGCTGTGGAGCGTACGTGGACGCCTCCCCGTTGTGGTTCCAGCTGGACTGGCCTGTGGCCTGGAGTGGCGTCAACATAGCTGTGAAAGAGCTGGTGCCCATCGTGGCAAGCGCCGCCGTATGGGGCAAACAGTGGTCAGGTTGCCATGTCAGATTTCGGTCCGACAACATGGCCGTGGTCCTGGTCCTGGCTTCCAACTCAACAAAGGACTCGGACCTATCCCACCTCCTGAGCTGCCTGTTCTTTCTGGAGGCCGCGTTTAACTTCGAGCACAGTGCGCGGCATGTGAAAGGTGTTGGCAATGAAGCAGCGGACGCGATCTCTAGAAACAGAGCTAACCGGTTTCGCTCTCTCCACCCCCAGGCCAGCCCCTCTCCTACCCCAATTTCCCACTCACTGCGCCAACTGCTCACGGACAGGTCCCTAACCTGGACATCTCCAAACTGGGGGATCTTGTTTGCGAATATTTTGCAGGAGGCATCGCCAAGAAGACAATGAGCTCCTACTCCTCAGCTCAGCGAAGATACTTATCATTCTGTAAATTATACCATCTCCCTCCTCTCCCTCTGTCGGAATGTTCTGTGTGCTTGTTCGCAGCTTTCTTGGCTAGCCAAGGTCTCCAACCTAGTTCTATCACTTCCTACCTAGCAGCGCTTCGCCACTTTCAAGTGTCAGCAGGCTTACCCCCACCCCAGAGGTCAGAATGGCCAAGGCTCCAGTACGTGTTGAAGGGTATCTCCCGGAGCCAGGTGCCGGGAAACAAACGCAACCGGCTCCCAGTGACAAGCGACATCATGCGGAAGTTGCAAGCAGTTTGGAGCAAGTGGGTGGACAGAGAGCTTGAAGCTCGAATGCTGTGGGCTGCCTGCTGCCTCGGTTACTTCGGCTTCATGAGGTCAGGAGAATTCACCCACTCAGGCAAGGCGGAGTCAGCTCCCATTATCTCCTCGGAAGTCATGGTTGATTCCCACTGTTCCCCCTCTTTGTGCCGTATCTGGCTTCGCCGCTCCAAGACCGATCAGGCCGGAAAGGGAGTCTGCATATTTATTGTGAAGGCTCCAGCTCCTCTCTGCCCGGTGACTGCAATGGTGAACTACCTCGCACGGCGCCCTCCACCGGCCGGCCCGCTGTTTGTTCTCGCCAATGGAACCCCTCTTTCCAGAGAAAGATTCGTGAAAGAGGTAAAGAGCGCACTGAAGGAGGCGGGCGTCGACGACACAGCCTACTCCGGCCACAGCTTCCGTATCGGAGCAGCAACCGCAGCAGCCCGGGCGGGAATACCGGCCTTCATGATTAAGATGCTGGGGCGATGGGAGTCCGAGGCTTTCCAGATCTATGTCCAGACTCCAAGAGAAACGCTGGCATCAGTCTCCGAACTGTTGTGCTGACTCTGTAACTTTATCATGGGGTTTGCTATTGTATGAAGTTTTTGTCAAACTGAAGGTTTTCCTTGGTATAATGCTAATCCCTATTTCTTCGCGGATCATAATAATATTACTATTATGTGTACTCTCTAGACCCCCCCGGGGTGGAGTCTTTGATGCAATGGGGAGGTACACTGCATGCCTGGGCACAAATCGTGACAGGAGGGTAACGAAATATCTAGATCAAGAAACCTGAGCCTGAGAAAGCCGGTAGACAGAACCGTATGGGCTTGGGCACTTCGAGGCTCCGCCTACAGGACTCCGCCCGCCGGAAGAGGTGTGGCGGGGTAATCCCCTGGGCGGAGCCTCGGTGGGTCTGACACGCCCAGGGCACACTTCCCAACCAGCTGGGCAGTGTGCCAAGGCCTTAAGTGGAATCGGAAACCAGGAATAAAAGGACGTGAGAAGTATCTACCAGGATCAAGTCGGTAAGTGGTTAAGCTGAACCAGAGGCTTTGAAATGTTTGTTTAGTCGGGGGGTCCCAGAAGCTAAAATCTATGACACCAGGCTGGTTTTTTACATTGCTTCTCTACCCACCCACCCACTGCGTCATATTACGTCATGTAATGATATTCATAAATATTGGTCTATTGAAATTCATTATAATTGATGGTACACGCCCCTCCACGAAGATCGTCGATCGCGAGTGACGAACAGATTACAGTAGCGGATCCAGGAAGCGGAAGCATTGCGAGTGTGGATTCGAGCTCACCGGACTCGGCACGTACCACCAAGCTGAGCACAAGCGTAGCAAGCGGCACCGACAATTTCTAGCATAGTTGCATAGTTCACCGACAATTTTAAACACTCTAGTAACTTATCTGTTGCTTATCATTGTTGATTATTATTATTATTGTATGCAAATTGCATACTGTGAGTGAATCTACAATCTATGTTATAGTCTCTTGATCTCTTGTTCTGCTTTTTTTCATAATTTTTGGTTACAAACATGTTCATAACAAGCAGTAGCTAGGTGGTACACGTATAGTTAGTAAAAACCTGCTTTAAAACAGTTCAAAATAACTTTAAAGTGCAATTTATGTCATGGCTAAATTTTACACAAAGTGACCTTTTTTGAAAATTTACCTCTGACCCACCCACCCACTTTTGGGCCTGGTGTCGGAAACTTTTTTTTGTGGGACCCCCTGGTTTAGTTATAATTTTAGTGAACTGCAAAGAGGATGACAAGTAAAAGAATTGTTACCTGGCAAGGAAGAGAGACCAGGGCAGAGAGTGTACAGCTAAAGCTAGATCTGAAGAAACACCTCAGCAGAGAAAGAAAAGGCTGGCTAAGCAAAAAGCCATGGATAGACAACATAGAGAGGCTCAAGCTGCCAAAGAAACACCTGAGCAGACGGAGGAGAGACTGGCTAATCAGAGAGAACAGGACAGAGAACGTACAGTTAAAGGGTAACTGACATGGTTTTTTTGTTTTGTGTTTTATTGCATTTATCAATAGATAATAGTGCTTAGACAACGTAAAACAAGTTTTAGCATGCTAGCTTAAACGGTTCCAGAGTTATAGCAAGCTAAAAAACGTATGTACGCCCACGCGCAATTAAGCGGGCGTGGCTATTCGTGACGTAGATGCGGGAACAGCGTGGTTGACCACTATTACAACTATGGTCAGGACCTGTGTTGCAGCTGGCTGCAGCAATACAAACAGTGATGGTGTGAGTCTTTTTCAGTTTCCTAAAGACAAAGTGATGAGGAAGAAATGGGCAGACCAGGTTAAAAGGCACCGGGATAAGTGGGAGCCAACAGATCACTCCGTTCTTTGCAGCAAGCACTTTGAACAATCATGCTTTTCTACTGATCAGCTACTTGCACAGTCACTGGGGCTGGGAAAGTTTAAGCCAAGCTTAAAATCAGATGCTGTACCAACTTTGTTTAGCAAGAGGAAAGCTCAAGAGATTAATCCACCTGCCAAGAGGAGAAGGTCTGAAGCATACAAGAAACGTGAACGACAGAGAGTAAGTTATTTTGTAGAAAATTAATGTTTTCTTTACTATTAAATTATAGGTTCTTCAATCGATGTTAACAACTGAATGCCCCAAGGATGCTGCTTCTAATACTGCTGACGATGATGATATGGTATACAATTTAATTGTAATAGTATTATTAAAATGTGGGTGCATTTTTAGCCACAGACGTCGGAGGTTATTAATCAAGTTTCTACTGAAAGTGCTAGTGTCGGAATTCAGTGTAGCCCATCAAACTGCAACATCGGTATTATACTTACAATTGTGTACTATGTACTAAAATAATTGCCATTATAATAGGTATTCAAACAGATGCAGTACTGACAAAGGATATAGCTATTCAATGCTCATTATTGCCTACTACATCCAACTCAGACCCTGAACCTGACACAGTCACTGAGTCAGACAATGAAGCAACTGAAATAGATGAAACTGATACAGATTACATGACAGAAACATCAGATGTGTAAGTATAATTGTTAGTCTATTAACATACGTTAATTCATTATTAATTGTATAGATTGGAAAGTGAATGTGTGTCTCTTCAAGATCAGAAGAAGTACATAGTATTTGCTGATAGCTTGCTCTCTCTTTTTAAGCACTGCCGTAAATGTGGACGAGTGACGAAAGTATCTATAACTACATTTGGAACTCTCCTTCATGTTGAACAGCATTGTCCTCTTTGTACAGATGTTTTTACGTGGGATAGTCAGCCATATTTGAAAGACCAGCCAGCTGGAAATATTCTGTTGTCGGCTTCAATTTTGTTTGCTGGAGCGCTACCTGGCAAAGTTCTGCGTGTACTCAACACTATGGGATGTGCAACATATGCAGAACGAACCTTTTTCAGACACCAGAAAATCTTCCTTCATCCCTGTATTACATATGTGTACGAGCGCCAACAAGCTAAGTTGCTAGCTGAACTGAGAAAGGAAAAAAGAGCACTCGTGATTGGTGGTGATGGTAGAGCAGACAGTCCAGGGCATTCAGCTAAATTTGGAAGCTATACTGTAATGGAGTTGAAGAAGAAAGTTGTGCTAGATGTTCAGTTGGTACAAGTGGAGCATTGTACATAATATGGGTAACATTGTTTTGTTGTAATAGAGTAATGAGGTGAAAGGAAGCTATCACATGGAAAAGGAGGGCCTAGTGAGAGCTGTAAAACTTTTAAAGAAGAAGAAATTCAAGATAGGGACCCTCGTGACTGACAGGCACACACAAATAGCGAAGTGGGTGAGAGATAATATGCCTACCACAGACCATCGCTATGACATTTGGCACATGGCAAAGTGTAGGTTATCAGTATTTTATAACTATTAATTTAATGTAGAATGTTAAATGCAGCTCTCAAGAAAAAGCTCAACACACTTACAAAGCGTAAAGGATGCGAACTGGTAGGGGAATGGAAGAAGAGCATCATCAACCACCTATATTGGGCTGCTGTGTCTACACCAGGCGGTAAAGGCAATGTCATCAGAGCAAAGTGGGTTTCTTTGGCGAACCACATCCATGACAAGCATAGAGGCCACGGTAAACCGTTTCCATCTTGCCAGCACAAGCGACTAACAAAAAAGAGTAGAAAAAGGAAGTGGTTCAAACCACGTAAGTGATTTTAAACACCTATCACTCTAAATGAATTGTACATGTATAGATACTGAAGTGAGTGAAAAGATTACTGCTTTGATCACCAAAGAGAATTTTTGCCGTGATGTCGAAAAGCTATCTCCGATATATCAAACATCCAAGTGCGAGGCATACCACAGTTTGGTTATCACTTTTGCACCAAAGTCTACTGCATTTACGTACAATGGGATGCTTTCCAGGTGACCAAATATTACTGATACATTGCCAGACATTGATGTGAATACAGACTAAGATTGGCAACACTTCACTACAATGAGAACAGTGACCGGCCTCAGGCTAAGACCAAGACAGGGAGAGACAGGTTTTCTATCCTCTACCCAAAGTACAAAGCTGGAGGACACATAGTCAGAAAGATTGCACAAAGAGCTACTTATGGTGTGTTACAATTTAGCATTTACAACTCAATATTATCTATCACAGGCTATGTAGATGATCTGTTTACCAAGCTATGGAAATTAACAGAAGGCAAAAAACCAGATTCCAAGAAAGCGGTTCTCTCTCCACCACCTCTCTGCAGTAGCTATGAGAAACCTGACAAAGACACAGCAATAGCCAAACATAGAACTAGATTTTCAAAGCAATCATAATTGTCAAAATTCCAATGATGGCAACTGAAATCCTTTATAGTTGTTTGAAGGAAACATCTCTCTGATTTTGCTAACAGCACAAGCTGGCAATGTCACTCTGATGTTACGTCCTAGCCACCCCCAGCACCACCTTGTCAACTGACGGTATGCGATATATCTGTATTTCCTGTTAGAGGATGAAAAATAATCAAATTTTATACCGAACTTACTCGTGTAGTGATGGAGGTGAAGAATTTTGTCCATGCTCTTGCCTGTACTGGTAATAAGCTGCTTGAAGAACCCACATGTTAAGACACACTACATCAAAGCCAGGGTGTTCTGTTATGCACTTCAGAGAGGAATCATTGACATCGCTTATTTTGGCTGTGCACTTATCGATTTCTAAGCAGCACAGACATTCACGAGGTGTTGGCATAGAACTACAATGATTACAAAGGCACCTGTTGGAATATAAAGATAACTATACATTCTTTTAGTGGTTTACTATCCACTTACCACGACATATCTGTTATTCTACTTGTATCTTCGTCACCATCAGAACTGCTAGCTGATTCTGCAGTTGTATCACAACTGCTGGTATCACTGGCACTTGGCTCAAAGCTGTAAGGTCCAGGCATTGAAGCATCCAAAGAAATATCAGACTCAGCCTCTGTGTCTGTAATACTAGCATCACTGGTTGATTCGTAGCTGCTTGACTCTGAAGCTGACATAGCTCTGTGTTTATCCCAGCCTTCCAAGGTACACGCTGTTCCCGCATCTACGTCACGAATAGCCACGCCCGCTTAATTGCGCGTGGGCGTACATACGTTTTTTAGCTTGCTATAACTCTGGAACCGTTTAAGCTAGCATGCTAAAACTTGTTTTACGTTGTCTAAGCACTATTATCTATTGATAAATGCAATAAAACACAAAACAAAAAAACCATGTCAGTTACCCTTTAAAGTAACACCTGAACAGAGAGTGGAGAGACTGGCTCTAAGCTGGCAACGATAGAAATGCGCGAGAAGCTCAACCAGATAGAAGCGGTACAACAGGACCGCCATCACCAGCTAGAACGCAAGTTGACTGAAGAGACTAGCCTCCTGACAAGTACTCAAAAGTGCAATGGAGGACATCTTGAGAGACTGTTGGACAAATTGAGAGAAGAAGCCGAAAAAGCAACAGTCACACTAGCGACGTCTGCTGCTGTGGACGTCGCTAGTGTGACTGTTGCAAACTTGCTGCTGCCGTTGCTGTCCAAACCAATACTGCTGACAGCTGACTGGAATGTCCCGCGCACGACTGAGGACGCAACCGACTGTAGCGCAGGACTGAGGACGGCACACCACACTATGTTCTTTAGTACTGTTGTAGTGTATAGCCAAAGAATAAGGCGGAGAAGCAGCAAGTTGTTGACATGTCGCAGTCAATTGAAAAGATGCCATTAAGTCAATGATTGAGGCTTTTGCTGAAATTGATATCAACCACATTCAGCTACGGCATGGTCAAGCTAGAAGTACTTGGCTACCATCACCTCCGACAAATATCGTGAGAAGATATGACAACAGAATAACAATAAACCCGAGATAGCTAAGGCAACTGAGGCTGGTGAGAATCAGCCCTTAATTATTTCACAAGAGCCAAAGGGAATAGAACCAGAAGAAATTGGTGGGTGTTTAACATTAAGAATTACATCTTTTATGATTTCAGTATTAAAATGACGATGGCAGTGCTTCTGCTGCAGAACCAGAGGCTCTGAAATGTTTGTTTAGTTACTTAGTGAAATGCAAAGAGGATGACAAGGAGAAGAAATTGTTACCCGGCACCTTAACTAGAACTGCATTGTATTGAGCTAAAGTAGGTACGCTTTGAAGCATGATTGCCCAATGAACATGAGGCTGCAACACTTCTAAGCTTAAAAAGGTAATTATTTAACTATTATTATTGAAAATAGTTCCAGTAAGCGGAGATGGCAACTGCCTATTTAGAGCTGTCAGCTGTCTCTTATTTCAAAATGAAAATCAACACCACAGTGTTCAAGAGATTAAATGACAAAACTGATAAAAAGAAACGATGAGAAAGCATTTCGCTTGACTACTAGTTCCGCTCACCAGCTTTAAGCTTATCCAAGTCATCTTCAAAGTTACAAGGATCCCCGTTGCCATCAAGATTATAACCCGGAAAAAATGAATGAGAAAACCCTGATTACAACACTATGTGCTGTGAGCAGACATTCGCTTGGCTGAGACGATTCAAAAAGTTTTAGCGTCAATGCAAAAAAAACACCATCACCTCTATCTTCATCTTCAGGTAAAATTGTATTTTGTGTTAAAATGTTTTCACACAGTCTGTGATGGGTGCTATGAGGAAGATTAACCTTGGAAGAACCAGTGAAGAAATTGAACTAGCTTTTGACCACGTGGTCTCCTTAATTTTATAAATTAATATTATTATAAAAATGAAATCGATCCGCAATATTGAATCGTATAATAGTAGTTACAATAGAATGATTTCATGATGACTTTGACCTTTTATTAAAGGTCAATGACTGTATGAAAATTACATAAACAGGTGTAGGCAGAAGTAAAAACTCTGTCTGAAAGAGATGTATGGAAAGAAAAGTCGAAGCGTGAATCACAAACTACACAATGTGAGTCGAAGAGAAAAAAGAAAATGTGCACAGCTTGCAAAGAAGAAAACAGAGGTTCTTGTCTTGAAATCAAAGCTGAAGAATATCAGGCAGTACAAAGTTCGGAGACTGAATGAAAAAGTTGTGTACTACAGGAAACTCTACAAACAAAGGGTACAAGCAGTGAGTCAAAACAGATCCAGTGCTCGCCATGACCAGCAATGACCTGCTATGCTATGCTGTCTACCAGGACTCTAGCAAAGTAGTACTGCGTAGTTCTATGTACTGAGATCATCTAATAATCCTTGAAGTCCCGTTACCAGAACTATAGGGTCAAAATTAACAGTTCGACGTTAGCGACTGCTGGTATCAAAGTTCACAAAACCTTAGCTACTCAACTGTTTAGAGCTGACATAGACGAGCAGCTGATAGTGGAGCAGCTGCGCATCAGTCATAGGAGCCATAAAGAGCTACACCCAGTTTGATATTCTCAACCTGCTGCATGAAGCAGAGGCTTGGAGTTAAGAGGGAATGAAGTGGAAATCGATAATGCCAAGATTCAATATCTCAGTGACTTCACTGAGAATTACCTGAGGGTCAGTGAAGACCAGGTGAGGGGCAGTAGCTGAAAAATACAAGCAGAGAGCAGCACCATCGAGAAACAGGTGTCGTGGATAAAACGACACCACTACGTAGATATCTCCATGTCTTCCAAACTCAACTACTTGCAGAGAGCCTTGGGATCAACACTCATGTTCATTAGCGTATAAAGTTGTATTTGTCACCGTCTGATATAAACTGTGCTACGGTACGGTACTCTATTAGCTACACTCGCTCGTGGGAGGAACTGAATGTATTTGTGCGAAGTTGCAATGTGTACTTATTGTAATCAGTGATTCCTATTATGTCATCATTGTTATTTTTTCTTACATAATAACTGTCTCTGTGTAAATGTGTTGTGACGGGTGTTGGCTAAAAATGCTTAACCATACATGTGCATTAACCTGCCTCCAATTTTGCTCAACAACCACAGACCATATTGCTGTATCTGGGTCGAATTGAACAGTGTCCATGTCGGAACAAATTGACCACCAATCTGTGATCTCAGCTCTAAAAAGGGAGGGGTTCGAGTGAGTAAGCATCGTGCAATCTATACTGACTAGAATTTATTTTACAGCACCTCCAATAGAGTGGTTGTTGAGCCGCATGAAAGTCAAGATATGTATTTTACCATCTCAACAAGTTACTGCATATGTATTTGTTAGGTAAACACAAAATGACGATCCCTATTCTTACAGTCTTTCGAGTTTGGAGCAGTTTATAGCAAACTGTTAAAGCACACGGAAGATATTACTAAGAAGATATTAGTAATATTAAAATATTACTGATATGTACAACTCTGTTCTGGTCACTTAAAATCCTATATCTATTCCATCGGCTCCAAAACAATCATCAAGTTCTACACATAAGTACCTTTCCTTTGAGTCTCAAACTTCATGTCATGTCATGTTTCCTCATGTTATAACACATACATTTCTTGCATAAATTAAGTGTAGTCGACTTGTTCACCAGAAAAGTGGAAAGAGTGAGAGGAGACTATGGCTACTAAACTAGTCGGTCTACTGATCAGCTCTTTCATGATGCTGTAAAATAAAATTACAAATGCCCATGAACAAGGCATGAAAAGACCAGTAGATTTTAAGTGACCAGTAGAGATGGAGTTCTAAATAATAATAATTATCGTGGTGCGAGTGTTTATTGTTTATGATTGAGTATCATGATAATGTTGAAAGTAAACAGCTGTTTATCACTCAAATCCAGGTTGATAATCTGTGTACACTACACCAATCATATCACTTTTAAAGTCACTACTAGAACAGTACAGTAAAGTCAGTACTAATAGTACGCTATTACAGCTGTTTACAAAGATCTCACATAGAGAGATGGGAGCGGACGTGAAATTACCAAGATCATATGATTTTCTGATTCCTTCATGCTCTTTCTGCTTTCAATCCTAATATCTGTCAGAGCACATCAAGCTTGCAGTGAAGGTATATACCTGTTTAGGTGTTGTCAAAGGCTTCCAACAAGATTATGGACACGCTATCTTGCTAGTAGAGACCGGGACTCGAGGAATGTTATCGCATTTATGACCACCCGTGTGATACAACGATCATGCAGCAACGCAACAGCAAGACCCTACGTTGTCACGGCAAGTCGTTGCATGTATTGTCCAGTCTAAACAGCAATGTGGTATGCAAGCACAGCTGGAGAGGCAGCCACCAGCAGCATTCTTGGTGAAATTGAAACTCACGACCGAAAATAAATATAACATTTTTGAAACAACATCAACAAAAATGAACAACTTGTACAAAGTCAAGATCATCAATCCCAACAAAAAAGTGATGTGATTGTCAGACAATTTCACCATTAGACATACCATAGATAATTATATTATCCTCCCGGGATTGGTAGCACGGGTAATTATAGCCTTCTCACACAGACAGTCTGCGACCAAAGGTGGGCATTTGTTCGGGTAACGCCTAAACGCATGTGGAGAATCTATGGCAGGTACTGCGACAACCACAACAGACGCTGGTAGTCTGCTTGTAAACACAATTACGCTGATGCTGGATGATCCTACCTTCAGTATTCAGAGTGCTCCTGCAGTTCGCAACAGAAAGCTGACGCAACATCTTGTCAAGTGGATGCCAGATCACAAGGATATTGCAACTAAATTCGAAAAAGAACTGATCAAATTGCTTTCTATGTGTATTACTCAGCATACTAAAGCAAAAACAACAAGAGAAAAGATGTGGACTGCTTATCACAAATGACAGTTGTCTGAAAACTAAACATCTTTGTGGAGGACTTTTCTTGCCCACAGTGACTCCTCAATGTTGATCTGTAGTAGGAGAAAACCGGCATAGGACTGGTATGCACCGGATCGTAGAACAGTACACACTCAGTGCATTGAGCGGTGAAAAAGTTATGACAGCAATCTGTTGGAGTGCAATGGAGGACACATTGCACTGACTAAACACTGGGCAAAATACTTAATGGCTTTGTCAAGTGCCAGGCAGGTACAAAGTGTCTGTTTCGGATATCAATTCACTCAAATCACAATTTATCTTTGTTGTCAAAGTGATCATTCAAATGGAGGAGATACCGAGCGACTTGGTGATCAATTGGGATCAGACTGGTATTCATTATGTTCTAGTTTCAAGTTGGACGATGGCAAAGAGTGAATCGAGATCGCAGGCATTGACGACAAAAGTAAGATCACGGCTGTTTTTGAAACACAATGAATGGCTGGCGACTTTCTATCTCTACAACTGACTTATAAAGGTAAAACCAAGAAGTGCCTTCCAGCAGTCACATTCCCCTCTGATTGGCATGTCAGATAATCACTGGTCCAAAGAAGACACAATGGTCAACTACTTAGAGAAGGTTCTTTTTCCTTATGCCGAGAAAAAAGAAACGATCTCAAGCTTGAGCCAACTTAATCAGCTCGTGATATTTTTGATTGATTTCAAGGACACACGCTATTGTTATTGCAGTATTGATGACAGCTCCACCTCACGCATTGCTAGTAGGAAAGCGTCAACTCTTTTGCCTGGCTCTTCTCCAAGCAAAAGAGGACGTCCAGACCTTTTGATAGCCACTGTCTTAATTGTCATTTCCTTGCCAGTGTTCTTCCTCAACGCAAACTAATGCAAGCTAGTACTTGTTCTTCCATGTTCGTACACTGCTTTCTTTAACAAGCGACCGGGGAAAGATCTTTTCCAATATCTGATAGTAGCTGTCACACCGTGCTCAGCAGCCCTTTTCCCGACCTCTGCCTTTTCCTTGGATCATACCGTCCGCGTCGCTTACCGACTGACGCGCTCACCTCATGCTCGCGTCAGTCGGCAAGACATGATTTATCGCTTCTGCTCTATACAAGACCTTCGTAAACCGCTGTATTCATATAAACATAATGTTTATGATATCACAATTATATAGCCAGAAGCTAGCATAGAATGACATCATTAGAGGTATCTATACTAAATTGGAACCTCTACTTGATAGCAGAAACATTTAAAACTATTGTTTAGACTTACCTGGATACAAATAGCATTGCCGTCATATTGAATTAATTTTTTTATCGCTCATAACTCGGTACGTAATAATTATATCTCTTTCCATCCACTCATGCTTGGCCGAGTTTGTTTAATTTCTTGATCCTTTTTTTACATGTACACACAAAGCTACTTGATTAGACCAAATAACCCTTCATGCAAATTACCCTCCATGCAAAAATCCCAGCCATTATGGTAATATAGTTACATACACATGTACCTTGCGATGGTTCAATTCTCCGTCCAGTTCTTCTGCTTTCTTCTTGATTATCATTAAAATAGAATATCTGTTGAAAAACAAGCAATGCTCACTGCATTACATCCTTACTCGTAATTATTTGTGACTGGATCAGGGAAAATGAGCCTTAAGGGGATCTCTAGTATATGAAAGTAACGCATGATATTCATAGTAATTTGACTTTTTGGGTCAAAAACCAATTTTGTATTGAAAAGAACAAAGATAGTATTTATCATTTCTGCACCAGCATTAACCCTTTAGGGCCTATAGCGGATTTAGCCGTCATAATTGACTCCACCTACTGTAGACGTCATAAATAGTGTGAAAAGTGCTCTAGAAAGGTCAAATAAAGTTTAATTGCAAAAGCTAACTTTACCTGAAAAAACCCACTGTTTTTCGCCGCGCCCTCCCCACTAAAATATATAGAACGGGGGGATTTTTAAAGGGGGGTGTCCCCCCTTTAACCCGGGGTTCGAAGGGGCGGAGCCCCTCGCCGCTTTCGGCATTTTTGGGGCTTCAGGATGCCCCTAAATGCATACTTGGGCATAGAATATGGTCTAAACTATGCTGTTTGCTCACCTGGACACCACCAGGTTTTTGTATCAGTCACCAGGGCTAAACGAAGACCAAAATTGGCTGAAAAATGACGAGGTCGCAGCACTTAAGCGGCTTCTGTTCCGAATTGGGAGTGGCCAATTCAGAGTTTAGTACATGGTCGTAAACTTTGACATGCCAGGAAAAAACAGTGCTAGTTTGGAACAGCTAGCGTACTGCATGTTGTAGAAATCGCAAGACAAACTGTCAGTTTAGAGCAAGCCGAATTTTCGTCAAAATAATTCAGTCACTAAAGAGTTAATGCTGACAACATTCAAAGTGCTGAATATATTTCAATTTATGACAGATCCCCTTACGGCTCATTCTCTCAGATCCGGTCACAGTTTATCCCATGCACTGACCTGGTGTATGACATCGACAGCTAAGTCAATCAGTAAAATAGATACACTACCGTCACTTTTACTAGAATAAAGGAGAGAAAAAGAACAGATAAATTATTTTTTTTTGTACTACAGCACACTAAGTCAACAAAAATTTTGGCAATACCATATAAGATTTTGATTTTTTTCAGATTTAACAAAAAAGAATAACTTATGATTAAAAACACAGTAGTACATACGTTTTGCCCAAAATTTGCTGGTCCACTTTCCCACTATTTTATGATTTACTATACACCGGGTAATTTTCAAGAGAGAAAATTTCGCGAATGCACGAGATAGAGCATTTGCGAATAATACTTTCGCGAGTCAGCGCTATTGCCCTATCTTACATAAGTCGCCATAAGGTCGTTGCCAAGTGTTCAGCAATAGACAACACAAGGTTAACACAGCAAGTGAAAATAGTCAATAGTTTGTGCTCTGGCTACAGTTTGGTAGAGACAAGCTAAGTATAGGTTAACCCATGGGTTCCGAGGCGGTATGGGATATACCCGAGGCTGGTTAATTATACCGCCCGAGGGCGTAGCCCGAGGGCGGTATAATTAACCGCCGAGGGTATATTCCATACTGCCGAGGAACCCATGGGTTAACCATTTTGTAGCTCAGAAAGCTCTAAGATCCAACAGCAAGACTGACTTTCTGCACACTTTCGTTCGTTTACTAACCTGAATAAGCCAACTTTGTCGAGTACGCGAGTGATCATTGGTTGACCGCCCGAAGAACTGACAGCAACAGTAAGCCTCGCTGAGGCATACGTGTGAGTCCTGCAGTTTAGTTATGTAGCCTTTGCAGCTTAACAAACCTAGGTTGCAGTAGTTTGTCCAGCCATTCCATGACCGGCGTCGTTCGTCACTGTCGAACGGTCCCGGCGTTTGGGTCTCGAGTAATGCGTTCTTTGCTAAGCTTGAGCTTGGCCCTCCCGACAAGCTTGGTTGATGCTCCAAACTTAGTCGTGCTTTTAGATGCTGCAAATAGTTCCCTTTACATGATTATGGTTGGTTTATTTTTGTTGTCCACAAGTTCAAGACGCCATTTTTTCGCACTATTTGAGTCCCACAAGTGTCATGAAAGTTTAGTGCTATAAAATCGCCGCAATCTCTTCAAAGGCAACTTCGGCTTCACTCTCTGTGAAGCCAGCCTCTCCTCCTTTCGTACGGAAGGGTAAGTGGGAGGTAACTTTTTGAAGTCAGCTGACTTCCTGGAGGATATATATATTCCCCAGGAAGTGAGCGTGACTTCCTGGGCGATATATATATTCCCCAGGAAGTAGAACTACTTCCTGAGGGATATAAGTATTGCCCTGAAATCCGCAGTGGTATGGGATATATTCCACTAGCGGTGCCTTTGATCTTAGAGCTTCCTGAGCTACAACATGTCTTGTCTACTAACTGGCTTTGATTAATTATTTCATTATCAAACAAATCTACTATCAAACTCCCACTTGAGTAAGCACACACGCACACAGAAGCCGACAAACCTGACTATCAAATCCCATTGGAACCAGTCACATGTGAAGCATTAACTAGTACACACGACTGCTCCACCGCACACTGTGTTTCCCACTCTAACTGATAAAGCTTAGGAACCTCAAATTTGAAAATACGCAGCTATCAAAGACCGCCACAAACCCAAACATAATTACTCTAAAAAGACAAAAAGACCAGTAGATCAATATAAACCACACAGAAATGACAAGCAATAGAAGACGACAGCAACAACAGATGAAGATGCTTGTAAATAAATGATCAAATGAACATTTGAACTTGTTTTTTACTTGTTCATATAACTACCAAACCCATGAAAATTTTGTACAAGGATAGGGTTGTTTCTATGACAACCAATGCACCCAATGAGAAACAATGTCATAGAGTGTACACAATGGCGGGATACTGTGTAGTTTCCTTGTACCACTAACCGGAGCACATGTATGAGCAAGTTGTACATTATCACAAAGTCGGTATAAACAGAATTAATAATGAAAACACTTTTCACAAAAAAAAACACTTGACATTATTTAGGCAGGAATTACAAATAGAAAAGAGGAGAGAAGGCTTGGGAAATGTTTGGGAGAGGAAGCTTGGAAAAGGTTTGGGAGGAGAGAATGCATGGAAATGGTTTGGGAGAGAAGGCTTGGAAAGCTTAAATAAGAGAAGACTTTGGTGCTATGCACAACTGAGTATACAGTATAATAGCAAAGGATCTTAAACACTGAAATATTTTTAAATACATCCACACTTGTTTATGTAAAAAGAAACATTCAGTCATGTACCAACATAAGATTGGGTACATGCATTCACAAACTCAGGGTAATCCCTGGAATAATCCCAGGGTAATCCCCTATCATAATTAACTGGCAACAATCAAACCCTCCCTTATTGGGTGAGAAATTTTCTAAATAACCTGCCAACAAGGCACAATGAACATGTATATTATTACAGTAGACACATAGTTATAATGTATGTACATTGAAGTACATTGCTGGGCTGTCAATTGTAATCACTCTAGAGAACAAGCCAGTGAGTCTAAATGTGGTAGATACAATTACGATCAGATTTGTGTAAGTATTGACATTTCACAGAAAGTGCATTGCTGAGCTGTCAATTGTAATCACTCTAGAGAGAAACAAGCCAGAGAGTCTAAATGTGGTAGATACAATTACGATCAGATTTGTGTAAGCATCACGAGTATTGACATGTCACACAACATTGCGTAACATCAGTATCACATAACTTGGTACAATAGAGTATGGAAACATTCACATCAAGTTGGCACATGTACAATGCAGGGCTTCAAATTAGCACTAGCCTGCTAGCCCGAGGCTAGTAAAATATAGCTTGGGTTAATAAAATGTACAGGTTAGTAGCCCAGCTGGCTAGAGATACTAGTAGACTTGCTGCAGAATTTGACTGGAAACAAGTAGCTTAATTATTTTATTGGGCTGGTAGAAACTGTTTGGGGCTAGTTCAATTTGATTGTACTTGCCCTGCTGGCTAATTTGAAACTTAAGTTAATTTGAATCCCTGGTACAAAATGCCGCAAATGAGAGATTTGTGGTATGTTGTGGAAGACATGCAGCACTGTTGTGCTGACAACCATGATGTAATCTTAATCAATTATTATTTCTAACCTTGCCCATCTTAGTCTATTCGTGGTGGTTTCACATTCCGAGAGCACCAGCTCATGAACTTTGTTCAGAATTGACTTCCATTTGTGATCACTGCCAGCCCACGCTCCATCATCATCAGTGTGAGCACCTTGAGGATGGTGAACTCTGACCTGAGAGAGTGAGTGAGTGAGTGAGTGAGTGAGTGAGTGAGTGAGTGAGTGAGTGAGTGAGTGAGTGGGTGAGTGGGTGAGTGGGTGAGTGGGTGAGTGGGTGAGTGAGTGAGTGGGTAAGTGGGTGAGTGAGTGAGTGTGTTATTCCACTCACTTGAATCCGAAGGAATTCAATGAGTTGATCCTAAAATGAAAAACAGTGCTAATTAAATTTCAGCAATCAAAACAAACTGAGTGTGCAAGTTCATGCAACAACTTTCACATGAATACAGATGTACGAAAACATGGTCAAAACATGCTTGAACAACCACAATGCCATGGGCACATCACAACACTTGCCACTCCTACTCATCTTTGACACATCATTTCAATCACTGGCACTATTCACCAAACATGTTCACTAAATCTCTCTCGAATACTTTATCTACATCATTCATTCATTCACCCTCACTCACTCACTCACTCACTCACTCACTCACCTACTCACTCACTCACTCATTCACTCATTCAATCACTCACCTACTCACTCACTCACTCACTCACTCACTCACTCACTCACGCATTCGCTCACTCACTTTCACTGGTGGTGGACTTCTCGCCCAGGCCTGCAAAAGCTGGGGGCATATTTCTTCTCCTAGCTTGCATAGTCTACCACGAGATGACGTAGCCACAGCAACACAGTAGCCATTGAGACCAGCTAACAGGTGTTCCAGCACCGTGGAGTTCTGCTCTTGACTGAGAGAGAGAGAGAGAGAGAGAGAGAGAGAGAGAGAGAGAGAGAGAGAGAGAGAGAGAGAGAGAGATGAGATCTCAAATAGGTCAGTGCAACTGTTGTGAAAGAAGGAAATCCCCTTGTACAATGCATGGGGCCTTGTGGTTACAAGTAATCATGTTCAAAATATCACAGTTCAAAACCATAGCTATGAGAGAATGCAAGTCAATAGAACACCTTAAGATTGTTGACATTGTACATTTAAAAACCAGTACATCAAAATGCGAGAAAGATAGACAGACAACAACGATTACAGACATCCTGTTAAACATCCTGCTACATTGTACACAACAGTCTCACAACACAATCACTAATACAGCTAATGGGAAGTGATTGCAGCTGGCTAGCTATCGTGCGATCGTACGATGATCACAAATTACTCCATCGATCACCTCATGCAATGCAAGCACATTCCGATATACCACTCGCAATTGATACACACCACATAACTAGGAGTACGAATTCACAGGAATTGCCTCACGACATGTGCAGTGTGCCCTGCCCTTGCAGGCTTTAACTGCATTCCCATGTCCCACGTACTATCACGACTATTAGCCTCACTTCATTCAGCAAAATTTAGACTAATTCAAAATTTTGACTGAAATCAAAATTTTGACTGAATTCACAAGTTTACAAAATTTGTACCATACACATAGGTCAATTCTTACCTGATATTCTTGGTAGCTGACTGGAAGAACATGTACAACTGTGCTGTCGGCAGGTCACAGTTTGTTACACAGTGAGAAATGATGCCGTGAATCACACGAGCAAGAATAGATCGATCCAGCGATGTAGAGGAGGATGAGATAGAGGATTGGAAGAGCTTACAGTAGATAGCAAGTAGATCTGAGGGAGGGAGGGAGGGAGGGAGGGAGGGAGGGAGGGAGGGAGGGAGGGAGGGAGGGAGGGAGGGAGGGAGGAAAGGAAAAGCAACTTGTAAAAGTACTTGTAATAAGCATATCCCACATAACTCATACACAATGTACATACATGTGTAGTACAGAACTCGTCAATAACTATTACTAACTATTACATAACTCTACCTAACGGTATGACGCAACGTTTATTTTAAAGAGCTCAAAAGACTACACAGACCATAGTGACTGAGATTTGTTGAGACTAGCTCGAATGTGGAAGAAGAACAAATGGGAATGACACACGCATGCTAACAGCACAGAGAACACAATCACAAGCCTGCAAATAATAAAATTACAGTACCACGTTTGCAGTACAATAATTGATGGAAAATGAATAACAAGATATTACAAAAAATAGCAATAAAGTCTGCTCTTTATCCTAACCAGTTTTGTCCCCATTTGTCATAGCTACATGTAAAGTCATCCCACTTTAGCAGACACATTGACTAAAACTGCATTCCAACATCATGTGACCATAACCACGCACAGTACACAAACATGCAAACATGTATATCCCATTATGGGTATTGATTTTGGATTCACACACGCATGTACACACTCTTAACAGAGCACATGGCTTCTCACCGAACATGATAAACAAAGTCATGTGCTTCTCTGGTCACCATTACACACACACATGAATACTCTCTAGTGCTTCCAACTAAACACACTTGGAGCATGTACAGTATAAGTAATGTACTACAGTATGAAGTACAGCACTAGTCCATCATGACATGGCGTCAACACTGCCTTATTCGTCACGCATCAATTATCATGTGTGCACATAGGTAGCCCCCACACATACACTGGTCTCACACTGATACAACAGTACTACACTTCATGCTCAATACAGTACAATACATTACTATACACACATGTCAGTACTACACTTCATGCTCAATACAGTACAATACATTACTATACACACATGTCAGTACTACACTTCATGCTCAATACAGTACAATACATTACTATACACACATGTCAGTACTACACTTCATGCTCAATACAGTACAATACATTACTATACACACATGTCAGTACTACACTTCATGCTCAATACAGTACAATACATTACTATACACACATGTCAGTACTACACTTCATGCTCAATACAGTACAATACATTACTATACACACATGTCAGTACTACACTTCATGCTCAATACAGTACAATACATTACTATACACACATGTCAGTAAGGAACACTATGCTGCTTTGTGTACTACTAATCGTACACACGTCTTTCTCAGAAATCAGTTCACAGGTTTCTACTGTTAATACACAGAAGCAGTTCTGTGAAGGTGAATTTAAAGTATAAGATATCTTCCCTAAGTTCACTTGTTTACATAGTGTATGTACATAGCCACTACTGTTATACAAATGTAAACACACATTACAAATACTTTATGCAGGAAGAACAGGTGACATTGAACAGATCTATGGAACAATTGATGGATAAATGGGCAAGGTGGATAAATGGTGAGGTGGAAAAAACAGAAAGATACCATGATTGGTGCAGATTTTATGAACATACACATTACTCTATCAATGTGAATCCATAATATGACAAAGACATAACATGATACGAGATAGTTCTGCATACCAAGGCTAGAGGGTGGTAGAACATGAGGCGAGAGAGGGAGAATCCCAGGGACCTCCCCTCCGCATGATCTCAGTCCTAGGCTCATGTACCAATGTAGTACAATATTCGATCAACACATACCTCAGTACACTAGATAGCTCTACATATTAAATTTCGTGAACAGAACCAAAATTTGCATTGCATCACAAAAACTGACTCTGTGGTACTTGAAACAATTTTTGTCAATTTTTGTCATAATGTCATCATTTCCATTATGTCAAATTAGTGCCTGTTAGTGCTTTGCATGATTAGACTGGATCTCTATTTGCTCCTGAGGTGCCAGACTACAGGTTTATCACCAAGCAATTCACACATTATGACATGTTCTCAAACTAGTAATTAATCACATACTAGTTAATTGCTTCCTAATTACAGTTCCTCCTTCACAATGAACCAGCCTGTCTGTCTCTGACAAACAGTGCCAATGAGTAAGTGTGGGACTGTTAGTTTGGCTTTTAACATACATATGCCTTACACATCATTCCTTACTGACTAATTGTGCCGCCCGCCAGTAGTCGAATATGTATAACATTATACGAAACAAAAAAACATTGATACTCAGGTGTCACTGCACAGACGTATGTATCAATTTCAGGGTTTTAATTCATGAAATATTTCAGCAATCACCGTACTATGATACAAGTACATGGTGACATTGGCACTAAAACACTTCCTGTTCAAGACCAAAACAAAAACAACAGATGGTCCAGCACAAGCACAGCACATTCTTATCAGGTCAACATCACACACCATGTATGACCAACTAATACAATTACACATCTAAGCTACTTTATTATCACAACACCCAGTTCCAAGAAAAAATATGAAAAACAAAAACGATTCAAAGCTCAAGGTACAAGCTTGTGCACCCTAAACACAATAAGTAACAAGTGAAGTCATTATTGGTTTTGAACACAGCAATTGAGGGTCACCAGCGTATTATCAACAATATGTGGAAACAATTTGAAACCTGTTCAACAGTGCAGTATAGAGCGTACATGTAACTTGTGTCTGTACTATGACCCACACATTGTGACAAAAAGCAAAGGACAGCTAACTAGCTTTCATACAGTACTGTTACAATGCACGAGGAATAAAGGCTGGTGGCGTCATCCCTACACTTTTCAATTTATTATTAAAACTTTTTTACTTAACTTGTTCAAATTGTATCGCAACACAACGTGACGCAAGAGTTATATATCTGTGTTGCAACATAGCACAAGTCATAGCGTCACATTGTAAACCAGCTTTTACACAAGCTTGAACACAACCATGAACACTACCTGGCACCTGCATTGGGCCGCCGCCTAAAATTACGTACTGCTCATCATTTAACATTACAATTAATGGACATGCTAGAGCAGTTAGCTGACCTGTCCATGTAGAGGGCAGGGCATCCAGGAGGTACCGTGGACAGGTTAACACATAGTTGAGCAGCATGTGAGAGTAGTCGGACACCATCCAGGACTGGAAGTGACGCTGATTCAGCATTAGAGAGAAATGATCCATGATATCCAGTACACTGAGACAACCTCCTCCTATAACCGAAAGTACAATACAAGCATAAAAAAATAGTCAAAACCAAATTTGAATGCCATAGCCACTAATATTTTTGGATCAATCCCTATCCTTCCAACAAATTTTTGATTGTACAATGTATATAACCTTATCAAATTTTGGTCGTGGTGAAATCACTAATTTTGAATCATTAAAAAAACCATGAGCGTATAAGGGGAAGGAGCGTTTAACTGCCGTATTCACAATAGTAATATCGAAGTCTAAAGTCCGCCATCATGCGCTGTTGTTACTTGGAACTTGGGCCTTTTTTGCACATTGTGGCTCACAATTTCCTACCTATACAATCCATGCTTTGTCCTGCCTGTTTCCAGCTAAAACAAGCGAACATTCAGTCAGAGCCATGATTTAGTTATCCACAGTTGAACGCTCCTTCCCCTTATACTCTCCTGAAACAACCTATACTACTGTACACATCAACATTCTTTTGAACTATTGTTATGATTTACAAACTACATATGATCTGTCTAGACACAATACACACAAGGATCAAAGCTGAGGGCTGACTACTCTCTTGGTAAATCAGAAACTTTCAAAATTGTGTGAATATAGAGAGACATGACAATGACTCACGGCTATGAGCTGACTTGAGTACAGCACGCATCGTGTCCACGATATCCTACAATGGAGATAAACACACTAACATTTGACATACAATATATAGAATCTACAAAAAGTACAAATTTGACTTTTTGTTTAGTTCATAACGTAAAACTTTGACAACCGCCTACAGTCCCTTAGGACTGCTAAAACATAGTTTAGTTACCGATTATACCACATGGTTGAACCTGTAACAGGTAGTATAGTGGTATCACTACTTCCTTTTTCTAACCAACTTATAAAAACACAATACAACATTAGACAACATGAAGACAAGGTGCCAGCTGTTGTGAATTGAGCACGAAAACAATAGTCAGTGGTGAATCACATAATAATTTCTGGTTATGGTTAACTAAACCCTCTATAGTCTACATAACACAATAGCACTTTGGTAATTAATCATATGCAACCTTCAACACAAACCCCAGACAATAATCCCATCTCCTCTCACCTGCTTCATCTTCTTTCTGCTGGTCTGAGCACCAGCTGATGCAACCGGCTTCTCTCTGTCCAGTTTCAATGCTGCCTCGCACTCTCGTATCACATAGTCTACCACACCATTGAACAAGCCGTCCCATGTGACTAAACTCGAGCTACTGCTACCACTTCGGCCTCTCTGTCCAGCACTGCTGCTGTCAATGTAGTTCTTCACCTCCTCAGACTCAAGAAGACCACGCAAGCTTTCAGCAGCTTTCTAAACACACATGTAACAAACAGTCACACACTGAACAGGTTTCACATACATAATATTATCCCTAAACAAGTGAATTGTATGAACATATGCTGCTAAAACCTCCCAATAGAATACACTCCATTCCTAACAAGAAGCGGAACTGTTTCTTCGCTTATGGACCACTAAAGTAAACAGTAAACATACAACTCTAATTAGTGTTGACCACGTGGCGTTCAGCTCGACAACCACACGAGTAGATAGTACTGCGCAGTTCTCTTACCCGTCGGTCTGTGCTTTTGTCTCCCGAGAGACGCTGGTAGGCAGAGAGAAGGTTGTTCAGTTCGTGACTCATAGCAGAGAGAAACAGCTCCGCCACTCAGCTCAAGTCAACTGACTGACCCACGTGGCACGTGCACCGCGCGCGCGCGCGCGAAATTAACTAAGGCGTGTACATGACCAAAATCAACTTGCATAGAGAAACAGTTTTCAAGAAAGAAATAAATACAAGTGCATGAGAGACAGAGAATTGGTGATGGTGATAAGTAGATATAATAATAACCCGTGCAAAGAGAAATTAAAGAATGGAATATTGCGTGGCCTCGCACTAGAACTAGCTACTAACCCAAGACCATAAAAACCTTAACCTAACGTGCCAGTATGGACCTGATTTTTTTCACTTACAATCAATGCACTATCTGAAATTAGTATGAAATTCTTTAAAATTATCTGAATTTTTTCATAATTATAATGAAGAAAAGTATCCATTATACAGATACGATTTTTATGAAAATCAGATGAAACCAGTCAATCTAACAATATAGGCCTTGGCTCTATATACTTGCATTCACAAAGAAAATATGGTGAGATTATTCACTTCAACCCATCACCTCTCTTGTCTAGCTTCTGCAGTAAAGCTTGGATAATTGGTGAAACACCTTGAGGCAGGACAAGACAAATCTATCAAAGTGAATGCCTCAACTCAAGGAGATTTTTTTACAGCAAGTTCTAATGACTGCAGTTTAACATTATTAATATTTTATGAGAACCAATAATTAAAATGTAATATTGCACAATGAAAATTATTCATGTTTCTCACGTGCTATCAAGAATCCACTGCGCGCGCCATGACGCTCTATTGTGCGTTCTTTGTCGAGTATTATCTATGGTCGAGTTGAGTTGAGTTAGTGCTGCACGATCGATGGATTCGAACCAGAGCTCAGCTGAAGAAGACAGTTGTTCTAGTGATACGGACGACAAAATTGCGGAACTTCCGAAGGAAATCAGAAAGCTCGCTATCGAGGAACCCCGGGCTACTGCTGTGGCACCGCCACCAGTCGAAGGCGACAGAGCGCATCATCTGTATACAAGCTCTCCTGACATTGAAGTGACTGGACTTCCGTTGAAAATACCAAAGCTAGACGAAGAAACCACGCCGTGGAAAGGGTCTACAAGCAAGCGAACAAGCCAGCAATCATCTGCTAGTACTGAACAACAAGTAAGTATTTATAATTACATGTATATTACTTTTAATGCATGTAACTAAGTTGCCAAATATACGTTGTGACAGATTATCGGTTCATTAGTCCATGGACAATAATTATAATACCTTAGGTGGACTCAGAGGAGGTTGGAAGCATTAGTATGCGCACATGATTGTAGGCTGTTATTATGCGCACGTGATTTCGAATGAGCATAGCTAACGTTCCATCGTGAGGCGTGGCTCAATGGCGCTAGCATACAGCACTAGAACTCATTCGTGGATTCTTTCTAAAATTGTATTGCGTAGAGCTTGATTACTGGTCTTACTTAAAGATATGATCTTAGAATATTGGTTTAGCTATTTGTATAGTGCACTGCACACCAGTTTCTGTGCTTTGTATGTCGTGAAATCTAGGAAGAAGTAGCACAGCTCCAGTATACAGCACACTTGTGCTGGATTCAGGAATCTTTCTTCAGTGAAACAGCTTAAATTTAAGCAACTTTCTTAGTTCTAGCTCTGACCAGGTCTCGTCAGCTGTATACTGGGTTTTGCAGATGACAATGGAGCTGTCTCTTCGCTCGCCGTTTTAAACGCCAAGATTTTGCTTGAGGACGTCTGTAGTAGGCTTGTCAATAAGCTGATTGCTTGCACGAACAATAACTGTAGTGTTTTCCACAGTTGAGAATCGTCACTACTTTCTCGCCCATAGCAGCTCAGGAACCCCTGGGTTGGATCGGGTAGATCGCATATTTGTAATCTGCTGTGCAAGAGCTTTCGATTCATACTAAATTCGTTAAATTCTGTCCAGAGAATAGCGTAAAATTGACAACTAAGATTCGCCATACATTTTGATTTGGAGAAAATTTACAAACCACAAGTCACATGACTGAATATTAATGCTTCCAACCTCCTCTGAGGTGGACTGGAAACGCAATTAGTTTACGGAGAATTATACGGAAGTTGCGCTGGGATCCTCGTAACGGCTAATGAAACGCGTACTGCATGTACGCCAAGAAGACGCGTACTCACTGCATGTACTAAAGCAGCGACGCCACTCTTCTACGTTTTATCAGACGAATGAAAAGTATTCTATGGAGGCCTAACATGTTATATCTGTGTGTTAACAGGCAGTTTACTACCCAAGTGTATATTTGCACTCGCAGAGCAAGTAAAATGCACTCGAGCAACGCGATGTGCTAAACTTGTGCAGGGTAATCTCTGAAAGAGTAAATTCCTTAGCCTTAGATTTCCATTACTGATTTGCTTCATTGATACGTCCATTGGGTCCAACAAGAATTAAAATCAGTAGTTGTTCGAATCAATAGTTACAGTATTCATTCCAACACGAAATATTTCATTTTTGTGCCTGAACTTGTGCAGGGTAATCTCAGTAACCACTTAGTTATGATCTAAAAATTTTTTACCATGCTCATTGCAACTGGTGTGGCTACTGGGTCCACTAATAGTTATCACAAAATCTTAATTAAAAATCCACACAACAGTAACTTTCTGTTAGCTACTATTACTAGCCACACATAGTGAATGGACCAGCATCTCTCACTCTATGTAATTTATACAAGTCAGTGAGCATATAGGACTCAACTATTACACATAAACATTTAAAATACAGTATAGAGCTTGTTCTTTGGCTGGTGTCTGACTGCCACTGGCTGACTAGGATTCGTTTTACACTCTTAGACGACATCAACTCAACTTCTGATACACTAACACATGCCTTGTTACTGTCAACTTAAAGTTTGAGAGTCACCACTACTGCATAACTCGTGTAGCTAGACATCAGTGGCGGTACCGGCTGTCTGTTGAAGCGGTAAGTCGACTCTTGCAGCTGCCATCGTCGGTTCCTGCTTGCCGAGTAGTTCTCATAATGATAGTAGATTATAGGCCTAGCCAGATTTTCACATAAAGCGTCTTCTTTCTCAAGAGAATGGCTATTTCTGACGGCATTCACAGTGATTCAGCTGTATATATCCAGCAAGCGCCATTTTACGGATTTCCGTACATTTCTCCGCTATACCCGTTAGTTGGCCGTTACGCGGATAGGTTTTCAAATTTCTCCGTAAACTAATTGCGTTTCCAGTCCACCTAAGGTATTATATTGTCCATGATTAGTCTAAGTACTGTAGTCTCAATAATAGGAGGTTATGTTGCAAACATTGGAATGTTGTGGGCAGGTGTTTTGATAACCGACTCAGTAGTTATCTTGAGCTTGCAGATGTAGTATGCTATGTATAGGTTAGAGACCGAGGCCAAGGGATCTACGCGGTATAGAAACCCGAGGAAGCCATATAGAACCCGAGCGCGTAGCGCGAGGGTTCTATGGCGACGCGAGGGTTTCTATACCGCGTAGATCCCGTTGGCCGAGGTCTCTAACCGGCTTAGAGTATAGCAACCGTTGCTATCCAACAAGGAATTTTCGACGCTGCGCAAATGTTTTGTAAAGAACACGGCCTTACTTCAGCGATGGGAAAACACAGGCGAGTTTAGCTAGAGAACGTCGCTAAACGGCTTTTCGTGTCTTGTTACGCCTTGCTGGTACTCTGTCTCGTCTCCTACCGTCCTTCCGCCATCGCTTTCGCGTCTGCTAGTGGCTTTCTGACGCAACAAGAAGGTTGTTCTGGAACTCACTCACGCTCACATGTGTACAAGCCTCACATCACGTGTTCTTGTAATAACAATTTTTATGGCTTGCTATGAATGCACTCTCACTAAGCAAACTGTGGTTTACCTGTTCGTGGATGGACTCTATCCGTTCACGGATGGTCTCTACAGCAAATAGATCCTCGGATCTAGTAAATCTGATTGGTCAATAACATTGAGCTATACTCTAAGCATGCATGTTGCTTTGTATAAACAATATTGTGATCGAATGCGCTTACGTTTCTCATGAAGATCACTGTATGTTGTTAATAACTGACTTGCGATTTGATGTACAAACACACAGAACTAGCAGTGTTAGAGAGTGGTCTAATTAAGGTGGCACTTCAGCAGAAACAGGAAGCAAATAACGCTATTCACCATAGATATTGATCGTCAACTAGCTATAGTATGCCCAATAGTCGTAATACAAATTTTGGGGCGTGCTCTCAGGCTAATGAAGACGGTTTTTTGGTACCACTATTCCTTGATGCAGGCTGCTGTTGCTAGCTGGATTGAGCCCCTTAGACATTGGGCCATAGAAATTTGCATATCGGAAAAAATGACAACGTCGATCTTGTCGTTGTCGTCAATTGTACCGTAGTGTGACTGAGGCCTAACCCATTATGGCCTGGCTAACTCATTATGACATCATCTAAGAGAAAGGAGCGTTCAACCACAGGTACAGTATACCAACAGGGATTAAAAATGGATGCGCATTCAAATACATTTAGTATTACAAGCTGATTTTACATCCTCGTTACAGGTTAAACATTAAACGTTGCCGCTATGAGGTCGTTGCTAAGCTAGCTCTTGGTGACCTTGCTAAGAGGAGTCACTGTCATGGCACGTTGTCAAGCTCTTGTTATTGACTAGAATGTTCTGCGTACACTTTGATAGTAAAGGTGACTTGAGTACTGTTTCGTTTTGATCGCTAACTGACGAAGCAGTTGTTGGTTGCAGGACAAGCGTTCTGAAAATGCTTGTTTACTGTGCTGAAAAGTGGTTCTGTATCTGTACTAGTTTTTATTTCGGTCCATTCTTTGCTGATAACATGTTAGTTTGTACATGTCCTCATGAAAATAGCACATTTTCTATTCTCGATCTCACACAGTGTAACACTATTAGAGCTGTGTGATATTTCGATATTTTAGTAATACTGCGATATTAATAAAATGTACTGCGATATGATATTGAAGAAAAAATTGATATCGACGGTGTACTACTAGAATTACGTCAGTCGGTTTGTGTATCTGTGAGTGTATGTATCTGTCTATCTGTCGGCAGGATTTCTTGTCGCTCGCTGAAAACTAAGCGCTGGAACGTGAAACACGTGCTAAAGTCGATATTTGCTTTAAAATGAATTGTAGAGATTTTGGTTGTTAGGCTCTGTTCGTGAGTTATGGCGTGATTTGCTTACCTCACCAATCGATGGCGATTTAGAGTTCTCCGTAGACAAAACTATCCACAGTTGACTGCCTAGAAGCTGATAGGTTAGAATTTCACTACAGGATAGCTGTGCAGGTCTGGAGAAATTTTATAAGCAAGCTATGGAAGCTATCTCGCTCGTGTTCAGTATGCATGGGCCGGCATGGGCTGTATACTGAACATTGTAGATATGCCCAGTTGAATTGTAGCCAGCACTGATTGGCTTCTGATTGCATAACTATTGCTTAGTAAATTCTGTACAGAAATGTATAACAGCTGCAATTTATTGTGTATATCAATGTCAAATGTTTCACCGAGGCATCTCCACCTTTGGTGCCTAGTTAGTCACTGTTTTAGCAATAATAGTACCATGATACCTTTTCCAATATCGCACAGCCCTAAGCGCTACTGCACGAGACAAACTAATCCGTTCAACCCTGTTTGTACAGATGTTGGTGTACCTCTTCCAGGCGCGTGTCCAGAATGAGGAAAGATAGGTGCACGTGTGAACTGAGCGTACAAAAATTAATCATATCTGGCAGTCCCAGATTGAATTCAGATATTATGCTGATTTTAATATTTCGAGAAAAAGCATGGCTAAGTAGCTCATACGTTATTTTATAGCGGTGCTGCCTGCAGCATACACCTGTAATATCGCGTACGAGCGAAATCCATGCAATAGATTCTGCACAGATGACACAGATGACAGGAGAGCTTGCTTGAGCAGTTTTAGCTTCGTACGCTTCACACAACTTAAAATCTCTCCAACTGATCGTTTGTGGTTGCCGCAAGGCGGGCTTGTCTTTCCGCTATGGCTAACGCTGCACGGCTGAAACTTGGTATGGTCGAAGTCTATCGATAGACAAGCAAACTGCACTCTGCAAGTCAGTCTGTACAAATGCCCATGGCTAGAAAATAAAGATACTTGCTAAGTCATGAGTATCATTAATTCTGGTAACCCGCTACCTTAAATTCGGTGATTTAATTTTCAAGGCAGCATAGTCTAGTCCTCGAGAAAAAAATTCCCTCAAAATGTCCTCTTCTATGGTAGTTTTGCAATGCAATATACATCACATGTTTAATATGTACACAGATATCACTACTGACATCAGTGAACACCATGGAGGCTGATACACTGAACGAAATCAATGAATTGTCTTGTCTTAGCCCCTTCATACTTGGAGACCATCAAGCGCCATTCTTGACGGTTAGCGGCGCAGCGCACGCAGAATGCGTAATCGATAAACGCTCATATTGGATGAATATCATTATAACACGGCAGAGAGTCGAAGTGACAGCTAAAAGTTGGTGTTCTCGACGACCGTATCACGCTAGTTTAAAAACTAGTGAAAACTACAAGTATTCGGCTATCCATATGTCAAGTGGTTTTTCTTAACTCACAAAGCTGTTGAATTCTCAGCTTAAAGCAATTTTCAACTCAAAAACACTAAACTTTCTGTCCTTTTTGGCTTCCTACAATAGCATGGATCAAAGATAAGCCTCCAAACTTTGTGAGATGAACAAAGACCTACCTTACAATCAAACAGTAAATGGTTTTTGCTTAACTCAAAACAGCACTAAAATGCTGGCTTAAAGGTTATTTGCAATTGGAAGGTGTCAACTTGTATCACTTAAACATTATTATTTTCAGAACCACATAAAATTACTCTTTGTAATTTGACTAACATAGGCAGAGAGGATCATTCTACACTTACACCAACTTTGGAAGCAATAGCTCCCAGAATGTTTTTACAACAAAATATGTAGCTGAGTTGCTAAAATCAGCTGAGTGCCCTCTTTAGGCTATATGCACTTGTATGTTCTTCGCGAATGGCAAACATGCTCCTAGCACGCAAGAAATGGCGGTCGTCAGGTCAGTGTGAGCATGGTCAAAGGGTCATCAAACCTTAGCGGCAAGAGGGCATGCAACTCTGAATACCGTAATGTAGACGGCATAGTGCTGAGTATTACTATGAATAGATATCTGTTGGAAAATACATACAAAATAGCCAGCAAATTGTATAATTTTATCGGCTGGAAAATACATACAAAATAGCCAGCAAATAGTATTGGTTTTTGTGAGTATAAAATGTAGCCCAATTCATGGAGAATGTTTGAAAACGAGTGTCTCGAAGCCATAAAATATCAAATTTTCTTGGTGCCCATTTTACACAATAAAATTAATATGCACTGAAGCTTTAGAAGATGACAAAACACCAACACATTTAGTGGAGGATGTGCACCAAAATCACAAGTTACAGGTTTATTCAATAAATATTATTTAGCTTAATTTCAGCACTTTTTGATAAAATTATGAGGTCTGAAGTATGTATAACACCAAATTGCGTCAGTAGGGCTAAAAGGGTTAAGTACAATGATTAAAATCTGTGTGCAAACTGCACACGCATAATTATATACGTTGATTAAATTTTTAGGTAAAATATTTTGTTACATAAACATTTTCCGATTTACGGTAGCAACTTTCAACAAGAGTGAATTTTTGAAAATTTGCTTGCGCACATCAATTACTTTCTAAAACCATGTAACGATCGATTGTCAGCAGTTGAGGACTTCAAACTCTTGTGATAGCCAGGTAACTCAAAATTAAGAGATGGCCACAGCTATGTCTTCTCTAAGTCTAAGTTTCAAGTGCACAGTGATGATGTGTGCAGCACTTGGCTATGTATTATTGCAAGATTTTAGAAAATCACTATTACAATACATGGCTATAAGTTACTCTTTTAATTACTCGTACTTAATTCGGTGATTTAATTTTCGAGGCAGCATGGACTAGTCCTCGAGAATAAAATCCCCTCAAAATGTCCTCTTCTATGGTAGTTTTGCAATGCAATATACATCACAAGTTTAATGTGTACACAGATATCACTACTGACATCAGTGAACACCATGGAGGTTGATACACTGAACGAAATCAATGAATTGACTTGTCTTAGCTCCTTCGTACTCGGAGATCACGAAAAAGCGTTACAGCTCCTTCCTAGTCTGCGGCAACCTGCTGCTATACGAACATTGTGTATTTGCTGCAACATTGATTCTGGTAGAAAGCTGTGTACGGATGTCTCTTTACTTCATTTGGCTGCTTTTCATGGTTGGATGGAAATTGTAATCAGCCTAGTGAGCGTGTATGACTGTAACACTCAGTGTCGTGATAGCTGGAAACAGACTCCATTACACTATGCTGCTTATGGTGGTAGCCTACCAGTAGTCCAATACCTAATCAATGAACAGCACTGTAACCCAAACAGTAGAGGAGTGAGGGGAGCTACACCATTGCATTACGCTAACTACAATGGTCACATGGATATAGTCGAATATCTCATTACAAAAGTAGGTTGTGACCCAGGATTACATGACCTAGACAATAATGCACCGTTGCATTTTTCTTCTTCTGGTGGTCACTTGAATATAGTTAAGTATCTAATCAAACAATGTAATTGTGAAGCAAATTCTCCAGGATGTCAAGGCAGGACACCTCTTCATCAGGCTTTCTTTAATGGTCATATGAATGTAATCCAGTATCTCATCACCGAACAACATTGTAATCTAGAATCACTAGATAATGATGGTGACATGCCAATCCATATTGCTTGTCTTGGTGGACACCTGGCTGTTGTTAAGTACCTTATCACTGAACAACGATGTGATCCAAACGTTAAGGGAGCAATAGGCAGAACACTATTTCATATTGCTTGTCTGAAAGGTCACATGGATATAATTCGATATCTCATCACAGAACAAGGTTGTGACCCAACAGTTGAACACAATGATGGTAACATGCCAATACATATTGCTTGTCTTGGTGGACACTTCAATGTTGTTAAGTATCTTATCACTGAACAACGATGTGATCCAAACGTTAAGGGACAATTTGGCAGGACAGCACTGCATAATGCTTGTAACAAAGGTCACATGGATATAATTCAATATCTCATCACAGAACAAGGTTGTGACCCAGTAATAAAAGGCAATAATGGTTACATGCCCATCCACATTGCTTGTCTTTGCGGACACTTGAATGTTGTTAAGTATCTTATCACTGAACAACGTTGTGATCCAAACATTAAGGAAGGTTTTGGAACGACCGCACTGCATAATGCTTGTTACAATGGTCATATGGATATAATTCGATATCTCATCACAGAACAAGGTTGTGACCCAGCAGTCGAAGACAATAATGGTGACATGCCAATCCATATTGCTTGTCTTGGTGGACACTTTAATGTTGTTAAGTATCTTATCACTGAACAACGATGTGATCCAAACGTTAAGGGACAATTTGGTAGAACACTACTGCATAATGCTTGTGGCAATGGTCACATGGATATAATTCGATATCTCATCACAGAACAAGGTTGTGACCCAGCAGTTGAAGACAATAATGGTGACATGCCAATCCATATTGCTTGTTATGGTGGACACTTGAATGTTGTTAAGTATCTTATCACTGAACAACGATGTGATCCAAACGTTAAGGGACAATTTGGTAGAACACTACTGCATAATGCTTGTGGCAATGGTCACATGGATATAATTCGATATCTCATCACAGAACAAGGTTGTGACCCAGCAGTTGAAGACAATAATGGTGACATGCCAATCCATATTGCTTGTTATGGTGGACACTTGAATGTTGTTAAGTATCTTATCACTGAACAACGATGTGATCCAAACGTTAAGGGACAATTTGGTAGAACACTACTGCATAATGCTTGTGGCAATGGTCACATGGATATAATTCGATATCTCATCACAGAACAAGGTTGTGACCCAGCAGTTGAAGACAATAATTTTGACATGCCAATCCATATTGCTTGTTATGGTGGACACTTTAATGTTGTTAAGTACCTTATCACTGAACAACGATGTGATCCAAACGTTAAGGGACATTTTGGTAGAACACTACTGCATGAGGCTTGTGGCAATGGTCACATGGATATAATTCGATATCTCATCACAGAACAAGGTTGTGACCCAGCAGTTGAAGACAATAATGGTGACATGCCAATCCATATTGCTTGTTATGGTGGACACTTGAATGTTGTTAAGTATCTTATCACTGAACAACGATGTGATCCAAACGTTAAGAGACAATTTGGTAGAACACTACTGCATAATGCTTGTGGCAATGGTCACATGGATATAATTCGAGAACAAGGTTGTGACCCAGCAGTTGAAGACAATAATGGTGACATGCCAATCCATATTGCTTGTTATGGTGGACACTTGAATGTTGTTAAGTATCTTATCACTGAACAACGATGTGATCCAAACGTTAAGGGACAATTTGGTAGAACACTACTGCATAATGCTTGTGGCAATGGTCACATGGATATAATTCGATATCTCATCACAGAACAAGGTTGTGACCCAGCAGTTGAAGACAATAATGGTGACATGCCAATCCATATTGCTTGTTATGGTGGACACTTGAATGTTGTTAAGTATCTTATCACTGAACAACGATGTGATCCAAACGTTAAGGGACATTTTGGTAGAACACTACTGCATAAGGCTTGTGGCAATGGTCACATGGATATAATTCGATATCTCATCACAGAACAAGGTTGTGACCCAGCAGTTGAAGACAATAATGGTGACATGCCAATCCATATTGCTTGTTATGGTGGACACTTGAATGTTGTTAAGTATCTTATCACTGAACAACGATGTGATCCAAACGTTAAGGGACAATTTGGTAGAACACTACTGCATAATGCTTGTGGCAATGGTCACATGGATATAATTCGATATCTCATCACAGAACAAGGTTGTGACCCAGCAGTTGAAGACAATAATGGTGACATGCCAATCCATATTGCTTGTTATGGTGGACACTTGAATGTTGTTAAGTATCTTATCACTGAACAACGATGTGATCCAAACGTTAAGGGACAATTTGGTAGAACACTACTGCATAATGCTTGTGGCAATGGTCACATGGATATAATTCGATATCTCATCACAGAACAAGGTTGTGACCCAGCAGTTGAAGACAATAATGGTGACATGCCAATCCATATTGCTTGTTATGGTGGACACTTGAATGTTGTTAAGTACCTTATCACTGAACAACAATGTGATCCAAATGTTAAGGGAAATTTTGGTAGGACAACACTGCATAATGCTTGTGGCGAAGGTCACATGGATATAATTCGATATCTCATCACAGAACAAGGTTGTGACCCAGTTGTAAAAGACAATAATGGTGACATGCCAATCCATATTGCTTCTCTTGGTGCAGGACACTTGAATGTTGTTAAGTATCTTATCACTGAACAACAATGTGATCCAAACGTTAAGGGAAATATTGGTAGGACAACACTGCATAAAGCTTGTCACAAAGGTCACATGGATATAATTCGATATCTCATCACAGAACAAGGTTGTGACCCAGTTGTAAAAGACAATAATGGTGACATGCCAATCCATATTGCTTCTCTTGGTGCAGGACACTTGAATGTTGTTAAGTATCTTATCACTGAACAACAATGTGATCCAAACGTTAAGGGAAATTTTGGTAGGACAACACTGCATAAAGCTTGTCACAAAGGTCACATGGATATAATTCGATATCTCATCACAGAACAAGGTTGTGACCCAGTTATAAAAGACAATGATGATGACATGCCAATCCACATTGCTTGTCTTGGTGGACACTTGAATGTTGTTAAGTACCTTATCACTGAACAACAATGTGATCCAAACCTTAAGGGAGAATTTGGTAGAACAACACTGCATAATGCTTGTGACGAAGGTCACATGGATATAATTCGATATCTCATCACAGAACAAGGTTGTGACCCAGTTATAAAAGACAATGATGATGACATGCCAATCCACATTGCTTGTCTTGGTGGACACTTGAATGTTGTTAAGTACCTTATCACTGAACAACAATGTGATCCAAACCTTAAGGGAGAATTTGGTAGAACAACACTGCATAATGCTTGTCACAAAGGTCACTTGGATATAATTCGATATCTCATCACAGAACAAGGTTGTGACCCAGTTATAAAAGACAATGATGATGACATGCCAATCCACATTGCTTGTCTTGGTGGACACTTGAATGTTGTTAAGTACCTTATCACTGAACAACAATGTGATCCAAACGTTAAGGGAGAATTTGGTAGCACAACACTGCATAATGCTTGTAATTCAGGTTGTATGGAATTAGTCCGTTATCTTATCTCAGAGCAAGGTTGTGATCCAGCTGTTGTAGATTCTATGTCGTTAACGCCACTGTGTATAGCTTGTATGAGTGGCCACAAAGCTGTTGTGCAGTTGCTGTTGCAGGATAGAAGAGTAGACACATTGAGTGTGGATGATGATGGTATGAATGCAGTAGACTATGCTGAACTTAGTGATAACAGTTATCAATTGTTAAAACTGTTTGAACCACTTTTAAAGTCACGTGAGAATTATCCTATTCATTCATATATAAAAGTCGTTCTTACAGGAAACAGTGGAGCAGGAAAAAGCTCACTTGCCAAAATAATGGCTGATAAAGGGAAAATGAACTCTTCATGTCATAGGTATAAAAAGGCAAACCGGCGGACTAAAATCAAAGAAACTAAAGTTGAGAGTCTCACTGCTGGTATAGACACCCATATTGTCATTGATAAGATGATTGGAAACATTGTGCTTTATGACTTGGCAGGTCATTCAGAGTACTATTTTAGTCAAAGTGTTATTATGGAGACTGTGATACAGAAGACACCAGCCATCTTTATTGATCTAGTTGACCTTAGCAAAAGTGAAGAAGAGATAGCACAAGCTATTCATCATTGGCTCACCTTCATTGAAAGTGCAACATCTAAAACTCAAGAAAAGTCATGTGTTTTGATAGTTGGCAGTCATACTGATCTTCTTACTGAACAACAGGTCATGACAAGGACAACATTAGTTGAAGACCTAGTAGACAGGAGAGTAAAAAAGCAATGGTATGAAGGGTTTGTAGGAATGGACTGCCATGTGGTTACTGATAAAATTACAAATAAGTTTTTTCCTTACCTTTTAAGTTGTCATACTACCATATCTGCATATTCTCAACCTGTGAGTGTTTACTGCCACATGCTGTATGCATTTCTTCAAACAAAACTAAAGAAGCCAGCTTGCCAGCTACATGAGCTTGTCTCCTTTCTTGCAGCTGAAGAGGATTCACTTGTACCATCAGATGTACCTATCCTCAGTGAATTGCTAGAAGACCTGAGTGGTAAAGGTGTTATTATATACCTGAAGAATGAGCAGTGTCTAGAGAAGAGCTGGGGGGTTGTGAAGAGAGAGATCATATTGAAGGATGTTAATGGAGAGTTGTTTAAACCAAAGTATTTCAAAGGATATCATCCAATTGCCAGCAGTACTGGTATAATCCGTATGTCATCTCTTGCAGAGCTCTTTCCTCAGTATGATCCAGAAATGTTAGTAGAGCTCATGGTCAGACTAGAGTTTTGCCATCCTGTAAATTTGTCTAAAATCAAAACTAACCTCCAACCAATAGAAACTTTTGTTTCTACCTCCATCGAAAACATGAAAGATACTCTTTTACTCTTCTTTCCATCGCTGCTACAAGCTGAGCGACCCCAAACTCTTATCACTGAAGATCATTTGTTGAAGCAAGACAGATTTGGATGGTGCCTCGGTTGCAAAGATTACGAGTATGAATTTCTCACTAGTCGATTTCTTCATATTCTCCTTCTCCGTCTAGCCTATACCTTCCCTCTGCCTAGTGAAAAGTACACTAAGACTCATAATCTTCATGACATCGAACAAAATTGTTCAGTGTGGCTAAACGGTATCTCATGGAACAATGAGGAAGGTATCACAACAGTAGTGGAGGTTATTCAGCAAAAGCGTTGGGTGGTAGTGACTATGTACTACGACAAGGACATGACCAGACCAGTGGAGTACAGCAAGCATCGCAGTGCTGTGATCAGACTGGTTTTAGAGCTTCAAAAGGAACTAGCTCCAAACCTGGGTACATTCGAGTGTCTAATTTCACCATCTTTACTCCAGCAATGGCCATTGGAACATCTTCATGAGTCAGATCTGTTTCCAATTAAAAACGTGGCTAAGTGTATTCTTATCAAGAAACCCTTTGTGCTCAGTTGTGATGGCAGACATAAGCTACTGACAAAAAATGCTGTGCCCTTTGAGCCATATAGTATTCTAACTCCTTCATCTGTGTGTGAGCTGATGGACAGCAGTATAAGTGACCAAACAGTCTCCTCTGCGCTTCTTGATGAGGTGAAGAAGTACTGTCAGCAACCTCAGCTGGAGTCACAGAGCAATTTTAGATTAAGAGAATATCTTGAAAAAATGAGCATATTCACGGGTAGGAACCCTTTGGTGAGTAACACAATTTTTATACCTGAACTGGCACTAATATTGTGGTCTATACAATATTATAGTTCGTGGCAGAGGTAGACTCAGATGTCATCAAACAATCAGTACCAGCTGTTATGAGCGAACCAGGTGAATGTTTCCAATGTGGTATTAGCATAATAATAATTATTACTATTATCTTTATTAGTGGGGAATTCTCATGATGAATCTGTTAGTGCGAAACATAATCCAGTGCCCACTGTTGATCTGTCCAATATACCAGATGATATGACACTGAGTGAGGATTTGTTTATCACGACAAAGATAGATTGTTTAATTTGTATCTCTGCAGACATCTCTGATCATCTTGCTGATCTGATCGTAGTCTTAAAACCCACTAATTGTATGTGGTTTGACCTAGGTCTACAACTAGGCCTGGATTACTTTGATCTTGAAGAAATTAAAAAAGACAATAGAGATGTAGCGAGAGATTGTATGAGGACTATGCTTGCAGAATGGCTGAAGATAGGAAAGGGCTGTACCAGACAGACCCTCGAAACAGCACTATTGAAGATAGACTGCAAAATAGTGGGTTCATGCGTTGTACTTGTCATCTAGTCAATTTCATTAATTTTTTAGGTAAGGACATCTCAAGAGCATGATTTACAAACATCACTGCAATAGCATCATATAATGTCAGTTTAACTAATTTGTGACGGTATGCATGAAGTTTATACCATTTTCCTTTCTACAGTTTGCATGTCTTCGATCTCGTCTCTTTACACTACACTTTCTTCACTTGACCTCTCTTATGCCTCTTAAGCTCTGTAACACTTTCCTGGACTTAGCATCATAATATCGCCTCTTCTGAATCAGTCTTTTCTAGAATTAGTGATTAACTGTTGGTGAGCTTACTTTTCTTACCATGCAACAATCCCACTATACCATGACAAAAATACCTTCTCTTCGATTGAGATGACTGTATTGTTACTGTCCCTTACTTTGCCATCACAACTGTCATGATCTATGGATTTAGTAATGGCTTCTCTGACGTCGCAATAGTAGGTGCCCATAACAAGAGTGAGCTCCTAGCCTGCTCACCTTCTGCTTGTAATATCAGTTAAAAGACAGACTGGTGTATTTCTTCGCCATCATCAGAACTTGCTAGTTAATGACCTCACTTGAATTGCGTCATTGTATTGATCTTCAACATAATTATTCTACAGTTTATTTCGAGTTTCATCTTTTAGAGAAAATTCTCTATATCTTCCACACTATTCTCTCACTATCTATCTTTCTTTGATCTCAACTGAGATCAGCTGCTTTAATTCTAAATTTTATTCTTATTAGATGCATATTATCATCATCACTATGCATCATGTGTGTGTCTCAATCCATGCTCATTGGAATGGATCTGAATACACACTTTTAACCCATAAGGATCAGCTTTTATTGATGGTTAGGTATAGTCATCAGAATCTGTCTTTCCTCTCATTTGATTCATCTCTTGATCAAGAATTAATTCTTTATTTTTTAATAATAGTGACACTCTCGGCTGCTCTTATGTATCTTCTCAACTGCGACAATTGCTCTTACAGCATCTGCTTCCAACTGGTAACTTCTTTTCTCGTTCTCATTCAACTGACCAAGATCTAAACAAGAGCAACTGCTGAAACTGTCACTCATTATTTCCTTGTCTCTCTCTTCACCCATCCTGACACTTACAGCTTTGATAAAAGTATTCTCTGCTCATTCTCTCTTTCTTTGTGTAATACCTTGTGTCAGCACTTGATTAATCCAACCAACAGCTAAAACAGTTATCTCTGACATGAATTAAGACCAACAATGTATATCTCTGACATCACAATACTAGATGTCCATAACCCTGCTTGTAACATCGATTAAAACATACATGTCTTATGCTCATTTCTTCTCACAATCAAAACCTTCCTAGTTGAAAAACCAAACTCGATTTGCAGCATTCTATCAACCATTATATTCACTATTATCCCGAGACCCGATTTCTTCCACTTGACCCATGATCACGAGCATATAGCATGTAGTGTCTGCTACAACACTTCTCTTTCACTATCTATTTTTGATCTCAACTGAGATCAGCTGCTTTAATTCTTAATTTTATTATTAGATGCATATTATCATCATCACTATGCATCATGTGTGTGTCTCAATCCATGCTCATTGGAATGGATCTGAATACACACTTTAAATTAATATTATTATATCCATAAGGATCAGCTTTTATTGATGACTATCATGGTTAGGTAGTCATCGGAATCACTCTTTCCTCTCTCTTTGATCCATCCCTGGATCAAAACATTAATTCTTTATTTTTATGATAGTGACACTCTCAGTTGCTCAAGTGCGATGATGTGCTCTTACAGCATCCACTCTTGACTAATCATTTCTTCTCTCATCCTTATTCAACCGACCACAATCAAAACAAGAGCAACTGCTGAAACTCACTCATTATTTCTTTGTCTCTCTCTTCACCAATCAAGCTGTTGCCTGACACTTACAGCTTTGTCAAAAGCATTCTCTGCTCATTGCTACTTTAGTCTTGTTCTCTCTTTCTTGTGTCAGCACTTGATTAATCTAACCAACAGTATTATAATTCCTCCTTTATGCTGTTGTTGATTTCTTTATCTTCATCTTTACTTCCAATTTCGCTATGGAACAATCCATAACCATCTCTTGCTTTCTATACCTTGTATTTGTATGTTAGTAAGCATGCTCAAGCTTCTAATATCAAAGTCACCATTACTCAAGTCAGCTCCTAATCTTCTCAAAGCTGAACCTTTCTCCGGTGGTCAATACTTGATCAAAATCAACAAAAAGTTCAAACAGGTCAGCATAGGATGCTCACTTTCCCTCTCTCTTTACCAAGTTTTTTTATATCTCTTTGTAGAAACTAGCAAGGATAATACTACCACTGTGATATTGTTGTGCCTTGTATTATAGAGATCTCACCTCCACCTGGTTAGCAGCATCTGGTATAGTACATGTAGCTTACCCATCATTGACAAAAGAAACGATCTATAGTGCATGGTGAGTATATCATACAGGCATTAGAAATCATTGAGTTACTTATTTCTCTATTTTGCTCACAGAAGGCAGTTAATTCTGATAATTATAGTTACATAACTGAAGAGACTAGCTAACTAACCATGAGACCAGCTCCTGTCCAGCCCAATCAGTGTATATCGGCCCATTTTCAAGAGAATAAGAACTACTGAAGACAGTGCTGCTTACTTACAAAGAAAGGTGTGTGTCTGTCATATTTACAGTAACTTGCACTTCAAATTGTGATTACCAAACACAGACCAAACGATGCTTACTTGCATTGCTTGTGTATCATACGTCAAAGGCAGATCCAGGGGGGCTACTGGGTGCTTTAGTGAAATTTATCCTGAACTGTCCAAGTGCGGGTGTGTATTTAGCTTAAAATGGCTGATAGACAAAGTAAGTATGTAGGTTGCACAGCTACATAAAAGACGTACTCATGAATATTAACTCATCTTTGTCTCCTCCCTCACTCACTCAGCCCCTCCCAGCACCACCACCTTCAGTAACGACCTTTCCTCTGCCCTCTGCTGCTCCTATCAATCCACCTCCAACAAGCTCTGCTTCCTCTCAACCTCACCTTCCTAGCACTTCTTTAGCATTCCCTTCTCCACCATCTACAACCGATGCATCACAGACAACAGCCTCTCAGAGTGCTGCTTCCCACTCTCCAGTCGACTGGTCCTTGTCAGAAGATTTCCGTCAAAGGTGTACCTCACAGTTTAACGATTTGAAACCAGAAAACGGACTTCTAAAGGGCGAGACAGCTCGGAACTTTTTCGTCCAGTCCCGTCTTTCGATGGATGAACTGTCTAAAATATGGTATGATTTTTGTCAATTTTGTTAGCTTTGTCAATAGTTAGCCAGTTACATGTAGTAATTTGTATCAGCATTTTAGTATGCATGTCTACAATATGCATACTCTTCGTGAGTTAATTATCTGCTTTTGAAGTTTGTGTGTGGCTGTACAAATGAGTGGACACTCACTGACTGGTAGATCGTGTTGTAGTGTAGTACCCTCCACAGGGCTACACATCTTTTTTTAGTATACACAGCTGCCACTTTCATTAGAAATTGCTTGAAGCGAGTGATATGTGCATTCGCAAAAGTTTGGAGTAAAAAATGATATATTTCAGTCGAGATTTTGTATAATAGTCTCAGCTAGGACTCAGAATAGATGTAAGGGAGAGCACCCACTATATGAAACCTTGCAACCTGCTTGTACAGCACAGCTTCATACGTACAACCGAACCATATGTAATCTTTAATAGAAAGCAATTTTTCTCCATTTCAAACTCTTAGTGAACTAGTGAAGTGTCTGTGTATAACAGGAGCACTGTGTGGGCGTGTGTGTGTTAGTGTGAATCGCAATGCAGAGAATGTGTGTTTAGGCATTGCCTAGCCTTGTCTGTTGCTTGTATTCTGTGTTATTGCTGTGTGTTCTCAACTATTGTTATTCTGATAATTACTGTGTACCCACTTTGTGTATACAAAGTGATAGAGCAGTACTTGCTTTCATTTTCTGTATTGGTTTGTCAAATAAACATACACGTATCTATGGAAACATGTTAGTGACCCTTCCCTGTAGCTACCTCTAAATTAAGGACACCCACTATAATCTGACATTACGTAATAAATTGTTCTCCTACGCCCTTCTAGTCTGGACGACATTATAGTGGAGCCCCTATAAGGCGGACACCATCGGGACCAACAAAATTGTCAATTATAGAGAGGGTGTCCTCTGGTCAGGGGTTTATTATACATTATGTGGGTTATATTTGGGATTCATTAAGTGTCCATTATAGAGGAATGAGGGTGTTTTCTAGAGGAATAAGAGAGGTTCCACTGTATTGGTGGGTTCCCAATGGTGTCCGGTTTGAGGGATTCCACTGTAGTTGCTTTATTTCTTTTAGGTTGTATTGCCTGGTCTCATGCTGTGCATTGTTATCTTGAGCTCATGCAGTTCTATAGTGTACTACACATGCGCCTTTGACCGTTCAACTAATTTCCTGAATGTGGTTGCGTATCTCAAAAAACTGGTACATGTTGTCAACAGCAGACTTGTAAATAACAGTACATGTGAAAGCTGTCAGTGTTAATTTACACCTCAAACACTTCATGTGCAACACCAATTGACTGTTAGTTGAAGTGCATGTGTTAAATCTTCTTATATCTTGTCTTATACCGCGTTCACACTACGCGCTAAAACAGAACCGAACCGGGCCGGCCCGGTTGCAAATCTCTGACAGTATGAACGCAACTGAACTGAGCTACAACTGAACTGAACTGCACCATCGTGGCACACCAACCATAGGTGGGCCGCTTCCAGCACGGTTCGGTTGTGTCGGAACTTTGATCATAAAGTGTGGCCCGGTTCGGTTCGGCCCGGTTCTAACGTACAGTGTGAACGGGGTATTAGGGTGTTGCTATGTGACCTAAAATGCTCTGGATTGCCCATGGTATATATACATGTATGGTATACTATAGGGTGTTGCTATGTGACGGAAAATGCTCTGTATTGCCCCGCCTTTGTCGCCTGGGCTGCAATAATTTGTTATGTAAATGTAGTTCATGTCTCACAAGAGTGTATTATCGTACATGTGTGTACTGTGTGGGTACGGTACAATCTTATCAAAGGCATTATCACACTCTAGGGAGGGTATTGTACTGTTGATGTTGTTTATAGTTCACAAACATGTATAACAGATGCTTCTGCACACAGTACATTCACACAAAGCTTTGAGGTCAATACAGTGAGTATGTGGATGTACAGGATAGCAACCAAAAGGTCATGATTAGTTGGCATAGGTTAGTTAACGCTATGTAGTCAGCTTGTTATGTACCAGAGGGTTTCAAGAATTGATAGAGTAATGGTTGCCTAGTTACGTATCACTGCTATTAGAAATAGTTGTCTAGTTGTATGCTAACATGGACTCTTGCACGCTGGAAGCCTTGAAGTCAGCACGTGCAATGTAATGTACAGGTGTAGTCAAACCAATCTTACACAGGTTTGAAGATGGATAGAATTAGCAGTTGCTATAGTTGCGTATCACTGGTAATGTGATGGCTCTGATGTTGTACATAACTAATTGTTAACATAATTTGCTAAAAGTATTACCTAATTATCATTCTAACTCCAAGTCCTGAACATAATCTCTGTTGTATTCTAAGGCTTCCTGGTATTTCTTATGATAAGTGTTATTAGAGAGAAAGAGACAGTCGGCTGTCTTTCCTTGTTGTTAGTGCTATGAAGCCAACTTGTGTTTCATGCTTACAATAGCTAGCATCATTGAGAGGGCTGTTTGTTGTGATAATGATGGTTACCTGGTTTGCATAATAGAAGCACTATGTGTCAGTACATCTTGTAAGGGTTTGTGAGTATCTGCTACTCCCTTATACATGAGGAATAACAACAGGACTGTCTAGGGTATAAATTACTTATTTTAATTTTGCTACAAATAGCAAAAATAATATTATTTTGTGTGAAAGAGTACAGGAAACTATTTTACTGTTTGATGTGTGTAATATTCAGTGAATATTCCATGTCATTTCAGTCATCGATATCTGTTTCCATGTTGTCATGAAACCAAGTATCATAGATGCAAGTATATATGCCTTTTCCTCACACAAGCAAGCACTAATTTTCTCTCGACGATCATCGTCCCATTCTCATAGTGCATTAGCATGTTGACAGCACAACAACAAAAAGTTGATTAATAACAATTTACCTACATTATTCCAAGAGTAAGTTATTTGTTTTGTCAAAATAATTATTAATGGTATCCACTAAAATTTGAATTTTACCCGCTACACAGTAGGCTTCTTACATTAACCCTTCACAAGCGACGGGCGAATATAGTCACCTAGCAAGTTTGACGTCACTGGACGTGGGCGTTAAAATTCGAAGATAGTTTATTTCACCTATAGACCAAATACAGCTATGTGTGGTGTGATGGCGATCCATTGGCGGGGCCTGCGGCCCCACCTAGCAGAGCTATGGCGGGATTACCTAGCACCACTGGGTCTCCAGGGGCTTCTTGACATAAAAAGCAGCCATACATGCACTAACTTTGTCTCACACATGCTGTTTTGACCAAAGAAGCGGCGTTTTTTGCTCCAGTGAGAGTGATTCTAGCACACGACAGTTGGTAGATCGTCGAGTGGGCGTGGTTAATTGCAATTGTCATTGACAACAAGCCCACACGTTGTGCAAGTTGATTTTGCATATTAACAGTGATCACAGCGCTAGTTTGTCTGTCTAATGGTTGCAAAGGTTAGTGAAATTCACAAAATAGAGGCTAGAATTGCTGTCCACACTTGAATTTAATAAAATTTAATTTACCTGCTACACATGCAGTAGGCTTCTTACATTAATAGCTCCAAAGTGTCACCTTTTACACAAAATACAGGACAGAGGATGATATGGAAACTTGAATCCTCCCTATGTGTGTTCAACTGGCTATGTTATGCTAAGACAGCGATGCCCATTGTGCATGTGCACATTAGTCAGTAATATCATCCTATGAGTGTGGTTCCTATGATAGAACAACTGCAACTACAGGAGTATAAACATTGCCAGTGATTTAGAGCTATATATGGTCATGTGTAGTTGAGTAAAGTAAAGTAAAAAAGTTTTAATAAAAAAAACTAAAAAGTGTAGGGATGACTCTTGCAAAAGTAAAGGAACAAGATGGGATAATGCTTGCAAAAGTAAAAGAACAAGATGGGATGATGCTTGCAAAAGTAAAGGAACAAGATGGGATAATGCTTGCAAAAGTAAAGGAACAAGATGGAATAATGCTTGCAAATGTAAAAGTCCCAAGTATCCCTACATCAGCGGCTTGCTGCGGTGACGTTCAACTGACAAAATTGATGCGGAATCCTTTTCCTACACCTTTTACAACCGTCAATTACTTCATCGGACTGCGTCCTCCAAATACAGCTACCTGCAGCTTATTTACAACTGTCAACTACTTCATCGGACTGCGTCCTCCAAACACAGATACCTCTAGCTATATACAACTGTCAACTACTTCATCGGACTGCGTCCTCCTAAACAGATACCTCTATATTTATTTACAACCGTCAATTACTTCATCGGACTGCGTCCTCCTTCAAGCCGCTGATGTAGGGATACTTGGGACTTTTACATTTGCAAGCATTATTCCATCTTGTTCCTTTACTTTTGCAAGCATTATCCCATCTTGTTCCTTTACTTTTGCAAGCATCATCCCATCTTGTTCTTTTACTTTTGCAAGCATTATCCCATCTTGTTCCTTTACTTTTGCAAGAGTCATCCCTACACTTTTTAGTTTTTTTTATTAAAACTTTTTTACTTTACTTGTTCCTGTTACTTTTTTGATCACTATCAGTTTAAAATTATCAGCTGTATTCTATGCTAGCTGTTATTTCATTTTTACAACTCTGTGAGCAGCAGTTACTAGCTAGTAGATGAGAAGGTGCATAACCTCTATATATAGTCAGAGAGTCAAGGAACATGGAATGTTATTATCGGCAATCACGAAAAGGTTTAAATTAGTTAGAGAGGTTGAGTTGACAACGTGATATTTCCTAGCACTGTAATGGATGAAGAAGAGACTAACGCTGACAACTCAGTGGAACACTATGGTGATCATGGCTGGAAGACTCTGAGTCCGCCGGGATAGAGGATTCGCCGGAGTAGACACGCCTAGTAGAGCCTTGTTGATGGCGATATCACGATCACAGAGGCTACTAGCCATTTAAAATGACCAACGTCCAGTTGTCAACAGCACAGGGGTCCTATAGGTACAGCTCACGCCACGTAGCTAGTGTAAGAAACCTAGCCTGCTAGATCGGGTAGCATCACCGTCGTCAGCGTGGTCGTCAGGTCCGGTTCGCGCCTGCCGTGGGTCATGATGACAGCATAGACAGATCAGTGTTACCCAGGGTATGGTATACTGCTTCTTCATACCTCTAGGCTCTATCTTGCGCGCTGAAGCGCCCATGAGCAGAGAGAAAGCGAGAACCGAGCTCACTTTCAAAACTGATATGGGCGTAGTCAATGATCAGCAGCGACAAGAGGGTTAATTAATGGAGTCGCTCTTCTACAGCCCAAAACGGTCCAAAAACCATGTTTTTCAAGGATTACTCGCTTCTGGTAGTGTTTGATGCTTATCTAAGCACTAAGTGCACTACCCCAGATATATACACGTGCGATGGTGCAGGTTTGATAGTGATTCGTTCACTCAGAACAGCGCTAGGCTTGTCAAAAGAAGAAGAAGAAGAAGAAAGAAGATGAACAATACGCGTGGGCGGCGATTTTGTTTTACCTCTTTAGAAACGTCTGCCAGCTTCGCCAAAGGTATTTCCATGCTCAGAACAATCGCCTGATCAATCCTAGATGTCTGGAATTTTGATAAACGCTAAAACAGCGAAGATCTGCAACTAGCTCCCTGAGAGTCGCCATCTTGATTTTCGTCGTCGAGCAAGCAATCCCGGCGACTTTCACGGACTTCCTGCAAGCGCTTACACTTCAGATTCCCTCAGAGATAGTTAAAATGCAGTAGAAATGTATAACAAAAGAGATATGTGCGAAAACTAATTTTCACACATGAGTAGCCGCCATCTTAATTCGTGGTCATCCCTACATATCATTGCCTATCGGCAATGATAATAGAGAAATAAAATACCTCTGCCCACTTCAAGTGTTTGCAGAATACAAATAATTTCACTTTGTACACAGTACAAGCTTATATAGTCATAACTTTGACCTAATACTCCAAAATATTGTTATAGTGATCACACTTACCATTGCAAGTTATGCTACTAAATGTACATGCAGAGATGTGGTGGTTGAAAGTGTGACCTTAAAAACCCACAGTTGTTACATGAACAGCCATTAGTTTGCTTGAAATGGCGAGTGTAATACATATAGACTATTATCTTAAAGGCTTTAACCCTTTAATTACTAAATTATCCAGCTGAAATTTTAACCTCGTAAATGCTGACCACTTCTCTCGTGAATATCTCGTGTGTCTTTTGTGCTACTGGTCTGAAATTTGCGTCCTTTTACCCCAGTGAGTAGTCGCAATTGCCCACACTCAAGTCGGTCATTATGCCCCTCCCACTTCGAAAGTGAAGCCGAAAAAGTGCAACGACCTTGTCAAATTTTGCTCAAAGTTAGTACTTTGGGGCTGGCTGCTGAAAAGTACACACAAATAGCAGTGGTTTTGGTGAGTGCAAAATGTAGCCAAGATCATAGAGAATGCACAAAAATGTGTTTGCGAGCACCCTGAAGCCATAAAATGTCCAAATTGTCTTGGCAGCCATTTGGTTTCTCCTAAAACGTTGTGAAATTTGCACTGAAGCCATAGAAATGCCGTCGCCATAACGTTTAGCGCAGGGGGCGCACCGAAAACCGGTCAATTTTTTGCGGTTATTTGTATTCTTCAATTTGGCTTAATTTTGGGATATTTTAACACTTTTTGATAAAGTTATGGTGTCTGAAGTATGTATGTCGCCAAAAGGCGACAATAGGGGTTAAAGGGTTAATGTTATACATGACGTCACGCACTCAAATGCATTATAGAATACTGTACCTTACAGCAGTTGCCTTACAGTGTATTATCATGGGGTATGGTCTAAAAAATTATTTTTGTAAACTTTCGAAGCACTCTCTTTTTCAATAGTGTATTCTGGATATACTGTGTACTAAATGCATTTTATTGTTTGAGAAAAGTTGACCTTTTCGTACACATGTACGCAAGTTTCTGTACACATGTAAGCTTGTTTCTTTTCTGGGATTTGAAATTTGTTGTAACTTATTTCAACACTCTACATTCTTAGTTAGAGCAGTTTTATAAACTCTTAAAAGTGGAAAGCGTCCACCATAGAGTGTAAACCAGAGAGGGCATGTACACTATCCAATTCACTATCCAAATAAGGCACAAATCATGCTTTACTCTTTTGTCACTTGTTGTACATGAATTAATTTTATTCAGGAAACTAGCGGATGGTGATCAAGATGGTGCCCTGACCCTCCATGAGTTCTGTGTGGCTATGAAGCTCGTGCTTGTTCGCAGAAAGAGAGACGAAATTCCTTCATCACTGCCCGAATCTCTCGTACAACTTAGAAAGAAACAAGGCAAGTGTTATATCACACTACATGTACTAGTATTGGTCTAATGTATAAAACTTGATTTAATAATTATATTTTAGGTTAGTTACAAGTAAGTTATACACCGAGGTAGAGGTGTATAGAATTTGGATACCGAGGGTGAAGCCCGAGGAATCTAAATTCACATATGCACCAAAAACTGAGGTTTATAACTGGTTTAAACTATGATTTTGACTTACCTGGAGAATAATAGCACTGTTGTACCAGCAAGCTACCCGAAATGGCTCAGAAGATACAAATAGCGTGATAAACAGCGCTTAGTTTGCTGCCTAGTGTGCAGTGGTGCCATGTTATTTTTACACCTGCCAACGCACCAGATAAATATGCAAATTTGGATACCTCATTATGTCAAAGAGAATTATTTATATCTTAGTTAAAATGTTAGTTACTGCTCATTGTCAGGTTGATAAAGTGTAGAGTATAATATTGTGTTAAATCTGTGAAGTAGTGATCAGAAATTTACAACTGACAATGACGGCACTATAAACACATTTGAGTGTGTTTAGCAAGATTTTCATTTTTTCTTTAGATTCTCGTCATCCTATCAATCCTAGAATGAGATTCTCCATACCTCCTCCTCCTCCTTCTTCTGCTCCTAATTCACACACCTCCATTACTGATCCAAACTCAAAAAATATTCCTCCAATAGACGAAACATCAGAATCGCCCACCAAGAAATCACTAGTGAATCAAAAGTCAGCTCCTAATCTTCTCGAACCTTCCGCTTCATTGAGTGAGAAAGATTTTTTCTCGATCACTCAAGACTTGAGTAAAAAGAAGTCTAAGAAAGAAGACGACGAAAGGGAGCTTATGTCAGAGTCATTCACTGAGCCAGTTGCAACAGATGAAGATGATGGAGTTGTAACTAAAGAGAGAACGAGAAATGAGTCGCTTGGTTTTGGGTTTGATCCCAGTCTCGAATTTAGGTCTAAAGCGATGACCATGGGACCAGCTGTGGCTAGGCTGATATCGTTTGGTGATGCAGGCGACACTGATGATGGTTCAGCGGATGATACTGCGGTATTAGTGGAAGAAAAGAAAATGAGAAGACGGTCGTCATCGCTGTCAGAACAAGCGCCAAAGCCGAAACCACGTCGGAAGAAAAAGAATTCACCGAAAGTAGATCGATCTTCGACGTCGACTGAAGACACACCCACTCGTAAAGCGGCCCCACCCCCACCAGCACCTTACACACGCAGAAGTACATCACCTCTCCCGAGATCAACGTCAGCTGACAGCTTCCAAACGCAAGATACAACTCTGTTCATCAACAAGGACCCTACAAGCCCTAATCGATCGGACTCCAGTGGTGGCACGAACTACCAATCTAAGCCTGTGCATGAGACCGCCCAGAGCAAATGAGGTGTCTTCTTACTCGAGACATTTAGACGAGGATGATAATAAATCAGGTGGTGAAGATCTTAGTAAAGAAAAGAACCAAGTAGTTTCAAGACAACGCACGCTATCACCTGATTCAGCTGATGACAAGTTTGTGAAGGGACATGCTCGTAACCCATCATGGGGCATGATACTGAAGGATGAAAAAAATCCAAGTGAGTTGAGGCAAAATGCTTATGCACTTTATTACTCCTTTCTCTCCCTCTCCCTCTCCCTCTCTCTCTCTCCCTCCCTACCTCCCTCCCCCCCCTCTCTCTCTCTCTCTCTCTCTCCCTCCCTCTCTTCCTACCTCGATCCCTTCCTCCCTCCCTTCTTGTTTCCTTTCAGTGACGGATGATCTACCATCAGCAGAACCTCCTAAACTACCACCAGTGAGTATATTTCACACACACACACACACACACACACACACACACACACACACACACACACACACACACTCACTTCACTTTGTTTCACTCACCTGTAGAGAACTAGCAAGCATAATCTCAGTGCTTTATGAGACCTCACCTCCTCCGGGTCAGTTGTCACGATCAGCATCTACAGGTAGCTTAGCCAGCATTGGAAGAGGAACATCAATATCAGTGGTGAGTGTACAGACATTACAAGCCACTGGGAAGCTTTAAATTGTGCACAACAAACCACTGAGTTACTGCTCTATAGCAGACACTAGTCCTGATTGAGCGAATCCTGTACACAGCAAACCACTGAGTTACTGCTCTGTAGCAATGTTAATGTTCTTCCCACTCCACAGAAGGCACGTAGTCCACCAGTAGATTCTGATAGTTTACTGACCTCCATGGAGCTAATCACAGAGACTAGCCTACCAAAGAGACCAGCTCCTGCCCCGCCCACTAGGCCCAAGCCACCTCGCAAGGTACCAATGTACCCGCCTAGTTTCAAGAGAGTGGAAGCTGGTGACTCACCTGAAGACAGTGACCTAGTAATGTCCGTGGAGGAAAGGTGTGTGGCTGTGTGTGTGTGTGTGCGTGTGTGTGTGTGTGTGTGTGTGTGTGTGTGTGTGTGTGTGTGTGTGTGTGTGTGTGTGTGTGTGTGTGTGTGTGTGTGTGTGTGTGTGTGTGTGTGTGTGTGTGTGTGTGTGTGTGTGTGTGTGTGTGTGTGTGTGTGTGAGTGAGTGAGTGAGAGTGTGTGTGTGTGTGTGTGTGATAGTATGTGTATGTATGTGTGCGTGTGTACCGATACTTTGCCCTATCAATAATGGTACATATGTGCCTATATCGGTAGTTCCAGTGACTAGTACAATGCATGCATCAACAACAAAATCTGATTTTAGTTTTTACTTTGTGTTCAGGTCAAGTTTAGTTGAGTCATACAAGAAGAAGACTAAAGTTGAGTTACAGCGTTCTATCAAATCTCTCAAGGATGACAATGCTATGTTCACTAACCTCAATCAAGACTTGAGAAGAATACTAACAGGAGTAAGTATGGTGCATGCAAAGTAAGTACTGTGCGATACATACAATGTATGTACTATTAACCTCCATGATGTGATAGCCTTTGGTATCTAGGTCCCTCCCTGGGTGTGTGGGTTAAGCATTTGGGTCTGTCTATATGCATAACAGTGTGTGTGACCAAAAAATCTACTGATGAAATCTAAAAATGCACTGCTTCACCTCTCAATGATAATAGTTCTCCACGGCTTGGTTGTGAAATTTTTATTCTTCGAATAAAAATTTCAATAAAATTCTTTGAATATAGCCCCATGTGAGCCCCATAGATTGTACCCATAGAAGGTGAGCCCCATGTGAGCCCCATAGATTGTACCCATAGAAGGTGAGCCCCATAGCCCCATGTGAGCCCCATAGATTGCACCCATAGAAGGTGAGCCCCATGTGAGCCCCATAGATTGCACCCATAGAAGGTGAGCCCCATAGCCCCATGTGAGCCCCATAGATTGCACCCATAGAAGGTGCAATCTCTCTAACTCAAATATCAGTAGCGGCATAATGATCATTTCTTCTTTGTTACAATGTAGTTGAGAGAAGAACAAGCTAGACTGGAGGTGCTGATGGATCATCAAAGATGACACTATCACAGTCCAGTGTGTATTATACTAGTCAACTACTGTTGCTCGTCTGTTGTGTGTTTGTGGTTTGTACAAAATTAAGTAATTATTCATGAATAATAATGAATAATAATAATTATTATTGTATTCATGATTGTTTCTCACGTGATAAATGATTGCTGTGACTAAGCTGAGCTGAGTTGAGCCATAGATTTAGAGCCTGGAGTGGCGCAGTAAGCGATGGGTGCGAACCAGAGCTCAACAAGTGACGAAAACAGTTGTTCTAGTGATACGGACGACAAAATCGTCGAACCTCCGAGGGAAATCAGAAAGCTCGCTATCGAGGAGCCGGCTCATACTGCTGTGGCACCGCCGCCATCGGGCGAAGGCAACATAGCGCATCCTCTCAGTCATACAAGTTCTTCTGACATTCAAGTTACTAGACTTACGTTGAAAATACCAAAGCTAGACGAGGAAACCACGCCGTGGAAAGGGTCTATAAGCAAGCTAACAAGCCAGCAATCATCTGCTAGTTCTGCTAATGAAAAAGAACAAGTAAGTGTTATAATTATTATTACTTTTAATGCATGTGACTAAGTTGCCGAATATACATGGTGACAGATTGTCGGTTCATTAGTCTAAGTACTGTAGTCTCAATAATAGCAAGTGAGGAAGGGTCTGGTGCATTTAGTATGAACATTGGAATGTTGTGGGCAGGTGTTTTGACAACCGGCTTACTACGTGTCAGTACAAAGCATACAGCCTAAAGAGGGCACTCAGCTGATTTTAGCAACTCAGTACATATTTTGTTGTAAAAAAAATTATTCTGGGAGCTTTTGCTTCCAAAGTTGGTGTAAGTGTAAAATGATCCTCTCTGCCTATGTTAGTCAAATTAGAAATAATAATTCTACAGTGCTTCCAGCTTAGTCGCTCCACTTTTTAATTTTTTGCAACCATGAAATATTTTCGCATGTAAAAATTTTATTTCAATAGCTATATGCATGATTCTTGGAATAGACGTAGGTACATCATATCTCTATCAGAATGTCAATTCAGGAGGATACAGAATGAACCGTAATGTTTGTACGACATCAAACGTGATAGGAACTGGTGCGACTATTGCAGTAGCTACTTTTTAAGAGTGAACTCAAAAATTACTTCGAGTTAAGAACACACTTCACTTCAAGTAAATATAGTGCCTTTTACACTGGTATACCAAGAATTGAACATTATCTTTGCGCGCAGAGTTTTTCAGAGCTTGTTGAAGCGTTGAAATTGGAGGTTTTCAATGCCCTGGACTTTTTAAGAACAAACTTCAGAAACCTTTCGAGTTAAGAAAAATCCCTTTAGTTTTATAATGATAGGTATATGATACATCCATAAAACAGAATTCAGGCCTGTATCTTTATCGCTTTGCAAGTAGCGATTGCGTTTGTGATACTACTCGACGATGCCGTCGAATTGCTGTCTTACTGATGACGTCGGCTACTTCACTCCTACGTTGTATGACGACATCGAGTGTGCCGCGTGCATCTGAAGCGCGCGCCAAGTGCCCGACAAATGGCTGTTACTGAACTTGATCTGGTGTCTTTCACATCGCTAGTACGAGGGATTAAGTTTTACAATGTTTCGACAAGTGCAGTTCGTGTCGGAGATTTTGTTTGTGTTAAAGTTATTATAATCAGTTATTATTGACGTCACATGTTCATGATGATGTTACAACAAAAATTTATAATTTTAGTGTTGTTTCGAGTTAAGTATTAACCATTTACTGTTTGATTGTAAGGTAGGTCTTTGTTCATCTCACAAAGTTTGGAGGCTTATCTTTGATCCATGCTAATGTAGGAAGCCAAAAAGGACAGAAATTTTAGTGGTTTTGAGTTGAAAATTGCTTTAAGCTGAGAATTCAACAGCTTTGCGAGTTAAGAAAAACCACTTGATACATGGATAGCCGAATACTTGTAGTTTTCACTAGTTTTTAAACTAGCGTGATACGTCCATCCATGCGCAAACGCGGTCGTCGAGAACAACAACCTTTAGCTGAGACTTCGACTCTCTCCCGTGTTATAATGATATTCATCCAATATGAGCGTTATCGATTACGCATTTCTGCATGCGCTGCGCCGCTAACCGTCGAGCGGCAAGAATGGCGCCGATCAAAATCTGTGTTTTGCGCTTTGCCCGTTCTTAAGCGTGCTTCTACAGCATAGATACTAGCTAAGCTCGAGGAAATAATAACCACTAAGCCTTGTTGTGGCGCTAGACAGTGGCTGCTGTGTCGCAGGTGTGGTTCGTCGTGACGTCGTACAAAGTATAGTGATGTCACAAACATGGCGCTATTGTATTAGCTTCAATGGGAGAGAGCTGTAGAGCATCGTGTGTCTTGCATTTTCTCATGCTCATAGTTGCAATCTGCATTAATGCAATAGAAATAGCGATGTAGAAAGTTTTGCAGACTAAATTAAAAATTAGATGAGTGCCCTCTTTAGGCTGTAAGCACTGTATAGTTATCTTGAGCTTGCAGATGTAGTATGCTATGCATGTTGCTTTCAATGTACAATATTGTGATCGAATGCGCTTACGTTTCTCAAGAAGATCACTGTATGTTGTTAACAACTGACTTGAGATTTGCTGTACAAACACACAGAACAACATGTAGCAGTGTCAGAGAGTGGTCTAATTAAGGTGAAGCAAATAACATTATTTACCATAGATATCGATCGTCAACCGGCTATGCCCAATAGTCATAATACAAATTTTGTGGCGTGCGCTCACCATCATGGCGGCTAATGAAGACGTTTTTTGGTACCACTATTCCTTGATGCAGGCTGCTGTTGCTAGCTGGATTGAGCCCCTTAGACATTGGGCCATAGAAATTTGCATTGATTTTAACGAAGTAAGCTATATCTTCCGTGTAATAGCTGTATATTGAAACGTGAGTGGCAGAACTGGCTACAGTGGACCACACGAAGAGACTGTAAAAGTATTTTTTGACATTTTGTTTCATATCTCAGGAACCAAGTGTGCTATGATCATGTAGCAGGTACCATTATGATCCTCTATCCTTACTGAACACCCTCATTCATATGGCTTTGTGTCACGTGACGTGGGAGTGTCACAACATGGCGGCGTATCACACCCACTGGAACCAGAGGAGGTTGGAAGCATTAATATTCAGTCATGTGACTTGTGGTTTGTAAATTCTCTCCAAATCAAAATGTATGGCGAATCTTGGTTGTCAATTTTACGTTATTCTCCGGACAGAATTTAACGAATTTAGTATGAATCGAAAGCTCTTGCACAGCAGATTACAAATATGCGATCTACCCGATCCAACCCAGGGGTTCCTGAGCTGCTATGGGCGAGAAAGTAGTGACGATTCTCAACTGTGGAAAACACTACAGTTATTGTTCGTGCAAGCAATCAGCTTATTGACAAGCCTCCTACAGACGTCCCGAAGCAAAATCTTGGCGTTTAAAACGGCGAGCGAAGAGACAGCTCCATCAGTTATCTGCAAAACCCAGTATACAGCTGACGAGACCTGGTCAGAGCTAGAACTAAGAAAGTTGCTTAAATTTAAGCTGTTTCACAGAAAAAAAGATTCCTGAATCCAGCACAAGTGTGCTGTATACTGGAGTTGTGCTACTTCTTCCTAGATTTCACGACATACAAAGCACAGAAACTGGTGTGCAGTGCACTATACAAATAGCTAAACCAATTATTCTAAGATCATATCTTTGAGTAAGACCAGTAATCAAGCTCTATGCAATACCATTTTAGAAAGAATCCACGAATGAGTTCTAGTGCTGTATGCTAGCGCCATTGAGCCACGCCTCATGATGGAACGTTAGCTATGCTCATTCGAAATCACGTGCGCATAATAACAGCCTACAATCACGTGCGCATACTAATGCTTCCAACCTCCTCTGCACTGGAACGACAGTTTTTAGTTAGGATTTCCAGAACTACTGGTAGTTAAGATTTCTTAACGCTGCATTACAACCTTCACCTAGAGCGCTAGCCAGTGGGCAAGTGTCCATCTTTATCTAGCGTTAGTTCGACGACGGGGAGCAAAAGATGGGTTTCGCAACAAGCCAAAACTTTAGGTGCGGGAAATCCGATTCTGTGGGAGTTAAGCTCCAATACTAGGAGACTGCACAGCCAATACATCCATCCACACTTTGCCACACACTATGTGTCCCTTTAAATGTGCACAGCGACAAACGAGACTCTTTCCTGCTCGAGTGCTGTTTTCTTGCCTTCATCTTGCTAATTTAATGGATTTTGTGATGTCACGCATAATAACTATTGGCTGTCTAAAGCGTCATGCATGTAACTATTGAAAACACATTGAATAAATCAGTGTAATAGTTATGATGCAACACATGTTAATAACCAACTTGTGACATCACAAAATCCATTAAATTAGCAAGATGGCGGCAAGAAAACAGCACTCGAGCAGGAAAGAGTCTCGTTTGTCGCTGTGCACATTTATAGGGAGACGTAGTGTGTGGCAAAGTGTGGATGGATGTATTGGCTGTGCAGTCTCCTAGTATTGGAGCTTAACTCCCACGGAATCGGATTTCCCGCTCATAAAGTTTTGGCTTGTCGCGAAACCCATCTTTTGCTCCCCGTCGTCGAACTAACGCTAGTTAAAGACGGACACTTGCCCGCTGGTTAGCGCTCTAGGTGAAGGTTGTAATGAGAAATCTTAACTACTAGTAGTTCTGGAAATCCTAACTAAAAACTGTCGTTCCAGTGGGTGTGACACGCCGCCATGTTGTGACACTCCCATGTCACGTAACACAAAGCCATATCAATGAGTGTGTTCAGTAAGGATAGAGGATCATAATGGTACCTGCTACATGATCATAGCACACTTGGTTCCTGAGATATGAAACAAAATGTCAAAAACATACTTTTACAGTCTCTTCGTGTGGTCCACTGTAGTATTCAAGAAGCCAGGCTTTATTAATTTTGGAAACAAACGATGTAATTGCATGTGAAGCACAAGAAGGCAAGTGTATCTGTAGTATTTATTCTCTGTCTCTCTTGTGCTGCTGTCGCACATAGTGTACCTGATGCCCACCAGCAGGCATCGTCCGTACCACCAGGAGCGTATAAGGGGAAGGAGCGTTCAACTACCGTATACACTTAGTAATATTGAAGTCTAAAGTCCGCCGCCATGCGCTGTTGCTACTTGGAACTTGGGCCTTCGTGTGTTGTGGCTTGCATCCACGTTTCGTCCTACCCGTCTCCGGCTAGAACAAGCAAGCGTTCAGGCAGAGCAAGCGTTACAACAAGCAAGCGTTCGCCGTCTTATGCGTCCAGCAAAACCTTCCTTATAAGGAAGGTTTTTGGTCACGCAGCGCAAGCAGCAGACATTAGGCTCCGATATTTATATTAGTTACACACTCCTTCCCCTTATACGCTCCTGGTACCACTAATTCTGTTTATGCAACAGCACTCAAACTTAGAATAGTAAGAGGAGCCACTAGGTGACTAGGCACCACACACATAAGTAAAAGTATTGTAGAAAAAATGAAAGGTATCTGCATAAAATATGAATAATGTTAACTATTTCTTGTTTCCGCTGAAGCGCCACCTTAACACGTTAATCAAAACAATCAGGGGACTCAAGAAGCTGCCTGAGCTTTGATATGCTTGTCAATTGACTACAGGATGTGATGGTCTGGCTAAGGCCTCGTTCACACTACGATAGAGATGACGTCAAATTACTGCAATCACTGTCACGACAGCAAATGCATGCAGTCACACTACCCGCCTTGCTGTTGTATCGTCTTGAGAGACTACCGCTTTGCTACACTCCTTTGCCAACTAACAAGGCTTTTGAGAATGTACAGTTCACTGTATTTTAAGGCATGAGTCCTTTTCGAAGCCAGCAAGCTGATCGTCGGCCATTCAACAATGCTCCCGTAGCTTTTCCTCATAATCACCAGTTTGTCAGTCTCTCCGGGGGGAGCTGTTAGATAATTTTTGTTCGATATTGGGTTATCTTGGGATTGTAGCATGCAAATTTGGCTCAATACTAGCTTTGTTGCAGTCATATAACAGCTGTCGCAGTCGTAATCTTGGGCTCCAATGGCGCGACAACGTCTACTGTACGACAATGGCACGACAACGAATATAACGGACATACCCGGAGAAATGACGTCGATCTTGTCGATGTCGCCAATTTTATTGTAGTGTGACCGAGGCCTAACCCATTATGACATCATCTAAGAGAAAGGAGCGTTCAACCATAGATACAACTAGTATACCAACAGGGATTGGAAATGGTGCCCATTCAAATACATTTTGTATTACGAGCTGATTTTACATCCTCATTACGGGTTAAACATTTAACGTTGCCGCAACGAGGTCGTTTCTAAGGTAGCTTTTGGCGACCTTGTTAAAAGGAGTCACTGTCACGGCACGTTGTCAAGCTCTGGTGATTGACTAGAATGTTCTGCGTACACTTTGATAGTAAAGACGACTTGAGTACTGATTGCTAACTGACGAAGCGGCTGGACAAGCGTTGTGAAACGCTAAGCAGCTTGTTTACTCTGCTGAAAAGTGGTTCTGTACCTGTTCCTAGTTTTTAGTTGTTGTTCGGTCCATTCTTGATAACATGTTATTTTGTACATGTCCTCGTGAAAATAGTACATTTTCTATTCTTGATCTCACACAGTGTAACGCTATTAGGGCTGTGCGATACTTCGATATTTTAGGATTACTGCGATATTAATAAAATGTACCGCAATATGATATTGAAGAAAAATATCGTGTACTACTAGAATTACGTTAGTCGGTTTGTACATCTGTGAATCTGTCTGTCTGTCGGCAGAATTCTAGTTGCTCGCTGAAAACTAAGCGCTGAAATGTGCAACACATGCTAAAGTAACTTTTTTTGCCATGTTTTCAAAATTTTGAAATAAACTGAGCAAGCGCAATGCACTAGTACAGCAATAATATAGATGAAAAGAAAATGATAAGAAAATATTTCAGGTTAATATATGACCAGGGAATACAAATCAGTCAATGAGGGACCTGCCCCTCAGCCACCACTAAGGCTGGATCTGTGGTAAGCAGGTTGGTGAAGTTGGTTTTTGAGTATCTGGACCCCTTCAAACAAGTGATGGTCGAACGTAGCAGGGAGAAACACAATCTGCACCTTAGTAGTCGGATCATCGTACTGTTAGTTTATCAGCAATCATAGTCGTTATTTGCTTTAAAATGAATTGTAACGATTTTGGTTGTATGACTCTGTTCGTGAGTTATGGCGTAATTTGCATGCTTACCTCGCTGATCAATGGCGATTTAGAGTTCTCCGTAGACAAAACTATGCACAATTGACTGCCTAGAAGCTAATAGGTTAGCATTTCACTACAGGATAGCAGCGCATGTCTAAAGAAATTGTGTAAGCAAGCTATGGACGCTATCTCAATCATGTGGTTGTTGCTGGCGATCTGGTATTCGCAAAGCTATCCACTGCAGTTGACTACTTAGAAGCTGATAGGTTAGAATTTCACCACAGGACACATGTAGCAGCCCAGGTCTAGAGAAATTTTTAAGCAAGGTATGGAAGCTGTCTCACTCGTGTTCAGTATGCATGGGCCGGCATGGGCTGTACTGAACATTGTAGACATGCCCAGTTGAATTGTGGTCAGCACTGATTGGCTTCTGATTGCATAACTATTTCTTTGTAATTGCTGTACAGAATGGTATAACAGCTGCAATTTATTGTGTATGTCAATGCCAAATGTTCCACCGAGGCATCTGCACCTTTGGTGCCTAGTTAGTCACTGTTTTAGCAATAATAGTATCATGATACCTTTTCCAATAATTATTGCACAGCCCTAAGCGCTACGGTACCGCACGAGACAAACTAAGCTGTTCAACCCTGTTTGTACAGATGTTGGTGTACCTCTTCCAGGCGCGTGTCCAGAATGAGGAAAGATAGGTGCGTGTGAACTGAGCGTGCAAAAATTAATGAATATTCATAATGTGGCTGTCCCAGATTGAATTCAGATATTATGCTGTTTTTAATATTTCGAGAAAAAGCCTGGCTAAGTAGCTTGTACGTTATTTTATAGCGGTGCTGCCTGCAGCATACAGCTGTAATATCGCGTACGAGTGAAATCCATGCAACAGATTCTGCACAGATGGCAGGAGAGCTTGCTTGAGCAGTTTTAGCTTCGTTTGCTTCACACAACTTAAAATCTCCAACTGATCGTTTGTGGTTGCCACAAGGCGGGCTTGTCTTTCCGCTATAGCTAACGCTGCGCGGCTGAAACTTGGTATGGTCAAAGTCTATCGATAGACAAGCAAACTGCACTCTGCAAGTCAGTCTGTACAAATACCCATGGCTAGGAAATAAAGATACTTGCTAAGTCATGAATATCATTAATTCTGGTAACCCGCCACCTTAAATTTGGTGATTTAATTTTCAAGGCTGCATGGTCTAGTCCTTGAGAAAAAAATCCCCTCAAAAATTTCCTCTTCTATGGTAGTGTTGCAATGAAATATACCGTAAATCGGGAAATTTTCGTTGTTAAAATATTTTCGTGGATAGGTCCAACCACGAAAATTAAACACACGAAAATATTTTAACAACGAAAATTTGTAAACACGTGTATGTTGAGTTGCGAGTTGTATGGTCTAAGTTTTTGCTCAAGAGCTTGGCTGCAGCTGAAACACTGTCTGCCTGGAGTTACTGTTTAGCCAGCGACCGTGAGTGACCTTCTACTTTGCTGTCAGGAACGAGCGTCTCCGACGATCGCAGCGTCTGGAGGCTGAGAACTTTGGTCTGGCCTAGGCTAACAAAAGGGCAGGATTCATTCATTCATTCAGCTGGCTCCTACACTCTTGTGTACACAATAACCACGAATACAAGCCATCGTTACAGCTGTCAGCAGCATCAGCAATGCAGTTTCGGCTAGAAACTGCTTACATGTTGATAAATTTTCGTTGTTAAAATATTTTCGTGGGCAGGTTGACCCACGAAAATATTTTAACACGAAAATTTAACGCACGAAAATTTTGTTACACGAAAATTTCCCGATTTACGGTACATCACAAGTTTAATGTGTACACAGATATCACTACTGACATCAGTGAACACCATGGAGGATGATACACTGAACGATATCAATGAATTGACTTGTCTTAACTCCTTCGTACTCGGAGATCACGAAAAAGCCATACAGCTCCTTCCTAGTCTGCAGCAACCTGCTGCTATACGGACACTGTGTGTTTGCTGCAACATTGATTCTTATGGAAAGCTATGTACAGATGTCTCTTTACTTCATTTGGCTGCTTTTCATGGTTGGATGGAAATCGTAATCAGCCTAGTGAGCATGTATGACTGTAACACTCAGTGTCGTGATAGCTGGAAACAGACTCCATTACACTATGCTGCTTATGGTGGTAGCCTACCAGTAGTCCAATACCTAATTAATGAACAGCACTGTAACCCAAACAGTGGAGAAGAAAAGGGAAGGACACCGTTGCATTATGCTAACTACAATGGCCACATAGATATAGTCGACTATCTCATTACAAAAGTAGGTTGTGACCCAGGATTACATGACCTATACACTAATGCACCAGTGCATTTTTCTTCTTTTGGTGGTCACTTGAATATAGTTAAGTACCTAATCAAACAATGTAATTGTGAAGCAAATTCTCCAGGATGTCAAGGCTGGACACCTCTTCATCAGGCATGTTTTAATGGTCATATGAATGTAATCCAGTATCTCATCACTGAACAAGGTTGTAATCTAGCATCACAAGATAATGATGGTAACATGCCAATCCACTTTGCTTGTCTTGGTGGACACTTGAATGTTGTTAAGTATCTTATCACTGAACAAAGATGTGATCCAAACGTTAAGGGACAATTTGGTAGGACAACACTGCATTTTGCTTGTCAGAATTGTCACATGGATATAATTCGATATCTCATCACAGAACATGGTTGTGATGCAGCAGTTGAAGACAATAATGGTAACATGCCAATCCATATTGCTTGTTTTTGTGGACACTTGAATGTTGTTAAGTATCTTATCACTGAACAACGATGTGATCCAAACGTTAAGGGACAATTTGGTAGGACAACGCTGTATTTTGCTTGTGAGAAAGGTCACATGGATATAATTAGATATCTCATCACAGAACAAGGTTGTGACCCAGCAGTTGAAGACAATAATGGTAACATGCCAATCCGTATTGCTTGTTTTTGTGGACACTTGAATATTGTTAAGTATCTTATCACTGAACAACGATGTGATACAAACGTTAAGGGACATTTTGGTAGGACAACGCTATATTTTGCTTGTGAGAAAGGTCACATGGATATAATTAGATATCTCATCACAGAACAAGGTTGTGACCCAGCAGTTGAAGACAATAATGGTAACATGCCAATCCATATTGCTTGTTTTTGTGGACACTTGAATGTTGTTAAGTATCTTATCACTGAACAACGATGTGATCCAAACGTTAAGGGACAATTTGGTAGGACAACACTGTATTTTGCTTGTGAGAAAGGTCACATGGATATAATTCGATATCTCATCACAGAACGAGGTTGTGACCCAGCAGTTGAAGACAATAATGGTGACATGCCATTCCATATTGCTTGTCTTGGTGGACACTTGAATGTTGTTAAGTATCTTATCACTGAACAACGATGTGATCCAAACGTTAAGGGACAATTTGGTAGGACAACACTGTATTTTGCTTGTCAGAAAGGTCACATGGATATAATTCGTTATCTCATCACAGAACAAGGTTGTGACCCAGTATTTAAAGACAATAATGGTAACATGTCAATCCATATTGCTTGTCGTGGTGGACACTTGAATGTTGTTAAGTATCTTATCACTGAACAACAATGTGATCCAAACGTTAAGGGACAATTTGGTAGGACAACACTGTATTTTGCTTGTGATAAAGGTCACATGGATTTAATTCGATATCTCATCACAGAACAAGGTTGTGACCCAGCAGTTGAAGACAATAATGGTAACATGCCAATCCATATTGCTTGTCTTGGTAATGGACACTTGAATGTTGTTAAGTACCTTATCACTGAACAACGATGTGATCCAAACGTTAAGGGACAATTTGGTAGGATAACACTTCATTTTGCTTGTGAAAAAGGTCACATGGGTATTATTCGATATCTCATCTCAGAACAAGGTTGTGACCCAGCAGTTGAAGACAATAATGGTAACACGGCAATCCATATTGCTTGTCTTGGTGGACACTTGAATGTTGTTAAGTATCTTATCACTGAACAACGATGTGATCCAAACGTTAAGGGACAATTTGGTAGGACAACACTGTATTTTGCTTGTGAGAAAGGTGACATGGATATAATTAGATATCTCATCACAGAACAAGGTTGTGACCCAGCAGTTGAAGACAATAATGGTAACATGCCAATCCATATTGCTTGTCTTGGTAATGGACACTTGAATGTTGTTAAGTACCTTATCACTGAACAACGATGTGATCCAAACGTTAAGGGACAATTTGGTAGGATAACACTTCATTTTGCTTGTGAAAAAGGTCACATGGATATTATTCGATATCTCATCTCAGAACAAGGTTGTGACCCAGCAGTTGAAGACAATAATGGTAACATGCCAATCCATATTGCTTGTCTTGGTGGACACTTGAATGTTGTTAAGTATCTTATCACTGAACAACGATGTGATCCAAACATTAAGGGACAATTTGGTAGGACAACACTGTATTTTGCTTGTGAGAAAGGTCACATGGATATAATTAGATATCTCATCACAGAACAAGGTTGTGACCCAGCAGTTGAAGACAATAATGGTAACATGCCAATCCATATTTCTTGTCTTTGTGGACTCTTGAATGTTGTTAAGTACCTTATCACTGAACAACGATGTGATCCAAATGTTAAAGGACGATTTGGTAGGACAACACTGTATTTTGCTTGTGAGAAAGGTCACATGGATATAATTAGATATCTCATCACAGAACAAGGTTGTGACCCAGCAGTTGAAGACAATAATGGTAACATGCCAATCCATATTGCTTGTCTTGGTAATGGACACTTAAATGTTGTTAAGTACCTTATCACTGAACAACGATGTGATCCAAACATTAAGGGAGAAATCGGTTGGACAACACTTCATAATGCTTGTAACAAAGGTCACGTGGATATAATTCGATATCTCGTCACAGAACAAGGTTGTGACCCAGCAGTTGAAGACAATGATGGTGACATGCCAATCCATATTGCTTGTATTGGTGGACACTTGAATGTTGTTAAGTACCTTATCACTGAACAACGATGTGATCCAAACGTTAAAGGAGCAAGAGGCAAAACGGCATTGCATTACGTTTGTCGCAATGGTCGTATTGACATAATTCAGTATTTAATCTCGGAACAAGGTTCCAATCCAGCTATTACAGATGATGTGTTTAAAACACCATTGCACATGGCCTGTAACTATGGCCATGTAGATGTTGTGCAGTTGCTTTTACAGGATAGAAGAGTAGATGCATTGAGTATTGACAAATTTGGTAAGACTCCTGCAGATTATATTGTTTATTTCAGTAATAACTGCTATCAGTTATTGAAACTTTTCGAACCTCTTCTAAAGTCACGCAAGGATTTTCCCATTCATTTATTTACGAAAGTTGTTCTTACTGGAAACAGTGGAGCAGGAAAAAGTTCTCTAGCAAAAGTGATTGCTGAGCAAGACGCAGTGAACTTCTCTCGTCAATGTGATACCGATTTCACAAGAAACAGCATTCATAGTCATCATTATAGAATTGAGTCTGAAGTGGAGACTCTCACTGCTGGTATCGATTCCTATATTGTTAAGAGTGAGGCTATTGGTAACTTTGTGCTGTATGACTTGGCAGGTCACTCAGAGTACTTCTTTAGTCAAAGTGTTATTATGGAGACTGTCATACAAAAGACACCAGTCATCTTTATTGATCTAGTTGACCTTAGCAAAAGTGAAGAAGAGATAGTACAAGCTATTCATCACTGGCTCACCTTCATTGAAAGTACAACGTCCAAAACTGAAGAAAAATCGTGTGTCATGATTGTTGGTAGTCATACTGATCTTCTTACTGAACAACAGGTGATAACAAAGACCACATTAGTGAAAGACCTTGTTGACAGGCGAGTAAAAAAGCAAAGATATGAAGGCTTGGTAGGAATGGACTGCCGTTTACTCAATGATAAAATTATAAATGAGTTTTTTCCTCACGTTTTAAACTGTCATATTACCATATCTTCTTATTCTCAACCTGTGAGTGTCTACTGCCACATGCTGTACGCATTTCTTCAAACGAAACTAAAGAAGACAGCTTGTCAGCTATATGAGCTCATCTCCTTTCTTACAGCAGATGAGGATTCACTGGTACCTTCAGATGTACCTATCCTCAGTGAATTGCTGGAAGACCTGAGTGGTAAAGGTGTTATTATCTACCTGAAGAATGAGCAGTGCCTAGAGAAGAGCTGGGTGGTTGTGAAGAGAGAAATCATATTGAAGGATGTTAATGGAGAGTTGTTTAAACCAAAGTACTTTAAAGGATTTCATCCAATTGCCAGCAGTACTGGTATAATCCGTATGTCATCTCTTGCAGAGCTCTTTCCTCAGTATGATCCAGAAATGTTAGTAGAGCTCATGATCAGACTAGAGTTCTGCCATCCTGTAAATTTGGCAGGAATCACAACTAATCTCCAACCAATAAGTCCATCTACTTCTATCAAAAACCTAACCGAGATTTTACTCTTCTTTCCATCTCTGCTACAAGTTAAGCGACCACAAACTCTTATTACTGAAGCGAAGCAAGATAGGTTTGGATGGTGCCTCGGTTGCAAGGACTATGAGTATCAATTTCTCACTAGTCGATTTCTTCATATTCTTCTTCTTCGTCTAGCCTATACCTTCCCTCTGCCTAGTGAAAAGTATACTAAGACTCATAATCTTCATGAAATTGAACAAAATTGTTCAGTGTGGCTAAACGGTATCTCATGGAACAATGAGGAAGGTATCACAACAGTAGTGGAGGTTATTCAGCAAAAGCGTTGGGTGGTAGTGACTATGTATTACAACAAGGCCATGACTAGACCAGTGGAGTACAGCAAGCATCGCAGTGATGTGATCAGACTGATTCTAAAGCTTCAAAAGGAACTGGCTCCAGACCTAGAAACATTTGAGTGTCTCATCTTGCCCTCGTTACTTCAAAAATGGCCATTAGATGATCTTCCCGAATCAGACCTGTTTCCTATCAAGAATGTAGCCAACTCTGTTCTTCGTAATAAACCATTTGTACTCAGTTGTGATGGCAGTCATGAGCTACTAACTCATGATGCCGTGTTCTTTGAGCCATATCATACTTTAAGTCTTCCTTCTGTGTGTGAACTAATGGACGGCAGCATTAGTGGCCAACCAGTCTCTTCTGACCTCCTCAATCAGGTCAATGAGTATTGCCAGCACCTTGTACCACAGAACCACACCAGCTTGAGAGAATATCTGGATAACATGAGCATATATGCAGGCAGAAATATTCTGGTGGGTGACTTTACATTGCTGTGTGTTGCATAACTTTTATTGCTTACAGGAAGTGGCAGAGATAGATTCAGATACTATTATCAAAAAATCAGCATTAGTTATGAAAGGTATTTGATTACCTAGTACAATTACCTAATGGTGTTATTATTATCTCTTATGTAATTTCACCAATACTGTAGTTCAAACTCGTCCTGCTCACTCTCATTCATCACTACTCAGTGTTAAACTGTCCAATATACCTAATGATATTTCACTGGGTAAGAGATAATCAAATTAATCTTGAAAATTTATCCCACTGTAGATGTCGATACTCATCTTGCTGTATTGATGACTGCACTCAAGTATACTGTGTGTCAGTGGCGTGAACTAGGAGTACAGCTAGGTGTGAGCTACTTCAAACTCGAAGAAATTTACAAAAATCGCAAGGAGGTTAAAGAGTACATGATGGACATGCTGGTAGCCTGGCTGACTGGTCAGGGAGGAGAGTGTACTAAACACACTCTGAAAACAGCACTCTTGAACATTGACTGCAGTATAACCGATTAGTTGCTGTGAGTGCAGAATGCATGTATCATGTAGCTTATCACATTGTCATTCTTCAGATATTCTATGATGCACTCCTGCAATGTATGTCACACTATTGAGCAAGACACTTACTCTTGGTTGAGTATAATTATTATTCTATAACCTTAAAGTTGACATATGGAAGTAAATTCCATTTCATCCACTTGTCTCCCTTGATCAACTCACAAGCACTGTATCAAGAACTTCTCTATCTCTCTATCTTTCTTTGATCTCAACGGAGATCAATTGCTTTAATTTAATTATTATAGATGCATCACTATGCATCATGTGTGTTCACTCAATCCTGGGTTTAAATACACTCTTTTAAATTATTTTTAGATCTATAAGGATCGACTTTTATTATGGTCAGGTGACCATCACTCTTACCTCTTTCTTTAATTCATCCCTAGATCAAGACATAGATTCTTTATTAGGCAGTGACACTCAGTTGCTCGACACATTCACTCTTACTTTTCTCATTCTTATTAAACTGACCAAGATCTAACCAAGAGCCACAGCTAAAACTGTTACTCATTCTTTCTTTGTCTCTCTCTTTATCCATCAAGTTGCTGCACGACACTTACAGCTTTCAAAAATGCATTCTCTGCTCGTTGCAACTGTTCTCTCTTTATTTGTGTAATACCACATGTCATCACTTCATTAATCCAACCAACAACTAAAACAGTTATCTCTGACATGAAGACCAACAATGTATATCTCTGACATCACAACACTAGATGTCCATAACCCTGCTTGTAACATCGATTAAAACATACATGTCTTATGCTCATTTCTTCTCACAATCAAAACCTTCCTAGTTGAACTACCAAAACTCGATTTGCAGCATTCTATCAACCATTATATTCAATATTATCTCGAGAACCGATTTCTTCCACTTGACCCATGATCACGAGCATATAGCATGTAGTGTCTGCTACAACACTTCTCTCTCACTATCTTTCTTTGATCTCAACTGAGATCAGCTGCTTTAATTCTTAATTATTATTAGATGCATATTATCATCATCACTATGCATCATGTGTGTGTCTCAATCCATGCTCATTGGAATGGATCTGAATACACACTTTTAAATTAATATTATTAGATCCATAAGGATCAGCTTTTATTGATGACTATCGTGGTTAGGTAGTCATCGGAATCACTCTTTCCTCTCTCTTTGATCCATCCATGGATCAAAACATTAATTCTTTATTTTTATGATAGTGACACTCTCAGTTGCTCAAGTGCGATGATGTGCTCTTACATCATCCACTCTTGACTATTCGTTTCTTCTCTCATCCTTATTCAACTGACCACTATCAAAACAAGAGCAACTGCTGAAACATTACTTTGTCTCTCTCTTTACCAATCAAGCTGTTGCCTGACACTTACAGCTTTGTCAAAAGCATTCTCTGCTCATTGCTACTTTAGTCTTGTTCTCTCTTTCTTGTGTCAGCACTTGATTAATCTAACCAACAGTATTATAATTCCTCCTTTATGCTGTTGTTGATTTCTTTATCTTCATCTTCACTTCCAGTTTCGCTATGGAACAATCCATAACCATCTCTTGCTTTCTATACCTTGTATTTGTATGTTAGTAAGCATGCTCAAGCTTCTAATATCAAAAGTCACCATTACTCAAGTCAGCTCCTAATCTTCTCAAAGCTGAACCTTTCTCCGGTGGTCAATACTTGATCAAAATCAACAAAAAGTTCAAACAGGTCAGCATTGGATGCTCACTTTCCCTCTCTCTTTACCAAGTTTTTTTTTATCTCTTTGTAGAAACTAGCAAGGATAATACTACCACTGTGATATTGTTGTGCCTTGTGTTATAGAGATCTCACCTCCACCTGGTTAGCAGCATCTGGTATAGTACATGTAGCTTACCCATCATTGACAAAAGAAACGATCTATAATGGTGAGTATATCATACAGGCATTAGAAATCATTGAGTTTCTTATTTCTCTATTTTGCTCACAGAAGGCAGTTAATTCTGATAATTATAGTTACATAACTGAAGAGACTAGCTAACTAACCATGAGACCAGCTACTGTCCAGCCCAATCAGTGTATATCGGCCCATTTTCAAGAGAATAAGAACTACTGAAGACAGTGCTGCTTACTTACAAAGAAAGGTGTGTGTCTGTCATATTTACAGTAACTTGCACTTCAAATTGTGATTATACCAAACACAGACCAAACAATGCTTACTTGCATTGCTTGTGTATCATACGTCAAAGGCAGATCCAGGGAGCTACTGGGTGCTTTAGTGAAATTTATCCTGAACTGTCCAAGTGCGGGTGTGTATTTAGCTTAAAATGGCTGATAGACAAAGTAAGTATGTAGGTTGCACAGCTACATAAAGACGTACTCATGAATATTAAGTCATCTTTGTCTCCTCCCTCACTCACTCAGCCCCTCCCAGCACCACCACCTTCAGTAACGACCTTTCCTCTGCCCTCTGCTGCTCCTATCAATCCACCTCCAACAAGCTCTGCTTCCTCTCAACCTCACCTTCCTAGCACTTCTCTAGCATTCCCTTCTCCACCGTCCACAACCGATGCATCACAGACAACTGCCTCTCAGAGTGCTGCTTCCCTCTCTCAGTCGACTGGTCCTTGTCAGAAGATTTCCGTCAAAGGTGTACTTCGCATTTTAACGATTTGAAACCAGACAATGGACTTCTAAAGGGCGAGACAGCTCGGAACTTTTTCGTCCAGTCCCGTCTTTCGATGGATGAACTGTCCAAAATATGGTATGCTTTTGTCAATTTTGTCAATAGTTAGCCAGTTACATGTAGTAATTTGTATTTGCGTTTTAGTATGCATGTCTACAATATGCATACTCTTCTTGAGTTAATTATCTGCTTTTGAAGTTTGTGTGTGGCTGTACAAATGAGTGGACACACCAGTAGATCATGTATAGTAGTATCCCCACAAGGCTACACATTAGAATTATACACAGCTGACACTTTCATTAGAAATTGCTTGGAGTGATGTGTGCATTGGCCAAAAATTAATTTAGAATAAATATTAGTATTTCAGTTAAGACTGTGTATGATTATTAGGAATAGTCTCAGCTAGGACTCAGAATGGATGCAAGGGAGAGTACCCACTATATGATTATGAAACCTTGCAATCTGCTTGTACAGCACAGCTTCATGCATACAACTGAACCATATTTATGTAATGAGTAGTGTGGTTTAAATAAAAAGCAATTTTTCTTCATTTCAAACTCTTAGTGGACTAGTGAAGTGTCTGTGTATAACAGGAGCACTGTGTGGGCGTGTGTGTGTGTACGTGTGTTCGTGTGAATCGCAATGCAGAGAATGTGTGTTTAGGCATTGCCTAGACTTGTCTGTTGCTTGTATTCTGTGTTATTGGTGTGTGTTTTCAACTATTGTTATACTAGTCCATGAGCCCGAGGGGTTGGAGGGTATCATTTTGAGGGACTAAGGTTAATGGTGATTTTTAGGAAGGTGTACATCCCTAGAGTTATAAAATAGATGATAGCATTGTTCTAGAGGTAGCTTTTGGGTTTTATCACAAATTAAATATTAAATGCGCATAAATTACCATAAATTAACAAGTATTTTATACTAATTTTGATCATTTCATTTTTTCATCCACATTTTTCACTGACTTAGACACAGTGAGTGTACACCCAGTAGCTCTTTTGATTAGACAGGCTGCATAGACAGCATTTTACTCCATTTACCATAATAATTATATCTTGGTAAAAGTCCTTATGCAGTAAAAGAATGAGCGATGTGTGCTGGTTGCAATCTATCAGGTGCAGTACAGCGGTTCTTACAGCAAAGCACAAACCATAGAGCATAAGCTTCCAGTATAATAAAATTTCAGATATGGGGTCAATTATAATAGAAAGTCATAATAGAAATAACTATACTTAAACTTGATTACTATACCTTTACTGAGATACTACTCATCATCTAAGGAATCATGTGTTTGCATTCATTATTGACATTATGCTAAACAACCATTCTATTGCTATACTACTCATGTTGATGACTATAAAATATACAAAATAGAGGTTTGCCTGTTGTTCGCTATTAGGATAGTTTATTGTGTCTATTACTATTACTTCATTTTTTTATTAATCTTGTCTATTATTACCCATTGCATGCATGTCTGATTGTATTAAGTCATGCAGAATTGTATATTGTATTAATCCTTTGATCAAATCTTTCATTGCTTGGAATAAGATGTCAATAAATTGGTATACAAGACCGATATAAGACGACTTAAGGTGGCGGGTGACCAGAATTAATGATATTCATGACATTTGCAAGTAGCTGTATTTTCCTAGCCATAGGTATTCGTGCAGACAGAGTCGTTGCGTGCAGTTTGCTTGCCTATCGATGGGCATCGAATATAGCAAATTTCAGCAATGCATTGTTAGCCATCGCGGAGCTACGAGCTCGCCCTGTGAAGTTGAGCACGATCGATTGTAAACACTTTTTCTTTAGTTGTGCGAAAGGCACGAAGCTAAAACTGCTCAAGCAAGCTCATCTGCCATCTGTGCAGGTATCCATGCAAGGATTTCGCCGAGCACTGCTCGTACGCGATATTACAGCTATGTGCTTCTAGACAGCACAGCCTGCGTTGCTGTAATATCGCGTACGAGCAGCGCTCGGCGAAATCCTTGCATGCATACCTGCACAGATGGCAGATGAGCTTGCTTGAGCAGTTTTAGCTTCGTGCCTTTCGCACAACTAAAGAAAAAGTGTTTACAATCGATCGTGCTCAACTTCACAGGGCAAGCTCGTAGCTCCGCGATGGCTAACAATGCATTGCTGAAATTTGCTATATTCGATGCCCATCGATAGGCAAGCAAACTGCACGCAGCGACTCTGCCTGCACGAATACCTATGGCTAGGAAAATACAGCTACTTGCAAAAGTCATGAATATCATTAATTCTGGTTACCCGCCACCTTAACTGTTGTACCAACTGCTCTTTAGCTTCTTTTCTTACAATTTTCATCCTCGGCTAACTGGACCTGTCACCTCTCTGGCCTATAATACAGTGCTACCTGGCTGTCCTGCTTAGTAGTCAGCCCTTGACTTAATAGCATGTATAGTCCTTTGCCTTTCATAATTGTATCGGCATGCATAGCTGTTGATTAAATCTCATTTTGGTACATACAGGTGGTGTCTGCATGAGATCAATAAATAGTCACTATGCTGGTAGAAGGGATGAGCATAAATACTATCTAGTTTAGGAGAAAATAGGTATACAGGTACATGTGGGTACAGAATGCTCCTGCTAGGTACAGAATGCTCCTGCTAGGTACAGAATGCTCCTGCTAGGTACAGAATGCTCCTGCTATAGGTACAGAATGCTCCTGCTAGGTACAGAATGCTCCTGCTAGGTACAGAATGCTCCTGCTAGGTACAGAATGCTCCTGCTAGGTACAGAATGCTCCTGCTAGGTACAGAATGCTCCTGCTATAGGTACAGAATGCTCCTGCTATAGGTACAGAATGCTCTTGCTATAGGTACAGAATGCTCCTGCTAGGTACAGAATGCTCTTGCTATAGGTACAGAATGCTCCTGCTAGGTACAGAATGCTCCTGCTAGGTACAGAATGCTCCTGCTATAGGTACAGAATGCTCCTGCTAGGTACAGAATGCTCCTGCTAGGTACAGAATGCTCCTGCTAGGTACAGAATGCTCTTGCTATAGGTACAGAATGCTCCTGCTAGGTACAGAATGCTTTTGCTAGGTACAATTCCTAATTCAAATCAAGAAACTTATTCCGATTTCTTTAATGCAGGTCTGTAGTCTTTACTTTGCTTTAGCTGCAAAAACTCTTGGCATTGTCTCATCCAATGTATAAGCATGTATACAATAATGGGTATATAGCAGCAAGTTACATATACCCATCTTCAGGCTGTTTTTTATACCCATCTTCTCTGGGTTTTAGTTCCACACAAGGAACAAACATGTCCTTATCTTGCTATGACATGCCAAGGGCATCTGCCTTCAGAGCAGATCACTACAGTCTAAGTATTAATATAGCTTTCTTCGATAATCTTACAGCATGAAGTACATGTATAAGTAGTTTCATTGCTTGATAATCAGAATCATTGTTGTGAATATGATTAGAGGAGCATGAATTTAATTACTACTTAATCATTATTCAAGCTTGCTAACAGTAGATACAAAAACCTTGATAAAACACAAAAGCTACTATTTCGGCAATGCTATCACACATTTTCTGATTCTAGAAGTGTAGGGCTTCTAAAAAAATACTATGAACCTTAGTCCCTCCAGATGATACCAAAAGCCAAAATTTTGGGCTCTGGCTCATGGCCTATACTGATAATTACAGTGTACCCACTTTGTGTATACAATCTGATAGAGCAGTACTTGCTTTCATTTTCTGTATTGGTTTGTCAAATAAACATACACGTATCTATGGAAACGAGTTAGTGACCCCTCCCTGTAGCTACCTCTAAATTAAGGACACCCATTATAATCTTGACATTACATAATAAATTATGTTCTCCTACGCCCTTCTAGTCTGGACGAAACTATAGTGGAGCCTCTCTAAGGCGGACACCATTGAGACCTACAAAATTGTCCATTATAGAGATGGTGTCCTCTGGTCAGGGGTTTATTATACATTATGTGGGTTATATTTGGGATTCAGTAAGTGTCTATTATAGAGGGATGAGGGGTGTCCTCTAAGAGGGGTTCCACTGTATTGGTGAGTTCCCAATGGTGTCCGGTTTGAGGGATTCCACTGTAGTTGCTTCCACTTTACTTATTTTGCCTGGTCTCATGCTGTGCATTGTCGTCTTGAGCTCATAATAATTCCATAATAATTATACTACACATGCGCCTTTGACCGTTCAACTAATTTTCCTGAATGGTACATGTTGTCAATGACAGCAAATAACAGTGTATGTGAAAGCTGTCCGTGTTAATTTACACCTCAAACACTTCATGTGCAACACCAATTGACTGTTAGTTGAAGTGCATATGGGTATTAAATCTTCTTATATCTTATCTTAGGGTGTTGCTATGTGACCTAAAAAGCTCTGTATTGCCCATGGTATATAATACTACAAGTAATAAAAACATTTTAACCAAAATGGAAGAGATTTAGGGTTGGTACATTTATCGAAAAAGTATGGAAACAAGATTTGAAATGAAAAGGATTGTAACAATAGCAGTGTAATGCTACCTCCCTATTAAATTAACCACAACTATCGAAAGCAGTTAATTTAGGGAGGTAGCATTACACTGCTATTGTTACAATCCTTTTCATTTCAAATCTTGTTTCCATACTTTTTCGATAAATGTACCAACCCTAAATCTCTTCCATTTTGGTTAAAATGTTTTTATTACTTGTTTCTTTTCTTTTTTTATTAATGACTTAGTTGGCACTTATGCTAATACAGTGTATAAAGAAAACTAAGTGCCGGGCAGCTCCGCCGCAATGCACTCAATCGACTCTGCAGTCTGCACTGCATGCAACACGTACCATGCAACATTAGCTAAGCTTAAGCTAGCATTCTTACAAGCCTGAACAGACAAATCCGGTGTAACAGTGACGATTTGCTCGTTGTCTGCTGTGAACACTGCTAGTGGCAGCAGCACTCGCGTTCTAAACAATAATTTGTACTAAGGTGTGCTTGTATTAGAATAATTACATACACGGGCGTGCGCGAGTAGGCGTAACCTAGTAACGGAGTTCAAAAGAATGATGGAATGGAGTCTGTCTATGGACCAAAAATCGCTGTTTTCTTGAAAATACTCGCTTCAGCTAGTGTTCTAGGCTTAAATAGATATCAGGTGCACTGCTCCCAACGACTAGTGTAGTTTCTGTGTAGGTTTTGTCTTGAATAGCTCTCTAGCCACGGCGCTAGGCTCTCTGAAGAAGAAGAAGAATAAGAAGAAGAAGAAGAAAGAAGATGAACAAACGGGTGACCACGTGAACTCTGGTTTACCACCTTAGACCTGGTTACTTTTGCTTCTGAAGGTCTCTTTGTAATCGCACAAATCGTGCAAAGAGCTTCAGAACGTTAGATTAGCTTGAAACGCCCGTACGGCGAAGATATGGCAGTGCCGTAGTAGTGCCTCCAGACGAGACGCCATCTTTTCATGCCCATAGCAACTTGCCTTATAGTCTTTATTAGTAGACTCATTGTAAGCGCTTACCTCTTAGGATAGCCCCTAGGTAGTTAAAATACCCCTGATATTGTCAACAGCCAAGATATACGTGAATTATTGCGTTTAGCCTTAGTGTAGCCGCCATCTTGTTTTCCGCCCAACCCTAAATATGCCACGACTACCGCGTGGCATAATAGGGTGTTGCTATGTGATAGAAAATGCTTTGTATTGCCCATGGTATAATATGGTATACTATAGGGTGTTGCTATGTGACTGAAAATGCTCTGTATTGCCCCGCCTTTGTCGCCTGGACTGCAATAATTTGTTATGTACATGTAGTTCATGTCTCACAAGAGTATATTATCGTACATGTGTGTACTGTGTGGGTACGGTACAATCTTATCAAAGGCATTACCACACTCTCGGGTGGGTATTGTACTGTTGATGTTGTTTATAGTTCACAAACATGTATAACAGATGCTTCTACACACAGTACATTCACACAAAGCTTTGAGGTCAATACAGTGAGTATGTGGATGTACAGAATACAAATGTAACAACCAAAAGGTCATGATTAGTCGGCATAGGTTAGTTAACGCTATGTAGTCAGCTTGTTATGTACCAGAGGGTTTGAAGAATTGATAGAGTAATGGTTCCCTAGTTACGTATCACTGCTAATAGGGTGATCTAGTTGTATGCTAACATGGACTCTTGCACGCTGGAAGCCTTGAAGTCAGCACGTGCAATGTAATGTACAGGTGTAGTCAAACCAATCTTACACAGGTTTGAAGATGGATAGAATCATCAGTTGCTTAGTTGTGTATCACTGGTATTATGATGGCTCTGATGTTGTGTGTAACTAATTGTTAACATAATTTGCTAAAAGTATTGTCTAATTATCATTCTAACTGAAGTCCTAAACATAATCTTTGTTGTATTCTAAGGCTTCCTGGTATTTCTTATGCTAAGTGTTATTAGAGAGAAAGAGCCAGTCATCTGCCTTTCCTTGTTGTTAGTGCTGTGAAGCCAACTTGTGTTTCATGCTTGCAATAGCTAGCATCATTGAGAGGGCTGTTTGTTGTGATAATGATAGTTACCTGGTTTGCATAATAGAAGCACTATGTGTTAGTGGATCTTGTAAGGGTTTGTGAGTATGTGCTACTCCCTTATACATGTGGAATAACAACAGGACTGTCTATAGGGTATAAATTACTTATTTTAATTTTGCTACAAATAGCAAAAATAATATTATTTTGTGTGAAAGAGTACAGGAAACTATTTTACTGTTTGATGTGTGTAATATTCAGTGAATATTCCATATCATTTCAGTCATCGATATCTGTTTTCATGTTGTTATGAAACCAAGTATCCTAGATGCAAGTATATGCCTTTTCCTCACACATGCAAGCACTAATTTTCTCTCGACGATCATCGTCCCATTCTCATAGTGCATTAGCATGTTGACAGCACAACAACAAAAGTTGATTAATAACAATTTACCTACATTATTCCAAGAGTAAGTTATTTGTTTTGTCAAAATAATTATTAATGGTATCCACTAAAATTTGAATTTTACCCGCTACACAGTAGGCTTCTTACATTAACCCTTCACAAGCGACGGGCGACTATAGTCACCTAGCAAGTTTGACGTCACCGGACGCGGGCGTTAAAATTCGAAGATAGTTTATTTCACCTATAGACCAAATACAGCTATGTGGGGTGTGATGGCGATCCATTGGCGGGGCCTGCGGCCCCGCCTAGCAGAGCTATGGCGGGATTACCTAGCACCACTGGGTCTCCAGGGGCTTCTTGACATAAAAAGCAGCCATACATGCACTAACTTTGTCTCACACATGCTGTTTTGACCAAAGAAGCGGCGTTTTTTTTGCTCCAGTGAGAGTGATTCTAGCACACGACAGTTGGTAGATCGTCGAGTGGACGTGGTTAATTGCAATTGTCATTGACAACAAGCCCGGTCGTTGTGCAAGTTGATTTTGCATATTAACAGTGATCACTGCGCTAGTTTGTCTGTCTAATGGTTGCAAAGGTTAGTGAAATTCACAAAATAGAGGCTAGAATTGCTGTCCACACTTGAATTTAATAAAATTTAATTTACCTGCTACACATGCAGTAGGCTTCTTACATTAATAGCTCCAAAGTGTCACCTTCATACACAAAATACAGGACAGAGGATGATATGGAGACTTGAATCCTCCCTATGTGTGTTCAACTGGCTATGTTATGCTAAGACAGCGATGCCCATTGTGTATGTACATATTAGTCAGTAATATCATCCTATTGTGGTTCCTATGATAGAACAACTGCAACTACAGGAGTATAAACATTGCTAGTGATTTAGAGCTGTATATGGTCATGTGTAGTTGAGTATAGAGAATACCTCTGCCCACTTCAAGTGTTTGCAGAATACAAATAATTTCACTTTGTAAGAAGTACACAAGCTTAGTCTAAACTTTGACCTAATACTCCAAAATATTGTTATAGTGATCACACTTACCATTGCAAGTTATGCTACTAAAGGTACATGCAGAGATGTGGTGTATTGATGGGTTAAAATTGTGACCTTGAAGAACCTACAGTACAGTTGTTACATGAACAGCCATTAGTTTGCTTAAAATGGCGAGTGTATTGCATAGACTACTATCTTGAAGGCTTTGATGTTATACATCACGCACTCCAATGCATTGTAGAATACTGTAGCTTACAGTGTATTATCATGGGGTATGGTCTAAAAAGTTATTTTGTAAACTTTCGAACCACTCCCTTGTTCAGTAGTGTATTCTGGATATACTGTGTACTGAATGCATTTTATTGTTTCAGATAAGTTGTCCTTTTCGTACACATGTACGCAAGTTTCTGTACACATGTAAGCTTGTTTCTTTTCTGGGATTTGAAATTAATTTTGTCGTAACAACAGTCTACATTCTTGGTTAGAGCAGTTTCATACTACAGCAGTTTTCCTGCTTCTTGCAATAGTAAAGCGTAGACCGTAGAGCGTCACCTCATGCACTAATGTGTGAAGGCATTGTTATCTTATTCACACGATGGTGGATGATCAAAGACTTCGCACATTAGTGCATGAGGTGACGCTCTACGGTCTACGCTTTACTATTGCAAGAAGTAGGAAAACTGCTGTAACTGTTAAAAGTGAAAAGCGTCCACCATAGAGTGTAAACCAGAGAGGGCAATGTACATGTAATTCACTATCCAAATAGCTGATATAAGGCATAAATCATGCTTTACTCTTTCGTCACTTGTTGTACATAAATTATTGTTATTTATTCAGGAAACTAGCGGATGGTGATCAAGATGGTGCACTGACCCTACATGAGTTCTGTGTGGCTATGAAGCTCGTGCTTGTTCGCAGAAAGGGAGACGAAATTCCTTCATCACTGCCAGAATCTCTCGTACAACTTAGAAAGAAACAAGGCAAGTACTATATCACACTACATGTACTAGTATTGGTCTAATGTATTTAGGTTAGTTACATGTAGGTTATACACCGAGGTAGAGGTGTATATGGGAATTTGGATACCGAGGGCGAAGCCCGAGGAATCCAAATTCACATATGCACCAAAAACCGAGGTTTGTAACCAGTTTAAACTATGATTTTGACTTACTTGGAGAAAATAGCACTGTTGTACCAGCAAGCTACCCGAAACAGTGCAGAAGATACAAATAGTGTGTGATAAACAGCGCTTAGTTTGCTGCCTAGTGTGCAGTGGTGCCATGTTATTTTTACACCTGCCAACGCACCAGATAAATATGCAAATTTCAGTGAAATTTGGATACCTCATTATGTCAAAGAGAATTATTTATATCATAGTTAAATGTATCTTAATGCTCATTGTCAGGTTGATAAAGCGTAGAGTATTATTAAATCTGTGATTAGTGATCAGAAATTTACAACTGACAATGACGACACTATAAGCACATTTGAGCGTGTTAGCAAGATTTTCATTTTTTCTCTTTAGATTCTCGTCATCCTATCAATCCTAGAATGAGATTCTCCATACCTCCTCCTCCTTCATCTTCTGCTCCTAATTCACACACCTCCATTACTGATCCAAACTCAAAAAATATTCCTCCAATAGACGAAACATCAGAATCGCCCACCAAGAAATCACTAGTGAATCAAAAGTCAGCTCCTAATCTTCTCGAACCTTCCGCTTCATCGAGTGAGCAAGATTTTTTCTCGATCACTCAAGACTTTAGTAAAAAGAAGTCTAAGAAAGAAGACGACGAAAGGGAGCTTATGTCAGAGTCATTCACTGAGCCAGTTGGAACAGATGAAGATGATGGAGTTGTAAAGAAAGAGAGAACAAGATACGAGTCGCTTGGTTTTGGGTTTGATCCCTCTCTCGAATTTAGGTCTAAAGCAATGACCATGGGACCAGCTGTGGCTAGGCTGATATCGTTTGGTGATGCAGGCGACACTGATGATGGCTCAGCGGATGATACTGCTGTATTAGTGGAAGAAAAGAAAATGAGAAGACGGTCGTCATCGCTGTCAGAACAAGCGCCGAAGCCGAAACCACGTCGGAAGAAAAAGAATTCACCGAAAGTAGATCGATCTTCGACGTCGACTGAAGACACACCCACTCGTAAAGTGGCTCCACCAGCACCTTACACACGCAGAAGTACATCACCTCTCCCGAGATCAACGTCAGCTGACAGCTTCCAAACGCAAGAGACAACTCTGTTCATCAACAAGGACCCTACAAGCCCTAATCGATCAGACTCCAGTGGTGGCACGAACTACCAATCTAAGCCTGTGAGACCGCCCAGAGCAAATGAGGTGTCTTCTTACTCGAGACATTTAGACGAGGATGATAATAAATCAGGTGGTGAAGATCTTATAAAGAAAAGAACCAAGCAGTTTCAAGACAACGCACACTATCACCTGATTCAGCTGATGACAAGTTTGTGAAGGGACATGTTCGTAACCCATCATGGGGTATGATACTGAAGGATGAAAAAAATCCAAGTGAGTCGAGGCAAAAATAATGTTTGTGCACTTCATTCCTCCTCTCTCTCTCTCTCTCTCTCTCTCTCTCTCTCTCTCTCTCTCTCTCTCTCTCTCTCTCTCTCCCTCTCTCCCTCTCTCCCTCTCTCCCTCTCTCCCTCTCTCCCCCTCTCCCTCTCCCTCTCTCTCTCCCTCTCTTCCTCCCTCTCCCTCCTTCTTTCCTCTCAGTGACGGATGATCTACCATCAGCAGAACCTCCTAAACTACCACCAGTAAGTATATTATTTTCTCACCCACACACACACTTCACTTTGTTTCACTCACCTGTAGAGAACTAGCAAGCATAATCTCAGTGCTAATATTGTTGATGAGACCTCACCTCCTCCGGGTCAGTTGTCACGATCAGCATCTACATGTAGCTTAGCCAGCATTGGAAGAGGAACATCAATATCAGTGGTGAGTGTACAGACATTACAAGCCACTGGGAAGCTTTATACTGTACACAACAAACCACTGAGTTACTGCTCTGTAGCAGACACTAGTCCTGATTGAGTGAATCTTGCTTAATACTGTACACAACAAACCACTGAGTTACTGCCCTATTGCAGACACTAGTCCTGATTGTGTGAATCTTGCTTTATACTGTACACAACAAACCACTGAGTTACTGCTCTATAGCAATGTTAATGTTCTTCCCACCCCACAGAAGGCACGTAGTCCACCAGTCTGATAGTTTACTGACCTCCATGGAGCTAGTCACAGAGACTAGCCTACCAAAGAGACCAGCTCCTGCCCCGCCCACTAGGCCCAAGCCACCTCGCAAGGTACCAATGTACCCGCCTAGTTTCAAGAGAGTGGAAGCTGGTGACTCACCTGAAGACAGTGACCTAGTGATGTCCGTGGAGGAAAGGTGTGTGGCTGTGTGTGGGTGTGTGTTCATGTGTGTTTGTTCATGTGTATGTGTGAGAGTGTGTGTGTGTGTGTGTGCGTGTGTGTGTGTGTGTGTGTGTGTGTGTGTGTGCGTGCGCACGTGTGTGTGTGTGAGTGCGTGTGTGTGCCTATGTACGTGTGTGTATGTGTGCGTATGTGTGTGTGTACCATTACTTTGCCCTATCAATAATGGTACATATGTGCCTATATCAGTAGTTCCAGTGACTAGTACAATGCATGCATCAACAACAAAATCTCATTTTAGTTGTTACTTTGTGTTCAGGTCAAGTTTAGTTGAGTCATACAAGAAGAAGACTAAAGTTGAGTTACAGCGTTCTATCAAATCTCTCAAGGATGACAATGCTATGTTCACTAACCTCAATCAAGACTTGAGAAGAATACTAACAGGAGTAAGTAGGGTGCATGCAAAATAAGTACTGTGCGATACATACAATGTATGTACTATTAACCTCCATGATGTGATAGCCTTTGGTGTCTAGGTCCCTGGGTGTGTGGGTTAAGCGTTTGGGTCCGTCTATATGCATAACAGTGTGTGTGAGCAAAAAAATCTACTGATGAAATCTAAATATGTACTGCTTCACCTCTCAGTGATAACCATCAAAATAGCTCTCCACGGCTTGTTGTGAAATGTTTATTTTTTGAAGACACCTTGTGATGTTGGGAGGACTTTTTGCCGTGTGCGCAACTTTTTGCCGTGTGCGCAAGTGCTCTGATTTTTAGGGTGTTCGCAACTAATTAATATTCACATTGCTATGGTCAGTGTTTCTGGAAATCTAAAGCAGCAGACAGAGCGATATTAGCAGTATAGCAAGTGCATCTGGATAGCTACTCGTATCTTGAAATTTAACAGGCTGGCTTGCTCGCAAGAAGCCCTAGCTGCATTATAAGAACATTAATTATAATTAATAATACGTCAACTTGCTCATCTGCAGGGCATGCTGCAGTACCCACTACCCAGCTAGGGTATAAAGAACTCTTGTTAAGAATTGTTCACAGAGGGTGAAGCCTAAATTAATAAAAAATTTGGGGTGAGAGAATAAAATAGTATTGTGTAACTGACAGTAACTCAAAGGGGTGAGTATCCTCTGCCTACTAAATGAAACCCTGTGTGTATGTATATGGTATGTACCTAATAATGATATTGTATCAATAATATGTACTGCATCATGGGGTCTCTCCCATAGATAGTGCAATCTCTCTCAGCTCAAATATCAGTAGCAGCATACCTACACATACATGTACAGGACAATGTGATATTGAATGATCATTTTACAATGTAGTTGAGAGAAGAACAAGCTAGACTGGAGGTGCTGATGGATCATCAAAGATGACACTATCACAGTCCAGTGTGTATTATACTAGTCAACTACTCTGTTGTGTGTGTTCATGGTTTGTATTTGTACATAATAATTAATTATTATTAATTTTAGTATATTCATGAATAGGATAATCAAAATTATTCATGTTTCTCACGTGCTATGAAGAAGCGCGCCACATTCACGCCCTATTGTGCATTCTTTCTCAAGTTGAGTTGAGTTAGTGCTGCACGATCGATGGATTCGAACCAGTGCTCAGCTGAAGAAGACAGTTGTTCTAGTGATACTGAGGACAAAATCTCCAAACCTCCGAAGAAAATCAGAAAGTTCACGATAGAGGAGCCAGTGGTTCCGGTCAGAGCCAACATAGCGGTTGATTCAAGTGATGATAATTGTTCTGAGTCTTCTGACACTGAAGTGACTGGACCTCCGGTGAAAATACCAAAGCTAGACGAGTCAGCCACGCCGTGGAAAGAGTCTAGAAGCAAGCTGATTTCTGATGTAACAAGCCAGCAACCATCTGCTAGTACTGCTCATGAAGGAGAACAAGTAAGATCATAGATATAGTTACCCGTGCGCAGTATGCGCGAGGGTTATGCGTTTGTGTCCGTCTGTGTATGTATAAATATGTGTGTCGTCAAAAAACACGCTTGTTTACGTCTTACCGCGCTCGAAACTCTCTACGAAAAAACTCTCTGCAGCTTCTTCACTGAATTTATAGTCCTATGAAGACGTTTTCTGTGCTGGCAAGCCTTGCTCGAGCGGCGAATCTATGGCTTTCTAAAGCTATGTGTCCTTGTAAGAGAACTTTACAGTATTGTGGGTGTTTCACCCAACCTCCTATCCATGTCGATGTCCTCACTCAGCCTCACATGTACCGTATGTCAGAGCTTCTTGAGGCCTATAGCTACGGTATCAGTCTTTCTTGAGGCCTTCTGTGATGTGCCAATCAACTGTTAGTGCATGTATGCTACCATCTATTTTTCTGGAGCTGTCTATGGGCTAGCTGTAACGTGCGTGTTGCAGTAATGCTGGAGTAGTCGTGTTTAGCTCCTAGCTCAGCGCACGGGTATGTGTTCATTAGAACTCTAGTTAATGACATGTGTTCATAATATTATGATACACAGTACAAGTATTGTTTAGTCCCATTATAATGGAAAAACTGGAGTTCTAATGAACCTATCCTCATGCTAAAATCTACATAGTGATGTGTTGGCTTGCCTCTAGGAATACTGGAATGTTGTGGGCGGGATTTTTGTTATTATTGTGTAGGTGCATTGTGTAGGTGTATTGTAAATTACAAGGCAAGTCCTTGTTCTTTCCAGAACAATTTTATCATGCTATGCTTGCACCATTGACTGTATAATTGCTATTATGTGATCATGATAACCTCGTACCCAGGCCTAAAATATTAAACCTGGTACACACTGTAGGCGCATGCGCGTAATTGAAAACACGTGTGTTTCACTTGCTCTGACTTTAGCGTGATGCTTGCTGCTATTTCTAGCTCACAACATCGCATAATGATACTGGACACAAATTAGCTAAACTTATCTTAAGGTGGCGGGATACCAGAATTAATGATATTCATGACTTTTGCAAGTAGCTGTATTTTTCTAGCCAAGGGTATTCGTGCAGATAGAGTTGCTGTATGAAGTTTGCTTGCCTATCGATAGGCATCAAATATAGCAAATTTCAGCAACGCAGTGTTAGCCATCGCGGCGCGACGAGCTTGCCCTGTGAAGTTTGAGCACGATCGATTGTAAACACTTTTTCTTTAGTTGTGCGAAAGGTACGAAGCTAAAACTGCTTAAGCAAGCTCATCTGCCATCTATTAGGGAGGCACGGTAGTGACTCCCTATGTAGGGTTGAACGAGAAAACAAGATGGCGGCTACATACAATGTATTAGCGTTCAAACGCTGATATTTCGCCTGGTGATGAATTTTATACGTCCAAAGACACTTAAATCTACTATCTGGCGTTGCCCCATCTTATAGTAGCAAGGAGATTGCTCGAGATTGTTACTAAAGTGACGAACCTGGAAGCGGTGAAAATCGAGTTTCGTCATCTTTGTTTTCTTCTTTCTTCTTCTTTCTTCTTTCTTTCTTCCACTCGCCTAGCACCTTTACGTGAGCAGTTCCGAGACCAAAACACCCACGAACAGTCGTGAAATTCTCCTGGCATGTGCCTTTTGAACTTAGTTTTTAGCGAAACGTCGATATAAATTCCGCGATTTCTCGATCGTGATCTATTGTCAGCTAAGTGTTAGACGCCATTAATAATTATAATGATTGCGCAATACGCACGTGACCAAGCTGTGGTTATAGCGCACGTGACCAAGCACAAGCTTGAGTATCGCCACGCCGTATATAGATCACGGAGAACACATAATTTGTCTGGAGTCTTCTAAGAACGGTAAGCTAGCAAGCGCAGAATCACCGTTCTGCCTTGCCAGATCATTATAACCGCCGTAAACAAGTGTGGGCGGGCTCGTATGCACTGTATGTATTCATGCATGATTCATGCATGCGTAGGCGAGCTGATATCTACAGCATCAGAATTATTTAGCTACAAGTTTAAAATTGTTAATAATAAAGAAAAGCCATCAACAACAGGAAAACCAAACCAATGGTGGAAACAAAGATGGCACAGTAATTGGTGAACTGCACTTCACTGAAAAAGAAAAAAGGACACAAACAAGAAAATTAAAAAGATTTCTAAAAGGATGTAGGGTTGTGAAATCTACCACTGGTCAACGATGTAAACTAACAAGGAACAAGCATGGAATGGTAACACGATTGACTTGCTAACAGACCATGGATCCCTACATCAGTGGCTGTACATAAGCTGTCACAAGCTGAATGCACGTCAGGTGTCAGTCAACAACAACTAGCCGAACTAGCTATAGCCAACCACAGCAGCCGCTGATGTAGGGATCTATGGTCTGTTAGCAAGTCAATCGTGTTACCATTCCATGCTTGTTCCTTGTTAGTTTACCTTGTTGACCAGTGGTAGATTTCACAACCCTACATCCTTTTGATTTCGATAGAAATCTTTTTAATTTTCTTTGCAGGTATTTATGCGATGATTTCGCCGAGCGCTGCTTGTACGTGATATTACAGCAACGCAGGCTGTGCCGTCTGGCAGCACATAGCTGTAATATCGCGTGCGAGCAGCGCTTGACGAAATCATCGCATAAATACCTGCACAGATGGCAGATAAGCTTACATGAGCAGTTTTAGCTTCGTACCTTTCACACAACTAAAGAAAAAGTGTTTATAATCGATCGTGCTCAAACCTCACAGGGCGAGCTCGTTGCTCTGCGTTGGCTAGCACTGCGTTGCTGAAATTTGCTATATTCGATGCCTATCGATAGGCAAGCTAACTTCACACAGCAACTCTGTCTGCACGAATACCCTTGGCTAGAAAAATACAGCTACTTGCAAAAATCATGAATATCATTAATTATGGTATCCCGCCACCTTGTACAGTAAGTATCTGTGTTTTCACCGGATGTTGGATAAATTAAACACATGCGCGAACAGTGTGTACCAGGCTGTCTGCTAAAGCAGGTCTGGGTACGAGGCTAGTGATCATGAATGTGCTTGTTTTTCTCAAGAAAATCGCTGTATGTTGTTGACAATAGACTTGCAAATTACTGCAGTACTAATGCACAGAACTAGCAGAAAGCGACCTGACGCTGTGATCAGGGAGCCACCTAAATATGCTTGTCATCTGACTGCACGTAAATTGGGCCATGATGGTTAACCTAGCTAGACTGCCATTATGGCCTCCTCTTATTAGATAGTTGCACTATTGTTAATCGGTTTTTTAAGGTGGCGGTATACCGTTACGCACGCGCTGCATTATTGGCGGTGTGTATGACGTCACAGTGTGTTACAGTAAATGAATAATAAGTGATCACCCAGCGCACTGCACTGCTGGATTTAGAATTAGAAGTGTTCTGTCTTTCTGTTCAAAGATTCTCTGTTGAGCCACTCCGAAGGTTCTCTTATCCCTCCGTTGTGAATTCGAGGAGTCGCTAATTCAGGAAGGATTGCAGTGAAAAAGAATTGACGAAGGCGTGACATTGCTTTTGGGGTAATGGATGCTGCCACCATTCACTAAAAATAGCACTACGGGTGCATTTGCTTGATGCAATGAAGACCGGCGCATCTTCTACAGTAGCAAACGGAGGGCCACACGAAGATATCTTTTGAATATCGACTCGTATTGCAGTTTTATGATCGAGAACACGCAATTGTTGGTGCAGCTCAGGGGCTTGTTTTGCGGTTATTTGCGTTTTTAGAAAAAATCATAGAATTTATCAGGAAAAACTCTTCGTCTGGCCCTCGGGAAAACTGTTTAAAGCATCGTGAATACTGTTTTACCTTGCTCGAAGACTCCCGTGGAGAGATTTTTGGTGAATGGATCATCGATCTTGATGGGCTGTGTATCTGGCGATGGTACGAGGTGCATTCGAAATACTTGCAAAACAGCTTTGTTTGCCTATCTTCTCGACATTTAGCTGGTTTTTGGTGCTTAGTTTTGTCTTCTAGCTGGATAGCGAGCTGTTTTCGAAGCCACTGCAGCCACGCCCAGACTAGTATACTGCCACCTTAAGGTGGCGGGTAACCAGAATTGATGATATTCATGACTTTTGCAAGTAGCTGTATTTTCCTAGCCATGGGTATTCGTGCAGACAGAGTTGCTGCGTGCAGTTTGCTTACCTATCGATGGGGATTGAATATACCAAATTTCAGCAATGAAGCGCCAGCCATCGCCGAGCTACGAGCTCACCCTGTGAAGACTAAACACGATCGATTGTGGAACCGTTTTCTTTAGTTGTGCGAAAGGTATGAAGCTAAAACTGCTCAAGCAAGCTCATCTGCCATATGTGCAGGAATCTATGCGATCATTTCGCCGAGCGCTGCTCGTACGCGTTATTACAGCAACGCAGGCTGTGCTGTCTGGCAGCACATAGCTGTAATATCACGTACGAGCAGCGTTCGGTGAAATCATCGCATAGATTCCTGCACATAATTATGACAGATGAGCTTGCTTGAGCAGTTTTAGCTTCATACCTTTCGCACAACTAAAGAAAACGGTTCCACAATCGATCGTGTTTAGTCTTCACAGGGCGAGCTCGTAGCTCGGCGATGGCTAACGCTTCATTGCTGAAATTTGGTATATTCAATCCCCATCGATAGGTAAGCAAACTGCACGCAGCAACTCTGTCTGCACGAATACCCATGGCTAGGAAAATACAGCTACTTGCAAAAGTCATAAATATCATTAATTCTGGTTACCCGCCACCTTAACCCTTTTACCGCGACACGCATATATTTATGCGCGATGAAATCCACCCGTATACGCGACGCGCATATATATATGCGCGTCATCGTTACCTCGAAACAGCTACCGCTAGCGCCAGCCAACTTACTTTGTTGCAGCCAATACTCCTTGGCAACGTTGAAACATAGTTGCTATAGTATTCTAACTTGTTTATTGTGGTTTCTAACACGCGTAAGTCTGTGTAAACAAACGCCCACCAAGCTGTGATCACTGACAGCTTCTTGCTGCAATAATAGTAGTGTCTACACAGCTTAGCTGTTGAGATGAGTGCTGTACATGCTTTCACAGACAGTTTGCTACTCAGGAAGAAGAGGGTGGTGTGTGTTTGAATATTATTATCAATCACAGCAATCAACATAAAAGTAATGGAAAGCTTGTACAAGTATTTTGATCTTGAGCAGACAGCAAAAACAAGTCAAGGTATCAGCAGATAGCATAGTAGTTTCTCAGCACTGTAATAGATGAAGAGTCTAATAACAACACTGATAACATGAGCATTATAACTGTACAACTGAAGTGTATGACACACTAACTACTGCCATGACTACCATCAAGCTACAATGCACATGCCATGACTACCATCAAGCTACAATACACACAACAATCACAACATTATTTAGCCAAGACGACACACATGCTTTACTGATTATAATGTAAGAGACTCTAGCACCAAGCACACACAAGCAACACAAACACTATACACAAGGTAAATACATTCTATTATCACCTTATTAAAGATTGCAATCGTCCATAGCAAGCCTGAGCATCCTGACGATACAAACGTCGCTCACGACGCTGTACAGAGAAAGCAGTGTTCTTAGCTGGCACAATAAGTATAAAAATGTACTCACCTGGTTGTCACAAATAACTGAATAGCTTGCTAATAGATAGCTCAAGGCAAACCAGATGTTATACAACACTTACTAAGCTTTTGGAAGTGTAAAATAGTGATACAAAGTGTGCAGCAACAAAGCTGTGTTCTCCTTGAAATTATTTATTTTCTAGTTGAACCAGAAAATGAACTCCAACAAGGCTGTCAACAGCAGTTGTGCTTAGTAACACACACAAAAAGGCTCCCACAATGACCATGGTCAAGTTCTAAACATCCTAAGAGGCTGTAGTTGCCGTGTACACAGAGCAACACGAAGGAGAAGCGTGACAACTCACTCGTCCAACATCACTTGCTGGCGAGTAGCTTTGACGGGTCAAACAAAGCTTAAAAGTTTACTAGCAAAGCTCTGGAGTATAGTAGTATGATAGACAACACTCACTTAGCTGTAGCAAACGCGCAGAGGCGAGTAGAAGCGGCACAGACTGCCCTCCAAGTTACAGCAACATGATTGGAAAAATGGCGGTAAGGTAGGTGGAGTAGACACGCCCGGTACAAGTTGAAAGCCGTTGATGATGTTGTTATCACGCTCACAGAGTCTTCTACAATGGCCAAGGTCCAGTTTTGAACAACACAGAAGGTTCCTGGTACAGCTTACGCTGCGTGGTGTAGGGAAGAAGCGAAGAATAGTTGCTCGCGTATGTGTATGACGGTAGCAGATAGCTTTGACGGTCCAACTGAAGCTTTGATGGACAAACAACAGTAGCCCAGGATATAGTACAGGTTGAGAAAACATTGTCGTACCTCTAGCTTCCGTGCTGAAGCGTCCAGAGCAGAGACAAAGCGCAGTACCGAGATAGCTGTCACAATTCAAAAGGGATAGTATCAGTTTGCCTACTCCCGTTTGGCCTACTATCGTTTTGCCTATTACGAAGCTCAGGCGTGCTGTTTTGCCTAGTCACGTGCGCAAGCCGCCTTCGGCGGCTTATATTATCTACGCGCGCGCGTACAGAATCACTATAAAGGCTTGTCTACCATGATGATGATAAATATTTTGCTGCTGTTGTTCGGCCTTTTTTGAAAAGGAATCTTGATATTATTCATGGTACTTCTGATACTGAACTAATGCTCCGGACTATTTTAACTTCTTAATTATAATAATTATACTAATGCACCTATGTTGGTGTGTGTTCTCAATAATAATAATAATAATAATAATAATAGCACTGGTTGGTCAGCTGGTTCCGGTAGCGCAGCGGTTTAGTGCGGTGGCTTGTAGTGCAGATGTTCAGGGTTCGATTCCCGCTCAGTACTTATTTTTTAATTTTTTTTCCAAGAAAATTTAAGTTTTTTAACTAAGTCGATCGTCGGGACAGCTTGCAGATCCAGTGAAGGACGAAGGCCCTGTTTAGGACGACCCTCTCGACGATCTTTAGCCAGGGCCGAAGGCCCGGTTTAGGACGACCCTCCCGACGATCGTTAGGCCTACCAAGGGCCGAAGGCCCGGTTTAGGACACCCTCCCGACGATCCTTAGGCTTACCAAGGGCCGAAGGCCCGGTTTAGGACACCCTCCCGACTTTGCACAGTTAGGAGAAGGTTTTTAGGGTTCAGGGTTTAGGGTTTAGTTTTATAATTTTGGTAGGCGAAACAAAACGCCTGAGGCCCTTTAGTAGTCAAAATGGGAATAGGCGAACTGGGAGTAGGCGAACCGGTACCAAACCATTCAAAATCAGCCATCACGTGACGTGGGTGGAGCAACGTTTACAATTAATCGCGGTAAGAGGGCACCTTAAGGCCTGGGCTATGGCCATGTGCTTTATAATGAGACAATGAATTTTCTGTCTAGATTTGATTTAATCCTCTTCATAATTCTTTTATCAATAATTGAATATGACAAAATGATGGACAGAGAGTATCACACTCCAATAATAATGCCCCCGTACAGAGACTCTGGGAAAAGTACGTGACTACAATGTTTCACACGATGAAGCAAAAACTGTTTTTGATCATGGCATTTTCCTTCATTTCTTAGGAACCAAGTGTCCTACGTTTATGTTGCAGGTACCATTATGATCCTCTAGTCTTACCGAACACCCTGGTTCATATGGCTTTGTGTCACGTGACGAGGGCGTGTCACAATATGGCATCGTATTATGCCGCTGTAACTACGATTGGTTCGGGGACAGCTAGGCATCAAAAGAAAAACATTTGTAGCATTGCGCGTGTAGATTTTGGCATTGCATATCCAGTCAGAGCAAAGACTGCACTTTGTCGTTTGCAAAATCAGTGGCTAGACGTGCTACCATAGTGCGTTACAAAGTGCACGTAGCAATGAGCAGCTTTGTCGACTAAGACATCGAAAATCTCGTTGTGGGCACTCTATAGCACGACTAGACCTGGCAAACAGCTTAGTTATCTAGGGACAGACGGATCCTTTTTGATATCAGCTTTAGTTGCCGAGTTATGTTCATGCATACACTCGAAAAGTTTCACTACTCAGGTTGAGCTATCTATCATAGCAGCATCATCTCACCTAGTTGTAAGCAATAAAATTTTACCAGTGGTGCATGAATCTAGGTAGAACTAGCCTTACTAAATATTTGATCGAAACCGCACCCAGCATGATTTGGTTTCGTCCACTGAGCTTAGCTACTGTGATGTCTGCGAGTGATGCTGATGGACCCAATCATCACTAAATCTAACTTTTTATGTTAGTGAGCAGCTGAAAAGTAATTGAGTCGACTGTTGCAGTAAATTTTTGCACTGCAGTTCTGTTGTATACTCCATCTGTATAGTTGATGTTACAGTGCTAGGCAGTGGCGGATCTAGGATTGGAGAATGGGAGGTTCTCAGTTGAACGGGCGCGCTTGCGCACCCGCGAATTTTTGAAAACCACGCCCACTTCCGGTCAAAACCTCGTCTGTTTTGCGTTGAATTTCTAGCCAGCTGACTACAGCCTTGCAGATCAGAGCTTGCAGATGGTGAATGTGGGACAACCCCTAGTTATGTTGTGTAAACTAAATTCCTCATAAGGTATGGCAATTAATGTTGCTTGTGAATATCATTATTGAGCGCAAAGGGGGGTTCGCGAGCACCTCTGGATCTACCCTAGATCCGCCACTGCTAGGTATGCAGCTGCAAGGTTGTTCAACCACTTACTGGTAATTTCTGTCATGCGAACAGCAGATACAGGTATTACTACACAAAAATATTTTCATTCCCAGCCAGGCCCGAGCGTGGTTTAGTTGCTCAATAGTCTAAAGTCAAGAGTCTAGCCTAGATTAGTAGTCCTGGCAACTGCAGTGAGTCTTTTGTTGCTTAACATCGAAAATAACTGCTTTGGCAACTTTGCAGCATGCTTGCAGGGTCGAATTAAAATTTGTCATGAATTAGGGTCCGCCCTAAATTGAAAAGTTCCAAAAAGCGGCAAACAAACCTGCCGCTCGCTTACAAAACTGCTAGAAATGTACAGTGTCGTCAAGAAAAAAGCCTGGGCTTTTTACTAAAATGTAACACTTGTAACTTTCCTGCATAGAAATCAGTGTTCTCGCTAGGCCTTTTTTGAGGGGGTTTACCCCCTTGGATTTTAGCAAAACCCCCTTGGATGTCTGCTAAAAATGTTAAACGAATGGATAGTAAAGGAAAAAAAACATGCTGAAAGCTGGATTCGAACCCTTGTTCTTTACTTCCTCACCCCAATCCTCTAACCATTTGACCAAACTGCCAACATAATAGTTGTTGCGATAGGTGTCAATAACATACCAGATAACATAGCAGTTAGGTATGTTAAAATTCCCCCCTTGGATTTAAATTTCTAGCGAGAACACTGATAGAAATTACTGAAAATCTAATAATAGCATGTGTCCGGAATTAGGGGCCCCTCTCTTATGGTGCAACACATGCTAATAACCAACATGTGACATCACAAAATCCATTAACTAGCACTTGAAGATGGCGGCAAGAAAACAGCACTCGTGCAGGAAAGAGTCTTGTTTGTCACTGTGCACATTTCTCAGTGTGGATGAGTATTGGCTGTGTAGCCTCCTGGTATTGGAGTTTAACTCCCATGGAATCGGATTTCCGTACCTAAAGTTTTGGCTGGTAGCAAAGCCATCTTTTGCTGCCTGTCTCCCAACCAATCGTAGTTAAAGCCGGACACTCTGCCCACAGGTAAGCGCCCTAGGTTGAAGTTCTAATGCAGCGTTAAGAAATCTTAACTACCGTATTTCTTCTAAAGATTCGGCACCTCCTATTTTTCGGCACCTTGTCGCGTACTAAACTTTCGGCAAGCGCTTTGTTTCTTTGTCATAGTAAGCCTACAGCCCGATGTGAAAAGTCTTGTACTTTATGGAAAACAGCTGCAGAAGCGTTCTCACGTGCTCGTTGCCAAACCTCCAATTATTCGAACTTTTGCCACAATTACATATAGGTTAGATGACGGATCGAGGCAACTACGGGATTTAGAGTGCCGCGGGAACCGATGTAAAGACGTTCCGAGCGCAGAGCGCGAGGGCGGCTATTTCAGTTGCCAAGGCGCTCTAAATCCCGTAGTTGCCGATGATTCGTCGTCTAAGGTATTTATACTACAGCTACATGGCAACAATAAACCGACACAGATGTTTTCGAAAAACAATGGTTGATGACCTTCCCAAAGTGACAAGTTCTTACAACATGAGTGTTTCCTCTTGCTCCAAAACACATACTGTGACCCGGCTGCCAAACGCCACTTTGCGTTACACGTGGCAATGGCTGAACTTTGACTCCAACGAACGGTTAGAATGATAGTTACTAGAGTCCAGCAGTCTTTTGTACGTGCTGTGTGCGTTTATTAGACGAGCTATAAGCTGTCAACATAGCAAAACGTGGTGAGTTACTTGCTTTCTTACGTTTGTCATGCACAATAAGTCAATCGTTGCCTCGATCGTAGCCAAGTACCCGGGTCTATAGACGCTGCGCTGCCCATGCCAGAAGCGAATACAACACGTACTGGCCCAATAACTACCAAAGCTAGTACCTGTACAAAGGAAACTCATCCCACAAGAAAACATGATCATGAGTTCCAGCGGAAAAATATGAGTTCCAGCGGAAAATACGAGTTCCAGCGGAAAATACGAGTTCCAGCGGATAAATACGTGATTTGTTATCCTCCAACTGACCAATCAGATTCTAGAATTGCATTGAACTGTAGTACAATTCCAAATATTGGGCAAGCTAATCTGAAATTATTTATTTTGCGCCGAATTTTTAGAAGAATACGGTACCAATAGTTCACGAAATCTCTACCTAAAAGTGTCATTCCAGTGGGCACGATACGCTGCCAAACTGTGACACGACCATGTCATGTGACAAAAAGACATATGAATGATGGTGTTCAGTAAGGGTAGACAAACATATTGGTACCTGCAACATGATCGTAGGACACTTAGTTCCTGAAAAATGTCAAAAACATAGTTTTTTCTTCTATTCGTGTGGATCACTGTAGAATTCTTGTGACAGTCAAAGTGAGGCGGTAGATAGTGCTTGTGACTTCTCTGTATAGGTGTCCACAGCTTTTGTCTGCTCAAAATTATGTGTGACACTTGGTTGTGCAATATTACACGGTGGCTTTTCTGTACTGTTTCAATTTTTGTTGAACTTTAATTCGGTGATTTAAATTTTGAGGTTGGTCTTGTCCTTGAAAATAAAATCCTTTTGAAATTTTCCATTTCTACGGCATATCAATTGAGTACTGCAATGCCTTAGTTGAAAAATTGTACTGTCTAATACGTCATGTTTAACATGTACGCAGATATCACTATTGACATCAGTTAGCAACATGGAGGTTAATACACTGGACAATTTCAATGAATTGACTTGTCTTAGCCCCTTCGTACTTGGAGATCACGAAAAAGCATCACAGCTCCTTCCTAGTCTGCGGCAACCTGCTGCTATACGAACACTGTGTGTTTGCTGTACCATTAATGCTAGCAGTAAGCTTTGTACGGATGTTTCTTTACTTCATTTGGCTGCTTTTCATGGTTGGATGGAAATTGTAATCAGCCTAGTGAGCATGTATGACTGTAACACTCAGTGTCTTGATAGCTGGAAACAGACTCCATTACACTATGCTGCTTATGGCGGTAGCCTACCAGTAGTCCAATACCTAATCAATGAACAGCACTGTGACCCAAACAGTATAGACGAAAGGGGAAGGACACCATTGCATTACGCTAACTGCAATGGTCACATGATTATAGTCGAATATCTCATTAAAAAGGTAGGTTGTGACCCAGGATTACGTGACCTAGACAATAATGCACCGTTGCATTATTCTTCTTCTGGTGGTCACTTGAATATAGTTAAGTACCTAATCAAACAATGTAATTGTGAAGCAAATTCTCCAGGTTGTCAAGGCTGGACACCTCTTCATCAGGCTTGTTTTAATGGTCATATGAATGTAATCCAGTATCTCATCACCGAACAAGGTTGTAATCTAGTTTCACTAGATAATGATGGTGACATGCCAATCCATATTGCTTGTCATGGTGGACGCTTGAATGTTGTTAAGTACCTTATCACTGAACAACGATGTGATCCAAACGTTAAGGGAGACATTGGTTGGACAACACTACATAATGCTTGTGACAAAGGTCACATAGATATAATTCGATATCTCATCACAGAACAAGGTTGTGACCCAGCAGTTGAAGACAATAACGGTTACATGCCAATTCATATTGCTTGTCATGGTGGACACCTGAATGTTGTTAAGTACCTTATCACTAAACAACAATGTGATCCAAACGTTAAGGGAGATATTGGTTGGACAACACTGCATATTGCTTGTGACAAAGGTCACATAGATATAATTCGATATCTCATCACAGAACAGGGTTGTGACCCAGCAGTTGAAGACAATAATGGTGACATGCCAATCCATATTGCTTGTCATGGTGGACACTTGAATGTTGTTAAATACCTTATCACTAAACAACAATGTGATCCAAACGTTAAGGGAGATATTGGTTGGACAGCACTGCATAATGCTTGTAGCAAAGGTCACATGGTTATAGTTAGATATCTCATCACAGAACAAGGTTGTGACCCAGCAGTTAAAGACAATAACGGTGACATGCCAATCCATATTGCTTGTCATGGTGGACACTTGAATGTTGTTAAATACCTTATCACTAAACAACAATGTGATCCAAACGTTAAGGGAGATATTGGTTGGACAGCACTACATAATGCTTGTGACAAAGGTCACATAGATATAATTCGATATCTCATCACAGAACAAGGTTGTGACCCAGCGGTTGAAGACAATAACGGTTACATGCCAATTCATATTGCTTGTCATGGTGGACACCTGAATGTTGTTAAGTACCTTATCACTAAACAACAATGTGATCCAAACGTTAAGGGAGATATTGGTTGGACAACACTGCATATTGCTTGTGACAAAGGTCACATAGATATAATTCGATATCTCATCACAGAACAGGGTTGTGACCCAGCAGTTGAAGACAATAATGGTGACATGCCAATCCATATTGCTTGTCATGGTGGACACTTGAATGTTGTTAAGTACCTTATCACTAAACAACAATGTGATCCAAACGTTAAGGGAGATATTGGTCAGACAACACTGCATTATGCTTGTGACAAAGGTCACATAGATATAATTCGATATCTCATCACAGAACAAGGTTGTGACCCAGCAGTTGAAGACAATAACGGTGACATGCCAATCCATATTGCTTGTCATGGTGGACACTTGAATGTTGTTAAATACCTTATCACTAAACAACAATGTGATCCAAATGTTAAGGGAGATATTGGTTGGACAGCACTGCATATTGCTTGTGACAAAGGTCACATAGATATAATTCGATATCTCATCACAGAACAAGGTTGTGACCCAGCAGTTGAAGAAAATAATGGTGACATGCCAATCCATATTGCTTGTCATGGTGGACACTTGAACGTTGTTAATTACCTTATCACTAAACAACAATGTGATCCAAACGTTAAGGGAGATATTGGTTGGACAGCACTGCATAATGCTTGTAGCAAAGGTCACATGGTTATAGTTAGATATCTCATCACAGAACAAGGTTGTGACCCAGCAGTTGAAGACAATAATGGTGACATGCCAATCCATATTGCTTGTCATGGTGGACACTTGAACGTTGTTAAGTACCTTATCACTAAACAACAATGTGATCCAAACGTTAAGGGAGATATTGGTTGGACAGCACTGCATAATGCTTGTAGCAAAGGTCACATGGTTATAGTTAGATATCTCATCACAGAACAAGGTTGTGACCCAGCAGTTAAAGACAATAACGGTGACATGCCAATCCATATTGCTTGTCATGGTGGACACTTGAATGTTGTTAAATACCTTATCACTGAACAACGATGTGATCCAAACGTTAAGGGAGAAATTGGTTGGACAACATTGCATAATGTTTGTAGCGAAGGTCACATGGATATAATTCAATATCTCATCGCAGCACAAGGTTGTGACCCAGCAGTTGAAGACAATCATGGTAACACGCCAATCCATATTGCTTGTCTTGGTGGACACTTGAATGTTGTTAAGTACCTTATCACTGAACAACGATGTGATCCTAACGTTAAGGGAGCAAGAGGCAGAACACTATTTCATATTGCTTGTGACAAAGGTCACATGGATATAATTCGATATCTCATCACAGAACAAGGTTGTGACCCAGCAGTTGAAGACAATAATGGTAACATGCCAATCCATATTGCTTGTCTTGGTGGACACTTGAATGTTGTTAAGTACCTTATCACTGAACAACGATGTGATCCAAACATTAAGGGAGCAAGAGGCAGAACACTATTTCATAAAGCTTGTAACAAAGGTCACATGGATATAATTCGATATCTCATCACAGAACAAGGTTGTGACCCAGCAGTTGAAGACAATAATGGTAACATGTCAATCCATATTGCTTGTCTTGGTGGACACTTGAATGTTGTTAAGTACCTTATCACTGAACAACGATGTGCTCCAAACATTAAGGGAGCAAGAGGCAGAACACTATTTCATAAAGCTTGTAACAAAGGTCACATGGATATAATTCGATATCTCATCACAGAAGAAGGTTGTGACCCAGCAGTTGAAGACAATAATGGTAAGATGCCAATCCATATTGCTTGCTTTGGTGGACACTTGAATGTTGTTAAGTATTTTATCACTGAACAACGATGTGATCCAAACTTTAAGGGCCCAAAAGGCAGAACACTATTTCATAAAGCTTGTTATAAAGGTCACATGGATATAATTCGATATCTCATCACAGAACAAGGTTGTGACCCAGCAGTTGAAGACAATGATGGTAACATGTCAATCCATATTGCTTGTCTTGGTGGACACTTGAATGTTGTTAAGTACCTTATCAATGAACAACGATGTGATCCAAATGTTAAGGGAGCAATAGGCAGAACACTATTTCATAAAGCTTGTGACAAAGGTCACATGGATATAATTCGATATCTCATCACAGAACAAGGTTGTGACCCAGCAGTTGAAGACAAAAATGGTGACATGCCAATCCACATTGCTTGTCGTTGTGGACACTTGAATGTTGTTAAGTACCTTATCACTGAACAACAATGTGATCCAAACATTAAAGGTGAAAGAGGCAGAACTTCATTGCATTATGTTTGTCGCACTGGTCATATTGACATAATCCAGTATTTAATCTCGGAACATGGCTCCAATCCAGCTATTACAGATGATATGTTTAAAACACCATTGCATTTGGCATGTAACTATGGCCATGTAGATATTGTAAAGTTGCTTTTACAGGATAGAAGAGTAGATGCATTGATTATGGACAAATTTGGTAAGAGTCCAGCAGATTATGTTTATTTCAGTAATAACAGCTATCAGTTATTGAAACTTTTTGAACCTCTTCTAAAGTCACGTGAGGATTTTCCCATTCATTTATTTACAAAAGTTGTTCTCACTGGAAACAGTGGAGCAGGAAAAAGTTCTCTTGCCAAAGTGATTGCTGAGCAAAACGCAATGAACTTCTCAGATGAAAGTGATACAGATTTCACAAGAAACAGCATTGATAGTGGTCGTTATAGAATTGAGTCTGAAGTGGAGACTCTCACTGCTGGTATAGATTCCTATGTTGTTAAGAGTGAGTCTATTGGTAACTTTGTGCTGTATGACTTGGCAGGTCACTCAGAGTACTACTTTAGTCAAAGTGTTATTATGGAGACTGTGATACGGAAGACACCAGCCATCTTTATTGATCTAGTTGACCTTAGCAAAAGTGAAGAAGAGATAAAACAAGCTATTCATCACTGGCTCACCTTCATTGAAAGTACAACATCTACTCAAGAAAAATCGTGTGTCATGATTGTTGGTAGTCATACTGATCTTCTTACTGAACAACAGGTGATAAAAAAGACCACATTAGTGAAAGACCTTGTTGACAGGCGAGTGAAAAAGCAAAAATATGAAGAGATTGTTGGAATGGACTGCCGTGTGGTCACTGATAAAATTACAAATGAGTTTTTTCCTCACCTTTTAAATTGTCATACCACCATATCTGCTTATTCTCAAGCTGTGAGTGTCTACTGCCATGAGTTGTATGCATTTCTTCAAACTAAACTAGAGAAGACAGCTTGCCAGCTACATGAGCTTGTCTCCTTTCTTACTGCTGAAGAGGATTCACTTGTACCTTCAAATGTACCTATCCTCAGTGAATTGCTGGAAGATTTGAGTGGTAAAGGTGTTATTATCTACCTGAAGAATGAGCAGTGTCTAGAGAAGAGCTGGGTGGTTGTGAAGAGAGAGATCATATTGAAGGATGTTAATGGAGAATTGTTTAAACCCAAGTATTTCAAAGGGTATCATCCGATTGCCAGCAGTACTGGTATAATCCGTATGTCATCTCTTGCAGAGCTCTTTCCTCAGTATGATCCACAAATGCTGGTAGAGCTCATGATCAGACTGGAGTTCTGCCATCCTGTGAATTTGTCTAAAATCAAAACTAACCTCCAGCCAATAAAAAGTTTTGTTTCTACCTCCATCGAAAACATGAAAGATACTCTTTTACTTTTCTTTCCATCGCTGCTACAAGCTGAGCGACCCCAAGCCCTTATTACTGAAGATCATTTGTTGAAGCAAGACAGATTTGGGTGGTGCCTTGGTTGCAAAGACTATGAGTATCAATTTCTCACCAGTCGATTTCTTCATATTCTCCTTCTTCGTCTAGCCTATACCTTCCCTCTGCCTAGTGAAAAGTACACTAAGACTCATAATCTTCACGAGATTGAACAAAATTGTTCAGTGTGGCTAAACGGTATCTCATGGAACAATGAGGAAGGTATCACAACAGTAGTAGAGGTTATTCAGCAAAAGCGTTGGGTGGTAGTGTCTATGTACTATGACAAGAACATGACCAGACCAGTGGAGTACAGCGAGCATCGCAGTGCTGTGATCAGACTGGTTCTAGAGCTTCAAAGGGAACTGGCTCCAAACCTGGATACATTCGAGTGTCTAATTTCCCCATCTTTATCCCAGCAATGGCCATTGGAACATCTTCATGAGTCAGATCTGTTTCCAATGAAAAATGTAGCTAAGTCTATTCTTCTCAAGAAACCATTTGTACTCAGTTGTGATGGTAGACATAAGCTACTGACAAAAAATGCTGTGCCCTTTGAGCCATATAGTATTACAAGAAATTAAAAAGATTTCTATCGAAATCAAAAGGATGTAGTGATGAAGAAATCTACCACTGGTTCACAATGTAAACCAACAAGGAACAAGCATAGAATGGTAACACGATTGACTTGCTAACAGACCATAGATCCCTACATCAGTGGCTGCTGTGGCCAGACTATAGCTAGTAAGCTATTTACTGTTGACTGACACTTTCAATAGAATTCAGCTTGTGACAAAATATTGATCTTATGTACAGCCACTGATGTAGGGATCTATGGTCTGTTAGCAAGTCAATCGTGTTACCATTCTATGCTTGTTCCTTGTTGGTTTACATTGTGAACCAGTGGTAGATTTCTTCATCACTACATCCTTTTGATTTCGATAGAAATCTTTTTAATTTCTTGTTTGTGTCCTTTTTTCTTTTTAGTGAAGTCCAGTTCAATATCATGCATGTACGGAGAAGTCTTTGTTTCCACCATTGGTTTAGCATTCCTGTTGTTGATGGCTTTTCTTAAACTTGTAGCTAAAATTGTTAAGCTGTACGTATCAGGTCTGCCTAGTCGCCTACGCATGCATGCAGTGCATACGAGCCCCGCCCACACTTGTTTGTAGACGGTTATAATTATCTGGCAAGTGCAGAATGGCGATCCTACACGAGCTTACCGTTCTTCGAAGACTCCAGACAAATGCCGGGTGTGTGTTCTCCGTGATAGTGATCCACACGGCGCAGCGATACTTTAGCTGCTTGGTCACGTGCGCTACCCATTGCTTGGTCACGTGCGTATTGCGCAATCACAATAATGGCGTCTAACATTAAGCTGACAATGGATCACGATCGAGAAATCGCGGAACTTAGATCGCCGTTACGCTAAAAATAAAGCTCAAAAGGCACATGCCAGGAGAATTTCATGACTGTTCGTGGATGTTTTGGTCACGGCACTGCTCGCGTAAAGGCGCTAGGCGAGTGGAAGAAAGAAGAAAGAAGAAGAAGAAAACGAAGATGACGAAAGTCGATTTTCACCGTTTCCAGGTTCGTCACTTTAGTAACAATTTCGATCAATCTCCTTGCTACTGTAAGATGGGGCAACGCCAGAGAGCAGATCTAAGTGTCTAAAGACGTATAAAATTCAACACCAGGCGAAATATCAGCGTTTGAACGCTAATACATTGTATGTAGCCGCCATCTTGTTTTCTCGTTCATCCCTACATAGGGAGTCACTACCGTGCCTCCCTAATAACTCCTTCATCTGTGTGTGAGCTGGTGGACAGCAGTATAAGTGACCAAGCAGTCTCCTCTGCTGTTCTTGATGAGGTGAAGAAGTACTGTCAGCAACCTCAGCTGGAGTCACAGAGTAATTTGAGATTAAGAGAATATCTTGAAAAAATGAGCGTATTCACGGACAGGAACCCTTTGGTGAGTAACACAATTTTTTATACCTGAACTTGCACTAATATCATGGTCTAAATAATATTATAGTTCGTGGCAGAGGTAGACTCAGATGACATCAAACAATCAGTACCAGCTGTCATGAGAGAACCAGGTGAATGTTTCCTATGTGGTATTAGCATAATAATAATTATTATCATTATTAGTGAGGAATTCTCATGATGAATCTGTTAGTGCGAAACATAATCCAGTGCCCACTGTTGATCTGTCCAATATACCAGATGATATGACACTGAGTGAGGATTTGTTTATCACGACAAAGATAGATTGTTTAATTTGTATCTCTGCAGACATCTCTGATCATCTTGCTGATCTGATTGTAGTCTTAAAACCCACTAATTGTATGTGGTTTGACCTAGGTCTACAACTTGGCCTGAATTTCTTTGATCTTGAAGAAATTAAAAAAGACAATAGAGATGTAGTGAGAGATTGTATGAGGAATATGCTTGCAGAATGGCTGAAGATAGGAAAGGGCTGTACTAAACAGACCCTCAAAACAGCACTATTGAAGATAGACTGCAAAATAGTGAGTTCATGTGTTGTAATCAAGTCAATTTCATTAATTTTTTTAGGTAAGGACTTCTCAAGAGCATGATTTACAAACGTATCCAACATCACAGCACTAGCATCATATAATGTCAGTTTAACTAATTTGTGACGGTATGTATGAAGTTTATACAATTTTCCTTTCTACAGTTTGCATGTCTTCAATCTCGTTTCTTTACACTACACTTTCTTCACTTGATCTCTCTTATCATGCCTCTTAGCTCTGTAACACTTTCCTGGACTCTGCATCATAATATCTGCTCTTCTGAATCTGTCTTTTCTAGAATTAATCCATATCTTTGATTAACTGTTGGTGAGCTTACTTTTCTTACTATGCGACAATCCCACTGTACCATGACTAAATGCGTACTCTTTCTCTTCGATTGAGATGACTGTATTGTGACTGTCCCTTACTTTGTCATCGCAACTGTCATCTATGAATTTAGTAATGGCTTCTCTGACATCGCAAGACTAGGTGCCCGTAACAAGAATGATCTCCTAGCCTCCTGCTATTATGACCTTCTGCTTGTAATATCGGTTAAAAGACAGATTGGCATATTTCTTCATCATCACCATCATCAGAACTTGCTAGATTAGATGCATATTATCGTCATCACTATGCATCATGTGTGTGTCTCAATCCATGCTCATTGGAATGGATCTGAATACACACTTTTAAATTAATATTATTAGATCCATAAGGATCAGCTTTTATTGATGACTATCATGGTTAGGTAGTCATCGGAATCACTCTTTCCTCTCCCTTTGATCCATCCCTGGATCAAAACATTAATTCTTTATTTTTATGATAGTGACACTCTCAGTTGCTCAAGTGCGATGATGTGCTCTTACATCATCCACTCTTGACTGCACGGTTCATTCCTTCTCTCGTCCTTATTCAACTGACCACAATCAAAACAAGAGCAACTGCTAAAACTCGCTCATTATTTCTTTGTCTCTTTCTCTTCACCAATCAAGCTGTTGCCTGACACTTACAGCTTTGTCAAAAGCATTCTCTGCTCATTGCTACTTTAGTCTTGTTCTCTCTTTCTTGTGTCAGCACTTGATTAATCTAACCAACTGTATTATAATTCCTCCTTTATGCTGTTGTTGATTTCTTTATCTTCATCTTTACTTCCAATTTCGCTATGGAACAATCCATAACCATCTCTTGCTTTCTACACCTTGTATTTGTATGTTAGTAAGCATGCTCAAGCTTCTAATATCAAAAGTCACCATTACTCAAGTCAGCTCCTAATCTTCTCAAAGCTGAACCTTTCTCCAGTGGTCAATACTTGATCAAAATCAACAAAAAGTTCAAACAGGTCAGCATAGGATGCTCACTTTCCCTCTCTCTTTACCATGTTTTTTGATCTCTTTGTAGAAACTAGCAAGGATAATACTACCACTGTGATATTGTTGTACCTTGTATTATAGAGATCTCACCTCCACCTGGTTAGCAGCATCTGGTATAGTACATGTAGCTTACAAAAGGTCGATTTATGGTGGTGAGTAATTTTAGCATTAAAAATCATTGAGTACGGCTCTACTATTAAATCTTTTTTCTCCCTCATACAGCCTACAGTAGATACTGATATAGTTACATAACTGAAGAGACTAACCTAGAGATCAGTCATTCCTGTCCTTCTCAAGCACATGCTAGCCAGCAGGGACCAGTGTACCAGCCTAGTTTCACGAGAATAGAAACTGGTGACTCACCTGAAGACAGTGCTGCTTACTTGCAGAGAAAGGTGTGTGTCTGTCATATTTACAGTAACTTGCACTTCAAATTGTGACTACTAAACACAGACCAAACACAATGCTTACTTGCATTGCTTGTGTATCATACGTACAGTAGAGCCTTGCTAATCTGGACAAGCACTTTTTGGATGTCTTGGTTAATTAGGTGTCATCATATCAGGAGTGAATCAACTGTTCCTATACATTATAGTGAGGTGTGACACATTTTAGAGGTGTGGTTTAGCGAGGTTCCATTGCACGCCTAATTTCCAGTGTGTAATCACACAGTCACTGTGCACCAAGCAAGATAGTAGTACTGTAATGTCATTGTGTGCTTGTGGGTGTTGTATAAGTAAAGTAAAAAAGTTTTAATAAAAAAAACTAAAAAGTGTATGGATGACGCTTGCAAAAGTAAAGGAACAAGATGGGATGATGCTTGCAAAAGTAAAGGAACAAGATGGAAAAAAGTAAAGGAACAAGAGGGATGATGCTTGCAAAAGTAAAGGAACAAGATGGGATGATGCTTACAAAAGTGAAGTATGAAAAGTCCCAAGTATCCCTACATCAGCGGCTTGCTGCGATGGCGTGCAACTGACAAATGCGGAATCCTCTTCCTATACCTTTTACAACCGTCAATTACTTAATCGGACTGCGTCCTCCAAACCACAGATACCTCTAGTTGTTTACAACCGTCAGTTATTTCATCAGACTGCGTCCTCCAAACACAGATACCTCTAGTTGTTTACAACCATCAGTTACTTCATCGGACTGCGTCCTCCTAACACAGATACCTCTAGTTGTTTACAACCGTCAGTTACTTCATCGGACTGCGTCCTCCTTCAAGCCGCTGATGTAGGGATACTTGGGACTTTTCATACTTCACTTTTGCAAGCATCATCCCATCTTGTTCCTTTACTTTTGCAAGCATCATCCCTCTTGTTCCTTTACTTTTTTCCATCTTGTTCCTTTACTTTGCAAGCATCATCCCATCTTGTTCCTTTACTTCTGCAAGCGTCATCCCTACACTTTTTAGTTTTTTTTTTATTAAAACTTTTTTACTTTACTTGTTCCTGTTACTTTTTTGATCACTATCAGTTTGAATTTATTAGCTGTATTCTATGCTAGCTTTTATCACTAACAACTCAGCTCAGCTATGATGCATATGATCATGGCTGGAAGCCTAGTCCGAACAGTGAGCTAGTACCATGCTGGCTTCGGCATGTTGATGTCGATATCACGATCCCAGAGGCTTCTAGCTTTTTACAATGACCAATGTCCAGTTGTCAACAGCAGAGGGGTCCTATGCATATGGGTACAGCCTTACGCCGTGTAGTGTTTTAGTAGCCTGGCTAGCTAGCTAGTAGATCGGGTAGCATCACCGTCGTCCGGTTCGCGCCTGCCGTGGGTCATGATGTCAGCATAGACAGATCAGTGTTACCCAGGGCATAGTATACTGCTTGTTCATACCTTTAGGCTCTAGCTTGGGCGCTGAAGCGCGCCCAGAGAAAGCGAGAACCGAGCTCAGTTTCAAAACTGATGTGGGCGGAGTCAATGATCAGCAGCGACAAGAGGGTTAATTATTGGAGTTGCTGTAACAGTCCAAAACGGTCCAAAAACGATGTTTTTCAAGGATTACTCGCTTCTGGTAGTGTTTTATGCCTATCTAAGAAGTAAGTGCACTACCCCAGATATATACACGTGCGATGGTATAGGTTTGGTACTCATTCGTTAACTCAGGACAGCGATAGCCTTACCGAAAGAAGAAAGAAAGAAGAAAGATGAACAATTCGCGTGGGCGGCGATTTCGGTTTACCACTTTAGAAACGTCTGCCAGCTTCGCCAAAGGTATTTTCATGCTCAGAACAATCGTCTGATCAATCCTAGGTGTCTGGACTCTCGATAAACGCTAAAACAGCGAAGATCTGGCAACGGCTCTCTGAGAGTCGCCATCTTGATTTTCGTCGTCAAGCAAGCAGTGCCGGTGACTTTCATAGACTTCCTACAAGCGCTCGAACTTCAGATTCCCTCAGAGATAGTTAAAATGCAGTAGAAATGTATAACAGTAGAGATATGTGCGAAAACTCATTTTCACACATGAGTAGCCGCCATCTTAGTTCGAGGTCATCCCTACATATCATTGCCGATCGGCAATGATACCATGCCTACCCGTGTATCATTAATACACAAAGCAATAACCAATAGTTTGGGTATTAATAAGCACTGTGGGCAGGGACTCACCTATGGTTGACCTGTAGATGTAAAGTAAAGTAAAAAAGTTTTAATAAAAAGTGTAGGGATGACTCTTGCAAAAGTAAAGGAACAAGATGGGATGATGCTTGCAAAAGGAAAGGAACAAGATGGGATGCTGCTTGCAAAAGTAAAGGAACAAGATGGGATGATGCTTGCAAAAGTAAAGGAACAAGATTGGATGATGCTTGCAAATGTAAAAGTCCCAAATATCCCTACATCAGCGGCTTGCTGCGATGACGTGCAACTGACAGGTGCGGAATCCTCTTACTATACCTTTTACAACCGTCAATTACTTAATCGGACTGCGTCCTCCAAACCACAGACATCTCTAGTAAGTCTAGTTATTTACAACCGTCAATTACTTTATCGGACTGCGTCCTCCAAAGCACAGACACCTCTAGTTATTTACAACTGTCAACTACTTCATCGGAATGCGTCCTCCTAAACACAGATACCACAGTCTAGTTATTTACAACTGTCAATTACTTCATCGGACTGCGTCCTCCTTCAAGCCGCTGATGTAGGGATACTTGGGACTTTTACATTTGCAAGCATCATCCAATCTTGTTCCTTTACTTTTGCAAGCATCATCCCATCTTGTTCCTTTACTTTTGCAAGCAGCATCCCATCTTGTTCCTTTCCTTTTGCATGCATCATCCCATCTTGTTCCTTTACTTTTGCAAGAGTCATCCCTACACTTTTTAGTTTTTTTATTAAAACTTTTATACTTTACTTGTTCCTGTTACTTTTTTGATCACTATCAGAGAGAGAGAGTCGAGGAGCATGGAATGTTATTATCGGCAATCACAAGAATAATGAAAAGGTTTAAATTAGTTGGAGAGGTTGAGAGTATGAGTTGACAACATGATATTTCTTACAACTGTAATGGATGAAGAAGAGACTAGCACTAACAACTCAGTGGAACACTATGATGATCATGGCTGCAAGCCAGTCCTTAGACTAGTCCCCAGGCCGGCTTGCATGTTGATGTCGATATCACGATCACAGAGGCTTCTAGCTTTTTACAATGACCAATGTCCAGTAGTCAACAGCACAGGGGTCCTATGGGTACAGCTTACGCCGGGTAGTGTAACAAACATTTTAGCTAGTCTAGCTAGATCGGGTACGTAGCATCATGATCATCACTGACCGTCGTCCGGTTCGCGTTTGCCGTGGGTCATGATGTCAGCATAGACAGATCAGGGTTACCCAGGGTATAGTATACTGCTTTAAACAAATGTTCATACCTCTAGGCTCTAGCTTGCACGCTGAAGCGCCCAGAGCAGAGAGAAAGCGAGAACCGAGCTCAGTTTTAAAACTGATGTGGGCGGAGTCAATGATCGGCAGCGACTAGAGGGTTAATTAATGGAGTCGCTCTAACAGTCCAAAACGGTCCAAAAACCATGTTTTTCAAGGATTACTCACTTCTGGTAGTGTTTGATGCCTATCTAAGAAGTAAGTGCACTATTCCAGACATATACACGTGCGATGGTGCAGGTTTGGTAGTCATTCGTTAACTCAGGACAGCGCTAGGCTTACCGAAAGAAGAAAGAAAGAAAGAAAGAAGAAGAAAGAAGATGAACAATTCGCGTGGGCGGCGATTTCAGTTTACCACTTTAGAAACGTCTGCCCGCTTCGCCAAAGGCATTTTCATGCTCAGAACAATCGCCTGATCAATCCTAGATGTCTGGAATCTCGGCAAACGTTAAAACAGCGAAGATCTGCAACGCCCTCTCTTAGAGTCGCCATCTTGATTTATGTCGTCAAGCAAGCAGTCCCGGCGACTTTCATAGACTTCCTACAAGCGCTCGCACTTCAGATTCCCTCGGAGATAGTTAAATACAGTAGAAATGTATAACAGTAGAGATATGTGCGAAAACACATTTTCACACATGAGTAGCCGCCATCTTAGTTCAAGGTCATCCCTACATATCATTGCCGATCGGCAATGATAATATCAAAGCCTAGTTTTGCACTTTGATGAGTTGCAGTATGTGTACATACATGCATTGGTACATGTAGGTCAATGTAGACTTACTATTCTTACATTCAAATTCTCTATCATCAAACTCTCTGTTACTAATAATTAACAGACATGTACGAAATTTTGTGTGATTTTTGTATTTTATGTGTAATTTAGTTTGTTTAGCAAGATTTCTTTTTTATACTTCAGAGACTCGTCGTTCTAAAATAAGATTTTCCTTACCGTCTCCTCCTTCATCTTCTGCTCCTAATTCACACACCTCCATTACCGACCCTACAATACAAAGCTCAAAAAATATTCCTCCAATAGACGAAACATCAGAATCGCCCACCAAGAAATCACTAGTGAATCAAAAGTCAGCTCCTAATCTTCTCGAACCATCCGCTTCATCGAGTGAGAAAGATTCTTTCTCGATCGCTCAAGACTTTAGTAAAAATAAGTCTAAGAAAGAAGACGATGAAAGGGAGCTTATGTCAGAGTCATTCACTGAGCCAGTTGGAACAGATGAAGATGATGGAGTTGTAAAGAAAGAGAGAACAAGATATGAGTCGCTTGGTTGTGGGTTCGATCCCAGTCTCGAATTTAGGTCTAAAGCGATGACCATGGAACCAGCTGTGGCTAGGCTGATATCGTTTGGTGATGCAGGCGACACTGATGATGGCTCAGCGGATGATACTGCTGTATTAGTGGAAGAAAAGAAAATGAGAAGACGATCGTCATCGCTGTCAGAACAAGCGCCAAAGCCGAAACCACGTCGGAAGAAGAGGAATTCACCGAAAGTAGATTGATCTTCGACGTCGACTGAAGACACACCCACTCGTAAAGCGGCCCCACCCCCACCAGCACCTTACACACGCAGAAGTACATCACCTCTCCCGAGATCAACATCAGCTGACAGCTTCCAAACGCAAGAGACAACTCCGTTCATCAACAAGGACCCTACAAGCCCTAATCGATCAGACTCCAGTGGTGGTACGAACTACCAATCTAAGCCTGTGAGGCCGCCCAGAGCAAATGAGGTGTCTTCTTACTCGAGACATTTAGACGAGGATGATAATAAATCAGGTGGTGAAGATCTTAGTAAAGGAGAGAAGCAAGCAGTTTCAAGACAACGTACACTATCACCCGATTCAGCTGATGACAAGATTGTGAAGGGACATGCTCGTAACCCATCATGGGGTATGATACTGAAGGATGAAAAAAATCCAAGTGAGTTGAAGCAAATTCTTATGCCCTTTATTCCTAATTTCTCTCTCTCTCTCTCTCTTTTCCTCTTCCTCCCTCCCTCTCTCCCTCCCTCCCTCCCTCCCTCCCTCCCTCCCTCCCTCCCTCCCTCTCTCTCTCTCTCTCTCTCTCCCTATCTTCCCTCCCTCCCTCCCTCCCTCCCACCCTTCTTCCCTCCCTTCCTCCCTCCTTCCTTTTGCCCTCCCTCTCTCCCTCCCTCCCTCCATCTCTCCCTCCCTCCCTCCCTCTCTCCTGTCCCTCACTCTCAGTGACAGATGATTTACCATCAGCAGAACCTCCTAAACTACCACCAGTGAGTATACTTCTCTCTCTAGCTCTCACACTCACTCCTCCCCACACACACACCCCACACACACACTTCACTTTATTTCACTCACCTGTAGAGAACTAGCAAGCATAATCTCAGTTCTAATATTGTTGATGAGACCTCACCTCCTCCGGGTCAGTTGTCACGATCAGCATCTACAGGTAGCTTAGCCAGCATTGGAAGAGGAACATCAATATCAGTGGTGAGTGTACAGACATTACAAGCCACTGGGAAGCTTTATACTGTACACAACAAACCACTGAGTTACTGCTCTATAGCAGACACTAGTCCTGATTGAGTGAATCCTGTACACAACAAACCGCTGAGTTACTGCTCTTTAGCAATGTTCTTCCCACTCCACAGAAGGCACGTAGTCCACCAGTAGATTCTGATAGTTTACTGACCTCCATGGAGCTAGTCACAGAGACTAGCCTACCAAGGAGACCAGCTCCTGCCCCGCCCACTAGGCCCAAGCCACCTCGCAAGGTACCAATGTACCCGCCTAGTTTCAAGAGAGTGGAAGCTGGTGACTCACCTGAAGACAGTGACCTAGTGATGTCCGTGGAGGAAAGGTGTGTGGCTGTGTGTGTGTGTGTGTGGGTGTGTGCGTGCGCACGTGTGTGTGTGTGAGAGTGTGTGTGTGTGCCTATGTACGTGTGTGTATGTGTGCCTATGTACGTGTGTGCGTTTGTGTGTGTGTGTACGTGTGTGTGTACCGATACTTTGCCCTATCAATAATGGTACATTATGTGCTTATATCGGTAATTCCAGTGACTAGTACAATGTATGCATCAATAACAAAATCTGATTTTGGTTGTTACTTTGTGTTCAGGTCAAGTTTAGTTGTGTCATACAAGAAGAAGACTAAAGTTGAGTTACAGCGTTCTGTCAAATCTCTCAAGGATGACAATGCTATGTTCACTAACCTCAATCAAGACTTGAGAAGAATACTAACAGGAGTAAGTAGGGTGCATGCAAAATAAGTACTGTGCGATACATACAATGTATGTACTATTAACCTCCATGATGTGATAGCCTTTGGTATCTAGGTCCCTCCCTGGGTGTGTGGGTTAAGCATTTGGGTCCGTCTATATGCATAACAGTGTGTGTGACCATGATGAAATCGAAAAATTTTGCTGCTTCACCACTCAATGATTAACATCAAAATAGCTCTCCACGGCTTGGTTGTGAAATTTCTATTCTTCGAAAGACACCTTGTATGTTTCGAGAACTTTTTGCCGTGTGTTATGAGAACGCCTTTTAATAGCTGCTCCACCAATTAGAACATGGTAACTATAAGACCAACAATGATGAGACTATAATCAAACACATCAGAGTATGTACTCGTTGTGAGCCCCAGCTGCATTACGAGAACATTAATTATTATAATAATAGCGGAAAATTTTCGAGAAAGAAAATTTTCGCAGATGCATGAAATAGACAATTTCGTAAATATTTTTTTCGCGAATCAGTGCTATTGCCCTATCTTTATCAACTAAAACATGAAATTCGCGAATAAAATTTTCGTGAATAGCCTGTTTCTCCCACGAAACTTTCCCGCTATACGGTATAATAGGATAATTATAATAATACATCAACTAAAGAATTCTTGTTGAGAATTGTTCCCAAAGGGTGAAGCCTAAATTAATAAAAAAATTTGGGGCTGAGTGATTAAAATAGTGTCGTGTACAATCGAAGTGGTGACCTCCTAAATGAAACCCTGTGTGTATGTATAATATATATATGTACCTAATAATGATATCAGTTATATGTACTACATGATGGGGTCTCCCCCATAGAAGTTGCAATCTCTCTCAGCTCAAATATCAGTAGTGGCATACCTACACATAAATGTACAGGACAATGTGATATTAAAGCGTCATGAATGACCATTTCTTCTTTGTTACAATGTAGTTGAGAGAAGAACAAGCTAGACTGGAGGTGCTGATGGATCATCAAAGATGACACTATCACAGTCCAGTGTGTATTATACTAGTCAACTACTCTGTTGTGTGTGTTCATGGTTTGTACAAAATTAAGTAATAAAATTAGTCATGAATAATAATAAATCATTATTGTATTCATCATTGTTTCTCACGTGATAAATGTTGCTGAATGCTATACTGTCTATGCTCAGAGCTAGAGCCTGGAGTTGCACAGTACGCGATGGGTGCTAACCAGAGCTCAACAAGAGACGAAGACAGTTGTTCTAGTGATACGGACGACAAAATCGCGGAACTTCCGAAGGAAATCAGAAAGCTCGCCATCGAGGAACCCCGGGCTACTGCTGTGGCACCGCCATCAGTCGAAGGCGACAGGGCGCATCATCTGTATACAAGCTCTCCTGACATTGAAGTGACTGGACTTCCGTTGAAAATACCAAAGCTAGACGAAGAAACCACGCCGTGGAAAGGGTCTGCAAGCAAGCTAACAAGCCAGCAATCATCTTCTAGTAGTGCTCATGTAGAAGAACAAGTAAGCATTATACATGTAATTATATTACTTTTAATGCATGTAACTAAGTTGCCAAATATACGTTGTGACAGATTATCGGTTCATTAGTCTAAGTACTGTAGTCTCAATAATAGGAAGCGACGAAGGTTATGTTGCATTTGGTACAAACATTGGAATGTTGTGGGCAGTTGTTTTGATAACCAGCTTACTACATGTCGTGCTTGCAGATGTAGTATGCTATGCATGCTGTTGCTTTCTATGTACAATATTGTGATCAAATGCGCTTACGTTTCTCAAGAAGATCACTGTATGTCGTTAATAATTGGCTTGAGATTTACTGTACAAACTCACAGAACTAGCAGTGTCAGAGAGTGGTCTAATTAAGGTGGCACTTCAGCAGAAACAGGAAGCAAATGACGTTATTCACCATAGATATTGATCGTCAACTATCTATGCCCAATAGTCGTAATACAAATTTTGGGACGTGCTCTCACCATCATGGCGGCTAATGAAGACGGTTCGCTATTCCTTGATGCAGGCTGCTGTTGCTAGCTGGATTAAGCCCCTTAGACATTGGGCCATAGAAATTTGCATTGATTTTAACAAAGTATAAAACGGAGAAAATGACAACGTCGATCTTGTCGTTGTCACCAATTTTATCGTAGTGTGACTGAGGCCTAACCCATTATGGTCTGGCTAACTCATTATGACATCATCTAAGAGAAAGGAGCGTTCAACCATAGATACAGTATACCAACAGGGATTAAAAATGGGTGCGCATTCAAATACATTTAGTATTACAAGCTGATTTTACATCCTCGTTACGGGTTAAACATTAGACGTTGCCGCAACGCTAAGCTAGCTCTTGGCGACCTTGCTAAGAGGAGTCACTGTCATGGCACGTTGTCAAGCTCTTGTGATTGACTAGAATGTTCTGTGTACACTATAAAGGTGACTTGAGTACTGTTTCGTTTTGATCGCTAACTGACGAAGCAGTTGTTGGTTGCAGGACAAGCTTTGTGAAAATACTTGTTTACTCTGCTGAAAAGTGGTTCTGTATCTGTTACTAGTTTTTTTCGGTCCATTCTCTGCTGATAAAATGTTAGTTTGTACATGTCCTCGTGAAAATAGCACATTTTCTATTCTCGATCTCACACAGTGTAACACTATTAGAGCTGTGTGATATTTCGATATTTTAGTAATACTGCGATATTAATAAAATGTACTGCGATATGATATTGAAGAAAAAATTGATATCGACGGTGTACTACTAGAATTACGTCAGTCGGCTTGTGTATCTGTGTATGTATCTGTCTATCTGTCGGCAGGATTTCTTGTCGCTCGCTGAAACTAAGCGCTGGAACGTGAAACACGTGCTAAAGTCGATATCTGCTTTAAAATGAATTGTAAGGATTTTGGTTGTATGACTCTGTTCGTGAGTTATGGCGTGATTTGCTTACCTCGCCGATCGATGGCGATTTAGAGTTCTCCGTAGACAAAACTATCCACAGTTGACTGCCTGGAAGCTGATAGGTTAGAATTTCACTACAGGATAGCAGTGCAGGTCCGGAGAAATTTTGTAAGCAAGCTATGGAAGCTATCTCGCTCGTGTTCAGTATGCATGGGCCGGCATGGGCTGTACTGAACATTGTAGACACGCCCAGTTGAGTTGTAGCCAGCACTGATTGGCTTCTGATTGCATAACTATTGCTTTGTAAATGCTGTACAGAAATGTATAACAGCTGCAATTTATTGTGTATATCAATGTCAAATGTTCCACCGAGGCATCTGCACCTTTGGTGCCTATAGTAGTTAGTCACTGTTTTAGCAATAATAGTACCAAGATACCTTTTCCAATATTGCACAGCCCTAAGCGCTATCGCACAAGACAAACTAACCCGTTCAACCCTGTTTGTACAGATGTTTGTGTACCTATTCCAGGCGCTTGTCCAGAAATGAGAAAAGATATGTGCGCACGTGAAGTGAGCGCGCAAAAATTAATTGATATTCATTAACTCTTTAGGGACTGAATTATTTTTGACGAAAATTCGACTTGCTCTAAACTGACAGTTTGTCTTGCATTTTCTACAACATGCAGTACGTTAGCTGTTCCAAACTAGCACTGTTGTTTCCTGGTATGTCAAAGTTTACAACCATGTACTAAACTCTGAGTTGGCCACTCCCACTTCGGAACTGAAGCCGCTTAAGTGCTGCAACCTCGTCATTTTTTCAGCCAATTTTGGTCTTCGTTTAACCCTTGTGACTGATACAAAAACCTGGTGGTGTCCAGGTGAGCAAACAGCATAGTTTAGACCATATTCCATGCCCAAGTATGCATTTCCGGGCATCCTGAAGCCTTAAAAATGCCAAAAGTGGCGAGGGGCTCTGCCCCTTCGAACCCCAGGTTAAAGGGGGGACACCCCCCTTTAAAATCCCCCCCGTGCTGTACGTTTTAGTGGGGAGGGCGCGCCGAAAAACAGGTGGTTTTTTTCAGGTAAAGTCATCTTTTGCAAATAAACTTGATTTGACCTTTCTAGAGCACTTTTTGCACTTTTTATGACGTCTAGAGTAGGTGGAGTCAATTATGGTGGCTAAAGCCGCTATAGGCCTTAAAGGGTTAAATTACGTCATTATTATTATTATGGCTCACTTGATTTGTTCTTCGCTGAAACGAACAGAATTCACAAAACCCTCGGTGTTGCACATTGTAGAGTTAGCTCCTTAGTTATGGCTTTCAGAAGGAGCTTTGCATGCAGCTAAAGCCAACATGCTTGCTATTGAAAGAAGACAGCAAAGTGCTGACCACAAGGACAAAGTGTATCAAGTGGGCTTGACCGTGAAAACTGAGTAGGTAGGCATTGATAGTCTTTTTCTTGAGATATCTACGCACCCCCAGAGCTGTCCTGCAGTGTAGTAGATAGTCAACTATGGGCGCTTTTTTAGCCAGAGAGGTCAAAGATGGCTGTCATGCAAGGTGAGTCAGCCATATCTTAACTCAAGAATGAGAGCACTTAATCCACGAGTCACATTGCAACCCATTGTCGTGCTTATCATGCTCATTACCTTACCAACGCGTAGAAGTGATCGCTGATCTCTGCAGCTCGATGAACAGAAAGAATGAATAACGACGGAGCAAGTCTCGCGCATGCGCCGAGGGTTAATGATAGAGCAAGTACCGTAACCTTCGCGCATTTGCCGAGGGTTAATGACAGAGCAAGTACCGTAGCCCTCGCGCATGCGCCAAGGGTTAATAAACAGATTTCACAAAACCCTCGGCGCGTTGCACATTGTAGAGTTAGCTCCATAGTTATGGTTTGCAGAAGGAGCTTTGCAGCTAAAGACAACCTACTTGCCATTGAAATTCCATTGCTAACCAGAAGACAGCAATGTGCTGACCAGGAAATGTGCTGAATGCTGTCACGTGGGCGTGACCATGAACACTGTGTAGGTAGCCATAAGAGGGGGTACGACAAGCTAATTTAATATGACGTATTGCTGACATAAGACACGCCCACTAATGAACAATAATGCTTTGGAATGTATGCAGGATAGTTTAAACAGTTTGCCATCGCAAGGGTATCGAGCTCAGGTGTGCATTGTTTACACTCCAGATCAAGGTAAGTAGCATTCCAGAACAATCTACTGAAAATAGTTATACTAACAGTGATTGGACAACGTTTGTGCGTATTGCAGCCAGAGTTTGTGCGCCACAGCCGCAATTTCTTTACATTATTAACCGACTGATGCTCAACAATGATAGCAATGCTATTTTGATCACGTTGGTGCTTTCTTGGGTGAATATTTTTGCCAACCAATTCTCTATCTTCATCTCTCTGTACTGCAAAAACTAAAAGAGGTGAGGGTGGGGTAAGGTAGCTTAAACGAAAGGTCTTGGGCAGTAGTATCTATTTCGCAACATACTTACCGTTCATATTGTCCTCTAAAGACGTAGCTGACCAGGAAATACGCACCAGCTACGTCAGCATTACGTCAGAATAAATTAGCTTGTCTTACCCCCCTGGGTAGCCATTGAGCTAACTTAAGCTTTGTTGGCTTTTTCTTAAGATGTCTACACACCCTCAGAGCTGTCCTGCAGTTTAGATGAAATCTACAATTACGTGAGCCAGCCATAACTCAAGAACGAAGGCACTTTAGCAAAATCCACGAATCACATTGCAAGCCATTGTCATGCTAAGCCTGTTCATACCTTTACCGAGTTTCAGAAGTGAGCGATGGTCTCTGCAGCTAGATGGACAAAACGAATGAGCAGATTTCACAAAACCCACGGAGTGTCATCATTGTAGAGTTAGCCCTGTCATTGTGGTTTGCAGAAGGAGCTTTGTAGCTAAAGTCAACCTGAAACTGAACAGCTAACCAGAGGACAACAAAGTGCTGACCTCATACAAGATGTGTCAAGTGGGCGTGACCATGAACACGTGAGCTGAGTGTAGGCTTAGACAGGCTTTTCTTGAGATGTCTACGTAACTTCAGACCAGTCCTGCAGTTCAGATAGAGTCTACAAGCATCTAGGTAGTCAACTCTAGGCGCTTGTGTTCTCAGAAAGGTCCAAGATGGCTGTCAAGGTGAGCCAGCCATACATAACTCGAGAACGAAAGCACTTTAGCAAAATCCACGAGTCGCATTGCAAGCCATTGTCGTGCTAAGCCTGTTCATACCTTTACTGAGTTTCAGAAGTGAGCGATGGTCTCGGCAGCTCGATTGACGGAACGAATGAATGATTGAATGAACGAATTTCACGAACCCTCGGCGTGTGAGCACCATTGCACATATTGTAGAGTTAGCACTAAGCTCCCTAGTTGGGGGTTGCAGCAGGAGTTTGCAGCTAGTGCCACCTGCTTAGCTTATAGGCACTGCTAACCAGAAGACAGCAAAATGCTGACCACTTTCTAGGCGTGTCATGTGGGCGTGACCAGGCATGAACTCACGTGAGTAAGTAACCATTGCTAGTTGTATAGCCTGTAGGCTTGTTCTTGAGATCTCTACGCACACTCAGACCTGTCCTGCTGTTTAGATGTAGTCTACAAGTACCTAAAAAGTCAACTATGGGCGCTTTTGTTGTCAGAGACGTCCAAGATGGCTGGTAAGCAAGGTGAGCCAGCCATAACTCAAGAACGAAAGCACTTTAGCAAAATCCACGAGTCACATTGCAAGCCATTGTCGTACTAAGCCTGTTCATACCTTTACCGAGTTTCAGAAGTGAGCGATGGTCTCTGTAGCTCGATGGACAGAACGAATGAATGAGTGAGTGAGTGAGTGAGTGAGTGAATGAATGACAAACCAAGTACCGTAACCCTCGCGCATGCGCCGAGGGTTAATGACAAACCATGTACCGTAACCCTCGCGCATGCGCCGAGGGTTACGGACTAGTGAGTAACACTCGGACTAGTGATTGTTACAGATATCCTACAGTTCATGTGGAGTGGTACTGCTATACCAATGAACAGACTTCACGAAACCCTCGGCGTGTTGCACATTGTAGAGTTAGCTCCTTTGTTATGGTTTGCAGAAGGAGCTTTGCAGCTAAAAGCAAACCTGCTTGCTATTGAAACTGCACTGCTAACCAGAAGACAGCAAAGTGCTGACCACAAGGACAAGGTGTGTCAAGTGGGCGTGACCGTGAACACTGAGCATGAGTAGGTAGCCATTGCTCTTGGCCTTGATAGGCTTTTTCTTGAGATGTCTACGCACCCCCAGAGCTGTCCTGCAGTTTAGATGGAATCTACAAGTACCTAGGTAGTCAACTATGGGCGCTTTTGTCGTCAGAGAGGTCAAAGACGGCCGTCAAGGTGAGCCAGCCATAACTCGAGAACAAAAGCACTTTAGCAAAATCCACGAGTCACATTGCAAGCCATTGTCATGCTAAGCCTGTTCATACCTTTACCGAGTTTCAGAAGTGAGCGATGGTCTCTGCAGCTCATTGGACAGAATGAACGAACGAATGACAAACTAAGTACCGTAACCCTCGCGCATGCGCCGAGGGTTAATAACTGAACCGTGCCTGTAAATCTCTGATTGTATGAATGCTAACTGAACTGTGATACAACTGTACACAATATACAGTGCTTCCAGTCTAGACATTCCAAAATTGAATATTTCACTAACATGAAATGTTTTTACCCATTAAAACTAAACGATAGGTTTTATAGCAGTCAAACTTGGTGAGAAGGCTGATACATCCTTCTAGAGTAAGTGTGCTTAGTCTAAACTGCAAGCCTTACTTGATCTCAAAGATACAAATGGTGAAGTGGCAGTTGTCGGAAACACCCAATTAGCTTTTATTTTTAGACCATAAAATCTGTAAGAAGCTTAGTTAAGGAAAAATCTTCGGTGTGCAGGCGAACAACTAGTTCATC